>JAPVLO010000142.1:0-1200000 GCA_027257055.1 Cephalopachus bancanus | reverse complement strand
CAGGAGTCTCTTTGTCCAACTTACAAGGAAGCTGATCCACTTCCAAGTAAGGTCTAAGTCAGGTCTTTACTCATGTCTATTAAATGTCTCCTGAAAAGTGGAGTGTGTACCAATGGACCCATGGTAACTCAAACATCCTTTCTCCCTGAGATACTTTATAAAGATTCTGGTTTCTTGACTTTTTAATTGATCTTCATTTGGCACTTTCTGCTTGGAACACGTCAGCTAGAAGGTTCCTTGTTCCCTTCCTCAGAAATTAATGACGTGTGGGGAAACTTTTAGTTGCACCATGGGAGCTCCAATTGAAAGAGGCCTGCTCTTCTGCAAAACAATCATCCTTTGAATACATGGCTGCTAGCCCCACCCCAATCTGTCTGCTTTGTACGTTTGGGTTTCATGTATTAGAGTTTCTTAAAATAGGACTCACCACTGAACCTCCTTCAGGCTCCGAGATAAAGCCTTGAGCAGGGTCTGCAGGGAGCAGTGTGAGCCAGTTAGCATGTGGTGGTGACGGCCACAGCCTCATGCTGGGCTCTAAATCACGGCTAAAACCCTAGAGCTAAAAGCATCACCCCTCTCTGGCACTTTCAATTTAAAAGCCATGCTATATTTTTGTTTCCAATTATAGAAGGAGAAAAATAAAAGCATCTGGAACTCATTACTGTCCCTTTATTCCACACCATAACTTTAAGAAAGCAAAATAAGCTCTCTCTAAAATGCACAGGAAAAGAGAGGAAGCAATGACTCCAGAACTAAACCCTCACACCCCAGACTCCGCTCCCATGTGCATCCCTATGGCCATATTGCAAACACATGGAGCGTGGGGTTGATGACGGAGACCTTGACAGCTCGCCGGCTCCTGCAGGGAGGAACTCGGGGGAGTTTGCAAGTCATCCGGCTGCTCGGGCCACTGGCTCCCTCTGGCTGACTGTGCCTAGTGTGCAATGCTTGACCTCAGCCCAAGAACCCAAGCTCCACAAGGTCAGGCATCCTCCCAAAACATCTGCGTGGATGGCAAGGATCCTGGTTCCAGAAGCCTAAGATTCCAGCGTATGTTCTCTTGCAGAGAAGACAAGCTGGTATCCCTGGTCATGCCACAGACTGATGCACGACTTCCTGTGGCCTCAAAACTCAAACCCAAACTCCTCGGTGCACCATGCAAGGCCCTTCCTGATCTGCTCCCTGTCACTGCCCCCTGGATTCATTATCGTCATTCTCCCTAAGCACACTGGTTTCTGCAGATGATTTATTGCTCTAAACACACCAGAACAGTCTTATCTTTGCCCAAGCTGCTGCCCCATCTTCCTTGACCCATTTTTATGCCTCTGCACATGCTTGATAATGCAGTTCCAATAGTGTCTTCATTCAAAATGCACTCAAAATAGTTGTTGACCTCTAATGCCATGCTTAGTATCAGGATTCAGAACACAATACCCCAAAATCCGGCACCTTGGAATTGAAGAAAACAGCAGAAGCAGAAAGGTCATTCTCTAACCTTCTCTCACCTTTCTGTGTGAGAGTTGACCATAAAGGAATTCTCTGACCTATCTCCCCTGAAAGTAGGTCATAAGACCCTCTTGTGACAGGTGTCCATGTTCTATCCCCAGAGGAAAGGAAAGGGAGCCAAGAAGAATCTGAACAAATAGGCCTTGTTAAATTCTTTCCAGTGTGTTACCATGAGGTCATACCTCTTCTGTCCAATCATACTCTACCTAACTGACCATTCTTCATCAAACCTAAGCATAAAAATATAGCTCTCCCTGGGTCTTTGGTTACTCATTCCTGAAGGCTCTCATGTCCCATAAAACTTTGGTTAAATAAACGTGTTATGCTTTTCTTTTGTTAATTTGTCTTTTGTTATAAAGGTGTCAGCCAAGAACTTTGCAAGAGGTGAGGAAAAGATAGTGCCTTTTCTCCCCTACAGTAGACAGTAGATCTACGTGAGAGAAAGATGAGGTCCTTGCCCTCAAGGAATTTAGAATGGAGAGTTCATTCAGTGGGTTTATTTTGAGCCTGTGCCTATGATGTATCTGGCACATGTTTTGGTTTCCTATGGATGCTGTAACAAATTCTCACAAATTTAGTGGCTCAGAACAACACAAAGTCACTACCTTACCATTCTGTAGTCCAACATGGGTCTAACTGGGCTAAAATCAAGGTATCAGCAGGATTGTATGACTTCCTGTAGGCCCTAGGGGAGAAGTGGTTTCCTTGCTTTTTCCAGCTTCTAGAAGCAATATGTTTTCCTTGGCTCCTGGCCCTGTCCCCCATCTTCAAAGCCAAGAACAGCAGTAGAGTCCTTCTCATACAACCCACTCTCTCTCCTGCCTCCCTCTTCTTTTTTTTTTTTTTGAGTTGGAGTCTCACTCTGTTGCCCAGACTGGAGTGCAGTAGCTCCCGGCCACCACAGCCTCGACCCACTGGGCTCCAGCGATCCTTCCGCCTCAGCCTTCCAAGTAGCCAGAATTACAGGCATGTGCTACCACGCCCAGCTGATTTTTTGATTTATTTTAGAGATGAGGTCTCACCAAGTTGCCCAGGCGGATCACGAATGCCTCCCCCTTCTACTTGTGAGTACGCTGGGCTCACCTGCATAATCCAGCATAACTTCTTTAAGGCCAACTGATTAGCAACTTTCATTTCATCTGCAACCTTAATTCCCCTTTGCCATGTAACTCATTCCCAGGATTAGGACGTAGACCTCTTTGGGGGAGGGACATTATTCTGCCTACCACAGAGGATATAATGATAAAGAAGATATGGTTCTTCCTTTCAAGATGATATTTCTGCAAAGCCTTTCTTATAAATACAAGTAGGATTAATAACCCTTTAATAATCCAATTACACATTTTGCACTTTATAAATGCCTTTTTAAAATAGTATTTAACATGCTTAAAGCAGTGTTTGTCAGACTTTGGAACATGTAATACTTGATATTTTGAATTTATTCATTTTTTAATTTTAATAATTGTGCATTTATTTTAATGTGATTGAAAGCATTAGTAGCATATCTAATCTGTAATGTCGTCTTTCTATTAGATTATATTGATTCAAGCTTTCTGAAGAATGAGACTTAAATCAAATATGAATTAGCAGGACACATTGTACAGGCCAAGACAAAAAAAAAAAAAAGGTGAGGGCGGTACTTGAATGCTGCAATATAGGAAAAACTCTCCCAGAATTAATAATTCCCAGAGAAACTCTGAGTTCCTTAAGGGTAGAGATTTGTCTGTCTTCTTATTACTGTATCCCTGGATCCCACCGAAATTCCCAGCACAAAATACATTCTCAATAACTGTATGTTGAATCTATAAATAAGTGATTAAGTGACTCACTTCTCTGTTTCCCTCACCCCTTGAGAGCAGGAACTATGCTTATTAATTTTTATATGTCTGGAACCCAGCACCTGTGACAACATAAGTGTTCAAGTGTTTATGAAATGAATGAAGTACACCCGTGTCATAGGCCTGAGTGTGATTCAAATGTATACATTTTGACTTAATTTGGCTAAAGTAACAGTTGAACAACCACTATTTGCTAAGTTATTTTATTATAATGGAATTTTTCTATAGTGCACACTCTGTAGGAAATAATATTTGAGGGCATAAATATTAAAGACTAAATGTGGCTGAGGCCCAGATTCTTGGTAGCGAATTCACAAGTGAAAGTTCTTTTTAAAAAGCATAGGGAGCAATCCCTTCAGGTGCCCTCCCACTGTGGGAGCATCTCTATCCTCTCAATAAATCCTGCATTCTCACTAAAAAAATAAAAATAAATAAATAAATAAAGATCCTCCCTTCAAAAAAAATATATATGTATAGGAAGATGGAAGTTGATATATACAAAAGACTCCTATCTTTTTTCCTCCTGGCCCCCAGATCTTCACAAAAGTGCCCTGGTTTGAGGGATGTTTCCTGAATTACATGGTTCGTTAGCTCATTCGTGCATTCAGTATTGTGGCAGATGCATTGCATGCCAACAGTAAGCCACATGTGAAGGGCAAAAAGACAAATAAGGCCCAGTTACTACCCTTGACAAGCTTACCGTTCAATAGGGGAGAGACCCACACTTAAACCTATTATTGTCATGAATTCAAAAGAAGTATACCAGGAATGACAAGACTTGAGAGCACACAGGGTGAGTTATAGTTTGACTTCAGTTGGTTAATTAGAGGCTAAGACAAAGAAAGCAAAAATAAATAAACTCTCTGTGAAAGAATATAACAGAATCCAGAATTCCACAATATGAACTGTATAATATCAAGAATACAATAAAGAACTATGCAACATATGAAGTGCCAAGAAAACATCACCCATTCTCAAGAGAAGATACAATCAATGGAGATTAAGCCCAGATGGAAAAACTAGCAGACTCGGATTTTTAAAGCATCTTTTGAACAACATTCATTGACTTAAAGGAAAATATGTTTGCAATGAGTGAAAAAATAAGAAATCTCACCTGAGATTTAAAAAAAAAAACAAAACTATTTAAAAATAGCCAAATGGAAATTCTAGAATGGAATAACACAATATCTGAAATTAAATATGTACTGAATGTGCTTGAAAGAAGAATGGAAATGATACAGGAAAGAGTTAGAAAACTGGAAGATAGATCCTTTGAAATTATTTGATCTAAAAAAGCAGAAAGAAAAAAGGATTGAGAAATTAACAGTCTCAATAACCATTTGTAAAAAGTTTAGCATATATGCAGTTGAAGTCTCAGAAGGAGAGATGAGAGAAATTGAAACAAAAAATTTTTAATAAATAATGGATGAAGTCAGGCACAGTGGTTCATTCCTGCAATCCCAGCACTTTGGAAGACTGAGGTAAGAGGATGGCTTGAGCCCTGGAGTTTGAGACCAGCCTGGACAATATAGCAAGACCTCATCTCTACAAAAAAAATAAAGAAATTAACCGGGTATGGAGACATGCACCTATAGTCCCAGCCACTCGGAGACTGAGACAAAAGGATCACCTAAGCCCAGGAGGATGAAGCTATGGTGGCCTGGGTGATGGAGTGAGATCCTGACTCAAACAAACAAACAAACAATGATGAAATGTCCTCAAATGTTGTGAAGGACATACATGTACAGATTGAAGAAACTCATCAAACACTAAGTAAGATAAGTATGGATAATTATGAAGAAAACCATGCCTAAGAACATCGTAGTTATATGACGAAAATAAAAATAAAGAGAAAACCTTGAAAGTACTCAGAGAGAAGTAATACATTACATACAGAAGACAAAGATTTGAATGAGTGTTAACTTCTTATCAAAAACTTCAGAGGCCAGAAGACAGTGGAACAACTTCTTTAAAACGTTGAAAGAAATTCACCTACCAATTCAGCATTCTTAATCCAGTGAAAATATTATTCAAAAATGAAGGTAAAATAAATTTTAAGTTTGAGGAAAGTTATGAAAGATGGAAAATCAGATCCTTAGGAAGGAATAAAGAGCATCAATAATGGTAAATATTATCAACTTGGTAGGCTTAGAACCATAGTCTTCCTTCCTTATACAAGTCCTGGTTAAAGTTGAACAAAAGAGAAAATTCCATGATATACTGACTTAGAAAGGAAGCAAAGGTCATTAAACTTTGAAGGCCTTTTACAATCATACATGGTGCCTGGGGAAGAAACAACTCAGACTTGGGTTATAGACGGGCTCTCCATGACATACTGGCACCATGAGGGATAGGTGCTACACTCCATTGTTGCTGGAGAACAGTGGTGAATAGAAACTCTCTCAGCTTACAGGAATTTAAGCAATGTCCCTGGTTGTTCATGCTTGCCTATAGGGAGAAATGACCAAAGATATGTATCTATAGTTTATGGACAGTGGTGAATGGTTTGACCAGATGGTCAGAGACCTGGAAGAAACGCAATTGGGAAATTAGTGACAAGAAGATCTGGGAAAGAGCTATGTGGATAGAACTCTCTGAATGGGCACAGAGGATAAAGATGTCTGTATGCCCTATAAATGCTTGCAAAAGAGCAAACTTACCTGGGAAGATCTTAGTAGGCAAGAAGGCCTATTCTGTGGTTGTCAGTCAGCCTCTCTGCCACCCATCCCTGTTTTTGTCCAATGGACTCATAAACAAAGAACATGGTGGCAGGGTTGTAGATTATGCATAGGCTCAACAACGTGGGTTTTCACTTACCAAAGCTGAGCCACCTGCAGTCACTGCTGAGTGCCCGGCAAGTCAACTGGAGAGACCAACAATGAGTTTCCACAAAGTTCTCATTCCCAAGGAAATCAGCCAGCCAAATGGTGGCATATTTCTTACATTTTATCACTTCCATTATGACAGGAATAGCTCTTTGTTCTCACTAGAATAGACGCTACTTTGTATATGGATTTGCCTTTTCTGCCTGCAATGTTTCTGCTAAAATCATTATCTCTGGGCTCACAGAGTGCTTTATTCAGTGCCATGGTATTCCACATAGCACTGCTGCTGACAGGAGAGTTCATTTTATAGCATACGAAGTGCCACAGTGGACTCATGCCCATGGAATGCCCTGGTCTGGCAATTGTCCTAAAACAGCTGGCCCAGTTGAATGATTGGATAACATTCTGAAAACTCAGTTGCAGTGTCAGCTGGGTGGCAGTGCTTATGATACTTGCTCTACTCAATAAGTGGTAATGTTTCTCTCAGAACCCAAATTTGGATGTCTGGGAATCAAGGGAGTTTATCTTACCATTGACTTAATAATATACAAGCAAAGTTATTTTGCATTTTGCTAACCTTTGCTTCTATCAGAGGATACAATAATGGTTCTATTAAGCTGGAAGCTGAGACTGACACCTGGCTACTTTGGACTCCCCATGCCAATGAACCAACAGGAAAATAACTGCACTAACTGGGGTGATTGATTCTGACTTTCAGGTGGAAACTGCATGACTACTATACATGAGGGTAGAGGAGAGTATGTCTAAAACATAGGCGGTCCCCTGGGGCATCTCTTAGCATACCCATGTCCTATGATAAAAGTTAATGGGAACCTACATCAACCCAATTTAGACAGGCCCGCCGGTGGCACATAGGTTTCAGAAATGATGGTTTGTTTGTCCCACCAGGCAGAGAAACATGACCACCTGAGATGCTTGCTAAGAACAAAGAGAATATGAACTGGGTAGGTAAACAAGTGATAAATCCCAACTATGACCACATAGCCAGTTGAGTAAATGAGAACTGTTTTCATTATTTGTATTTTCAAAGAGGGACTCAGTTAGAAGAGAAATGAGAATCACCAAATATGGATAAGAGAAGACTTTGTGTGTCCTCTTTTATGGAGAAGATTGCATGGTTTTGGTTGTACGAGAATAGTTGTGATCATGTTAGAGGAGGCATTTTCTTTTCTACTGTCCTTACTTGGAAGTAATGGTTAAAAGAGGCATGTGTGAATGCCAAGCGGATAAGGTGTAGGCTGTGATGGATTGTTCTATTGACAACTTGTTTAAGTTGGAAATTTCCCTTCCAGAATCCTCTTTTCTTTAGTGTTCTGGGTTAAAATCGGCCAAAAGGGGAACTCAAAAAAGCTTGGAAGACAGAAGTGAAGCAGCAGCCATGACTCTCTGAAGGGCATCATGGTTAGATGCAGAAACAGCAAACATGGAGGTGCCAGTGGATCCCAGCAGCCTTGCTCAGCTGCTCCACATCTAGCACATCTTTCTGATTGCAGATCCCACTGACCAACAGTGGTCGAAGGGTTACTGCCAGACTCTTAATGACAGAGCCACAGAGTGGCAGTTGTGCTCAGGCAACAGCTTTCCATTGACAAGGACATTCCATTTCCATTCCATGGGCTCCTCTGCAAGCCCCTCTACTTCTTGGCCCCATGTTGGTGGATGGATATATCCAACCACCAACAAGATACACACAGCATCTTGTTCTCACACAGCATTGCTTCAGGAGCACTGGCAGTGACTTCATCTCTAATCCTCTAACTCTCCTTAACAGACCTTCGCCTCCCCGGTTCCTCCTGCCGTTGTGTAAGGTCTAATTCCTGAACTTAATCTCTCATCTTGTAACATTCATTGTGGTTCCACTTCCCTGTATGTACATTGGCATAAATACCAAGGGGAAGGTGATTAGATGGTATGTCAGGGTTCTCCAGAGAAGTAAAATCAATAGGATCTATGTTGTTCATGCAATTATGGAGGCCAAGGAGTCCCATGATCTACTGTTTACAAGATGGAGAACCAGGAAAGTCAGTGGTACCATTCAGTCTACGTCCGAAGGCCTGAGAACCAGGGGAGCCAGTGGTGTAACTCCCAGTCTGAGGCCAAAGACCTGAGAAATGGGGTGGGGAGGGGGGAAACCTGTAGTATAAGTCTCAGAGCCCAAAGGTGGAAGAATAAGAAGAACCAAAGTTTGAGGGTAGGAGAAGTTGAATGTCCCAGTTCAAGGAGAGAGAGAATTCGCCTTTCCTCCACCTTTTTGTTCTACTCACACCCTCAGTGAATTGGATGATGTCCAATTTACATTGGACTTACATTGAGGAAGGTAGATCTTTTTTTACTCAGTCTATTGTTTCAAAGGCGAATCTCTTTCAGAAACACCCTTCTAGACACATCCAGAAATGTTTTATCAGCTATCTGGGCATCCCTTAGCCAAGTCAAGTTGACACATTAAATTAGTCTTCACAGATGGTGAATTGCACATGTGCTGAAAGCTTACATTCGTCAGGATACACATTATTTCTGCTTAGGATTCATTAGCCAAAGCAGATATATTGCCACACCTAATTTTTTTTTTATTGTGAAGTTGTGGGGTACAGTTAAGGGTTAGGTATACAATTGCATTTCATTCAGGCACCCTGTTGATATGGGATGTTTCCCCGTACCCAGACAGATATTTGCTACTGTTAATCCCATCTCCCTCCCCCCACCATAGTTTCCCAGTGCGGTCATTCATTTTCGTATAGTATTGCATTGGATGTTTAAGGTCCATTATATGAGTGAGAACATGTGATACTCAGATCTTTGTTTCTGTGAGAGGTCACTCAGTATTATAGACTCTAGTTCCATCCAGGTTGCTGCAAAATTCATGATTTTGTTCTTTTCTATGGTTGCATAGTATTCCATCGTGTATATGTACCACATTTTTTTAATCCAGTCCTCTTTTGACGGGCAGCATGGCTGTTTCCAGGTTCTTGCTATTGTGAACAATGCTGCGATAAACATACATGTGCAGGTATCTTTTTTATAGAGTGATTTGTGTTCTTCAGGATATATTCCCAGTAGAGGGATTGCGGGGTCATATGGGAGGTTGGTATTTAGAGCTTTTAAGAATCACCACACTGCTTTCCACAGAGGTTGCACTAGTTTACACTCCCACCAACAGTGTAGAAGTGTTCCCTTTTTACCACACCCTCTCCAGCAGCTGTTATTTTTTGAGTTGTTGATAATTGCCATTCTGACTGGGGTTAGGTGGTATCTCAGTGTGGTTTTGATTTGCATCTCCCTGATGATTAGTGAGGTTGAACATTTCTTCATGTGTTTGTTGGCTGCTCGGATGTTTTCCTTTGTGAAGTGTCTGTTCATATCTTTTGCCCATTTTATAATGGGGTTGTTTGTTTTTTTCTTTTCTGCACGCTTGAGTTCCTTGTAGATCCAGGATGTTAAGCCTTTGTCAGACCTGGAGTTGGCAAATACTTTTTCCAAGTCTGTAGGCTGTCTCCCTGCTCTCTTGATGGTTTCTTTGGCTTTGCAGAAGCTTGTCAGTTTAATAAGGTCCCACCTGTCTATTTTCTCTCTTATGAACTGTGGGTTTTGGGTTTTGTTCAGGAATTGGATGCCAGTTCCGATTTCCATGAGGGTTTTTCCTTCATTTTCTAAGGTTCTTATGGTTTGAGGTTTTACATTTAGGTCTCTGATCCATTTGGAATTAACCTTTGTGCATGGGGATAGATAGGGGTCCTGTTTCAATCTTCTGCATGTGGTCAGCCAGTTTTCCCAGCACCATTTACTGAATAGGTTCTCCTCTCCCCAGTGGTAGGTGGTGGAGGCTTTGTCAAAGATGAGTTGGTTGAGAAATTGAGGTTTTGCTTCTGGAATCTCAATTCTATTCCATTGATCTATATGCCTGTTCCTATACCAATACCAAGCTGTTTTGATGATTGTAGCTTTATAGTAAAGTTTGAAGTCTGATAGTGTGATACCACCTGCTTTGTTTTTTTTTTTTTTTTTTTTTGCTGAGGATTGTTCTGGCTATTCTTGGACGTTTGTGTTTCAATATGAATTCCTGCATTGTTTTTTCTAGGTCTGAGAAGAATGTTGCTGGTAATTTGATGGGTATTGCATTGAATTTGTAGATTGCCTTAGGTAAGATGGACATCTTCACAATGTTGATTCTTCCGATCCATGAGCATGGGATATTTTTCCACTTGTTTGTGTCAACTTTGATTTCTTTGAGCAGTGTTTTGTAGTTTTCCTTGTAAAGGTCTTTCACATCTCTGGTTAGGAAGATGCCAAGGTATTTCATTTTTTTTGCAGCTATTGTGAATGGAATTGTGTTTTTTATTTGGGTTTCTGTTTGTTTATTATTGGTGTAGAGAAATGCGATTGTCTTTTGTACATTTATTTTGTATCCTGAGACTTTGCCAAAGGTCTTTATCAGTGTAAGGAGGTTTTTGACAGATTCTCTTGGATTTTCAAGGTATACAATCATGTCGTCTGCAAAGAGAGATAACTTGACTTCCTCTTTTCCTATTTGGATACCCTGATTGCCTTCTCTTCTCTGATTGCTCGAGCCAGGACTTCCAATACTATGTTGAACAGGAGGGGTGAGAGTGGGCATCCTTGTCTTGTTCCAGTTTTCAGGGGAAATGGTTCTAATTTTTGTCCATTTAGGAGTATGCTTGCTGTGGGTTTCTCGTAGATGGCTTTTACTATTTTGAGGTATGTTCCCCGTATGCCTAGATGTTCAAGGGTTTTTATCAAGAAGGGGTGCTGGATTTTATCAAAAGCTTTTTCTGCATCTAATGATATAATCATGTGGTTTTTGTTTTGACATCTGTTGATGTATTTAATAACATTTATGGTTTTACGAATGTTGAACCAGCCTTGCATCCCAGGAATGAAGCCTACTTGGTCACGATGGATGATTTTCAAGATGTATTGCTGAATCCAGTTTGCTAGGATCTTGTTGAGAATTTTAGCATCTATGTTCATCAAAGATATTGGCCTGTAGTTCTCTTTCTTTGCTGGATCTTTACCTGGCTTGGGTATCAATGTGATGTTGGCTTCGTAAAATGATTTGGGGAGCATTCCATCTTTTTCAATCACCTGGAATACCTTCAGTAGGATTGGTATCAGCTCCTCCTTAAATGTCTTGTAGAATTCTGCTGGAAAGCCATCTGGTCCAGGGCTTTTTTTTTTTGTAGGAAGTTTTCTTATTATGTAGTCGATTTCCTTGATTGTTATTGGTTTATTTAGGGTCTCAATTTCTTCTTGTTCCAACTTAGGTAGGTTGTGTGATGTCAGAAAGTCCTCCATTTCCTTAAGGTTTTCAAGTTTGTTTCCATACAAGTGTACGTAGTAGTCTCTAATGATCTTTTGTATTTCTTCAGGGTCTGATGTGACTTCATCTTTTCACACCTAATTTTAAATATGGCAAAGACATGAAATCCTACAATGTGCCCCAAAGGAAACATAAACCAGGATATTTGTTAACATGTGAATATGACTACCATACATAGGATAATAGGCAAATGATTAATTACTATTTAGATATGTAGATGGATGTATAGATGTGACATTTTAAATATTTATGGAGGTCAGTAGAAATTAACAAAGAGAAAAAAATATATGTATTGATCAAGTTTCAAGCACTAGCCTTATATAGAATCACTTGTAAGCTTTTCATTAGACCTCAAGATCTCCCTATGAAATCAATTCTCTTCTTCTCATTTTATAGACTACAAACTCCATGAGATCATGAGCCACGTTTTTATTTTAATGGACTGTATTTTTAGCGCAGTTTTAGAATTACAGAAAAATTGAGAAGATAGTATGGAGCGTTTACATAAACACTCACCTCCCACACACGTTTTCTCTATTATTGCCTTATACATTAGTATGGTATGTTTGTTACAGTTAATGAATCACTATTGATACATTATTATTAAGTCTTATAATTTACTTAGGTTACCTTGGTTTTTATCCAATATCCTCTCTCTGATCAAGAATCCCATCCAGAATACCAAATTTTATTTAGTTGCCATGTGTCCTTAGACTGTCCCTTGTTCTTGATGACCTTGTCAGTTTTAAGGAGTACTGTTTAGATATTTTATAGAATGGCCCTCAATTAAGATTTAACTGATGTCTTTCTCATATTAAACTGGATTATGGGTTTTTGAGAAGACCATTTACATATGCAACACAGGGCTGCATTCAGAAGGTTTTGGATAAATCTTTCTGTACTAAATGAATTTACTAGTGAGAAAATGGGTTCAGAAAGTTTAAGAAATGTGTCAAAAGATACCCTGACAGTCAGAAGCAAAACTAGGATCAGAGGAACCAATGGTATAACTCCCAGTCCAAAGCCAAAGGCCTGAAAACTGGGGTGGGGGAAAGGGAAGCCTGTAGTATAAGTTTGAGAGGCCATAGTTTAGAGAACCAGAAAATCAAAGTCTGAGAAGATGGATGTCCCAGTTCAGAACTAGGATCAGAATTCAGGATTATCTGACTCAGAAACTCTTCTATTTTCCAGTATATGATTAGCTTCACAATAATTATAACAACACATGCCAGGTACTGTCCTAGGTATTTAATACACATTGTTTCTAATGATCTCAACAACACTTCAAGGAATGCTTGATTATCCTAGTTCCCAAAACTCAGAGGTATATGGGGACTTCTCCAAGGTTGCACAGTGAAAAAGTGGTCTGACGTATGAATCAACTGTGCCTACTTCTAGTTTCTGCCCATCCCATTACCATTGCAGTGTCTTGTCAAAGATGATCAAGTGATTCTTCTTCCTTAAAACTCTCTAAAGCCAAAGCTGACAATGGATGGGGTCAAGGCTAAGGCTAAGGCTATTCTGGATGCCTCATGCTCCTCTGTGGACATGCCATTGACTTAATCATCAAGAGCTTCTCCAGTCATGTGGTGTCTTTATCAGAGTACCACCAGAGCCTACACACTTATATGCACTCCAAGATGAGCCAAGTAGCCCCCAGTCTGTCAGCCCTAAATGAGTGGTGGGTACACATCTCGTCACTCATGTTGGCAGCCTCATCAACTTGGCCGAGTATCCAACATCCACCGTGCAGATCCTTAAGGCTGAAAAGGCCCTTTCCAGGTACAAATGAGGGCATCTGCCCACACTCAGGTGGCACATCTATTGCCCACTGTTTGTTTGGAGATCACAGCGATTGCGGACCAGGGCCCCCTGACATATACAGGCTTCTACTCTGAGAATGATAGTCAAATATTTAAAAAAGAGAAATGCAAAAAAAAAAAAAAAACTTCAAAGCCTCCCCTAGCACTTCCAATGAGACTCTGCCTGCCCTACGCACCCTTACTTTCTGCTTTCCTACCTGCACCCCAAGCTACAGTCATGGTGAGTTCTGGAAGCTTCCCTAGGTGGCACACTGCTTCACACATCTTTGTATGTGCTGCTGTCATGCTTCCTCTCCATCCGGCTACCCCTCCATGGAAGAGAGAGGATCTTATTCATATTTCACCCATCAGTATCAACACCTAACTCTACAAAGCAAACCTTCTCTGATCCATCCAAGCAGACTTCATCCTCCCCACGCTATGTGCCTCATGTTCATAGTATGTGCCCTCTACTATTGTGCTGCTCACAGCATAGTGACATCATTAATGTATAGCTCCTGCTGTCGAGCCAGACATGGAACTCCTTGGGGGCAAGGATCTTTTCTCATTCATCTTAATATCTGCCATACCAAGTACAGGGCCTAGCACATCACCAGTGATCAATAATGAATGAATGAACAAATAAATGGGTAAATATGGAAGAGTATATAACAATCTTCCATGCAGAGACATAAAGCTCCTGCAAATGAACCAATACTGTCTCCACACTCCCTTCTCCGAGGCCAGAGGCACATGGCCAATCTCTCTAGGAGTTTTCCATCTTGCTGTTAAATGCATCTTGTTGGATCCTTGGACGAGTAACATCAGGGACCTGAGAGTGAAGAATTGGCTTAATCTCAGTATCTAAGTGAGTTAATGAGCTAGAAATCCAGCTGAGCCTCTTCTGTCATGTTGCAAAGAAAATGCAGGAAAAGTCTCATCACAATCTACCTTAAAGGCCACATATCTATTCCACAAAGACACTTTCATCAGCTACGTGTAAAAGAATCAGATGCGTGGTTTAATCCCCCTTCCCTTTTGCTGTCCCTGAGCAATTCAAAGTGGAGTAGCAACCTGGCAGTTAACCAATTAGCTTGATGGGAATAAACAGCCAAATGAGATAATTAATGATCATGTTTGCCAAATTTCCACTTCACTTTTTGCTGGGTAGATACATCCCTGAGGCCACAGATACATTTACAAGCAAATTGCCCAATTCTCCTGGTGAATTCTCCTGTACCTTGAATCACATATCTTTCATTACCTCTTCTGGTTCTTTTCCGTTGCTTTGGAAAACAACTAGAGAAAGAGGGATGCTCACAGTCCTGAGAGACTCACCCTCACACTGGGTTCTAGAAGGAATCTGGTGGCCTCAAGTTTGGCTGTTAAACCCAAGCCAAGGTGATGGCTCTGCTATTTCAGCAACCAAACAGTGGCTATTCTGTGCACCCTTTGTCACAGGAGCCAGGAGAAGTAGAGGTCTCTTCCTGTGGGTTACACATTGGATGTGACTTGTTGAAGAATTGATATTCTTCCTCTCTGGATCGTTCCACCCTGCCATTTTGCATGACTGGAAGACGTTACACCTATTGCTTTCCTGAGACTTATTTGGGCCACTGTTAGGTTGATGGAAAGCTAAGTGGCAGAGCATTTCCAGATCAAAAACACTTCCAGTTTTAGAACCTAGAGGTCTAAAGGAGGCAGTCTTTTGTAACAGAGGTAACATGGTGGTTGTCTTTGTTCATTTGCATTGCTATAAGGGAATATCTGAGGCTGGGTGATTTATAAAGGATACAGGTTTATTTGGTCATGGTTCTGCAGGCTGTACAAGAAGCATGGCTCTGCCATCTGCTTCTGATAAGGCCTTAGGAAGCTTCTGCTCAAGGCAGAAGTGAAAGGAAGCTGTCATCATATGGTGAGGGAGGAAGCAAGAGAGAAAGAGGAACTATCAGCTCTTTTGAAAACCCATTCTTATGGAAACTAAGAATAAGAACACACTCATTACTGCTGAGGGTGGCACCAAGTCATTCATGAGGGATCTACTCCCATGACCCAAACACATCCCACCAGGCCCCATCTCGAATGGTGGGGATCAAATTGCAACATGAGACTTGGCGAGGCCAAACCAACCATATCCAAACCATAGCAGTGGTCAACAAGATAAGGAATGTAAAGAGTTGTACACAGATTTTAGCCAAGAGCTGGGAGACTGGGAACAGAGAGAATTGCAGAAGTAGTATTAGCATAGCCAGTCCACATTGTAGCAACATGTTACTGGTGTTAGTGTACTTGGGAATTCTCAAACCTTTCAAGAAGCACGCTTTCAGTGGCCGCATGCACTGCACTGGGCTCTTGCCAGGACTTTACATGCATTAAAAGATATCTTTCTAGTGAGCACCTACTTCATGCTAAGTGCCACTCTACAGATATAATGGTGAATAAGACATAGCTTATAATCTAGTTAGCAGGTATTATTGCCCACTCACTCCTGCAAATCTGACAGTAAAACCCCATCTCAGTTACCCTTGCCCACTCCAAGTTCTGCAAAACAAGTAGAGATTCTAGGATTGGAAGTAAATGCAGAAAACAGATCAGTGGTGGCCAGGGGGTGGAGGGCAGAGTGGACAACTACAAAAAAGATGCACAGGGAAATTTTTAGGTGAGTTCAGTTATCTATGTGGTACTATGTGACAGATACATGATTCTATGCATTTGTCAAATCCCGTTGAACTGTATCTCACAAAGAATGAACTTGAATATAGGCAACATTAAAAAAAAATCAACCAAGAGGTCAGGGGATCCCAAGATAGAATGCAGACTGTGACACAAGACTAACTGAATTCCAAATGTAGCACGTACAGGGGGATGGGGGAAGTTGGAGGAGCAAAAACCTGGAATTTATTTATAAAAAATTGTGTATTTATTCTTACCTGTTTTAACTTCAGTCACCTTCAAAGTACTCTCCATGTGATGTACACACCTGCTGAGATGCTTTTACCACTGTTCAAAACAGTTTTTGAACTCCTCCATTTTGATGCCTTTTAGTGCTTCTGCCATTTTTTGTTTCATCTCTTCCACATTGGCAAAATGTTTCCCTTTGAGGACTTTTTTTCATCTTGGGAAACAAAAAAAAAGTTGTCAGGGCAAGATCAGGTAAATTGAGAAGGTGGAGCACAGGGGTTCTGCCATTTTTAATCAAAAAGTGCTGAACACTCAGCATGGTGTGGGCAGGTGTGTTGTCATAATGGAAGAACCAGTTACCTGTTTGACACAACTAGGACCTTTCTTCTGCAAGTCATGATGCAAACTTCTCAAAACTTCCAGACAGAAATTTTGATTGCCCTTTTGATCTGGAGGAACATATTTCAAGTTTACCACAAGGGGCCCGCCCTCCAAAAGATAATTCTGGTGGGGTTTTTTTTTGGGGGGGGAGGGTATCCTCCCTTGTAACTGTCATTATAACAGTGAGCACACCAGCTCTCAGATACTGGTTTCTCAACATCCTTCTATAACAGAAGGAAGCAGAGCCTTGGAGCAATGACTGAGTAATGACTGACTTTTCCTAGGAAAGGGACAGGAAAAATGCAAGATGAGTCTAGAACATCTTCTCATATCAAGAAAGTCAGGACACACTCAAAAAAACCAAAGGATAAGACTGAGGTCAAAAGGACACTGGAGCCAGACTGGGAGCCAGACTGGAAGCTAGCGGTCAAAGCTGGAACAATCTGAGCAATACATAAATACAAGTAAAAATAACTAACCTAATGCTGAATAGTTACCTGAAGTATAAAACAATGATATGCGAGTCCATACTGATATAAATATGTAATTAAATAAATAAGGAATAAGGGGCCAATCCTCCTCAAAGAAGAGTTCCAAATAATTCTGTCAATACTCCCTTCCAAGAGAAGGAGCTTAGTTCCATCTCCCTGTGCTTGAACGTGGACCAGACTTCATGACTCACTTCCAAAGAGAATATGGAAGCAGGGAAAGGTAACTTTATGGTGGAGAAATCTTTCAAATACTAGCTTGCCTGAGTGGTCAAGGTTCACATTAGTAGTAGCAAGACATGTTCACAGCATGTATTTCTGAAATGATGTGATCAGAAAGACATTTCACCTTTGTGGTATTTTTTTCCAAGCAAAAACATTATCCCAGTATGGCCACATGACAAAACATGTTTTCCAAAAATCCAAGTTCAGAGATATTCTACAAAACACCTCATCACTAATCCTCAAAACTCAATATCATTAAACAAAGGGAAGACTGAGAAACTGCCCCAGATCAGGAAAAGCCAAAGGAGATATGACAACTAAATGCAGTGCAGGAACCTGGATTGGACCCTGAAGCAGGTAAAAGACATTAATGACAAATCAGTGACATCCAAATAAAGACAGGAGTTTACTTAATAGTAATGTGCCAATGTCATTTCTTTGAGTTTTTATAAATGTACTGTGGTAATGTAAGATTATTAACATTATGGGAGGCTGAGTGAAGGATAGATGGAAGTTTACTGTGCTGTCTTTGCAAATTTTATAACGACCTAAATTCTTTCCAAATAAATTTTTTAAAATCATTTTTAATTATTGTGGATACATAATTACACATATTTATAGGGAGCATGCACTATTTTGATACATATATATGATGTGGAATAATCAAATCAAAGTAATTGGGGTATCTATCACTTCAAACATTTATCATTTCTTTGTTTAGAATATTCTAATTTCGACTGGGCTTGGTGACTCAGCCCATAATCCCAGCACTTTGGGAGACTGAGGCAAGTGGATTGCCTGAGCCCACGGGTTCAAGACCAGCCCGGACAACTTGACGAGTCCTTGTCTCTACAATAAATCAAAAAAATTAGCTGGGCATGGTAGCATGCACCTGTAGTTCCGGCTACTTGGAAGGCTGAGGCACAAGAATTGCCAGAGCCCAGCAGGTCAACGCTGGGGTGGCCATGAGTGTGCTACTGCACTCCAGCCTGGGCAACGGAGTGAGACTTCAACTCAAAAAAATAAACAAATAAATAAAATAAAAATATAAAAGAGTATTCTAATTTCACTCTTTTATTTATTTTGAAACAAACAATATATTATTGTTAACTATAGTCACTCAATTGTGCTATCAAACACTAGATCCTATTCCTTCTATCTGAACAGATGCAATGTCAAAACCCATAGAACGCACAACACCAACAGTGAACCCTAATGTAAACTATGGATTGAGGTTGACAATGATGTGTTAATGAAGGTTCATAGATTGTAACAAAGGGACCTCCGAGGTGGGGGATGCTGATAGTGGGAAAGTTGTGTGTATATGCAGGCAAGGGCTGTATGGAAACTCTGAACTTTCTGCTCAATTTTGCTATGAACCTAAAGCCTCTTTAAAAATTGAAGTCTTTTAAAAATAAGTATATACAGACTTTTAATTCTAGCTATGATGGAGTAACTTCTTAGTGGGTCAGTGCTTCTATTTTTAAAAAATGAAGAACTGAATTAAAAGAAAAAACAAGTGACCTCTTTGAAGGCATTAAAGAGCTTCAAGGCTGTCAGGACATCAGACATCAGATCCCAGATAGAAAGAAAGTGCAGTAAACAAGCCCAGCTTTATACATAAAGTTTTTCCTTCTTGAAGCATTTGCCGATCCTTGCATGAGTCTGAAAAGCCAGCAGATTTTTACAAAATTTCACCGGGTGAGAGAGAAAATAATTGGAATGTGTGGATACCAGAACAGTCAGGTCTTGACGAGCCAGGATTCTGGAGAGAAAAAAGCAGAGAGGTGAGCCTGACATTCAGCATTAGGTTTTGTATGAAAGTGCATGCTCTTCTTGGCAGGCAAGATGCTAAGAAGCCAAGCAGAAATAAATGAAAAATAGAGCAAAGTTTTCAATAGTTTCACATGCTGAGAAATTAATATTTGGTTGTAAGACTTACCAAGGAGAAGGAGCCCTAAGAAACATCCTGGTTCTCAGACTGAACCTAACAAAGACCACAAATCAATCTTGACTTTTCTTAGCCCTTATTTGGATCAAGTTGTTCTCTGCCAGAGTATAGGGTGACTCCTCTCTAGAGGTAGATAGATAATATCTTCTGGAGTCCTATCATTTATTATACACAATGTTCAGCATTCAAGCCAAAATTATTGGGCAAACCAAAAAACAGCTCTGAAAGAATAACTGAAGAATAGACCTACATACTGAAATTATCTGACACAGATATTAAAATAGCTGTGATTAATATGTTCAGAAACTAGATGGTAAGATGGAGGCTTTTGCCAGAATTGAAATTAATTTTAAAAAACAGAACGAAGCCGGGCTTGGTGACTCAGCCTGTAATCCCAGCACTTTGGAAGGCTGAGGTGAGTGGATTGCCTGAGCCTGTAGGTTCGAGACCTGCCTGGGCAACTTGGCGAGACCTCATCTCTACAATAAATCAAAATTTAGCTGGGCATGGTAGCGCACAACTGTAGTTCCAGCTACTTGGAAGGCTGAGGCGGAAGGATCACCGGAGCCCAGCAGGTTGAGGCTGCAGTGGCTGGGAGCGGCTACTGCCCTCCAGTCTGAGTGACAGAGTGAGACTGCAACTCAAACAACAACAACAATAACAACAACAAAGAACGAAAATCATACAGCTAAAAATTGAAATAACTGAAAATAAAAATATAACATGAGTTTAATAGATTGTACACAGAAAAAATGAGGGTTTAGTGAGCTGATAGGTCAACAGAAATATTCTTACTGTAGCACAGAGAACAAAAAGAATGAAAAATCAAAAGACGGCAAAAGACACACATAGCACATGGTGAAAAAAACTATCATACATGTTATTGGAGCAAAATATCAAGAACCGATTGGTCAAGAATTTTTTCAAAATGAATTAAAGACATCAAACCACAGTTTCAAGAAGCAATACAAACCCTAAGCAAAGCAAGCAAAGAGAAAAACACACTTTGGCACATACTATGAAAATGCTGGAAGCCAAAGACAAAGAGAAAAATCTGTTAAACTGCTTGAGAAAAAATATATACTACTTTCCTAGAAGCAAACATAAAACTGACATCTCAACAAAAATAATGGATACAGAAGACAATAGGATGTTATTATGAACTGAATGTTTATGTCCCTTCAAAATTCATATGTTGAGACCCGACTCCCCACTCCAATGATATTTGGAGGTGAGGTGTTCGGGAGGTAATTAGGTTATGAGAGTGAAGCCCTCATGAATGGGGTTTGTGCCCTTATATGAAGAGATATTAGAGAGATGCTCTCTCTCTCGCCACTGTTTGATAATGCAGCAAGACAGCCACCAACAAGCTAGACAGAGAACCTCACAAGGAAGGCAATTGGCTAGCACCTTGATCATGTACTTGCCAGGTTTCAGTATTTTTAGAATTAAATGTCTGTTGTTTAAGCTACAGTTCATGATACTCTGTTATAGTAGTCCAAGCAGACTAAGATTTATGTTGTTTTTAAAGCACTAAAAGAAAAGTCAACATTGAAATCTAAATCCAGAAAAAAATATCCAATAAAAGTGAGAAAGAAGTAAAGGAATTTTTCTAATGTCTGCCAGCAGACTTATATTAAGAAAGGGATTTGTTTAAGCAAACAGAAATCTGTGAAGGAATTAAAGGGAATAGAGATGGTAAATATATTGGTAAAACTAAATATGTATTGAGTGGACAAAATGTTTAGTAACGTGTTTTATGGTTTCTTATATAATAAAATTAAAATGCATTACAAAAAGATATAAAATTGGAAAAATGAATTAAAGTGTTTTAAGACCCTAGTATTATCTGGGCCTTCCAAAAGTATTAATAAATAATAGATTTTCTAAAATAAGAGTTGTGGGCTGGGTGCTATGGCTCATGTCTGTAATCCCAGCATTTTGGAAGGCCAATGGGGGAGGATTGTTTGAGCCCAGGAGTTGGAGATTGGCCTAGGTAACATAGCAAGACCTCATCTCTACAAAATGGAAATATTAGCCAAGTGTGGTGGTGTGTGCCTGAAGTCTCAGCTACTCAGGAGGCTGAGGCTAGAGGATCGCCTGAGTCCAGGAGGTAGAGGCTACAGTGAGCCGTGAGTGTGCACTGCACTTCAACCTGGAGGCAGAGTGAGATTCTGGCTCAAAAAATAATAATAAAATAAAATGTGACTTGTGGTAGTTAAGATGAGCACTGAAAGAATAGCAAAAATACATATGTAATAAATAAGCTAACATAAAGAAAAAGATTAAAGCATAAACTTTTTTTTTAAAGCATAAAATGAGGAAAAAAGAAAAATAAGATATATGCAACAAATAGAATATAAATGGTAGGATGGTGGATATGTACCCAAATATATCAGTAATTTAATCAGTGTAAACAACCTAACTACTTCAATTAAAAATTAAAGATTGAATTAGCACTTCTGGATTGGGGAAGTAGAGCCCTCCAAAATTCCACTCCTTCATAAAAGCACAATGAATGAGAAGAAAAGAAGCACAGAAAACAACAGAAGCAAAATTTGTCAAAATCACCTTTTTCAGAACTCTGGAAATTAACGAAAGATTAACCAATATGAAGAATATTTATTCAAAAAAGAATAGCTGAATCTTGGTAAGGCTAATGAGCTTTGTGGTATTTTAATTTGCCCTGGTCACACCCCAATCTCTATTTTTCAGCTTTGAGATAGCTTTAAAGACCAGCAACCTCACAACCACAGTAGCTGTGAAAACCAGCAACCTAGCAGCCTCTGGAAGGGCTAACAGCCACTGGAGAAACAAACAGGCTTGAAGTTCCCCTCAAAAACCAATTCCCAGGGAATTGTCACTGTCTAATCCTTCTGGCAGCATCATTCATAAGTCCCCTCTTTATTTGACCTGACTCAGAGTCCACTCAGTGGGCATTTGTCAAAAACAATTAGTGCCAATTAATTAACATCACAGCTGCAGGTGGCAAGACTGGTTGGCTAAACGAGAGGCTGGTAGACAATTCAAAAGGAAAATGTGAAAAACAAAATATCCATAGGGGCCTTTAAAAAATTCTAATATATGCCTTGAATCTAGACGTCCATGCCCATGGCTAGGACTTCATGCGTGCCCAGGAAATATCTAAGACAGTCCTGATTTCTTACCTGCAGCTGACCTTGAATCTCTGTGCAAGCAAGAAAGGAAGGCAAAGGCAGAATTAGAAACCACTGGAACATTGAAGATATACCTCTAACACGTACACAGAGTCCCTCAGCAAAAAAAAAAAAAAAAAAAAAAGCATATTCTTTCAAGGCATTTGAGGAAACTTGTCTAATAATCAGATGAACATTAGGCTAGTCAAGCAGAAGCGTCAATGGCCACACAAAACAAAGAATAAGGTTTTGCAGAGGAAGTTCAGAAAAGCTACTGTGATCATCTCAATAGATGCAGATAAACATGTGACAAAAATCCAATATCCCTTCATGATAAAACACCCAACAAACTTAGAAAGAAACTTCTTCAACCTGATAAAAGGCATCTAGAAAAATCCCACAGCTAACGTCATACATAATAGTGAACTACTGAATGCTTTCCACTAAAATCAGGAACGAGACAAGGATGTCCATTCTTGTCACTTCTAATCAACATTGTACTGGAGGGCTTAGGCAGGGCCATTAGGCAAGAAAATGAAATAAAATGCATCCAGATTGGAAAAGAAGAAGTAAATTATCTCTATTAGCTGATGACATGAACTTGTGTATAAAAAGAATCCTACTGAATCCACCAAAAAAACTATTAGAACTAATAAAGTAATTCAGCAAGGTTGAATTGAACCATAGAGGCTACAAGAACAATACACAAAAATTAACTGTATTTCTATACACTAATAATAAACAAATGGAAAAATATGCTAAAAACACAGTTTTATCTATAATAACATTAAAAAGAATAGACTACTTAGGAACAAATTCAACAAAACAAGTACAATTATGCGTCACTTAATGTCAGAGATATAGTCTGAGAAATGTTAGGCAATTTCATCATGTGCAAGCATCATTGAGTTTACTTACATGAACCTAGATGACACAACCTACTACAAATCTAAGCTGTATGGCATGGCATATTGCTTCTGGTTACAAACTTGTACAGCATGTCACTGTACTAAATACTACAGGCAACTGTAACACGATGATAAGTATTTGTTTATGGAAACATAGAAAAGGCACAGTAAAAATGGGATATTATAGTCTTATGGGATCACTGTCATATATGCAGCCCATCACTGCCTGGAACATTGTTATGCAGCACATGACTGTATAAGATTTTTACACTGTTGAAACAAATAAAAGAAGACCTAAAAACCTGCAAAGGCATCCCGTGTTCATGAATCAGAAGACTTCATACTGTTAGGAGAATAGTACACCCTGTATTACTCAATAGCAAAAAATAAAAATAAGAAAAAAACTGACTTTAAAATGGACAGAGGATCTGAATATACAATTCTCCAAAAAGTCACACAAATGGCAAACAGGTACATGAACATCATTAATCATCAGAGAAATACAAATTAAATCCACAATGTGTTATCACCTCACACCTGTTGAGATGGCTATTATAAAAAAGGCAAAGTGTTGGCACAGGTGTAAAGAAAAGGAAACCCATGGCCGGGCTTGTGACTCAGCCTGTAATCCCAGCAATCTGGGAGGCCGAGGTGAGTGGATTGCCTGAACCCGCTGGATCGAGACCCACCCCGGGCAACTTGGTAAGACCTCATCTCTACAAGAAATCAAAAATTAGCCAAGTGTGGTAGCGCACACCTGTAGTTCCCGCTACTTGGAAGGCTAAGGCAGAAGGATCACCCAGCAGGTCGAGGCTGCTGTGGCTGGGAGTGTGCCACTGCACTCCAGTCTGGGCAACAGAGTGAGACTCCAACTCAAAAAAAAAAAAAGGAAACCCCCATACACTGGTAGTAGAAATATAAATTAGTGAAGCCATGATGGAAAACAGTATGGAGGTTCCTCTGAAAACAGAAAAAAGATCTATTCAGCAGTCTTCTTCTGGGTATATATATACCCAAGGGGCATGAAATCAGCACCTCATGGAAATATCTGCAACATATTCATTGCAGCATTATTCACAATAGTCAAGATATGGAAACAACCTAAGTGTCTGTTAACAGATGAATGAATAAAGAAATTGTGGTATAGATAGAAAAACAGACTGATAGATGGATAGATAAATAAATAGATGATAGATTAGATATGGACATAATTCTGTCTTTAAAAAGAAGGAGATCCCACCATCTGCAATGACTTTGATAAGACTGGGAGATATTATGCTAAGTGAAATAAGTCAGGCACAGAAAGAAAAATAGTGAATGGTCTCACTTATATGTGGAACCTTTAAAAAAGTAAAATCATAGAAACAGTAAATCGGTTGCAGAGTAGAAGTGGGAGAGAAGAAATGAGATGTAGATAAAAGGGTATAAAGTTGCACATATGTGGGATGAATAAATCTAGAGATATAATATACAACGAGGATAATAGTTACAGTAGTTTCTTGTCTCCTGGAAATTTGCTAAGAGAGTAGATTTTAGATTCTCTCTCACATGTGCACACACACACAAAGGTAACCATGTGAGATGATGCATATGTTAATTTGCTTGACTATAGCAACATTGCATATATTAAAGCAACATGTTTACACCTTAAATACATGTAGTTTACAAGAACCAAACTGTGTATCGATTCAGTGCAATCTCCATCAAAATCCTAGATGCCTTTTTTTCTTTCTTTTTCTTTTTTTTACAGAAACTAACAAGATGATCCTAAAATTCATACGGAAGTGCAAAGGATCCAGAATAGTCAAAACAATCTTTAAAAAGAACAAAGTTGGAGGACTTACAATTCCCAGCTTTCAAAACTTACAATAAAACAGCATGGTACTGGCATAAGGATAGACAAATATATCAATGGGTTAAAATGGAGAGACCAAAAAAAATGTTCATATTTATAATCAATTTATTTTTGACAAAAGTCCAAGATAATTTGATGAGGAAATTGTCTCTTTAATAAATGGTGCTAAGATGACTAGATAGCAACACGAAGACAGAAGAAGCTATATTCCAACCTCACACTATAAACAAAATTAACTCAAAATAGATCATCAAGCTAAATATGGGAGCTAAAACTATGAAAATCTTAGGAGAAAACATTGAGGTAAATCTTCATGGTCTTGGGCCAGGCAGTGCTTTCTTGAATATGACATCAAAAGTATTATTTAAAAAATAGATAAATTGGACTTCATCCAAATTTAAAAATTTGGTGCTTCCACAAACACAATGAAGAAAATGAAAAGACAATTCATAGAATGGAGCAGCCAGCATATGAAATGCTCAATATCATTAGCCCCTAGGGAAATGCAAATCAAAACCACAATAACATATGACTTCATACCTACTAGGGTAGCTAGAATTAAGATAGACCATAACAAGTATGGACAAAGGTGTGGAGAATTTGGTATCCTCATGTGTGACTGGTGGGATTGTAAAATAGTGCTATAACTTTGGAAAACTGTTTGGCAGTTCTTAAAAATGGTAAACATATAGTTATCACATGATCCCGCAGTTTTGCTCCTAAGAAGATATCCAAAAGAAACGAAAACACACATTCACACAAAAACTTGTATTTGAATGCTCCTAGCAGCATTTTTCTTGACAACTGAAAACTGAAAACAAACCAAATGTCCATCAATGGACAAATGAATAAACAAGAAGTGTTAAATAAATACTCTGGAATATGATTTGGCAAGGAAACGAATGAAGTACTGAAGATGAATCCTGAAAATATTAAGTGGAGGAAGCCAGTCATAAGAGGTCACATATTGTATGATTCTCTTTATATAAAATGTCCAGAATAGGCAAATTCATAGAAACAGATACGTAAATCAGTGTTTACTCGGGGTCAGGGAATGAAGAATCACTTAAATAGATATGGAGTTTCTTTGGGGAGTAATAATGATCTAAAGTTACATAGTTGTGACAGCTGCAAAACCCTGTGGATAATACTAAAACCACTATATTTTATAATTTAAAGTGGCAAATTTTATGTTATGTGCATTATGTCTCAATAAAGTGTGATTTAAAAATAGCAAAGATTGTCAGACTGCATTTTTAAAATACATTTGCCGTTTACAAAATACCCTGTCTATAAGAAAGTTGAACATAAAAGGATGAAAAATGTAAACTATGCAAACACTAGCCAAAAGAATGCGGCACAACTCTCAAACAAGGGAGATTTCAAGGCAAGAAGCATCATTAGAGATAAAGAGAAACATTTCTCAATGAATATAAGAGATCAATCCTCCAGAAAGATTAAAAACAAAACAAAATATGTATGTATTTAATCACACAACTTCAAAATATCTAAAACAAAAATTGAAAGAGCTAAAACAAAGTGGACAAATTCATAATCATAATAAGAATCATTAACACGCCTTTCTCAGTAACTAATAAAACTGGTAGAAAAAAGTCAGTAAGGATATAAAAAATTTGAACATTATTGTCTAACTTCACCTAATCAACTTACTGAGAACATGATACTCAACGATATAGACTATACATTCTATTTTCAAGGGCACAAAACACATTTATTAAAATAGGCACTATCCTGGTCATAATACAGATCTCAACAAATGTTAAAGGACTGAAATCATTCAGAGTAAGTTTTCCGAACACAGTGAAATTAAGCTAGAAATAAATGCAGAAAAGCATCACTTAACAACAGGAAAACATTCTGAGAAGTACATAGGCAATTTTATCATTGGCCAAACATCGTAAAATGTACTCACACAAACTTGTAGACGACCTAGCCTGCTATACATCTAAGGTATATGGTCTAACCTATTGCTTCTGAGCTACCAGCCTGTACAGCATATTACTGGACTGAATACTGTAGGCAATTATAACACAAAGGTAAGTATTTGTGTATTTAAACATATGCAAACATAGAAATGGTACAGTAAAAAAATGACATAAAAGATTAAAACAAGGTACACCTGTAGGGGTACCTCCCATGAATGAAGCTCGCAGGACTGGAAGATGCTCTGAGGGAGTCAGTGAGCGGTGACTGGCTGTGAGGGCCTAGGCTATGACTGTCCACTACTGTAGACTTTATAAACACTGTATACTTAGACTGCATAAATTTAATTTTTAAATGTTATTTCTTCGATAGCAAATTAAACTTAGATTTCTGTAACTTTTTCACTTTATAAACGTTTAGTTTTTTAACTTTTTAGATTTTTTTTCAGTAACACAGCCTAAAACACAAACACATTATACAGCTATGCAAAAATATTTTTCTTGTATCCTTATTCTGTAAGCTTTTTCCTCTATTTTAAAATTATTATGATGACTATTACTAACTTTTAAAACTTTTTGTTAAAAAACCAAGATGCAAACATACACATTATCTGAAGGCTCAGGGTCATTAATATTACTGTCTTCCACCTCCACATATTGTCCCATGGGAAGGTCTTCAGGTGCAATGCTACATATGGAGTTGTCACCTCCTCTGATAGCAATGCCTTCTTCTGGAATACTTCCTGAAGGTCCTGCCTGAGGCTTTTTACAGCTAACCTTTTTTATAAGTAGAAAGAGCACACTCTAAAATAACAATTAAAAGTATAGTAAATACATAAACCAGTAACATAGTTATTTATTATCATTATTGAGTATTATCATGGTACATAATTACATTGCTATACTTTATGCAAGTGGCAGCACAATTGGTTTGTTTGCACCAGCATCACCATAAACACGTGAGTAATGCATTGAGCTATGATGTTACAATGACTATGGCATCATCAGGTGATAAGAATTTTTCGGCTTCATTATAATCTTATGGAACCACTGTCATATTTGAGGCCCATCATTGACCAAAACATCATTGTGTGACTCTCAACTATAGCTAAAAACAACTAGGAAATCTTCAAATGTTTGTAAACTAAGTAGTTGGTTTCTAAAAATTCCATTTCAAGATAAATGTTAATGTAAACATGATATATCAAAACTTGTGAGTTGCAGCTAAAGCTGTACTCAGAGAGAATTTTACAGCTTTAAAATGTATATATTAGAAAATTTAAAAGGGCAAAAATCATTTGTCTAAGTATTCATCTCAACAAGTAAGAAAATTGAAGGAAAACAGAACAAAAGAAAGTGAAAGGGAAGAAATAAAGACAAGAGCAAAAATTAAGAACATAGACAAAATTATAGCAACTGAATATCACCAAGATAAAACTTGATTCTTCAAAAATACCAGTAAAACCAAAAGACTGAATAGCACAGATTTTTACACAAAAACTATTCTGGAAAATAGAAAAAGAAGATATTCATACAAAACCATTTTATGAAGATAAAATAATATGGATACCAAAACTTCATGAAGACATTACAAGAAAATTACAGGAAAATCTCTCCCATAAAAGCAGATGCAAAAATCCTAAACAACATGTTAATAAGGCGGATCCAGTGATAAATACAAAGGATACTCTTTTATGATCGAGTGGGTTTGTTCCACATAGGTAATGCCTACTTAAAATTTAAAAATCAATGAATAAGTTTACCTTATTAACAGAACAAATAAGACAAATTATATGACGATCTTAATAAATGTAGAATTTCATCTAATAAAATTCCACCTCCATTCATGATAAAACTTCTAGCAAACTAGAAATGCAAAACAACTTTCTCACTCTAATAACAGTATCTTTAAAAAAAACAACAACAAAACCCACATCAGGCAGATAGCAGACACTCTCACTGCTCTCCTGCCTGTTGTGTCCTTCACGACGTATCTTTTCTTTAATAAATCTACCTTTCTTAATTTAAAAAGACGCCTACCTCAGATATGATATGGTAATGAATTATTGAAAACTTTCCATCTGCTTTATTAAGAATAAAGCAAGAATTCCTGCTTTCACTGTAACTGTTTATATGGTAATAAAGGTCCTGGCCATTTTAAAAAAAACTAGAAAAAATGCAAGATTTGAAAAGGAAGAAATGAAATTGTCATTATTCCCACACAAAATTATCACAACATGACTGTGTGTATATAAAACTCCAAAGAACTTGCAGACTTACTACTAAATTATTTTAGCAAAGTCATCACATATAAGGTTAATTTATAAAAAAATCAATTGTATTTCTATACACAAGGAATGAGCAATTAGAAAACATACTTTCAAAACAGCATTCACAATAGCACGGAAAAGTCAAAATTATAGGAATAAACCCAAATAAAATTTTTCTACATAGAAACTAAAAAATGTTGTTTTTAATACTAGATTACTAATTAATAATTATTCATAAGTAAAAGGGAAATATGTGTTCATGGATAAAAAGACACAATATTATAAAGATGCCAATTTTCTCCAAATTGATCTGTAGATTCAATGCAATCCCAATAAAAATCCTAGCAATGTTTTATTCCTGGAAATTAAAAAGCTATTCCAAAATTTAGACAGAAGTGCAGAAGCACAAAAAATAAAGGGTTAAGCCATTTTTGTGGAAGAAATTAAACATTCTTGCTGTTGTTTTTATGTAGTCATTATTTCCTTAGGTTTATTCACATGTTGATATTTTTGTTTTTCTCTATTTCACTTTGTGCTTCAGACTTTCCTCTGGATTCATTTGTTTTCTTCCTGAATTACATCCCTTAAGGTTACTGATAAATGTCTCCTTAGTAAACTATCTAAAGCTAGCTCTCTCATTCTAGGCTGACAATGATTTCTTTCAGCATTTTGAAAATATAGTATCTTAATTTTAATTATTAATGTTTCTATTGCAAATTTTGAGAAGTTAACTATCAGTCTAATTGTCATTCCTCTAGGTAGTCTTGCTTTTTCTCTTTTCAAATTTTTTTGTCTTGGTCTTTGACCAAGTACAAGATACTCTCTCCTTATTCTGTTTGGGATACATTGAGCTTGCTGAGTCTGATAGTTCATGCCTTTCATCATTAGGGGGGAATTCTGAGCCATTTTCTCTTCAAATATTGCTTCTCAGTCATTCTCTCTGGTCTCTCCTTTTTTTTTTTTTTTTTGAGTTGAAGTCTCACTCTGTCTCCCAGACTGGAGTGCAGTGGCTGCTCCCGGCCACTGCAGCCTCGACCTGCTGGGCTCCAGCGATCCTTCCGTCTCAGCCTTCCAAGTAGCTGGAACTACAGGCGCGAGCTACCACGCCTGGCTAATTTTTGATTTATTGTAGAGACGAGGTCTCGCCAAGTTGCCCAGGCAGGTCTCAAACCCACGGGCTCAGGCAATCCACTCACCTCGGCCTCCCAAAGCGCGGAATTAGATCTTATCAATCTGTTCTCTGTATCTCTTAAATCATTTTTCTTTTTTTATTCTTTGTTTCTCTTTGCTGTACTTTTAGAAATGTTTCGATATCTATCTTCATCTGTCTAGTCTGCTGTTTAACCCAACCATTTGAGTTTCTAATCCTAGTGATTTGATTTGATTTTATTAATTAATTTATTTTTTGAGTTGGAGTCTCACTCTGTCGCCCAGACTGGAGTGCAGTGGCCACTCCCGGCCACCGCAGCCTCAACCTGCTGGACTCCAGCGATCCTTCCGTCTCAGCCTTCCAAGTAGCTGGAACTACAGGCGCGCGCTACCATGCCCGGCTCATTTTTGATTTATTGTAGAGATGAGGTCTCGCCAAGTTGCCCAGGCGGGTCTTGAACCGTGGGCTCAGGCAATCCACTCACCTCAGCCTCCCAAGGCGCGGGATTACAGGCTGAGTCACCGAGCCCAGCTTATTTTATATCCATAATTTTTTAATCTTCCTGGTTCTATATGATAATGTTTTGTCCCTTAGTTGTATTGTCAATACTCTCTTTTATTTCTTTAATTATATATTTTATATTCCTCCGTGCTGATTTCAATAACTGGAATATGTATCCCAGTATAGTCATACTGGATTTTAATTCTAAATGCACATGTAAGCAGGCTTGAGACTAGGAACTCTTGAGACTTTTTGTTTTATCCAATGCTTTAAATTAAGGCCAAGATAGCCAAGAATCTCCACCCTTCACCTCTGTGGGACTGACTTTCTGCTTGGTTGACTACCCCTGGGGGTCTTAGCTTCTATGGGGGAGGTCCCAGGTTTAGAGAAAGTGAGTAGTCTCTCATTCATCCTTACACTTTATGTGGGTCCCAGATCCACATAAATGTATTTGGGAAATTAATCAGACATATGTACTCCTCAAGGAATTCCATGTGCCAGACTCGGCTAAGCTAGTTCTTTGCTTCCAGACAGGTGAACCTACCCTGAAAATACGGCATGGTCTTCTTTGGGTCAATTTCAGAAGTCAGTCTAGGTAGAACTCTGCTTCTACTGAGGCCAAAGCCCTCTTCATCTACAGAACAAGGCAGAAGCCCAGATCTAAGGTCTCTGCCATCAGAATCTATCATGTCACCTTCATTTATCAAGGTTTCCATCCATAGGTGGCCTTCCCTTCCCCTTTTCCGCCATCAGACCTCCCCAGAGTCCCTCTTTCTTGCAGTCTTCTTCTCCAAAGGCTTGTGAACTTTAGGTTGTTTCTAATTTTTACTGTCATTAAAGTGCTGCCATAAATGTTCTTGTGCATTTGTGTAAGTTTCTCCAGGAAGAATGCCACAGAGTGGAATTGGTGGACCATAGAATATGTACATTGTCCACTTTTCTAGATATCACCAGAAGTTGCTCTGAAGTGGTTTACCAGTTGCACTACCAACCACAGGTATGGGAGATTCCTGGTGTTCCATATCCTTGCCAATATGTGGTATTATCAGACTTTAATTCTTTTATTTATTTATTTATTTTTTGAGTTGGAGTCTCACTCTGTCGCCCAGACTGGAGTGCAGTGGCCGCTCCCGACCACCGCAGCCCTAACCTGCTGGGCTCCGGTGATCCTTCCGCCTCAGCCTTCCGAGTAACCGGAATTACAGGCATGCACTACTACGCCCAGCTGATTTTTTGATTTATTGTAGAGATGAGGTCTCGCTGCCCAGGCGGGTCTCGAACCCATGGGTTCAGGCAATCCACTCACCTCAGCCTCCCAAAGGCGCCGGATTATAGGCTGAGCCACCGAGCCCAGCTCAGACTTTAATTCTTAAGGACCTTCTCCCCACAAAGCAATCCGGTGAACTCCTCCCTTCTGACCTGCTGATGGGTAACAAGTAACACATCTGCACTGTGTCCCAAAGCTCTTCTGGACATTGGATCTTAGAATAGGGATCTCCAGTTCCTTCTGAAGAGTGAGCTGAGGTCCATCAATCCCTCCCAGTGGTTGATTGGAAGAAGAGAGTGGGATGGTTAATTTTATGTGGCAACTTGACTGGGTCATGGGATGCCCAGATAGCTGATTAAACATTATTTCTGGGTATGCTGGTGAGGGTGTTTTCGGAAGAGATTAGCATTTGAACTGGTGAACTGAGTCAAGTAGCTGGCGTTCTCCAAAATGAGTAGGCAATGAGGGCCTGAATAGAACAAAAAAGCAGAGAGATGTTGAATTAACTCTACTTAACTGCTTGAGCTGCAATATCAATCTTCTCCTGCCCTGGCACTCCTGGCTCTCAGGCCTTCAGAGTGGAGCCTGCCCCATTGGACTTGGCTTCTGAACTCCACCCCTGGCTTTCTTGAAGACAGCAGATCGTGGGACTTCTCAGCCTCCATAGCTGCATGAGCCAATAACTTATAACAAAACTTTTCTAGATAGATACACACCATTAGTTGTTTCTCTGGAGAACCTTCACTATACAAGTGATCTGACTCTATTCTACTTTGAGTAAGAGTACACATCAGTGAGAAGGACAAGGGGAGTTAAGGCTCTATGAACAAGTCGTTCTGTGCCCGTCCCCCAACATTGCTTACCAGTATGGGTCTTGGAGGTGAGTCCACCTGTGAGACTAGCCTTTGAGCTGGTGAAACCATCCTGCCTATTGCCACTGGCATGTGTTCTAGTAACACAATACTCAGATAATGGGAATTCCAGGTCCTGGAGCCAAAGGGTGGAGTTACATGTGACCTCTTGATGGCAGATGGCAGGCCAGAGAAAGCCAGGCAAAGAGGGACAGGGAAATAGGAATGAGGGCAGTGGATGTCCTGGGAGATCTCTGTGTACAACTGGATCTGACACATGTGCATGTTCATTATTCCACTAGTCAGCGTCTAGAGACAGCAAAGGTAGCAGAGTGATTAATGGCGACCCCAGATGGTAGCCAAGCGGGAGTCTTCCGCTTAAGGGTTCATGATCTTGGACAGACAACTTATCACTCTGCCTTGCTTTTCTTATTTGTAAAATGAGAATATTCACGCATATTTATAAATTTGCCATGATAAATGCAGTAATACCAGTAAAATGCTTCACATAGCTCTGGTGCTTTGTGAGGACTCAGTAAATGTTAGTTGTTATTCTTATCACCATCGTTATTACTATTTCAAATCATAGCCTACGACCAGCTTCCTCAGAGCTAACAGCAATGTCAGGACTGTCATCTTATTCATTAATTCTGATTGATTGATAATGGCTGTCTGCTGAGAAGGAGTCCAAGGTCACTTTTGAGCTCATCTGAAAGAAGCATGAACTGTGATTGATTAGCAATGTCTGTCTTGGCCCTATATGGGGAGGGGTAGCAAGCAAGCCATGAACTTGCCTCCCCATGGTCCACATTTCACAACTTACCTGGTAGCAAATACTGATTTGGGAATGTTCCCATTTCAAGTTTCTAAGAGAGTACCTCTAAACAGACCCCCAAAAGGACCGGCTTTTAAATGAGGTCAACTGCACATGGCTCTTTTTAAAACTATTGAAAGTGGGCACTGTCTCCTTTTCTGTTCTGCAGAGAGCCATTGTATCATTTCCAGTTGCTTGGCCATGTTGACACCTGCAGTGGCAGGTGAACCTCAGGTGGGCTCATCGTAAGTGGAGCCCTCACTTAGTTTTTTACAGTTGATGCCACTAAAGCAGAGAGCCCGGCGGCACAAAGAGAGTCACATGAGCACACAGTACAATGGAAAAAGCCCAGGAATCCACAGGTCTGGATTCCAGCTTCACAATGTGAGACTGGGTGGGGCAGGTGACTTCACAGAGACCTAATTTCCCATCTCCAAAACAGGGTAAACAATCTCCACAATCCTAACCTATCTTGCTATTCCAGCAAAAAAGAAAGCCCTTTCTGGAGTTACTAAATTTTTGAAAAAGGGAGAAGTGTGGGAGGATGAACACTTTTAGTAGACCCTTGATCTTCTTGAAGGACCTTCTCCCAAATTTCCCTATATTCCCCAAAGGTGAAATAGCATGCCAGCCCTGTTTTCACCTGAGCATAAGTTTTTTTCATGATGATCAAAAGGTTTATCAGTACGAAAGATAGCATTATACAAAAGTAAGAATTAGAGAACAGGTTACCTCGAGGAGGGGATCCAGGGGCAGGGGCTGCTTTAAGTCCTAAGTACCCCAACCCCCACCTCTGCCCCACACACATGTACTCACACGCACCAACTTCTTAGCCCATTGAACCTGTCAGATTTCACAAAGTTGTGAACTGGTATATGACATGGACCTCTGATTAACACCACAACTGTTAAACTCGTTGCCACAAAGCATCCATTGAATACCTTCATACATGAAGTGCTCAGGCCAACTGTGACTATGCAACATGTTTTAGTAATATGGCACCAAGAAAATTAAACAATAAAATGTGCAATTTATTTTACCAACAGCTATATGCTGAAAACATCATGATAATTTTCCAGAACCATAATGGATTTTGCACCTGTCTTTTCTCATATACCACAAGAATAATATATAATGATTTATTAGCATAAACTCACATGAATGACTTTTAATAACCATCCAGTTCTCAAATCTGAGTGAGGCATGTCTTTCTCCAAAATGATCTCCTTGGGAGTGGTGGTCCTTGTGGTCGTGGTGGTCCTTGTGGTTGTGGTGTGGTCACTTTTGGCTCTTCTTCTTAGAAACTGCTTTCCAAAGCCAGTAAAGGAGTCTCAGAAGGAAATCAAGTCCCAGCTGCTGACACACTTTGTTTTAGATCCGAAACGATTTTTCCAGATCCATCATAGCAACACAATTCACTTTGCTTCAAGTTTTAAAAAGCATTTACAGAGACTTGCCTCTGAACTGTTGTTTTCCAAAGCCCAAACCTACCCTTTATGGAGGAAAATGGCCCACTGTTAGAGAGTATCCCACAGGATCTGAGTATAGCTCCTCAAGAACAATGTGAAAGATATTTGAGACTTGGGCAACACACACATGATATATGGATAACACCCTTACAGGGCCTGCATTTAAGAGGATGATTTTCATTTGGGCTTTTCAAATTACCAAGCTATATGAATATAAGGTATTTCCGACTTGATCTCTGACCTCCCTCTCTGTCTACACCCATTCACCCTCATCTTCTCACTTAATCCCACCAGAGTGACTGTGTCAAAACAGCCACTTCAAAAAAACTCCAGCATCATAGCTGCCACAGACAATGTCTGGGATCCCATCAGCTTACCATGGGTCAAGAAATTCTGTAGATCTGGCACTGCCCTCCCAACATGATTTGCTTGTTTCGACGCCTACTTACAGGATGAGACTGCAAGGCAGGACGTTTTCAAAGACATCATCAGGGGAAGCTAACAAACTGGGATCTCATTTCTATACTGAGAAGATAAAAGAGGAAGTGATAAATAAAATGCCCAAATGCCATCTTCTGACTCACTTATAATTCTGCCACCAGGCTGAATAGAAAATTCTGGATCCAGGTTACATGGGCTCCTCTTCAGGAAATAGGACATCTGAAATCTTTTCACTATCTCTGTTCTTACATTGACTATGAAAAGGCCACCTGAGACATCCCAATTACCACCCTTAATGGTTTCCAATCCGTCCTCATCTGACCTGACATCCAAGGCATGTGACGCCCACCCCCTTCTGGTAACTGTGTCCTCCTTTGACTCACCCAACTCCTTCTCTCCTGTGTCCCAGTCCCATTTGACCGAAGAATGACCCACTTTCACTGCAAACTCGATATGCAGAAATGCAAGCTCATCCCTGCACCATAACAGGTTGGACTCCCTTGACTGCCACCTTCATCGCTATTCACATGGCATCATTCTCTCAGTCCTCTGGGCACAAAACCCTGGGCTGCTCTTTGCCACTTTCTCTCTTTGTCCTTCACAACCAGCTAGGAGGCCCCAGCGATTCTGCCTCTTCCTGTGACTCATGGCCACCACCCCAGCTGACTCCCTAGCTAGAGCACTTACGGCCTTAGCTAGGGGCCACCTCCTGCCAGCCTTCCTCTTAGTCTCTTCCTCCAGAAAATCCACCCCACATGTCTGTTCATCTCGCCCAAAGGCGGCTTTCCTGAAAATTTCAACAGCTTCCATTGCCAGTGACGTAAGCACAACAGTCCTCTGTCAGTCAAGGGACTCTTCGTGTGGTCCCCATCTAGCCTTGTCAGTTCAGATGGGTCTATTCACTGTTCCCTAGACTCTTTCATTAAAGGGGACCCTGTCTCCCCTACAGCTGGTTTCCACTGGGAGGAGGTTCCTGCAAACACCCCAGCCTTCTGCGTCTCCTTCTGTCCTCCCCAGGAGAAGGGACTTATTCAACTGGTTCATTTGGGCAAAGGAACAGGGAACTCCTAACCCTGCATCTTTCCCTTCCTCCTTTATCTTAGGAGTCCAGCTGCCCAATAGTCTCCACCAGGCCTTGTTTCCAGAAACAGTGCTCCTATAGGGAGGCCTGTGGTGCTCCCAGGCTGCCTGTACTGCTGATAGAGGGCCCCTTCCCCATCCATATGACCCGCATCCTCCAATATCAGATTTCTCAGTAATAAAAGTGATCATGTAGCCGGGCTCGGTGGCTCAGCCTGTAATCCCGCGCCTTGGGAGGCTGAGGTGAGTGAATTGCCTGAGCCCGTGGGTTCGAGACCCGCCTGGGCAACTTGGTGAGATCTCATCTCTCCAATAAATCAAAAAATCAGCTGGGCGTGGTAGCGCGTGCCTGTAATTCCGGCTACTCGGAAGGCTGAGGCGGGAGGATCGCCGAGCCCAGCAGGTCGAGGCTGCGGTGGCCGGGAGCAGCCACTGCACTCCAGTCTGGGTGACAGAGTGAGACTCCAACTCAAAATAAAAAAAAGTGATCATGTTCTGGGACAGCCAGCTATGAGGCCCCACCTGGGAGTGTGCTGTATTCTTTTTTTTTTTTTTTAATCACTTCTCCATTAACGTAAACTCCGGGGAAGAGGGGAGCTTTGGATGCGCCCCTTTTCACCCCAACAATACTGGAACTTTGATGCCTCTGGGTCTTGCTCCTACTTTTCCTCCCTCCCAGGAACACCTGCCTCTCCCTCTGCCTATCTAGTTCTTATCCATCTTAAAGACTCTCCTAAAGTCCCCCATCACTTGAAGCTTCCCCGAGCTCCTGCAATCTCCCCTTCCTCTGAACACACAGTCCCTGGCTACCTGTCACTTAGCAATCGTGCACTGCCATATCCTATTCCCAGGAACGTCATCCTGCATCCTGGTTGAAATTCTCACTTGTTTATGTTTTGCCTCACTGATAAATTAGCCCTGAGGGCAGGTACATTCCCTTCAGCCTTATTACCACGCTTACTCTGCCCAGGGTTCTGTTCAAGGTGAACTCTGGGTGGCTGGGGGGATTAATTTAGCCACAAAAGTGCACAGATGGCTTCCCACCTTCTCATCTCAGCACCAGACACCAAGGCAACCCGGTCCTTTCAACTTCTGACACTATGACTACAGCCTTGGGCAGTAACTCCACCCAACAAATGGGAAAACGACCACACCAGTTTGGTTGTTTTTCAGAGACCTTTTCTCTGACAACACGTCTGTCCCAAATGACTTTACCTTGAATAATGAGCAAAATATAAGATTGCAACACATAGCACAGGCATGCTCACTTCACACCTCCTTAAGGATGGGTCTTATATTCTTCTGGTTTCCCCAAGAGCACTGGTGCTGTGTGAAAGGTAGGTCCTCATGAAACACATGTAGCTGGATTTGTTCTTTATTTTATTCTTTTTATTTTTTGAGTTGGGGTCTTATCTGTTACCCAGGCTGGAGTGCAGTGGCACAATCGCAGCTCACTGTAGCCTCAACCTCCTGGGCTCAGGCGATCCTTCCACCTCAGCCTCCTGAATAGCTGGAACTACAGTTGTGTACCACTAGGCCCAGCAATTTTTTTTTTTATAGAGACATGATTTCTCTATGCTGCCTGGGCTGGTCTTGAACTCCTGGGCTCAAGCAATCCTCTTGCCTCAGCTTTCCAAAGTTCTGGGATTACAGGTGTGAGCCATCATGCCTGGTCCCTGGATGTATGCTTTAACAATGGAAATGATCTCCAAACTCTGACTTCAGGGCCATGGTTGTTCTTTGATAATGCAATATAGTATTTTGTAACTTGAGATTAAACTTTATGCTTTAGTTGCAGATAATATCAAAAACAAACTTAGGGTGTGTGGGTGTGTGAGAGAGAGAGAGAGAGAGAATGAGAGACAGACTCAGAGAGAGGTAGAGAGACAGAGAGAAAAATTAAGAGCAAAAAAACTCCAGTCTTTAAACAAAGTATCATTTACATGAGCAAAATCACTCGCATCACAGATCTTCCGCAGTTTTCCTGAGCCTTCATGAGCATAGAGAATAGAAATACCTCTTTGATTCAAGGCAATGGTTGGTGAAATAAACCACATGCTTCTGGCTGGTGCAGGGGCCTCCAAGAGAAGTCGTTCTAACCAAGAACAAAGGTTTGGGGAAAAGCAGTTTCCCCGCACAGTGCTGCCTAATGATTGACAGGCAGATTATTATTGGGCTGAGTTGGCCTCATCTGGCCTTTTTTAAGTACAATATGGTCTGCATAACATGACATATGAATGCTAAACTCCTGGCAGGTCTTGCAAAGGGGACAATGAAGCTGGCAGCCTGACACCGGCACAGCTGGGCGGGGAAGGCTTGCTTTCTGCACATTAACACATTTGACATTTGGTATCTAAAGGGAAGGGCTAATAAATAACCTGCCAACGATGACACTCTGTAATGACAGCTTTTATTACCAGCCAGTTAATCCTCCACTCTAGTTCCATCCTTTCAGGCCATCTGGTGTTGAATTCTTATTTACTTATTTTTATTTTCCTGGAGCTTGAACTTGGGACATTTGCCTTCTGCCAGTGTCTTTTTTTTTTTTCAGTGTCATATTTTGGAGTTGATTTAAGGGCCAAGACAGAGTGGCAGGCTAGTTGTGGGTGATTCCACACCAAGGTCTGCAGAAAATGGGAGCAGACAGAGCTTTTAGCAGGTGAACTTGGGTTTAGGGTTTATATGCATGAAGCCAGTTAGTCATCTGGAGTCTAGAGGGGAAGAGGAATTTCGCCTCTTGACTGCCACTTCTTTCCAGAAAAAATATGCATAGTTTCTTCCTCATAGGATCTGACACACATTTACTGAGCTTACACACTGTGTCTCATAATATAACATGTTCTAGGGTCACAAAAATAAGACTATTTAAGATGCAGGCTATCCCTTTACAGCCAAAGCTGACAGGCCAGAAAATAAGACCCTTGAATAATAAATCTCGATAATAGGATATGAACTGCAAAATGAGTAAGCATAAAATGCTGTAGGGTCAGAGACAAGGAGCTAGTTCCTTCTTCCTCAGGGGATTTGAGGAAGTTGTCCAGAACTATAAAGGCTCTGAGATTTTACCCCATTGGCAAGCTAACAAGTTAGCTGCTGTTATGGACTGAATGTTTGTATTCGCCAAAATTCATATGTGGAATTCCTAGCCCTCAGCGTATTTGGACATAGAGACTTTTACAGAGAATTAGGTTTAGATGAGGTCATGAGGGTGGGCCCCCATGATGGAATTAATGTCCTGACAACAGATCTCGATATCTCTCTCCCTCCCTCTCTCCCTCCTTCTCTCCCTCTCTCTTTCTCTTCCTCTCTCCCTCTCTCTTTCTCTCCCACTATCTCTCTCTCTTTCCAGGACACAGGAAGAAGGCAGATATCTGCAAGACAGAATTAGAGCCCTCACCAGGCACTGACTACACCAGCACTTTGATCTTGGACTTGTGGCCTATAGAACTGAGAGAAAATGTCTGTTGTTTAAGCTACCCAGTCTGCGGTATTTTGTTATAGCAGTCCAAGCTAAGACAGCTGGCCACAGTTTCATGGATGCTGTCAGAAGACATGAGACACCTGAGTCCCAGACAAAGGACTTTAAACAACAATAATAGCAGTAACAGGGTATCAGTAACAACACAACAATAGCAGTAACAACAATAGCTGTAACCAGAGTATTAGCTTTTGTGCAGGTTCTACAAGCTCAGTTCCCACAGAGTGATACAAAGAAAGCGAGATGAGCCAGGCTTGGTGGCTCAGCCTGTAATCCCGCGCCTTTGGGAGGCTGAGGTGAGTGGATTGCCTGAGCCCGCGGGTTTGAGACCCGCCTGGGCAGTGAGACCTCATCTCTATAATAAATCAAAAAATCAGCCGACTGTGGTAGCGCATGTCTGTAATTCCGGCTACTCAGAAGGCTGAGGCGGAAGGATCGCCAGAGCCCAGCAGGTCGAGGCTGTGGTGGCCGGGCGCGGCCACTGCACTCCATTCTGGGCGACAGAGTGAGACTCCAACTCAAAAAAAAAAAGAAAAACAAAAAGAAAGCGAGATGATACTGTGTGCACACACAGTGAACTACATTATAAGTGAGAAAACTTGACCAAGCACAGTGGCTCATGCCTATAATCCCAGCACTTTGGGAGACTGAGGTGAGAGATTGCTTGAGCCTAGAAGTTCGAGAATAGCCTGTGCAACATTGCAACATCTCACCTCTACCAAAAAAAAAGTCGAGCTTGGTGGTGTGTGCCTGTAGTCCCAGCTACTCAGGAGGCTGAGGCAGAAGAATAGCCTGAGCCCAGGAGGTTGAGGCTGCAGTGAGTCATGATCGCACCACTGCACTCTTGCCTAAATGACAGAGTGAGACCCCAACTCAAAAAAAAATAGGAACACTGAGCTTAGGGAACCCAAATCTTTTATAATGGACAGTAAGCATGACTGTCCTTGGCTCTGAAGAAAGACACTAACTCTGTCTTCCAAGGCTGTCCATTGAACAAACATTCTTGAAGCAAGAGTATGGAACAAAGTAGAGAGTGCCTCTGATTACAGATGTGCATAAAACACAGGAGACTGATAGAGAAATGCCTCCTAGCAGAAGCCACCAAACCAATGAATGTCAGTTCCCCCTCAAAGGATATTATAAAGGCCAAGATGTGTTCGCACAAGGAGGCAGTTTTCTCAAAGTTGCGTTTCTTTCTGATTGGGCTACATATAGGATCTCCTTTAAAAACAATCCACAGTGGCAATTCTGGGTAAACTCCCTCAGCTATCACCTCATAGAAGAGTAAAAGAAGCCACCAAAAAGCAGCCTATGTGCAGAAGGTTACTGCGGCTCTGTGTGTCTGTGTGTCTGTGTGTGTGTGTGTGTGTGTGTGTGTATCAGAAGTGAGACAGGAAAGAGGTAGTCAAGGCCGTTCACAATCTCATCTTTGCCCAAATCCCCAGCCTGGTGCCTGGAAACTCTCTACCTCCTCATTTATACCAGGGGTCACCAAACCCCAGTCTGTGGACTGGTGACAGTCTGTGGCATGTTAGGAACCAGGCCACACAGCAGGTGAGCAGCAGTTGACCAGAACTCCGTCTTCTGTCAGATCAGTGACGGCATTAGATTCTCATAGGAGCAGAGACCCTATTGTGAACTGCTCATGAGAGGGATCTAGATTGTGAGCTCCTTGTGGAAATCTAATGCCTGATGATTCCCTCCCCTCTCCCATCCATGGAAAAATTGTCTTCCATGAAACTGGTTCCTGATGGCCAAAAGGTTGGGGACTGTTGCTTTACACTCCATTATGGTCTTGATTCCACATCATGTGTTTTCACCCACCCCTTTACCTTTCATCATGCAGTCCTCTGGGTCATTCCCACCCCAAAACTCAGTTCATCTGACTCACCCTGTATTAGGATATTTAGGACCCGACTCAAATATTGTTACCTACTCGATCGTCTCAGGCTGTGCCAGGCGCCTTTCTTTGTGCTTCCCATCACCTCCTGTGTCCACCACTACCACTGCCCTTCCACATTATCCTTTACGATCTGTGTCTATGTCTCTCCCCACTGAATGCTGGGATACCTGGAGCAATGTCTTTTCTTCCTTGTGCTCCCATCCCAGCGCCCAGTCCTGAGCAGTTGCCCAACTAATACTCACTAGAGGAACGACCCTCACCTTCTCTTTCGACCCTACCCGCGATGTCATGAGTCTGGGTCTACAAAGGTCTAACAACCCATTTGCAAATGTGAAAATCACAGGAGAGCTTGACCACATGCCACAGAAAACTCAGTTACTTTCTAATAACCCCCAAAGAGCCCAGAGATAATGAAATTTAGTTATTTTTCCCCACTATTATTCTTTCATTAATCCTGCCTTCTTTCTCTCCTTTCAGGAGATCACGTTTCATGTGATCAGCAGCTACAGCATCGCATCCTTTCACACTCTCTCTGTTTTTCCCTTCCTCCTGCTTCCCTTCTGGTGGCGTGGTCATGCCGGGTTTACAAAACTCCCCCGGTAGCTAAAGATGCCACCCACCTCTGTTCTACAGAGAAAAATGAGAAATGGAAAGTACTCAGTTATCAGATGGTTCCAAACCTTTGTCTATGTTTTGAGAATTGGTGATGTGCATTCCTGATAGACACCCCCAAGAATTCAATGAAGTACATAGACCTTCTCTCCACAAAATTCATACGCCCATCAGCCCACAAAATTTTGCAGACAGTTTCTGAGGATAGACAGCAGCCCCTGGTCCCCAACTGTGAAAACACACTTTTAAAAAACACATACTAGGTAGGGCACCTGTGTTACGCCCCCTCCCTTGAATTTTTCTGGGTCTTATGCTTCTGTAGTGATGGAGCGCACTGTCTCAGGAGAGAGTTCAGGTCCTGCAGCTCGGTGTCAAGTGAACCAGCCATAGGATATGACAAGGAGGACTAGAGAGCAGATGGCGTGTGACATTTGATGACTTTGGCCTCTCTGTGTGTGGGTGATAAGTAGGCAGAGAAGTCATAAAATAGTTTCCAATAATCTTTCTAGGAAAGTTCAGCTTGGCCTGCAAAGTCTGCATTCATGAATGCTTCCCCCCACCTCCCCAGCTCCTGGGCATCTCGAGGTCCACCTGCCACTGCCAGCCATAGAGAACCTGCAGAATGGAGTCAGGTGAGAGCCCCCAGCCTAGGAGGCACACAGCTTTCCCTGAAAACAAAAAATGTATAGAAAGAAAGAAACCAGGCCAATTGTGTTTTTTATGATATTTAATTTTTTTTTAGTCAGCGTCTCACTCTGTCACCCAGGCTGCAGTGCATTGGCATGATCACAGCCTACCATGCCTCAACCTTCTGACCTCAGGCCATCTTCCTTCCTCAGCCTTCCAAGTAGCTTGGACTGCAGGCATGCATCACTACCCCTAGCTAATTTCTTCTTTTTGTAGAGATAAGGTCTCACTATGCTGCCCAAGTTGGTCCCAAACTCCTGGGCTCAAGCAATCCTCCCACCTCGGCCTCCCAAAAGTGCTAGGCTTGCAGGCATGAGTCACTGCACCTGGCCTCAGATTGTGTTTGGGATGCACAATCTGCATTCAACCTATCAGGCCATCCACTTTGAGAGCAGGAGCCATGTTTTTTTCACAGCTGCACTCCCAGCACCTGGCAGATAATAATTGTTCAACAAAAAAATGCCCAAAGAGAAATGCACAAATGGACATTTATAAGCTAAAGTGTACCATACATTTCTGCTGCCCCCATGATATCTTGTTTCTACAAAGGGTCAACAATTCACTGTATGCCACAGTACACAATCCACCTCAAATTTCCAGCATAAAATTCATGCCCCCCAGCCGGCTCGGTGGCTCAGCCTGTAATCCCGCGCCTTTGGGAGGCTGAGGTGAGTGGATTGCCTGAGTCCGCGGGTTCGAGACCAGCCTGGGCAGGCGAGACCTCATCTTTACAATAAATCAAAAAATCAGCCAGGCGTGGTAGCGCGCGCCTGTAATTCCGGCTACTCGGAAGGCTGAGGCGGAAGGATCGCCGGAGCCCAGCAGGTTGAGGCTGCGGTGGCCGGGAGCGGCCACTGCACTCCAGTCTGGGCGACAGAGTGAGACTCCAACTCAAAAAAAAAAAAAAAAAATTCATGCCCCCCTCCCTTTTACTCATGCTCTTTCTCCCCTGATCTAGGTGACAGGAATATCTGGAGATTAGCGCATAATGAAACTCATCAGAAGGGAGGGAAGATACCCCACCGAATGCTGACATTAATCACAGTGCTAATCGAATCTAGCTTATCCAGCTTTCTGGGTTCCATGGACTCCTGTGCTAAGACCCACCCCACTCACTGCCCCCATGGAGTCCCCTCTGTTCCCATTGACAACCCCAGGACAGGACCAGCAGTCTTGCATCTGCCCTGCAGGTGCCTTAGGCAAATGTAGTCATAGTGACCATACCAGGCCCTCCAGTCTGACTGCAGGCCAGCAGGCTCCCCTCCCCCCCACCAACCCTGCACTGGGGTATCCCCGTGGTGGCTGTCTCCCCTCTGCTCAGTAATTGGCCAATTATACTGGGAAGTCCTGACCCTCAGGCCACCAAAGCCACACCAAAGTTATAGGGGGAAGACAGAGACTAGTTCCCACCCCAATTTGTCATCTCATGTGGTATGTTTGTTTGTTTGAGTCGGGGTCTCACTCTTTCCCAGGCTGAAGTGAGGGGCACAGTCACACCTTGACCTCTTTGGCTCAGGCAATTCTTCCACCTCAGCCTCTCAAGTAGCTGAGACTATAGCCATGTGTCACCATGCCCAGCTAATTTTTTGATTTTTTTTGTAGAGATGAGGTCTCACCATGTCACCCAGGCTGGTCTCAAATTCCCGGGTTCAAGCAGTCCACCTGACTCAGCCTCCCAAAGTGCTGGGATACAGGCCTGAGCCACTCTGCCTGACCTTTACTTGGTCTTTCCTGGATTCTTCCTTAACCTCTTGTCCTGCCCCCCCCCAAAGAGGCATCATATCATCCATTAGGGGGAATGGGGAAGTGCCCAGCGAGAATGCCAACGCTTCACTTCTCCCTCTCCCCTCCCCCCATCTCAGGAGAGGGGCCTCCAAACTCCTGCTTCCTCTTTTAGTGCTAACATACAAGCTCTATGAATAGCCCAGTCTCAGGAGCAGTAATCTCTTGGGCCACCTGAGAAGCTCTGCAGGTCTTTGCAAGGGCTGCTTCTAGGAGCTAGAAGGAGCGATAGAGCCGATAACCGTGTCCCTGGCTTCAGGTTGACCCATCCTCATCTCCTGTTAGCCTGATTAAGTCAGATTGAAATCAACATCCAAGGCCGCCCATGGACACATGAGAAGACAAAAGGTCAACACTCTCTTAATCGTGAAAAATCAGGGAAGATGGCAAAAGTTTCATGCCCAGAATCTGCCTACAGTTTGTGGTTTCTACTTCCCAGTGTAGAGATCAATCATGTAAAATATCTTAACTCCAGGACAGGATTTTAAAAAAACCTCATTGAGAATAACTGAACCTACTTTATGAAATGAGCTAATACAAGTTTACTATGTGGCAAACACCTAGGTAAACTGAGAACGAGTGGTTCTTAAGTTAAGTTCCAATCCCCCAGGATAGTTTCCAGAAAGAAGAAAATTTTGAAACCAAGCACCATCTTCATAAAGTTTGTCCTTATTCAAAAAGACTTTTTAGTTCCCTAAGTCATGCTATCAATTGTATCCCATAGCTGTGGCTCCCTGAGGTTTTGCTACCTATCTCCTACCCAGCCATGTGGGGTTGACATTTAGACACTCACTGCCCATCCATGAGTCTTCTAGGATGCATGGATTTGAATCTCCACATCTGTCCATCAGTTCCAGTCACTGCCAAGCAGATAATAAGCCCAAGGGCCCAAGAAGAAGGGTTTTTAAATGAATCCAATATTTCTGGTTCACTTGTAGCATCTGAGAAAAGGTCTTGGGATCCCTAAGGCTGAAACTGAATATTTTGAGCAACAATGCACTAATGAAATAATCAACTCAAAATTAGAAATATTTAGATCATTTCTGTAGAGACCTTCTGCCTCTTCTCTGATTAAAGCCCAGCAGAGGAAAAGTTTCCTTGTAACTTTCTTCCTTCTCATTCTGAGGAAATACATTTCAAAGACTCACTAGTGCTTTAAATCAAGGAAAGAGAAAACAATATACACCTGAATTCTAGGAGAGCTAATTCCAGACACAGAGCTGTTTTCCCCACCAGTACCTCATGGTTGGCCCAAAACAGACTTCAGTTGTTTTTAGTGCCATGTTGTGATTCTGATTCCAAAGAAACAGCTATTTTATTTGGCTTTTATTCTATTACTCATGCAGTGCAATATGTCTGTGCAACCACACGTCCAAGAAAGTGAAATATAAGGATTAAAAACAGATCTGTCTAGTGAACAGGTGTCGAGCATTATCTAATAGCGAACTAAATATAAAAAGGGAGACTAATTAGAGTTCTGGCATCTCTCCTGCTGTGAGCTTCACAGCTCTTTAACTCTTGGAGTTGCTTCTCAGATTAAAGACCAGAACTCATCAAAAAGGGGAGGCTATGATCCCATACTTCTGTATTCAGGAGTGTGTGTGTGTGTGTGTGTGTGTGTGTGTGTGTGTGTGTGTGTGTGTGTTCTCATGCGTGTAGGGGTAGGAAGAGGGACCAGGAGGAGGCAGTTTTGCCTGGCAATACCAAACAATGAGCAACACTGATAAGAAGTTGCTTGTCTTGGTGAGAAAAATCCTGTCTTCTAGAACAGTGGTCTCCAACCTTTTTGGCATCAGGGACCAGTTTCATAGAAGGCAATTTTTCTATGGATGGAGGGGAGATGGTCTCAGAATGATTAAAGAGCATTACATTTATCGTACAGATCAGTGGCAGCATTTGATTCTCATAAGGAGCATGCAACCTAGATCCCTCACATGTCCAGTTTACAATAGGGTTCATACTTCTATGAGAATCGAATGCTGCCACAGTTGATTTGACAGAAAGCAGAGCTCAGGCAGTAATGTAAGCAATGGGGAGCAGCTGTAAATACAGACGAAGCTTTGCTCATTCACCTGCTGCTCACCTCCAGCTGTGCAGCCTGGTTCCTAACAAGCCACAGACGGTACTGGTCCATGGCCTGGGGGTTCCTTGGCAGGAATTTCAGAACAGGTTGGGGGCCCCTATTCTGGAAACTTGCCCTTCAAAGTGTGGTCCTCAGACTGAAATTGGCCCAACTTTTCCATACTAATGATTAGAGTTCTTTGTGTGGTTTATTTATTTATTTTTTTGAGTTGGAGTCTCACTCTGTCGCCCAGACTGGAGTGCAGTGGCTGCTCCCGGCCACTGCAGCCTCGACCTGCTGGGCTCCAGCGATCCTTCCACCTCAGCCTTAATTTCAAGTCTTTTTTTGTTGTTGTTTGAGTTGGAGTCTCACTCTGTCACCCAGACTGGAGTGCAGTCGCCGCTCCCGGCCACCGCATCCTCCACCTGCTAGGCTCCGGCGATCCTTCCGCCTTAGCCTTCCAAGTAGCTGGAACTACAGGCACTACCATGCCGGCTCATTTTGATTTGTTGTAGAGATGAGGTCTTGCCAAGTTGCCCAGGCAGGTCTCAAACCCATGGGCTCAGGCAATCCACTCACCTCAGTCTCCCAAAGGCACGGGATTACAGGCTGAGCTACCGAGCCCGGCTAATTTCGAGTCTTAAAACTTGAAATTTACATATGTCTTATCTGAGTTCTTTTCTCAGGAAACTGGCCCTCAGGCCTATAATATTAAGGAACTGAAACTAACCAGATCACCCCATCTGGATGCCAGAACCCATCTGTTCGTCAACTCCTCTTCCTTATTCCTTTTAGTTTCTGTTTTCTACATTCCTGCCCTCCATTTAAACCCTTGACTTCAGTGGGACAGGGAGACAGATTTGAGACAATCTCTCAGTCTCCTTGGCTGATATCACCCATATAAAAACGCTTCTTCGATTGGGCTTGGTGGCTCAGCCTGTAATCCCAGCACTTTGGGAGGCCGAGGTGAGTGGATTGCCTGAGCCCGCAGATTCGAGACCTGCCTGGGCAACTTGGTGAGACTTCATCTCTACAATAAATCAAAAAATTAGCCGGGTGTGGTAGCGCACACCTGTAGTTCCAGCTACTTGGAAGGCTGAGGTAGAAGGATCACCGGAGCCCAGTAGGCCGAGGCCGCAAGCGACCGGGAGCAGCCACTGCACTCCAGTCTGGGCGACAGAGTGAGACTCCAACTCAAAAAAATAAATAAAAAGGCTTCTTCTCTGGCAATACGCATTGCCTCAGCCACTAGCTTTCTGTGTAGCAAGAAATAGGACGCCAACTGAACCCCTGGCATTTTGGTAACAAGACCACAGCATGCTATGGCAGTTTGTTAGAAATACAGTCCTGGGCCCCATGCTGGAGGAATTGAATCAGAACCTGTGTTCCTAACCACTGATTGCCGGTTGGTTCACATGCATGTTAAAAGTTTCCAAAGTGTGTTCCAGGAACTGGAGTGAAATAGATTGGAACTGACAGGGGGTGGGCATGGAGTAGGGTTGAAGGAGGCATTTCCTAGAGAGGCAGATTTGGGTGAGAATCCTGACAGTTGCCTAATGCAGGAGTCAGCAAACTTTTCCTGTAAAAGTCCAGACAGTAAATATTTAAGCTCTACAGACCATCCTATCTCTGTCACAGCTAGTCAGCTATATCACTGTAGCACAAAAGCAGCCATAGACATTATGTAAACAAATGGATGTTGACTGTATTCCAATAAAACTTTATTTGTAAAAACAGGCACTGGGCCCAATTTGGCTCACGGGCAGTACTTTGCTGACCCCTGGCCTAAGGAAACATGAGTGTGGCATATTCTAGACCAATTGCGGGTTTGACTACACCCGGTCCCTAGACTCAAAGTCACCCTGACTTCTGAACGTAGTTCTGTCAATGGGGCAGAATACCTTAAGTCAGGACTTTTTATTTTTAATATGGAACATATGATCTAGTATGCTGCTTATTCTGAAAAATGTTAAAAACTCAGATTATTGCATATATATGAATCACTCCTAATAATTTATGAGTTGAAACACTTCTAGTTATCTTCAAATAACCTTCAGTAGGGAGGAGAACCGAAGATGAAGTCAACCTGCCTGTGGTAAAACACACAAGTTCACCAGAGATTATTTTGTTTTGTTTTGTTTTTGAGTTGGAGTCTCACTCTGTCGCCCAGACTGGAGTGCAGCAGCTGCTCCCGGCCACCGCAGCCTCGACCTGCTGGGCTCAGGCAATCCTTCCGCCTCAGCCTTCCTAGTAGCCGGAATTACAGGCATGCGCTACCAGGCCCGGCTGATTTTTTGATTTATTGTAGAGATGAGGTCTCACCAAGTTGCCCAGGCGGGTCTCAAATCCGCAGGCTCAGGCAATCCACTCACCTTGGCCTCCCAAAGCATTGAGATTACAGGCTGAGCTACCGAGCCCGGCCTGAGATTGTTTTTATTTAGCTTTAAACTACAGACCTGAGGTTGGTGTGCTTTCTCTTTATTCTTTTGTTTCTGGTCCAGTCCTTTCAGCTGCCCCTAATAACCACCACCAGGCTCTCCATCAACCTGGGCCTTGCACCATCGTTCTTTCTCAGTCCGTTACATGGGGGATCTGGATTACAGAGGGTTGTGGAGGAGTAAAAGGATTACAGAAAAAAAGATTGACAGTCAGCAGCCCTGAAATGCTGGGATAGCAGCGTTGCCTGAGACTGCACTGCAAAGACTGATTCAGCATATGCAAAGGACCTATCTGGAAACCTTTAGCTTGTGTGACCTCAAAGCAATGCTTGGTTAAAAAAAAATTCCCACTATCAGGATTTGGGTCACCCCAGGAGCAGACCCTAAGACAGATTCTATCACAGTTGGTATATTCGGGAGGTGATCTCTGAACCCCAGCAGGGTAGCAGGGATGTGAGACAGAGAAGGGAGGGAAGCCTGTAAAGTATGTGCCATCAAGTCAGTTACAACTGAGGGCAACTGGAGCTCCATCCTGCTGGGGATCTCTGGCACCATTGTAGAACCCATCTCTGAATTATTGGTTGGAGCATGCTCCCAGCTGAGGAGAGGGAGGGATATTAACTCCCTGGATCTCCCTTCAGCCCATTCCATGTGTAAACAGAGCAGGTTCCAGTGGCCAGAGGATGTCCTCTGATAAAGAGCCATGGGTGTCGGCAGATGGAAATCAGGCTGGCATCAGAAAAACAGTAAGCACCAAGGTGTGATGGTCAGGCTCTCAGCAACATATGCCATGGCATCATATGTGGAAACCTCCATAATGGTCCCCTCTGAACATATGACTGCGCATAGACTCATAACAGAACAGAGGAAATCTATGTCATTGGGTTGCAAGTTACTGAAAATGTGACCAAATAATGGTTTAAATATATTAGAGGTTTTGTTTTGTCACATAACAAGAAACCCAGAGACAAACAGATCTGTCTGACTTGGTGGCCCAACGATGTCATGAGAGTCCCAGTCTCCTTCTGTCCTGCATCTGCCATTTTTCTCATGTGGCTTTGACGCCCCCCATGCTGGCTGGCTTACAGCTGCAGGATATCTGCCCCAGGCCCAGCACCGTGTCCACAGTCTAGACAAGAATAGGGGAAAGGGCAAAGTTCCAATGTTTCATGCCAGCTGAGTGAGCCAGTTGAAAGTAGCTTTCCCAGAAGTCCCAGCCAGAAACTTCAACTTCATTTCATTGGTCAGGAGTCTCTCACAGGGCTTATCTGTGGAGACTGGGAAATGAAATCTAATTTTAACTTTGGGCACATTGCTGCCCTAAACAAACTTGAGGTTCTGCTGGTAAAGAAGAAATAGAAGACAGATGTCGGGTATGAAATTAACAGTTTCCACTGCAATATGTTCCCCCCCACACACACTATGATATTGACATACGACCAACTTGAGCAAAACAAAAGGGGAAGGGGATAGCTAACCACATCCTAGAAAACATCTGAAAAGTACAGAAGTTTTGGACCGAGGACAAAGAGAAGGGAACCTAATCGCAGCAAGAGAAAACGCCTTTAGGACTGACAGCTAACTAGGACAGGCTCTGTCCTTGTAAAGGCCTGTCATTTGTTGCTCAGTTAAATGGCTATTTTTGTGAGTTTAGAGGTTGGCCTCCAAGGTGGCCAGTGTCTGTGAAATGGGGTGTGATTAACCAAAGTCGATGAATCAAAAATAAGAATGACATTTCTCTAATAATGTGGATGGTTTTTTAAAATCAGTCGTGACTCCTAGTTAAACAGATTAACCTTGCATATTTTTCTTCTCTTCCTTCAAAACTCTATGAAAATGACAGTAAAGAAAAATTTTTAATTTTAAGCCCACAGGACAAAGCAAATGGGACAGGAGTTCAAATAAGAGATGACAAAGTAGCTGGAGATGTGGTAAGTGAACAAAGGAAACACCCAGGGGACACACACAGAGACCAGAGATCATTTCCATCCCGGGAATCATGGAAAAGCCCAGGAAACAGAGTTGCCAAGTACACGGAAGGTGAAAGCATGTCTCAAGACTGAAAGAAGAGGATAATTTTTAAATGTCCACAGAGCCAGGCATGGTAGCTCATGCCTGTAATCCTAGCACTTTGGGAGACTGAGGTGGGGGAATTGTTGAGCCCAGGAGTTCGAGACCAACCTAGGCAACATAACAAGACCTGATTCTAAAAAAAAAAAAAAAGAAAAAAGAAAAAAAAATCAAAAAATTAGCCAGGCTTGGTGGTAGGCACCTATAGTCCCAGCCATTTGGGAGAGTGAGGCAGAAGGATCCCTTGAGTCCAGGAGGTTGAGGCTGTGGTGAGCTGTGATCATGCCACTGCACACCAGTCTGGGTAACAGAGAGAGACCCAATTAAAAAAAAAAAGTGTACACAGGACAGTTGAAGCTCTGTTTTCCCACTCCCATCTTCTAGACCTGAAACAGAAAGTTTTTCTCTAGAGAAATTGAACTAAAGAGGCTCTCCTCTCAAGGAACTAAGCAAACAGGAGGTAAATGGAGGAACAGTGTGACAAAATGAGAATAAATTGAAAAGTCTGTTTACAAAATTGTGGAGGTCTTGTACTGTCCTCCACGCATTCTCAGAGCCTTGGAAGGGAATGTAATAAAGTTTTCCTTGAGATTCTGGAAAGCCTCAAAATAAATGCCTCCAGATACTGACATTGTGGGATCTCCAATTGACCCTCAAGGCTGTAGTGACATCTGCCTATCTCAAAGTCCCTTGCAACACAGGGAATTTACATTCCACTTTGCATTACCATTTTAAATATAAATAGAAAGCCGAGTTATTGCCAGATATTCAAGGGAAGCCTTCAAAATCCAAGAGCAGTGCCTAAACAATTAAACTAGGGATAAAGAAACTGTGAGTTCTAGAGATACTGTTAGGAAAAGAATAACTTTTTTTACTCAAAGAAAAAAAAGTTCATTCTTCAGAAAGATAAGATTTTGAATTTATGAAGCAAGCACAAGATGCTATGTAAAACAAACAGAAAATAGAAAAAACCTCTTGTAGATTGTTGTAATTGTGATGAAATATGCATGTCACAAAATGCACCATCTAAACTATGTCTAAGTGTACAGTGCAGTGGTATTTACATTCACACTGTTGTACAACCATCACCACCATTCATCTCCAGAAACCTTATCTTCTTCAAAACAGAAACTCTGTGCTCATTAAACAATAACTGTCTATTTTACAACCCCCAAGCAACCACATTCTGCGTCAACTTTCTGAGTCTACAAATTTGACCATTCTGGGGACCTCACATAAGTGGAATCAGACAGCATTTGTCTTTTTGTGACTGTCTTATTTTACTCAGCATTATATCCTCAAGGTTCATCCATATTGTAGAACACATCAGAATGTTCTTCCTTTTTAAGGCTGAATAATATTCCATTGTAGGTAGAGACTACATTTTGCCTATTCATTCATCTTTTTTTTTTGAGTTGGAGTCTCACTCTGTCACTCAGACTGGAGTGCAGTGGCTGCTCCTGGCCATCACAGCCTCAACCTGCTGGGCTCTGGTGATCCTTCCACCTCAGCCTTCCAAGTAACCGGAATTACAGGCATGCGCTACCACGCCTGGCTGATTTTTTGATTTATTGTAGAGATGAGGTCTCGCTGCCCAGGCGGGTCTCGAACCCGCGGGTTCAGGCAATCCACTCACCTCAGCCTCCCAAAGGTGCGGGATTACAGGCTGAGCCACCGAGCCTGGCTTCGTTCATCTTTTGATGGCCACTTGAGTTGGTTCCACCTTTTGGCTATTGTGAATATTGCTATGAACTTCAGTGTACAAGTATCTCTCTGAGATCCTACTTTTTAATTATTTGGGGCATGTACCCAAAAGTGGAATTGCTGGATAATATGTAATTCTGTTTTTAATATTTTGAGAAAACACTCCACTGTTTTCTTGGAATTTTTTTAATGTGATAGAACATGCTAAAAGTACCTTCAGGAAAAGAGGAGAATACAAATGTATTTACTACCATTGAACTATATGCTTATAATAGTAAAGATGGTAAATTATATATGACTATTTTACCTCATTTAAAAATAAATACAATTTTTTAAAGTTTTAAAGTACCCTCAAAATAAAGGTGGAAGAAAAGATTTTAAAACTCTCTCAGAAAGTAGAACAAAGAGACTAGAAATATGAAAGAGAAAAAAGAAAACAATTTGAGGATCACTCATGAAGCTAAAAATCCTAAAAGAGGAACTCCAGAAAGAAGGAGTAAAGGAAATAAAGAAATTATTACTTTGAAAAGCACAAGAAAATATTCCCCAAACTTAAAGAAATTAGATTCTAAATGGAAAGGGCCACTAAGAGCTTAGTACATGTCATCATGAAATTTCAGAACCCCAGAAATACAGAAAACATACTGTAGTTTTTAGAGTGAGAGGGAAATTTGTTTACATACTAAGGGGTGAAACATAGAATGGCACCTTACTTCTCAATATTATCCTTTGAAGCTAAAAAACAAGGTGTTATCTTTAGAATTCTTCATAAAAATGCATTTCAACCTAGAAATCTATACCCAGCTAAATTATCAATCAAGTGTAAAGATGGAAGGAAAACTTTTTTTTTTTTTAATGGAAGGACTGGAAAATTTGCCTTGCTGCCCATTTTTTGAAGAAGGGGTGAGCTAATAAATAGAAGACATGGAACTCATGGATTCAATCTGTGAGAGGTACAAGAAAGTCTCAGGAAAAAAGGAAAGGGCAGGACAAGAACAACTGGTCCTGCTAACAGTGTAGAGAGACTCTGGGAGAGAGGCAGTTGGGAAGAGAATGTGAATGAAACAGATTAAATGACATATTTGCACATTTGCAAAATAACAAACTGCTGATGGGGAAATTGGAGGGGTTCATGGAAAATGAAGCAATTTTTTTTTTTTGAGTCAGAGTCTCACTCTGTCACTCAGGCTAGAGTGCAGTGGCATGCTCATGGCCACTCCAGCCTTGACCTGCTGAACTCAGGCGATCCTTCTACCTCAGTCTTTCAAGTAGCTGTAACTACAGGCATGCGCCTCCACACCCAGCTAATTTTTTGATTTATTGTAGAGGTGAGGTCTCACTAAGTTGCCCAGGCTGGTCTCGAACCTGTGGGCTCAGGCAATACTCTCACCTCGGGCTCCCAAAATGCTGGGATTATAGGCATGAGCCACTGCACCCAGCTTGAAGCAAATTTTAAAATGAAGCAATTATTAACTCTGGAGAAAAAACAAAATTTGTACAAGAAAGAAAATAGAAACATATGTAATTAAAAATTGTAACTCAGATTAATTTAAAACAACCCTAGTGCATTATAACTCTCAACAGTGGAGACCTGAAGTTTATAGATAAATGACAAGTCTCCTTCACTGAATGGCCAATTCTGGGAAGTCTTCTGCCTATCCTCTGAAGTCCTGACAAAATTGAGTCACCCCTGCCCACCTCAGTGACTTTGCTAATACCTCCTTATAAGAGTCCGTCCTTCTTATCTCATTCTCCCTGCTCTCTCACTCTGAGTTTCTGGGATCATGTTGCAAATAGACTACCTGCACTGAAAAACCCACTTTCTTCTTCTTCTTCCCCCACTCCTTACTTAGCCGCCCCTGCAAAGCCCCACCATTTGAATAAAATCTAGAGCAAATTAAATGATTTGCATGTGTGTGGCGGGAGGGATCTTTATTGAATAATGTAAAAGCTCCTTGATAATCTAAAATCATTCAGACGTCTCATTTCAATAGTTAAAAATCTGCAGACCTATATAATGGTATGGATTTTACTTACATTTACAGCTACACCGCTCTGAGTGTTCGAGTCTGTGTTCAGTTGCTGAACCTGCCTGCGGAGGTTCAGCAGCTCGGCCTTGTGTTTCTTCTCTCTACTGCTAGCTTGTTGAGCAAAGGCTCCGGCCCCTTCAGGGTGGGAGTGGGGGGAGAAGGAGACATGAAGTGGAGTCATGAGATGACAAAGCTGTTCCTGGGTTGTGGGGAGAGGGCACACCCCATTCCAACCATTCTTAGGGTTTTCTCACCTGCAATTCTTGCTGTGGGGGCAAATTTCTTTCCCTGGTTGGCCATCTATTGTTTCTCCTTCAGATTCCAGTACTATCCCCCAACTGGGGCCACCAGGCCCTCCAGCTTATCCTCTAGACTTGAGACGACCTGTCTCCTGTGGTCCCTGAGATGACCAGTCTCAGAGTCCCGCCTTTAGATTTTCCAAGAGTGATTCAGGTACCACCCGATAGCTCCCCACAAGCTCCTGGAGACTCGCATTGGGCTCCAAGAGGACCCACTGCCCCTCCCCTAGGCTGGAGGTAAAGGAAAAGTATTTCCCATCCCATCCATATGTGATGGGGCATGTTTTGGGGGGGGTGGGGGCCTGGGGATTGGTATTAAGATTCTCAGTGCTCTGACGGCTCTCTCTGAAAAGACTCATCTAATCTCCAACAACACCCTAGGCTTCTGCTGTCTCTTTTTATAGGCTGGGTGGTCAGTTAAGGGCAGATCTGGTTACTGAATTCTCCACTGCACGTCCTGCTTGGTGGCCTCATTCCTTGCTGGTAAATGTGGGAATAATCAGCATCTCTTGTTTTGGAGTCTCAGCCTAAATTGAGAGGGGGAAAAAAAGAGTTCTATTTTAGCATCCTGTTACACATAATATACAACTTGGCTCAGCACCAAACAACATTTATATGGTCATAATAACATAAACTCTAAAGACTGACTTATCCAAAAATGATGATGGTGCTCTAATGAGAGATGGACTGGGGCGGGAGAGGGTGAGAGATGCTGAGCTTTCTCTCTTGAGTGTGAAAATCAAGACTTTGAGTTGCAAACAGCAGACTCACCCTGGCTGGTGAAAGCAGGGAATGGGTTTATTAAAGGAGATCAGATTGTTCTCTAGAATCTCAGGGAACCAGTTCTAACCTCACTACGGGCTACACTGTGACTGCCCCGCCATCTGTAGTGTCCGGCACCTATGCTTCAGCTGAAACATGCCACCCCTTGATGCCTGGGACCCTGCATCAAAGCTTTGCCCCATCAGGCTCACAAAAGCCAGACCACACATCTCCACAGGTGCCAGAAGATGCCCTCTCCTGCCCATCCGTTTCCTTGTGTACATAATTTGGGATCAAAGTCTCAAGCAGGGGCACCTGATCAATGATGCCCAAATTCCATTCCAGCACCCTAGTTGTAAGGAAAACTGAGAACACAACTTCTATGACTTCTATCTTGGGAATGCTGGAAATTACCAGAACAAGACATGTTCAAAAAATAGCAAGCTTCTACATATAGCAGGTGTCTACTTCAGAAGTCACCAGATAATGAGGAAAACTGATCAACGCAGAAATGGTAGATAGGCCTCTCATCTGGAAAGAGGATGGTAAATACCAAAAGAAACAGCAGAAGGGTTGAAGGTCCTGGAGAGAAGGATGAGGGTCGAGGGTGGTAAGTCCAGGGCAGATGCTCTTCACGCAAGTTGTTGGGAAATGTTCATTTTTACGCCATGTGTATGTGATACCCTAGTCAACATGAAAGTGTGGAGGGTCGCATTTCATAAGCATCAGACTTTATAAGTGACACACAAGCTGGGCGCAGTGGCTCAGGCCTGTAATCCTAGCACTTTGGGAGGTCGAGGTGAAAAGATTGTCTGAGTCCACGGGTTCAAGACCAGCCTGGGTAACTTGGCAAGACCTCATCTCTACAATAAATCAAAAAGTTAGCCGGGCGTGGTACCGTGCACCCATAGTTGTGTCTACTTGGAAGGACGAGGTGGAAGGATCGCCGGAGCCCAGCAGGTTGATACTGGGGTGACCATGAGCGTGCCACTGCACTCCAGCCTGGGCTGGAGTTAGAGTGAGACTCCAACTCTAAAAAAAAAAAAAAAAAAAAGAAGTGACGTACCTTATGTACCTCAGTGCAGCTGGCCTGGGAGAGTCCAGGATATTTGGCGTGCTGCCAGATGGTGAATTTTCTGCTAATCTGCCTGCAGCTGTCTGCTGTGGGAGAGGCTGTTACCTCTCTTGCTAACAGTTCAACATTGGCATAAATAGGGGAACAGATCGGCTTTTGTTGAATTGGGGGGATTTTTTTTCTTTTTCTTTTTCTTTTCTTTTTTTTTTGGCTGATCCACAATAAATATGACGATCATGCTGAAACTGAAATGAAAATTATAGCACCAAGTTCACTAAATATATGTCCATGTAGGATATTACATTGTACAAGGCTATGCTTGCAGGACCCAGTGCCAAACAAAAATGCAGGGCCCCTTGTTCAAACGTTATTAAGAACTTTGAGATGGGAGCTGAGCTCAATCTCTCTCTCTCTTTTCCCCTGCAAGATCCCATTGCAGGGGTGCTTGTGGGGAAAATAAAATAAAAAGCAGGCCAAAAGAGCCCACTGTGCCCCTTGGCATCATGTACCCAGGATCTAAGCATGTGACCCTGAAGTGGCATACAGTCCCAGACTTACTGTCGTGTCCAGTTATAGTTGTCTCAAAGTTCTTTTTTATTTTATTTTTCCCACAAGCACCACTGCCATGAAATCTTGTGGGGAAAGAGAAAGATTGAACTCAGCTCCCATCTCAAAGTTCTTAATAATGTTTGAACAAGGGGCCCTGCATTTCTGTTTGGCACTGGGTCCTGCAAACTGTATAGCCAGTCCTGCATGTGTGCAAAAGCCCAGGACCCAAATTTAAGGCATAAACATAAGGTCCCCTTAGTCAAAGTTTTAGTATATTTCTTTTCTCCCCTCTCCTGCTCCCTTTCCCTTGGTTTTTTTTTTTTTTTGAGTTGGAGTCTCACTCGGTCACCCAGACTGGAGTGCAATGGCCGCTCCCGGCCACCGCAGCCTTGCCTGCTGGGCTCCGGCGATCCTTCCGCTTCAGCCTTCCGAGTAGCTGGAGCTACAGGTGCGCGCTACCATGCCCGGCTGATTTTTTGATTTATTGTAGAGATGAGGTCTCGTCACGTTGCCCAGGCGGGTCTCGAACCCGCGGGCTCAGGCAATCCACTCACCTCAGCCTCCCAAAGTGCTGGGATTACAGACTGAGCCACCGAGGCCGGCCCAGACTTTCTTCTGAAGTCAAAAAGCAGGTGCTTGGAAGCAAAGCTCTTACGGGGGCTCTCCATCTAGAAGGAGGTATTTTATTTATGTAGGGAAGTTCACCTCACAGATAATTCATCTGTGATGGTGTGGCTTTAAGAGTTACTTACTTTTAATGGACTCCTCTAGATAATAATAAATTCTGGGGAAAAAAATAGAATCATGGCATGTTAAAACTGGATACAATCCTAGAAACAAACGGAAACTGTTTTCACACACACAAAAAAAACTTCACGTATGTTGAAGCATTTTAGGAGCAATTTGCCAAAGTTTATTTAGTCTTGTGATTTTGACAGGTTCAATGGCCACCTTCAATTCCTTCTTCCTCAGACACACCAGCTTGGCTCGCCTGCTTAATGAACAAAGACCCAGAAAAACAAAGGGCTGAACCTTGGCTCCAGCATCATACCTAGGATTCTAGACTTAGCAAAGGACTGCCACATGCCCAAATTATTATGTTTAATCTTTTCAGCTCTCTGTGAAGTAAGTAGCATCAGTCCCATTGTTCAGGTAAATAAATCAAAGCACAGAGAAGTTGCATAACATGCCCAAGGGCATAGAACAAAGCGTGGTTGGACTCCAAATCAAGTGCTCCTTTTACTGCTCAAGGCAGTGACGCTTCCTCCAAGTGGGTTCTCTATCAAGTCCCTGCTGAGTGGAGTTGTGGGCTCTATTGGGAGGCACTGGCACCCACTTCTTAGCTGTGTGACCTTAGGCAAGTCACTTAACCTCTTCCTGCCTGTGTCTTTATGCTTTTAATGGGAATAATAATAATGTCCATCTCACAGGTTTATCATGAAAATTAAATGACTTGTCATTTGTAAAATGCTTTTTTAAAAAGTTCTAGCTGGGCTCGGTGGCTCAGCCTGTAATCCCACACCTTTGGGAGGCTGAGGTGAGTGGATTGCCTGAGCCCGCGGGTTCAAAACCCGCCTGGGCAACTTGGCGAGACCTCATCTCTACAATAAATCAAAAAATGAGCCGGGCGTGGTAGCGTGCGCCTGTAGTTCCAGCTACATGGAAGGCTGAGGCAGAAGGATCGCTGGAGCCCAGCAGATCGAGGCTGTGGTGGCTGGGAGCAGCCATTGCACTCCAGTCTGGGCGACAGAGTGAGACTCCAACTCAAAAAAAAAAAAAAAAAAAGTCCTAGCTTATAGAAAGCACCATGGTGTCCATTTGCCATTATTAATACTAGTATCATTATCAGTCTTTCATCTCATCAATATGGGAGATTATTTAGCTTCCACCATTTAGGAGACAAAAGAGAAACATCTTGATGTTGTTTTGATTTGCACACTTGGGTACTTGGAGAGGGTGAATTCTTCACCTGGACTAGTCTTTTGTATTTACTTTTGCCTCATGTGTCCTTATATATTTTCGACAGTCAGGGAGGATTTCAGGCTGGCATTGCCCATTGGATGGAATCAATGTTTTTTGTGTGTGTTTGTTTTGAGACAGTGTCTCACTGTCACCCAGGGTGGAGTGCAGTGGCATGATCACAGCTCACGGCAGCCTCAACCTCCTGGGCTCAAGTGAGCTTTCCACCTCAATCTCTGGAGTAGCTGGGACTATAGGCACATGCCACCATGCCCAGCTAATTAATGTGGTTTGCTTGTTTGTGTGCTTGAAAGATGAGATCTTGCTATGTTGCCTAGGCTGATCTCTAACTCCTGGGCTCAAGCAATCCTCCCACCTCAGCCTCCCAAGGCACTAGGGTTATTGACATATTTTAATGTACCTTATTCCTTCCCATCTACACATTGAACAGTGACACCATAAGGCCATGAGCACAAACATCCCTTGAAAGTTAAAGTCGTTGTTCATTTGGAATGTGTGGGAAGCAGAGATGTTTGTGCTGACAGAGCTTTAAGAGTTTTGTCATTGTTGGGAACAAGATAAACAATGTGACCCATTCATTTTTAATAGAGGTGTTAAAAGGCGGATGGACTATTACTCCTCTGAAGGGGACTTTCCAATGCCACATGCCACCTGGACCCTTTTAGTCACATCACCATTCCTGCCTCCTTCTGACCAAATCATAAGTGTGGAATGTATTCTCATCTCCTACTTGGCCAGTTTTCTTCCCTTCCATTATTTAAACAAATCCTGGTAAGGGTGCAGGGTTGGGGTTTTCCTGAGTCTGCCTGTCAAATTGCTCTCAGACCATCTTGGTATCTCTTTGTCCAGTCAGTCAGCGGTCCATGCAAGCCAAGCTGTGGGCAGGACTTTTTTTTTTTTGAGTTGGAGTCTCACTCTGTCACCCAGACTGGAGGGCAGTGGCCGTTCCCGGCCACCGCAGCCTCGACCTGCTGGGCTCCGGCGATCCTTCCGCCTCAGTCTTCTGAGTAGCTGGAACTACAGACACGCACTACCACGCCCAGCTGATTTTTTGAATTATTGTAGAGATGAGGTCTCACTTTTAACTGAAGATATGAGGAGAGAAGAAACATGCAACTGTTCCACCAAATCCCACCTCTCTATTCTTTCTCTGTCTGAATTTCAATCTGAACTTCAGCTGTATTCTTTAGCCAACACCTCAGACACCATCTCGAGAATCTTTTTCTGGAGATGACATCACCTCCCTATGGCCCTGTCTGCAAGATGTCCAACACATAGATTCGCTCTGCACCCTCCCCACCACCCTTGAGTTATAATTGGAGGGAAGTCCAAGGCAGGCAGCCCGCAATGGAAGGCTTAGGAGAAGTTCTGTTGTAGACTAGCAATTAGAAACTTCTCGTGGCTAGTTTGTGGTTTCTCTTGCTGACCATTAGACCAGACATTTCTGGGATAGACTTCATAATAATGCAAGCCACAACAGCAAAAAAATGGAAGGAAAAGAAAGTGACTAGAATACAATGGACAAAGGGCCTAGCCCAAACGATATGATTTTGTCCACATCTGCATTGAGAGAGTCACTTTACACTTTTGAGAGACTAAATATCTAAGACCCAAGACTCCATTTTCTCCTCCCCCCAGTCCTTTTTCCATGTCTCCCCTTGACACTTGGATTTTGGCATAATGAATGTATTTGAGGACTATTTGGTAAATAAAAAGTCTTTGGTAAGCCAGAAAGTCTAAATTTAATCATACCTTTTTTATTTCTTTATTTTTTAGCTGGAGTCTTACTCTGTTGCCCAGGCTGCAGTGCGGTGGCATACTCATGGCTACCACAGCCTCAACCTGCTGGGCTTAGGTGATCCTTCAGCCTTCCAAGTAGCTGGAACCACAGGCATGTGCTGTCATGCCCAGCTAATTTTTTTATTTATTGTAGAGATGAGGTCTCAGCAAGTTGCCCAGGTTGATCTCAAACCTCTGGGCTAAAGCTATCCTCTTACCTGGTCCTCCCAAAGTGCTGAAATTACAGGTGTGGGCTACCACACCCTTCCAATCATTCCTTTTTTACTAGCGGGTAAATATGGGTTATCCTATGACTTGTGAAATAAACCTGCTAGACAAAGGCAGGACAGAGGTGAATCAAATCAGAGAGGAGAGACTCACGACCAGGCACCCTGGTGCGTTTTCTATTTGAGTAGCTGAATGGCTTTCGCTTATATAAAGTTGTTACTCAGATTACCAGGAAAGATTTGATGAGTGTCAGATACAGAGCAATCAGAAGGCATGACTTTAATGCGCCCTGAAAAAGCAGTCATGCCTTCGTCCTCCTAGTTCTCAGCGTAGGCAGGAACCTGTGGCAGCTCGCTGCTGCCATCCTGTCCCCAAATGCCCCAAATGCCTCTGCCTTCCCAGCTGCAAGGGCTTACCACCTTTCGTCCCGCCATGAAGGACGCCATCACAGAAGGTGTGGGAGAAGTCAGAATCTCGCACTCACACCTCCATGGGGGCTGAGGTGGATGGGGAGGCCAGACTTCTGGTCTTAGGTGTGCATGAACTGAGGACACAGGACAGAAGGTTTTCCAGGCTTGGACCCTGGGGACTCCACTTCCAGACTTGGATCCTTCAGCCTCCACTCCCAGAGTTTGGGTCTAGAGAGAAGAGGAAGTCAGATAACACACTCTGTGGACATGGACTGGGAATAGATACTTCAAATGTTGCCAATGGGAGTGTGAATTGGTACATCTGAAGTGAGCCACTCGGCCATATCTGTCCATATAAAACATGCATGTGACCTTTGGAAGAGCCATCCCCCTTCTGGGGTTTTATCCTATAGATATGCTTACACATTCACAAAATGCAGTGTTGCTAGGATATTAACTGAAAGTACTGTTACAACTAGAAAGAGATTGGAAACAATGCAAATGTTCATCAGTAAATGACTGGTTGTATAAATGATGACACACAGATAGATACAAAGGAAATCAATGCTGCTACTAGAAAGAGCAACCAGCACTGTAAATTCTGATATAGAATTAGTTCCATGATAACATGAAGTTAAAAAGAAGTGCAAAATGCTGTGAATAATAAGCTACTCTTTTCACATAGTGTACATTTATGCACATATATGCTTGTGTATGCACAGACTACCTCTGGAAATATCTGCAAGACATTAATTAACTGCAGTTCCTTCTAGGAAGGAGAAGTCAGTGGCTGGGAGATGAGAAAGGAGAGTGTTTTGCTTTATATACCTTTCTCTACCTTTCCAAGTGTGGGTTATATTCAAGTATTAACTTTTTAAAAACTGAAAAATAAGTTAGCTATAAACAATATTATGAAGACTGTTATCAGAAACTCTTCTAGTGATCTCAAGGTTGGAAGTCCAAAATCAATCTCGCTGGGCTAACATCAAGGTGTCAGTAAGACAGGCTCCTTCTGGAATCTCTAGGGGAGAAGAGGCTACCTGCATTCCTTGGTTTGTGGCCACATCACTCTGACTTCTGCTTTCATGGTCACATCTCCTTCTCTCTGACTCTGACCCTGCCAACTCCCTCTTATCATGACTTGTGATTACACTGGACACCCCTGAATAATCCAGGATAATTAACAGACTATGGGGATTAGGATGGAACATCTTTGGAGGGTTTTTTAGACCAACCACAGGAGGATATGGAAGGAAACACTTCTGTTCTCTCTTCTTTCCTTTTTCACCCGTCCCCTATGAAACAGTGTGAACACTCAGGTGAGTTTGACATTCGCCAGCCAGGGCTCAACCTAAGGGAATTGCTGTGGTAAAGGCTGTGCTCCCTCGCTCCCATGGGTGCCATGCCCTGGACCTTGACCTTCTCCTCTCAGGAGCACAGCAATCAGGTCCACCTTGAAGGCCAGAAACCTCCATTCTGAGACAGGACAATAGAAGTTCCAGGAGGCTGGCTCAGAGTTCCACGTCTGGCAGTTGGTGAGACCTTGCCTAAAGACAGCGTTAGACCCACAAAATCCTGAGACAGTCACTTTCTTTGGCCAGAACCTTGGAAAATCAGGGAGCTGGGATTCAGGTAGGTTGCAAGATTCCCAGTTAGGGACCCCTCTATTGTTTTTCTTTCATGAGCTCTTGGGTTTTAAAAGTTTTTTTTCTTCCAAACAATCTACATTGACTAGGTAGTAGCCCACATGTTTGAATCACAGATTAAGGCATAATTTCCATTAAGTCTTTAAAAATATTGAATTTAGGAATAAACTCCTGAAAGTCCGAGGAGTCTAGGTTGGGAATCCTGGATACAGAAATAACAGTATAGCAGCAAAAACAATCATAATAACAATGCAAGGAACACGGGGCTGAGAGTCTGAATGTCTGCAGTCTGGCCCCTGCCCCACTGTTCACTAACTATGCCAAGCTAGGAAACTGCTCACCTGCTCAGAGCCTCAATCTCCTTTCCAGTGATCACAGTCAACAGACTCCCCCAAACTCCTGCACCCCAGAGTGGGATTCAGGCCTTGGTATTTTTTTAAGTTCCCCAGACGATTCCAGTGTGAGGCCAAGGTCGAGACCACGGATTGAACAGGGTCTGGCTGCCCCCACAGAGCACCCCCAGGCTGTGTCTGGTAGCTGAGTTCAGGGAGCCACGGGGACACACCTGGGACCCTGTGAGGGGGCTGGGCAGCAGACTGGGGGACATAAGCAGGCCAAGCTGTGCCCAGGGCCTGTCAACATTGGCTACCCGGCAGCTCAGGCACCTGGTGAGGCCAAGCAGAAGAGCTCTTGGCAGTTCTGACTGCTCATCAAGCCGGGGACACGCAGATCCTAATGTGGTTTGAAAACCTCGACATTGCAAATCAGGGTCACAGCAAGGGCTGGCCAGCAGTCTGCCAGCCCAGGCTTGTCCCACTGTTCCTCCCAGCTTTCCCTTCCCCCCTGTGCTTATCTTGTCTGAGCCGAACTGTTTTTCCACCAAAACTTATGGGGCAGCATTGCGGGGCAACATTTAGGAGATATCTTTGGCGGTGTCCTTGCTGTTAAAAATGTCTCCACTAGCTGTGGCTAACCAAGAAAGACTGTGACTTCCCAGCAAGGCTAATTTCCCAGACAAGTGGGCCTGGTAGCCCAAGAGGCAAAATGTGAGGTAGGTGGTTGACTCCATGTGCTGGTGCCCACTAGAGACTAGTTCAGGATGTAAGGGAAGCCAGGATGTGTCACCCTATGTAAAATCCAGTGACAAATTGGTATCTGCTTCAGAAGGAGCTATAGAGGGGAAGAAGAGAAAGCTGGATTAGGTGTCTTCTTTGTGCTGGGTCATAAAGCAAGCTGCTGCCTTTTTTCTTTGTCCTCTTATTCATACTTTTGTCCTGGAGAGGATTAGGAGGAGCCTCCCCGGCTTAGTTCAAATAGCCATTAGTCACCAGTTTCTCTAGCACGGGATGATTTGGTTCCACAATTAGAGTGACCTAGAGTATCTGAAACAAAAATTAAGAAGCACAGTTTAGTATAAATTGTTTTGGTGAGAAACGTTCCCACTACTTATAACTCTATGCAAGAAAAAAAAAATTGCAGAATAGCATACAAAAGTTTAGACCATGAAAAAAAGGTCTAAGATTCCAAGATGACCTACCAAGACTTCCACCACAAAAAGACAATAAGACCTCATCAACAAGGGTATCTGCATAGTCAACGTTTGTATACCTCACCCTGAATTGTACCCATCTTTAAAATTAAAAAAGTTAAAAAAAAAAGACAATATGGAGTATGTTATAAAAAGTGGTGAACTAAAGATCGCTGAAACTCCACTACTCCATAAAATCAACAACAACAACAACAAAACACTGGCAAAAATGTCAGAATTGAAATTGTCAGAAATTTACAAATTAACCAAAGGCATATAGCAACCCAGGGTGCACTTATTCAAGAAAAATGAATGAATCTTGGTAAGAACAGAGGGATTTGTGACATTTTTTTCTCCAACCCCCAGATTTGCAGTATTCTTAAAAACCAACAGCAGATAATTACAGTGAGAACCAGCAGCCCGACAGCCATTGAAGGGGGTAGAACAGTATTGGAGCTCCTTCAAAGCTCCATCCTCAGAGAACTATTATCATTTGACTGTCTGTTGGTTCCCTGGAATACCCCACTGACAAGGCTGTCTTTAGTTGATGTGACTCAGAGCTCTTTCAGTGCAAACAGCCTTTTTTTCACAGGGAATTCATCAAAACAATTGAAGACAGTTTAACATCATGGCTGCAGAGGCAGTAGATAACAGCTGGGGCAAACAATACACCAACCAAAAAGCTTAAAAGGAAAAGCTGGGAAATGAGTTATTCTTAGGGAGATTTGAGAAACTTTGAGGCCAAGAGGCAAAGGGTAGAAAAGTGAGGTGGGTGGTTGGCTCCCTGTACTGATGTCCGCTAGGGAATAGTTCAGGACTCAAGGAAACCCAGAAAAGAATAGCATATCACCCTAGCTGAAATCAAATGACAAAGAAGGCCACACACATGCATGGGACACACACACATGCCCAGGGCTATGTCATGCTCAAGAAAGAACTGAAAGGATCTTAAACTCTCACCTCTGACCAACCTTGAAGCTCTGAGGAAGCAGGAAGCAAAGGCTAAAGCAGAGCTGTAAACTGCTTGACTGAGTGTTGAAGGCATGCTCCAACACACAGAACCCCTCAGCTAAAATTGGTAGACTTTGTGGTTGCAGGTACTTAAGAAATTTTTGTCCAATCATTAGCATAACACAAATGGGCAGAGTCTTCAGTGGCCACCCATAACAAAAAATACAGCCGACATATTTAATTCAGAAAAGTCATTAAATACAAAAGAGAAACCCCTCAAAATATAATTTATTTATACAAAAATTTTATATTTATTCTTATGTGGTTAAACTTGTCACCTTTTAAAGTACTCTCTCTATTTGATGTAATACACTTACTGAGATGCTTTTTCCACTGCTCAAAAAAGTTTTTTTAACTCATTCATTTTTATGGCTTTTAGTGCTTCTGCTGTTTTTTGTTCACTCCTTCCATATCAGCAAAACGTTTCCCTTTGAGAGTTTTTTTCATCTGGAAAAGCAACAAAAAAAAAGTTGCTCAGAGCAAGAACAGGTGAATATGGAAGGTGAGTCATGGGGTCATGCTGATCATGCTCTTTTGGGTAAAAAACTCCTGAATATTCAGCATGGTGTTTTGTTGTGGTGAAAGAACCAGTCACCTGTTTCCCGTAACTCAGGACATTTCTTCTGCAAACCATGATGTATCCTTCTCAAAACTTCCAGATAAAAACCTTGGTTGACCATTTGATCTGGAGGAACAAATTCTGAGTATACTACAAGGGGCCCACCCTCCGAAAGGTAATTCCTGTTTTAGGGGGGACCCCCTCGTAAACAACAGCAAAACAAACAGCAACAACCACCCCTGGGGATGGGTGAAGATCTGATCTCCAGAGTTATCACATGATATTATTTGAAAGTTCCAGTTTTTTTGTCTTTCTTTTTTTTTTTTTTTTGAGTTGGAGTCTCACTCTGTCACCCAGACTGGAGTGCAGTGGCCGCTCCCGGCCACCGCAGCCTCGACCTGCTGGGCTCCGGCGATCCTTCCGCCTCAGCCTTCCAAGTAGCCGGAATTACAGGCATGCGCTACCACGCCCGGCTGATTTTTTTTTTGATTTATTGTAGAGATGAGGTCTCGCTGCCCAGGCGGGTCTCGAACCCACGGACTCAGGCAGTCCACTCACTTCAGCCTCCCAAAGGCGCGGGATTACAGGCTGAGCCACCGAGCCCGGCTGAAAGTTCCAGTTTTTAATAACAACAACAAAAATTATGAGACATGCAAGGAAATAAAATGCATGACCCATACAGGGTGCAAGAAGCAGTTAATAAAAACTGTCCCTAGGGAGGACTAGATGTTGGACTTACCAGACAAGGATTTTAAATCACTTATTTTAAAAGTTTAAAGAACTGAAGACATATCTAAAGAACCAAAGGAAAGTGTAAAAATGATTCCTCACCATATCACCATATAGAGAATATCAAGAAAGAGATAAAAAGAATTTTTAAAGAATCAAATAGAAATTCTAGAGTTGAAAAATACAAAAACTGAAATGCAAATTTATTCAACAGCATATTTGAGCTAACAGAAGAAACAGCATACTTGAAAATAAGTCAACTGATATTGTTTAGTCTGACTTACAGAAAGAAAAAGTAAGAATGAGCAGAGGATAAGAGCCCAGCATATACATAATTGGAATTCTAGAAGTAGTAGAGAGAGAAAAGGAGTCAGAAATAATAGTTAAAGAAATAACAGCTGAAAACTTTCCAAATTTAATAAAATACATTAACCCGCATATCCAAATAGCTCAACAAATTCCAGGTAGGATAAACTCAAAGAGATTCACTCATAGACTCATCATAATCAAGCTGTCAAAAGACAAAGACAAAGAGAAACTCTTGAAAGCAGCAATACAGACATGACTCATCATGTATACAGAATCTTCAATAAGGTTAACTTTCTCATCAGAAACCATGGAATCTAGAAGAAACAAGATGACATACTGAAGTTCTGAAGGAAAACAAAGGACTGTCAACCAGTAACTCTATATCCAACAAAACCATCCTTAACAATGAAAAAGAAATTAAGACATCAATATAAACAAATACTCAAAGAATTTGTCACTAACAGACCTGATTTACAAGAAATGCTAAATGTAATCCTTCCTGCTGAAATGAGAGGTCACTAAGCAACTCTAATCCACATGAAGAGATATAAAGCATTGAGAACGGTACCTACATAGGTGAAAATAATACAGAATAAATGTGTTCCTTTTTTGTTCTTTTACTCTTTTTTCTCCTATCCAATTTAAATGACAACTGTATGACACAATAATTAGAAGCTTATGTTAACGGGGAAACATGATATAAAGATGCAATCTATATAACACAAAGCAGTAGAGAGGGGATGGAGCTATATAGAAAAATAGTTTTGTACACTTTCTTTTTTGTTTATTTGTTTTTGTTTTTGTTTTTTGTTTTTTGTTTTTTTGAGTTGGAGTCTCACTCTGTCACCCAGATGGAGTGCAGTAGCCGCTCCCGACCACTGCAGCCTCGACCTGCTGGGCTGTGGTGATCCTTCTGCCTCAGCCTTCCAAGTAGCTGGAAATACAGGTGCGCACTACCACACCTGGCTAATTTTTTATTTGTTGTAGAGATGAGGTCTCGCCAAGTTGCCCAGGCGGGTCTCGAACCTGCGGGCTCAGGCAATCCACTCACCTCAGCCTCCCAAGGCGCGGGATTACAGGCTGAGCCACCGAGCCCGGCTTGTACACTTTTTAAAGTTAAATTGTTATTGAGCCTAACTTGACTGTCTTAAATTAAGATGTTAAATGTAATCCCCAGGACAACAACTAAGAAAAAAACTGGAAAAAAATTGTAAAAGAAGCAACAAGGGCTTCACTTCCTGCTTCCACATTTCTGTTTAACATGAAGGAAAGCAGAAATAGAAGAACAGAAGAACAAAAAGGGCATAAGACACAGAGAACACTACTATCAAATAGGTATACATAAATCCTACCTTATCCGTAATTACATTAAATATAAACAGATTAGCATTCCAACCAAAAGACACAAATTGGCAGAATGGATTTTTAAAAAAAAAAAAACATTATTCAACTACATATTGTCTACAAAAGGCACACTTTTGATTCAATGACATAAACAGGTTGAAAATAAAAGGATGGAAAAAACATATGCCATTCATAAAAAAGAGAGCCAGAGTGACTATACTAATGTCAGACAGAATAGACTTTATACAAAAAATCGTTACTAAAGACAGAGAAGTGAAAGGACAGACCAAGAGTGGGAAGCCATTTTTCATCTTGTTCTTAAACCCTGACACAATGATGAGAAAATAGAAGCTGTGCTTTTGGAGAAATGCATACTTTAGGTATAATTAACTTTACCGACTTTGTCTTTTCAGAAACAGACTTCCAGGTATCAGAGTATCTCATAGTGGCAATCAAGCTTGCCTAGAGTAAAGGGAATTTACAAGGCCTAAGACATCATGCATTGGTCGAGGATTGTAAAAGTCATGAAACTTGTAATTACAAAAGTTATGACTGCTCAGAGGGAGAGCAGGTGGGGATTCGATCTTCCAGTAAATTGGGCACTATCTACAGGGACGCCAAGGATCCCCCGAAGCTACCCACTGGGAATACCTGGGAGAGAAGGGGCGGTGCACCCTCCATTAGGTCTAAGGAATGTCATTCCGGAAGGTGCACGAGAATTAGAATCATTGTCATGCCATTCTCTAGGGGCTATGATAATGTGGGCAAACATTAATGGGTCTCTTTGTCACAGGTTCTCCAAGACATCCACGGGTGGTTGACAAGGAAGTCACAGCAGTCACAGCAGTCACGTGCAACATCTCCAAGTAAAGGATTTAGGAGGCTGAGGTGAGTGAAGTGCCTCAGCCCGCGGGTTCGAGACTCGCCTGGGCAACTTGGCAAGATCTCATCTCTACAATAAATCAAAAAATCAGCCAGGCATGGTAGCGCGCACCTGTAGTGCCAGCTACTTGGAAGGCTGAGGCGGAAGGATCGCCAGAATCCAGCAGGTTGAGGCTGCGGTGGCCGGGAGCGGCCACTGCACTCCAGTCTGGGCGACAGAGTGAGACTCCAACTCAAAAAAAGAAAAAAGAAAAACAGGACAGAAGGTAAAAAAGGAAGTAGAAGACTTGAACAGCATTATGAACCAACTGGACCTAATAGACATCTATGGAACACTCCAGAATATACATTTTTCTCAAGCACGCATGGAACATTTTCTAGGATCGACTGTATTTTAGGGCATAAGCCAAGTCTCAATAAATTTAACTTGATGGAAAACACACAACACATGTTCTCCAACCACAATGAAATGAAATTGGAAATCAATAGCAGAATACAATTCAGAAAATCCACAAATAAGTAGAAATACAAACACAATATTAGAAAAAACAGCTCAAAATGAAATTATAAGAAAATGGGAAAATGCTTTGGAATGCATGAAAACAAAAACACAACATATTTATAGGATGCAGATCAAGCAGGGCTTATAGAGAAATTTATGGTTCTAAGTGTCTGTGTTTAGAAAGAGGAAAGATCTCAAATCAATAACCACCTTCCACCTTAAAAAACTGGAAAAAAAGAAGAGTAAACTAAGCCCAAAGCAGGAAGAGGAAGGAAATAAATACTAAAGACATAATAAATAAAATAGAGAAGAGGTAAACAGCAAAAATAAATCAATATGACCAAAAGGTGGTATTTGAAAAGATCAACAAAGTATAAAAATATTCTCCAAAATTGAACAAGAAAAAGAGATCATTCAAATAATAAACTCAGGAATGAAATGGGGAATGTTACTAGTGATCTAATAGGGAAAAAATAGGGTTCTAAGGAAAAACAGTGGGCAACTATGTGGCAACAAATTATATAACCTAGATGAAATGAACATATTCTTAAATAAAACAACCCAAACTGACTCAAAAAGAAAGAGAAAATTTGAATAGATTTCTAAGAAATATAGAAACTGCATTAGTAAGTAAAAAACAACAAAGGAAAGGTCAGGCCTAGATGGCTTCACTGGTGAATTCTATGAAAAGTTTAAAGAATATTTAATATCAATCCTTCACAAACTCCTCCAAAAAATGGAAAGAGGGAAAATTTTCCAACTCATTCTATGAAGCCCGTATTACTCTCATACCCAAACCAGAAAAAGACATCACAAGAGAAGAAAATCACATGCCAGGACTGGGCACAGTAGCTTACTCCTGTAATCTTAGCACTTTGGAAGGCTGAGGCAGGAGAATCACCTGAGGCTCAGAGTTCAAGACCAGCCTGGGCAACATAGTGAAACCCATCTATAATAAATAAATAATAAGTTAAAAAGAAAATTATATACATATACCTCTTATACATATAGATGCAAACCTCTCAACAAACTACTAGTAAACCAAATGTAACAGCATATAAAAAGATGTATATACCATGACCCAATGAGATTTATCCCACGAATGCAATGTGGGTTTAACATACAAAAATCAAGCAATGTAATACACCGTACTAACAGAATAAAAAACGAAACCACATGGTCATCTCAATAGACACAGAAAGAAAGCATCTGACAAAATCAATACCCTTTCATAATTAAAAAAAAGAAAACTAGTAATAGAAATGAATTTCTCCAATCTGGTGAAGGGCATTTACAAAGAAAGTTAACATTATCTTTAATGGTGAAAGGCAAAACTTTCCTTCTATAATCAGGAATAAGACGAAGATGTCTACTCTCTGTACTTCTATTCAACATTTTATTGGAGATTCTAGCTAAGGTAATTAGGGGAAAAAGAAAAATAAAAGACATCCAGATTGTATATAGAAAATCCTAAAGAATTCATACACACGTACACACAACAACAACCACCTATTAGAGCTCTAAATGAGCTCAGCAAGGTTGCAGGATATAAGATCAATATACAAAAACATATTATTTCTATACTACAATGAGTAATCTGAGATCAAAATTAAAAAGGAATTCCAGGCAACCCCTTCGGGTTCTCTCCTGCTGTGGGAGCTTTTCAATTCCATTTATAATAGCACCAAAAAGAACAAAATTTCTTGGCATATTAGCTCACGCCTGTAAACCCAACCTTTGGGAGGCCAAGACAGGAGGATTGTTTGAGCCCAGGAGTTCAAGAAAAGCCTGGACAATGTAGTGAGAACTTGACTCTACAAAGAATATTTTTTCTTTTTGAGTTGGAGTCTCACTCTGTCGCCCAGACTGGAGTGCAGTGACCGCTCCCGGCCACCGCAGTCTAGACCTGCTGGGCTCTGGCGATCCTTCCGCCTCAGTCTTCCAAGTAGCCGGAATTACAGGTATGTGCTACCACGCCCGGCTGATTTTTTTATTTATTGTAGAGATGAGTTCTCACTGCCCAGGCGGGTCTCGAACCCACGGGCTCAGGCAATCTACTCACCTCAGCCTCGCAAAGGCGTGGGATTACAGGCTGAGCCACCGAGCCCGGCTCTACAAGAATTTTTAAAAATTAGTCGGGCATAATGGGATGCACCTGTAGTCCCAACTATTCAGGAGGTTGAGACAGGAGGATCATTTTAGTCTGAAAGGTTGAGGCTACAGTGAGCAGGGATCATGCCACTGCAATCCAGACTGTCTCAAAAACAAAGAAACACACAAAAAACTTAGGAGTAAATTTAACATAAGAAGTGTAAGACTTATACAGTGAAAACTATAAAAGATTGTTGAAAGAAATTAAATAAGACCTAAATAGATAAAAAGACACCATGTGTTCATGGACTGGAAGACAACATTTTTAGGATGACAATACTTCTCTGTGCCAATGTTATGAGAAAGAAATCACCTATGTATATTTCTAATACATTCATTGTTTTCATTTTCAAATATTTAAATATTTCATTTTCTGGAGTTGATTTCGGCATAGACAATCTAGTTTTATTTTTTTCCAAATGGCCATTGGTAATTCTAATGCCATGTATTAAATAATACATCTTTCCCTACTGATTTGAAATACCACACTTGAAATTCTAATAGTATTTCTTAATTACTATGTTTCTCGGTCCCTTAAGATTCTTACAGAGCCTGTGTTAATTGACCATATGTCAAGAAACAAATTAGATAATCAATGGAATGGAAATAATCACCTAAGGGTAAGTCAGTAGGAAAGGTCTTCAAGGTCCTAGTCACTTTGACCAAGAGTTATGCCTAAAGTACAATTAGACGGTCCGCATCTCCAGTGGGTACGGGCCAAACAAGTAAGAGGGCCGGGATCTGGGGCACTCTGGGGTTTTTCTGCCTTCTCACTATAAAATCCTTCCTGTTAGAATTCTTGGGTTTTATGAGGGCATGGTAGGTTTTAATAACTGAAGGAAGGCTTTGCACCTCAAAGCCTGTTTCTATTATGCACACTGCATTAGTAAAGTAAGTAAGGGGGTAAGTTGTGAGAACTTTAAGTGTCTTACGGCATCTCCGCAGTAAGACAGCCTTTCTGAAGGTCATCGCAGACATTGTCCTGCGTTTTTGACATATACCCAATGCAGAATCAATTCAGAAACTCACAGATACGGTTTTCAACTTATGTTTATTCACAACATTGATTGATCAGGGAAGGGTTTAATTAAGAATAATAAAGATCAATCAATGCTTTGCTTTTCAACTTTACTTTTGCCCAGCAGCAGATCAATATGTATCTTAATCTTCTGATTTAGAACTGGTTTTAAGACTCACAACAAAGAGGCCCAGATTTCACAATCGTTATTTGCAATCATTGGTCCCTTTCATCTCTTGAATATCAGCAGTTCCTTAAAATTTTGCTTTCATTTCTTTACCAAGTTATCCCTTCTTGTTCATCACTTGGTTCTGTTGTGGTTTTCAATCAAGAACAGACTTTACAACTAGCCAATAATGGGAAGAAAAAGAATGCCCTGAAATTCTCCATGAATTAACCAGTCTAACTTCATCAACAGCTGCACACAAAACCCACGTGGTCTGACTGCTTCCTGATGGATGCCATCATAAGTACTTCCAGAGTTCCAGGTGGGCTAGCTCGAGGGTAGAGAACTCATATTCTTTCTCTCTCTCTTTTAAATAAATACTGAATTATCATATTTGGGTGCTCAATTATCTACATATCACACTTTAACACGTGTCCTCCTAAATTTTCAGTTTGTTCTAGTATATCAAAAATTGGAGAGTCCACAGAATGCCATTCCTTCACTGCCTAATTCAGATTCCAAGTTACTTAATCTCTCTGCATCTTAGTATCCTCTGTAAAAGGGCATTTTTGGAAATTATGAGGTAATCTGAATAATTTGTATTTAACACAGAGCCAAATGAGAGACGCAAAGCACAAATGAGGGATTGTCCCTGTTAGCCATGTTGGTATCACCGCTGTCTTGTAGATTACATGAAGGGTACTAACGGAATGGAAGGGCATAATCTGACTAAATGATCAGTTCACACTTGCACTCACATTTACACTCAAGTGATTTTCAACAAGGGAGACAAAATAATATAATGGGGAGAGAATAAACAAATTATGCTGGAACTACTGGATATCCACGTGCAAAACAGAATGAAGTTGGACCTCTATCTCACACCATATACAAAAATGAACTCTAAGTGGATCAGAGACCGACAAGTAAACACAAAACTAACTCTTATAAAAAAAAATGTAGGGGTAAGTCTTTGTGACTTTGGCAATGGTTTATTAGATATGACATTAAAGCAACAAAAGTAAAAATGCACAAATATGACTATCAAAATTAAAATATTTTGTGCCTCAGAAAACATCACTAGAGAATGAGGAGACAACTTACAAAATGGGAGAAAGATATTTACAAATCCTATCTGATAGGGACTTATAACTAGAATATATAAAAACTTCTTACAACTCAATAATAAAAAGACAGGGCAGGCACAGTGACTCATGCCTGTAATCCCAGCACATGGGAAGGCTGAGGCAGGAAGACTACTTGAGGCCAGGAGTTTGAGACCAACCTGGGCAACATAGCGAAACCTTGTCTCTACAAAAAATAAAAAAAATTAGCTGGGCTGTAGTCCTAGCTACTTGGGAGGCTGAGCCCAAGAGGCTGAGGTTGCAGTGACAGAGTGAAACCTCAACCCAGTAATCATAATAAAGAAGAGGAGAAGCCAGGCTCGGTGGCTCAGCCTGTAATCCCGCACTTTGGGAGGCTGAGGTGAGTGGATTGCCTGAGCCCGTGGGTTTGAGACCCGCCTGGGCAACTTGGCGAGACCTCATCTCTACAATCAAACAAAAAAATTAGCCAGGTGTGGTAGCACGCACCTGTAGTTCCAGCTACTTGGAAGGCTGAGGTGGAAGGATCGCCAGAGCCCAACAGGTCGAGGCTGCTGTGGCCCGGAGCAGCCACTGCACTCCAGTCTGGGCGACAGAGTGAGACTCCAACTCAAAAAAAAAAAAAGAGGAGGAAGAGGAGGAGAAGGAAAAGAAGAAAAAGAAGCAGGAGTGGGAAGGAAAGAAGAAGGAAGAGGAGATTACAAATATCTAATTATAAACTAAGCAAAAGGCCTGAACAAATATACCCAGAAGGTATACAAATGGTGGATAAGCACATGGAAAGATGCCCAACATCACTAGCCATCAAAGAAATATGAATAAAATCCATGATGAGATAATACTTCATACCCATTATGATGACTAGAATTAAAAAAAAAAAAAACAGATAAGCATTGGCAAGGGTGTGGAGAAATTAGAACTCTCATGCACTGCTGGTGGGAATGTACACTGGTGTGGCCACTTTAGAAAACAATCTATTAGTCCCTCAAAATGCTAAATAAAGTTACTATATGACCCAGCTATCCTCTGCTGAGTGTACAAAGAAAACGAATCAGCACTTTGTAGATATATCTGTACCCACATGTCCATTAGGGCATTATTCACAATAGCCAAGATATGGAAACAACCTAAGTGTCTGTTGACAAATAAATGATTAAAGGCATCATGATTATATACAGGGGGTACCAAAAAAAGTATACACATTTTAAGTATGCTATTTGCTCAAAAGATGGCATTAATCAAATAAATGCTAGCGTCACCATGGGACAGGCAGGAGAGTCAAAGAAAATGATGGAAGCACGGTTGCAAACATCATACTACACAGTGCTATCATAATTTAATTAAACTTCAAAGAGTAATACATAGATAGCATCTCTTAAAATGTACATACGTTTGGCACCCCTGGTACACATACACAATGGAATATCATTCAGCCTTAAAAAAGGAGATTCTGCCATTTGTGACAACATGGATGAATCTAGTGGACATTATGCTAAGTGAAATAAGCCAGACATAGAAAGAAAAATACTACATGATCTCACATATGTGTAAAAATCTAAAATTAAAAAAAAAATCAAAGACATAGAAACAGAGAATAAAATGGTGGTTGCAGGAGTCAAGTGGGGAGGGAGGAAAACAAGGAGATACAGGTCAAAAGGCACAAAGTTGCAGATACATAGGATGAATACGTCTAGAGGTCTAAGGCACAACATGAGGATTACAATTATAATATTGACTTGTATACTGGCGATTTGCTAAGAGGGCGGGTTTTAGGTGCTCTTGCACAAATGGTAACTATGAGAGATGATGGTTATGTTAATTTACTTGACTACAGTAGGCATTTCACTATGTATATAAAAACCACATTATACACCTTAAATATATACAATTTTTAAAAATCACACTTAAAAAAAAAAGCCCATACGTTTATACAAAAACATGCACACAAATGTTCCTGGCAAAATTATTCATAATGTCTAAGAAGTGGAAAAACCCTAATGTCCATCAGCTTATGAATGGATAAATAAAATATGATATATACATACTATGACATAATATTTGACAATACAAAGGAATGAAGTACTGATACATGCTACAACATGGATGAACCTTGAAAACATTATGCTGGCGGGGCTCGGTGGCTCAGCCTGTAATCCCGCGCTTTGGGAGGCCCAGGTGAGTGAATTGCCTGAGCCAGAGGGTTCGAGACCCGCCTGGGCAACTTGGCGAGAACTCATCTCTACAATAAATAAAAAAATTAGCCGGGCGTGGTACCGCGCACCTGTATTTCCAACTACTTGCAAGGCTGAGGCGGAAGGATCGCTGGAGCCCAGCAGGTCGAGGCTGCGGTGGCCGGGAGTGGCCACTGCACTCCAGTCTGGGCAACTGAGTGAGACTCCAACTCAAAAAAAAAAAAAAAAAAAGGAAAAGAAAACATTATGCTAAGCAAAGGAAGCCAGTCATGGAAGACCACATATTGTATACTTCCATTTATATAAAATGTCCAGGAGAAATTCATAGAGACAGAAAGTAGAATGATGGTTGCCTAGAACTGGGAAATTGGGGTAAAATCTGAAGTAATTGCTGAAAGAAAATCTTTAACAACTAACAAGAATATTAAAATTGATTGTGGTGATGGTTTTGCAATTCTGAGAATGAACTCCAAGTCACTAGATTGCTGAATTGCACACTTTAAATGGGTAAATCATATGGTATGTGACTTATAGCTCAATAAAATTGCTACCTGACTCCCCCCCCCAAAAAATGATAGTCTTAAAACTACATTTCCTCCCTCCTTCTCTACAGGATACTCATAGTGAGCAGAGAGATGGAAAATCACTGGGAATCTGAAAATGATCATTTATATCTAGTCCTGCTTTGCCATACACAGTGAAACTGTTTGTATTTAGAAACATGATATTGCTACAAAGAGGCAATAGTCTAAATTCACTTAGCCTTTATATATATGCAAACAAATAATTGGTCCCGTTTACAAAAGAGCAACAGGCTTCTTTAAATAGGCCAGAGCATAATTGTTTTCCTGGATGAAATCTTTGCTTCCTGAATCAAGGCATGAGGCAATGAGTTCAGTGAGTTCAGCTCGGTTCAGTGAGCCCTACAGTCCTTTGCTATGTAAATGACCTATTTAGAAATGCATCGCATTTCTGACTTTTTCTCAGCAGTTGTTTTTAACCAAGGGTCTTGCACATCAATTGTTCTGTAATCTTCAGGGTTGGGGTGGAGAAGGAAACAAAAGAAATAGCAAATTAATTGTATCTTGTTATCAGAAGAAACTATAGTTGGAGGGCTTGCCATTCTATTGATAGAAAAAATTGCTATGTGCAGTGATACTGTAATCAAAATGACTAGGAATTTCAGGCATATTGGCTTTTTATAAGTTTCAGCACCGAAAATAAAGCATGTAGCAGCCGCAGTTTTGAATCTGGTCAGAATTACTCAGATTTCTTCTCTATCATTACTTAACCTTGGCCATCAGTTCTGTGCTGCTATTGCTTTTTGTACCATTGCAGGCATATGCAATCATCCTCCTCACAGTTGTAACTCCAGTCATCTAATTTTGCGGGGAGAGGACCCATACTTGATCACCAGGGTTTAGGCACAAAATGAGGTGGCTGGAGCACACAGTGACCTTTCTGTTGGGGAGGGTCTGCGATCCAGTGCCACACGAAAGATGCAAAGAATTGCACAGAAGTTAGATTGGAAAATATAGTTTATTTAGAAGGTAAGTTGAGAAAGAGATTGAGAAAGAGAGAGAGAGAGAGAAAGAGAGGAGATTCACCTCCCCAAGGTAGGGGAGGGAGCCAAAGCTTAGGAAAACATGGCAGCCATAGCTCAAAGAACCAGTTAGGTGGCCAGACCAGAGCTTAGCAAAGCAATGGCAAATGGCTGCTCGAGGTTGAATGCTTTTAAAACTTTCCTTTGATGGGGGCAGGCCATTAAAGTGATTGGGTGGTGGGCTGTTTCATATCATCATGAAGGGGCAGGTGAGCACAAGTACTGATGTCAGTCAGGTGATGAAGAGCAGGCAGATGGGGGGTTAGTCACATGGTGACTAACCCATATGGACCCCATGATGATGGGGTCTGTCTGTGTCATGAAGGCCTCCAAGGGCTGTCTAGGTTAACTTGGTTTACAAAACAAGCTGGGGAGGGTGTTGTAAAACAATTGTCAATAGCTACCTCGGAGAAATAGGTTCTGTCCTCGGCTACCAAATAGAGGGCAGGCGAGGTAATTTTGCTAAGGAAACATGACAGAACTAGACAGTGTCAAAATGGCCGCTCTTTGGCTATATTGACTCCATTTTGGTCATTTCACCTCCCTTGTGGCCTAGCTCTGCCCCCACCCCGCCCCTGGCCGTGCCCAATTGATCCAAGGGAGAAGACACCAGAATCAAACTGGACCAAAATTAAAGAGAACCACAAAGTGAAGGACAATCCTATAAAATACCTCACCGTTATGTTTCAAAACTGTCAAGGTCATCAAAAACAAGGAGAAGTCTGAGAAATTCGGTCTAGAGACACCTAAGGAGGCATAACTACTAAATGCAGTCCCCTGGATGAAATCCTGGAACACAAAAGGGACATTAAATAAAAGCTAAGGAAATCTGAATAAACTGTGGAGTTTAATTAATAATAATGTGTCACCGGGTGCAGTAGCTCACGCCTGTATTCCCAGAACTTTGGAAGGCTGAGGAGGGAGGATTGCTTGAGCCCAGAAGTTCTAGACCAGCCTGTGCAACAAAGTGAGAACTTGTCTCTACAAAAAAAAAAAAAAATCAAGAAAATTAGATGGATGTGGTGGTGTGTGCCTGTAGTCCTATCTTCTTGGAAGCCTGAGGCAGAAGGATTGCCTCAGCAAGAAGGAGGTCAAGGTGGCAGTGAGCCAGGATTGTGCCACTGCCCTCCAGCCTGGGTGACAGAGTGAGACTCTGATTCACTAATAATAATAATAAAATAATAATAATAATGTGTCAACATCAGCTCATTAGTTGCAACAACAGGAGTGCTAACAATCGAGGAAATGGTATAGAGACTCTTTCTAATAATCTTGTAACTTTTCAGTAAATCTGAAACTACTCTAAAATAAAAAGTCAATTAAAGAGCAAGAATCCAGCCGGGCTCGGTGGCTCAGCCTGTAATCCCTCACTTGGGGAGACTGAGGTGAGTGTATTGCCTGAGCCCGCGGGTTCGAGACCCACCTGGGCAACTTGGCAAGACCTCATCTCTACAATAAATCAAAAATTAGCTGGGCGTGGTAGCGCGTGCCTGTAGTTCCAGCTACTTGGAAGGCTGAGGCGGAAGGATCGCCGGAGCCCAGCAGGTCGAGGCTGCGGTGGTCGGGAGCGGCCACTGCACTCCAGTCTGGGTGACAGAGTGAGATTCCAACTCAATAAATAAATAAATAAATAAATAAATAAATAAATAAATAAATAAATAAATAAAAATAAAGATCAAGAATCCTAGAGATCAAAGGTGACTGGAAGTGAAGGATTTGGCAGCACCCTAGAGAGAAGTCCTTATGATTCGGCTGCAGAGTGTCCTAGAATAGCCCTGATCCCTGTTCAGCTTCATGATCTTTCTTTGATTTGGCAAGCTCTCCCAGTTTCCTTCCCATAGTCCTCATGGGCTGAGGTTACCCAGGAATGAGTTATATTGCTTAAAACCAAAGGATCTGCTGGGCTCGGTGGCTCAGCCTGTAATCTCGCGCCTTTGGGAGTCTGAGGTGAGTGAATTGCTTGAGCCTGCAGGTTGGAGACCTGCCTGGGCAGGTGAGACCTCATCTCTACAATAAATCAAAAAATTAGCCAGGCATGGTAGCGCGCGCCTGTAGTTCCAGCTACTCGGAAGGCTGAGGTGGAAGGATAGCCAGAGCCCAGCAGGTCGAGGCTGCAGTGGCCAGGGGCAGCCACTGTACTCCAGTCTGGGCGACAGAGTGAGACTCCAACTCAAAAAAAAAGTAATAATAAGGATAAAAAATAAAAAGCATTAATAGTAAAAATTTATTTAAAAAAAAAAAGCAAAGGATCTTACCATTGAGTTCTGCCTCCAAGTCCTTAGGAAAGAGGTAGTGCCAGCTCTCAACTTTATAAGGCCATGGTTGGGCCGATACACAAATCTTTGACAATTTTTATACTCTTCCTAAGCAAACATTTTACTAGCACTCTTGACATGAAGCAGTGCCTGTTTCAGGTCTTTCCTCTCCTCACAGTGTGAATCTCCATATAGAGGGTGCCCATGCCCATGGCAGACATTGCTAATTGATTACAGCACTCCTTCTCTGAGCATGAATGCAGAGGAATAGATGCTGCTGGTATCTCACACGGATTCCATTGATCAGCAAAGGCACCTGTCTCCCAGCTGCTATGAATGCCAACTGTTGGAGGCTCACAGCTGCCTCCCATCTCCAGAGAACTGTCTTAGCGAGATGGGAGGTATCACACCCAAGGCAGCCTACAACAAATAATTGACTAAGAAAGTTCATTCCTCTTGCCTCGAGGTGAGACCAACTCTGAGGTACTCTGAAAGCCTCCCATAGGATTAGACTGAAGCAGTTGATACCACATCTTTTTTCTCTTTTCTTCCTTTCTGCCTTCCTTCCTCCCTCTCTCCCTCCTTCCTTTTTTCTTATCTTTCTTTCTTCTTTCCTTCCTTTCTCTCTTTCTTTCTTCCTTTCTTTTTGAGTCAAGGTCTCACTCCGTCTCCCAGCCTGGAGGGCCATGACATGATCACGGCTCACCGCAGCCTCAATCCTCTGGACTCTGGCAATCCTCCAGCTTCAGACTCCCGAGCAGCTGGGACTACAGGCACATGCCACCAAGCCTGGCTGTTTTGTTTTATTTGTTTGTTTATTGTAAAGTCAAGATCTCACTATGTTGTCCAGGCTGGTCTCAAACTTCTGGGGCTCAAGCAATCCTCCTGCTTGGGCCTCCCAAAGTGCTGGGATTACAGGTGTGAGACACCGTGCCCAGCCAGAGACCACATCTTTCCATTGTTGCTCCTTCCCTGCACTGTCTGGCTTCCCTCACTCCCTTCCTCCAGAGGGACTCATCAATAAATCCAGTGCAACTGAATCCCTGCCTCAGGTTCTGCCGCAGGGAACCCAACATGGTGGCCTGTGCAGGCACTACCAGCATATGAGAGTCGCACATGAGGTGAAACCTATTTGACATCTCTACTGGGAATAATGCTAACAAGGAGGAGAAATTATGCCAGCAGAAAAGGAAATGGCAACAAAGAAGCTAGAAGCCTAAATGACTCGCCAACTTAACCACTGGCCCCTGCAAAGGCCGAGGAGGGTGTGCAGCCCAGAGAGCGACAGCCTTGTGACTTGCCTGTTGAGGAGACCTGTCCACCCAACATCCATCACTGGACTGCCCATCCTCAGCCCATCATGGAGAACAAACTCTTCTACAGGAAAGATGTCTGTAGAAAAAAATGGGAATGTGAAAGAGGTACAACCATTGCTTCCAGAAGCTGTCACGTCTGGTAGCAGAAAGCCGTTCTCACTCTCTTTAGCTGAACATTCTCAGTCCTAAGGTCACCCCTGCAAGCAGCATCATAAAACTATCTCACTGCTGGGCTAGATGGCTTACACCTGTAATCCCAGCACTTTGAGAGGTCAAGGCAGGAGGATCACATGAGTCCACGAGCTCAAGACTAGACTGGGCAACATAATGAGATCTTGTCTCTACAAAAAAATAAAATTAGCCCAGCATGGTGGCTGTGTGCCTATAGTCCCAGCTACTTGGGAGGCTGGGACAAAAGGATTGGCTGAGCCCAGGAGGTTGAGGCTGTGGTGAACCGTGATTGTGTCACTGCACTCAGCCTGTGCAACAGTGAGAAACTGAAAAGGAAGGAAGGAAGGAAGGAAGGAAGGAAGGAAGGAAGGAAGGAAGGAAGAAAGGAAGGAAAGGAGGAGGATGGAGGAAGGGAGGGAAGAAGAGATCTCACTCTTGAGTATCTTTATTCCTAAATATAACCTTGCCTTTTTCCACTGCTATTGTTTAATGACAACTGACTTTGGGTTTTTCTGTTTTGCTATTTTTTTTGTCTTTTTTTTTTTAATGTATTTGGACAGGAAATGCATAAGACTGATGAAATAGAAACCCAAAACAACAGCAACCAAAAAAATAAATCAAAATCCACTGATCTATGCATCTCTTATGTAAAAGTCTAGGCAGGTATGGCAGCTCAATTGCACAACTCTTAAGAGGGTACACAGACTCCGACCCCCTCACTGTTTTGTCATCCCTAGAGCATCACTGCTGTCCAGTGAGTCCAGCATGGTCACCCTTGTGTCTGGACATCAGCCAGCTGCATGTGGGAAAGGGTAGAGGAAGGGATATGCTACTTCCTTTTAAGAGTATGACCTGGACTGCACGTCACTTTGGTTTGTCTTCCCTTGACCAGAAAGCTAACTATATAGCCACACCTAGCTGCAAGGGAGGCTGGTAAAGGGAGTTTAATCTGGGAGTCATGAGTCCAGCTGACAATTGAGCATTCTATCACTATGAGAGAAAAGAGAATGGATATGGAGGAGCAGCTGTCTGGGTGATAAGATGCCAGGAATGCAGTTAAGGGCCTGAGAGGAATGGCACCTACTTAGGGAAACTGGGCTGACTTAGTCTCAAATACTCCAGGGCAGGGGCGGTGTCTCATACTTGAAATCCCAACTGAGGCTGAGGTTGGAGGATAACTTGAGGACAGGAGTTAGACAACATGATGAGATTCTGTCTCTACAAAAAATTATTTTTTAAAAAAATTATCCATGCCGGGCTCGGTGACTCAGCCTGCAATCCCAGCACTGTGGAAGGCTGAGGTGAGTGGATTGCCTGAGCCTGCAGGTTCAGGACCCCCCTGGGCAACTTGGCGAGACCTCATCTCTACAATAAATCAAAAATTAGCCAGGCGTGGTAGCACGTGCCTGTAGTTCCAGCTACTTGAAAGGCTGAGGCGGAAGGATCACCGGAGCCCAGCAGGTCGAGGCTGCAGTGGCCAGGAGCGGCCACTGCACTCCAGTCTGGGTGAGAGTGAGACTCTAACAAAAAAAAAAAAAAAAAAAAAAATTATCCAGACCGTGGTTGTGCACACCTGTAGTCCAAGCTACTTGGGAGGCTGAGGCGCGAGGGTGGTTGGAGCCCATGAGTTCAAGGCTTCAGTGAGCTATGGTAGCACCAGTGCACTCTAGACTGGGCAACAGAGTGAGATCCTGTGTCTACCCCCAAAAAAGAAGGACAGTCTTAAGTGCTCCAATTTACAGCCTCTGGTGGATTATACTACTGTTTGCCCAATTCTGCTTTCCTCTCGTGGTGCTCCGCCCCCTGCAATCAATCAGCCAATGAGATGTGGGCAGAAGTGACGTGTGTTACTGTCAGGCAGAAGCTATAAAGGCCTGGACTTCGTTTACTGTCTTTCCCTTCTCCCTGCCACGGGCTAGCCATCCTCCAGACGGGGTGTTCTATCAGCCTCAGAACTGCAGGTGTTGTGAGCAGGGCCACGCCGACCTGAGGGGGCACGTAGCATAAGTGAGATAAACCTAGATGTTGTCACAAGCCAGGTTGCTGATGTGTTACCCAGCATAACCCAGGTCTCGCCTGACAGGTAACAACGCCACGTCCTCCGGCAGAGGGCCTCCACGTTGGAGTCCATGTGCAGGAAGTACAGCCGTTGCCATGGCGTAGCAGTGCTAGTGGCTGCTTTTCATTGAACATTTACAGTGGGCTAAGCCCTAGTAATTTTATTAACATTACAGAAATCGTTTACACTTCACTTGGAGTTGATAGTTAATTTACAGGGGGCTCCTCCTCCTTCCATTTCTTAATCACTTAAGTCCACACAGGTTACTGTTATTTGAAACTACTCTGTCTACTGAGTTCCTTTATAGCAGGAATCTTTGGGAATAAGCCCTGCCATAAATATGTTTTTTAAGTTAAGCTTTTCACAAATAGCAAAACTGTAAGTTACATGCCTGATAATTAGGAAAATGTTAACTTTAAAGACTTTTACTGTTATCATTAGGTGGATAGCTAGGACACTTGAGTAGAAGAAGCAACTAGAAGTAGCTAAAATTAAAAGGATAATCTTAATAGACTCAATCAAAAGTATGAGGCAGGGAAACTCTAGGGTGGCTTCAGTAGCTCTGTGGTGTCATTAAGGATCCAGATGCATCCATCTTTCTGCTCTGTGATCCTTATTATGCCCTTATGGTCACAAGGAGTCTGCCACAGCCCTATATGCCACATTCACATTATATGCATGATAGCATCTGGCAAAAGAAGAGGGGAGAAAAGCAATGTCTCTTCACTCATCTCTTTTCCTAAGGCAGGAAAGTCATTTTCGGAAGCCCTGCAATAGATCCCCTCTGTGTCACAGGGACACTTTGTCCATGCCTCACCACGAGCAAATTTCTGGCACTTGTTGGAATCTACATTTTTAAATTATTCAGGATAGGATAGGTTATGCTGCAGTAACAACTCCCAAATCTCAATGGTTTTATCCGGCCTGCGTTTGTTCTACACTCATGCTACAAGTCCACAAAGTGCCTCAGGGATCCAGGCTGCCTATTTGTAACATGAAGCCTTCCCATTTCTTGTTTTTTTTTTTTGAGTTGGAGTCACTCTGTCATCCAGAATGGAGTGCAGTGGCTGCTCCCGGCCACCACAGCCTCGACCTGCTGGGCTCCGGCGATCCTTCCGCCTCAGCCTTCCGAGTAGCCGGAATTACAGGCATGCGCTACCACACCCAGCTGATTTTTTGATTTATTGTAGAGATGAGGTCTCGCTGCCCAGGCGGGTCTCGAACCCGTGGGCTCAGGCAATCCACTCGCCTCAGCCTCCCAAAGGCATGGGATTACAGACTGAGCCACCGAGCCCGGCAGAGGCCTTCCCATTTCCTGCATCAGGGAATGAGGCAGCTGGAGGGTTGCATGCCAACTCTTCTCTATCTCAGTCTGTAATTAATTAATGTTTCTCCTACCCACTTTAATTGCAAATTGTCCCATTACCCTGCCTTGCTGCAAGTGCTAGAAGATGTGCAGGGACAGATGAAACCCTGGCCCTGTCATGCCAGCTTTCCCCCATGATCATCACTCCCTCCCTTTGCCCCTTCCTTGATCAACCTCCAATACCATCACTTTTATATCCTTGTTTGGCCCCTCAGAAGTCCACGTGTCGCAAGTCCTTCTTGTGTCAATGAATTCTGCAATCAAAAGCATTCTTTCCTCGGCTTGTTGCTTTTGTGAAGGGGGAGGGATGAATTTTGGGAATCACGGATAGAGGAAAAAGGACAGCAGGAATCTCTGTTTCAAGGAGCAGTTTTATTTTTCTCAAAGTTTCTAAGAAATCATTGCAACCTTACACTGAGGGCTTCGGCTTTTTTGTTTTGTTTTTGTTTTTGTTTGGAGGAGAGGGATTCTTTTCTTAACTTTATATAAGAGATGTAGATTCCTCCTGTTAACATCAACTTTATAATTGTGGTTGTAAGCAAAAAAAAAAAAAATCATGTATGCGGAAATTTTAGCAAAATACTAACAGCATCATACCTGTACAATGAGATTATGGGTATTTTTATTTTCTTCTTAACGTACAAATGTAATCCTTCAATCACGGAGCAGGGAAGGGACTGTTTTAAAGAAGTCAAGCTTTTTCAACTCCAAGGTATCACTTCTCTACACTTGCTGACAGGCTGAATTTGAGAAGTTAATTCCCAGCACAAATATCAAGTATTATTATTATTAGGGATTAGTTTTCTGGTGGGGAGGCAGGAGCCAGGGACAAGAAGAAGGATATATTACCTGAACTTAAAGTTGAAACCGCTTATACAATTTTCCATTCCCACAAACAATCTTCCAGCTGGCCTCAGAGTTCCCTACAGCCTAGCTGATCCTGATAAGGTTTGACAGAAAATAAAATCCCACTCATTTTCACCCAGAAATGTTGAGAAGAAGGCAGAAGTGGGAACAGAATCTTTATCACCAAAGACTTTCTTGTGCTGCTTTTTGTTATCTCTAAGACTCTAACCACCAAAGGTTGCCTGTGAAGGGACAATAGCAGCCAGGTATGTGTCAGCTGCCTCAGAAGAGAAATGAATCCTTTAACTGACTGTGAGCCATGGGGACTTTTAGAGAAAGAACAAAATGGGAGAGGCTCAGCTGAAGTTCCACCCTTAGGTTTGGTATTTGCTGTTGCTGCTTTTAAACAAAGAGAGTTCACACTCTATTTAGCCCTCTCTGGAGGAAAAATGCTACAGGATTGGCACATGAATTACATGCCAAGGGCATTTTCCTAAGGAGAAAATTTTTGGCAGTTTCAAAGAAAAATACAGTGTGTTTGACTGAAAGGGGCTGCCGGGTTATTCCCAATCATGTCTGCTGAACCACAGACATCCATTTCTTCTTGGTACTGATGAAACAAAAGAAGTTTTGGGGATTTTTGCTTTTTGTTTTTAGAGAAAGTAGAATTTATTGAGAGGACAAAAAAACTCCCAGAGTGGGAGGGGACCTGAAGGGGTTGCCAAAACAAAGAAGTTATAACTAAAGAAATGGGCTTCTTTCATGCACAATTGTATTTCAGTTGTTGAGAATCATGTAGGAATGAGAGACTGTGTGTGGGAAGCACATAGTAATATCACTGTCACCATGGTGGGAAGCTTTCCACACAGGCAGAACCAACACTGGCCAATTATATGACTGCTGTGGACTGAATGTTTGTGTTCCCCCAAATTCTTATGTTAAAACCTAATCCCAGCCAGCTCGGTGGCTCAGCCTGTAATCCCGCACCTTTGGGAGGCTGAGGTGAGCGGATTGCCTGACCCGCCTGGGCAGCGAGATCTCATCTCTACAATAAATCAAAAAATCAGCCGGGCGTGGTAGCGCATGCCTGTAATTCCAGCTACTCGGATGGCTGAGGCGGAAGGATTGCCGGAGCCCAGCAGGTCGAGGCTGTGGTGGCCGGGAGCAGCCACTGCACTCCAGTCTGGGCCACAGAGTGAGACTCTAACTCAAAAAAAAAAAACCTAATCCCCAGCATGATGATATTAAGATGTGGGGCCTTGGGAGACGATTCAGTCGTAAAGGTGGAACACTCCTTATGGAATTACTACCCTTATCAGGGACTGAAGAGACCAGAGTTCATCGCTTCCACCATGTGAGGACACGGCAAGAAGGTGCCATCTACAAACCAGAGAGCAGCCTCCGCCAGACACCAAATCTGCTGGGCCTTGATCTTGGATGTCCAACCTCCAGAACTGTGAGAAACAAAGTTCTGTTGTGTATAAGCACACTCAGCTTATGCTATTTTGTTTTAGCAGTCCAAATGAACAAAGGCAATGACTCTGGGCAAAATCAAGGGATATGGTCAGCTTTGGCTTTTCCTTCTGGAAGATGGTAGTTACAGTGGTCCACAACATTGTTGTCAGTATTAAAGAAAACTTGAGTAAACAATAAAGGTTTTACACTTACTCATATCTGTACATGCATAGATGCCCTTGTCTTTGTACATAAACATCTTTGTATGCAACAAACTGCCACAGTCATCGATGCCCAAAAGGTTTGTTTGTTTTTTGTTCATTTGTTTTTTAATTAATTATTCAAGAAAATGTGTTCAGAGGTCACTTCTCAGTGAACTGTTACTGCAGAGTTAGATTTATACCCAGCATCCCCAGATTCTTTTATTTGCAGTTAGTTATTCTAGCAGCCACTATAATCCCCATAATATAGGAAGTCTCATTCATGGTTCACTTCTGGGAGATTTGACAGATGCTGGCTAGATATTTACAAATTACTCTTTAGGCCGGGCTCAGTGGCTCAGCCTGTAATCCCGTGCTTTGGGAGGCCGAGGTGAGTGGATTGCCTGAACCCGCGGGTTCGAGACCTGCCTGGGCAACTTGGTGACACTTCATCATCTCTACAATAAATCAAAAAATTAGCTGGGCGTGGTAGCACACACGTGTAGTTCCAGCTACTTGGAAGGCTGAGGTGGAAGGATTGCCAGAGCCCAGCGGGTCAAGGCTGCGGTGGCCGGGAGCAACCACTGCACTCCAGTCTGGGCGACAGAGTGAGACTCCAATGCAAAAATAAAAATAAAAATAAATAAAATAAAAACTAACTTGTAAGGTCATTGTTAATTAAAACACCAGCAACTTAAAAAAAAAAAGAAATTACTCTTTAAAGAAAAATGCTGAAACTGAGACCCATTAGGCTGCTAAAATGTGGCCCTATTCCTCATTGTCACATTTGCATATTAGGGTTGTATCAGCTTTCAGCATTTTTAGAGAGGTCAGAGTGATTTCATGTTTAGATTTTGTTCAAAGTGAATATAGGTGGTACTTATCTTTTCATAACTTTCATACCCATGACTGAAAGTAAACATGTTACTGACATCCACTTTTGATTTCAGTAAACCATTTGGTGTGGTTATTATGAAAATAGGACCTCAAATTCTTCGCCACCCAAAGAAAACACAATTAAAATTCCAGTGGAGTGCTGCTTTATTGGAAGAAGTAAAGCATCTAGTTGACAGTCAAAAATGTTCAACAGGGTGAGAGAGCCAACTGTCACAGACGTGACACCAAAGTGGCAACTTAAACATTCATTTACGATTTGTGTCAGTGAAGATGGCTGATATGCCATATCCTGAGTGTGTCTCTTTCTTTAGAAAGAAGGATCATGGAGTCCCTGAGAATTGAGGAAGACTCGCGTCAACTTCTCCAACTTCTAGACCAGACTTCTGAAGCAGAGATGTGAACTTGAGACTTGTCAGCTGGGTCTCTGACACACTTTCCTTCCCTGACAGGTGTAATAAAAGACATGTCAGCCCTCCACAGCTCAGAGGCAAAGCAGGGAACATTTCACTATAAAGGGTACCATGACATGATGAAAGACTGCCTTCTCAAGTTATTTCCATGTCCCATAGAAGACTCCAAGAAATTCTATGTTGCTTTCTTGACAATTCCTTACCAGAAAGACTCTTTACAGCAGCAAGAATCAGCCTGAGGCCGACTGAGTTTCCCAGTGCAAGCCAGAATCCACCTCAGAATGAGAATGATAAGGCTCTATGGCCTGTCACTTCTCAGAGATGCCTGGATGTGAACATTTCAGAAGATGAAGGGCAGTGCTCAATTCCTGATTCACATTCCTTTATTGCATGAAATAGGTAATCTTGGGTGCAAAAAATATATCAATTTTTCCATACAACTTAGTATAATTATTTTGATCAGGGGGACAAAAAGTTATAGCGCATAAGTATATTTTCCTCACCTGAATTAGTCTGTACCAAAAAAATAAAAAATCTGACCACTGCAGTACAGCAAAATGTCTCTGTTCTTCATTTGTAAAATAGTCACTCTGTGAGCAAAAGGCCTCCTTCTAAATATGTCTTCTAGCCAGGTGTGGTGGCTCATGCCTATAATCCCAGAACTTTTGCAGGAAGCAGGAGGCAGAACTTTGGCAGAAGGCAGGAGGATTGCTGGAGCCAAGAAGTTTGAGACCAGCCTGGGCAACACAGCAAAACCTTGTCTCAATTAATGAATGAATGAATAGCATTTTTGTCTGTATTCTTGTTTATAGACAGTATTCAGCCAGTGGATTGTTAGTCTTTTTTTTTTTTCAACAAACGTTATTGAGCACCTGCTCTGTAGCATTTCCTGAGCTGGGCTTATAAAACAGAATGTCACTGTTCCTTTCCTCAAGAAGATCACAGTGTGCAGGGATGTACAGGGGCAAACAAAAACCCAAACCAAGGGAGACCATTTAGACCTGGTGATGTTCTGAAACACTTCTGATAATACTATAAGCTGAGTCCAAACGAATGAATGACTTGTTTGCATATCTATCGCCCCAAGACAATGAAAACCTGGAAATAGATGCAATTATGACCCAGTGATTTCTGACAAAAGATGAAAAGCAATTCAGTGGAAGAAGAATGGTTTTTTATCAGATATGGTAACCATAAAGTGACCATCATTGTATTTTATTTATTTTTTTAACTTTTTTATTTTAAAGCTGTAGGGTACACATGAGGATTTACTACCCAAGTAAATTGCATGCAGGTGAGGTTTGGACTTCTAGCAGGCCCTCTCCCCAGTAGTGGACCAGGTACCTGGTGTGCGGCTGTGCCTTCCATCCCGCCTCCTTCCCCAATTAGCAGTATCCAGCACCTGGTGTTCCCACCTTTATGCTCCTGTGGCCAGTGGTCAGGTCCCACTCATGAGTGAGAACATGTGGTATTCGGTTCTTTGTTTCTGTGATAGTAAGTGACCATAATTTTAATTTTAAAAGTATGCCTGTAGGCGCAGCAATAGACAAATCAATCATTGGCATAAAAGAAAGTCCCCAAACAGAGCAAAATAAATAAATAAATGGACTTCAGCATGAAGCCCACACCTTACACAAAAATAATTCAAAATAGGTCATAAACTTAAATGAAATACTTTAAGCTTTTTAGAAGAAAGAATAGGAGAAAATCTTCGCAATCTGGGGTGAGGAAAAGAGTTCTTAGGTATGACTTCAAAAAGATAAGATTGCTAATGTGGACTGTATCAAAATAAAAACTTTTGCTCTGTGAAAAGTTAAGAGAATGAAAAGACAAGCTAGAGATTGGGAGGAAATACTTTAAAAATCACAATAACTGACAAAGGAGTTATATCTAGAACATAAAAGAACTCCCAAAGCTCAGCGGTAAGGAAAAAAACAAACAAACACTAATAAAAGGCATATATGAGTGACAAACACATAAAAAAGTTTATCATTAGTCATTAGGCAGATGCAAATTTCAAAAATTCTAAGGTACCACTGTACACCTATTAGAACAGTAAATTAAAAATCTAACAGCTGGCCGAGTATGGTGGCTCATGTCTGTAATCTCAGCATTTTGGGAGGCTGAGACGGGAGGATTACTTGAGCCTAGAAGTTTGGCCAGTTCGGGAAACATAGCAAGACTCCATCTCTAGAAAAAAATTTAAAAATAAAAAAACAGCCAGAGATGGTGGCAGGCTTCTGTAGTCCTAGCTTCTTGGGAGGTTGAGGCAAGAGGATTGCTTGAGCCTGGGAGTTCAAGGCTGCAGTGAGCTATGATAAGAACATTGCACTCCAGCTAGAAAACAGAGCAAGACTTGTCTCCAAAAAAATTAATCTGACAGCAACAAGTGCTGGTGAGGATGCAGAGAAACTGGAATATCTAAACATTTCTTTAAAAGCTAAATATAAATGTACCACATAACCCAGCAATTCTATTCTTAGATATTTACCCAAAAGAAACGTAAGCCCATGGTCCACTCAAAAATTTTTATTCATCTTTCTTGGAGAGATAAACTTTGTATGCAAATGCTCATTAGAAGCTTTATTCATAACAATAAAAAATTGGAAACTGGCTGAGTGTGGTAGTTCACACCTCTAATCCCAGCAGTCTGGGAGGCTGAGGTAGGAGGATTGCTTGAGTCCAGGAGTTCGAGACCAGCCTGGACAACATAGTGAGACCTTGTCTCTACAAAAAATAAAAAAAAATTAACAGGGCATGGTGGGGCACTCCTATAGTCCCAGCTACTTGGGAGACTGAAGCAGAAGAATCGCCTGAACCTAGGAAGTTGAAGCTGCAGTGACTTGTGATCATGCCACTGATCTCCAGACTGGGCAACAGTAAAACTCTGACTCAAAAAGAAAAGAAAAGGAAGAAAAAAAAAACTACCCAAATGTCGATCATCAGATGGATAAACAAATTGTAGTATATCCATGCAATGGATCACCACTGGCAAGAAAAATTTACAAACTAGAATCCCTGCTAGCTTTTCTGAGATACTAAAAGATGAAACCCAAAGTAGACAGCTGATCAGATGATCGATAGTGTGTGAAGCTGAGTCCTTTCATGTTCCTTAGATAGCGGATGGAGGGGGTGACAAAAGAAAAAACTGGTTGTCTGGGACCAGGGTTGGGGAGGAAATTGACAGCAAAAGAGCAAATTTCCCTATGGGAATTTGAGGGGTGATGGAAATGGGTTATACTATAACTTTGGGGTTGTTACGTGACTCTGTAAAATACATGTGTCAAAACTCATCAAATTGTACACTGACTTCATTTTTCACTAATTTCTTAATGCAAAATATGCCTCAAGAAAGCTGATTTTTAAAAAATAGTCAATGGAAGTAAAAATCCATGCACGAAGACAGGAATTTTTGGAAAAGTTGCAATGATGGAAGGATTTGCTCTGGAGGATACCAACATACAGTAACCATAAAGTGACCATAGTTTTAAAAGTATACTATTGGCACATCAATAGACAGATCTATTGAATAAAATAAAGTCCAAAACAGAGCTATATACATATGTAATAAATAGTTTAGGCAGTAATTTAAATTAGAAAGGAAGGGACTATTCAATAAGAACTGAAATCTGGATTCCATTTGGAATTTCATGGGTTTGCCGCTTATATATACCTTCAGTAATTAAAAAAAAAAATTAGGCTAGTTCTGTAATGCACATTATTTTCCAAAATAAAAGCTTAATTGATTAACTAATCTAGTTGCAAAGGTTTGCTCCACTGATTTCAGACACTATTAAGTGTTAGAAGCTCATTGACTGCATTAAGGTAGGTAGGGTCTTACTATAAATAAAAAGAATGCCACTGAACACCCAAGCTGATTGGAGTCATGACTGCATCTTTCATCACAGTGGAAAGGTAAATATCTTCATTGTTCCACCTGCATAGACAGAGGAGAGAGAACGGAAACCTGTGCAAAGGTTAGACATCCGACAGTCTTCTGAAAGATCCTCTTAAGTGTGAAAAGACAAAGGTTGGACAGTTGTTGCCTATATATGCTGCTGAGCCACGACTGCGGCTACGTGGTTGTTTCTGATAGGTTATTCTACAGCCAGTGGAAGGTTTATTCATTCATTGTTCCTATAACATGATGAAAGCTTCACAGAAACCCTGAAATGTCAACATCCCTGCTAGCTCTTCTGAGATCCTAAAAGGTGAAATTCAAAGTGGACAGATGATCATGTGAGCTGAGCCCTTTCATGTTCCTTAGATAGCCCATGGAGGGGGTGAAAAGTCAAAATTCCATTTGCACAGTAAAGGGAATTATGTGAGAGGAGTACTTTCAATCCTGGGAAGGAGGTGGCCTGGGAAGAATTCCTGGTGGTGAGCTAGCTAGGGGACTTCCAAGACAAGCACAACTGATGTTCAAGGTTGAGCCACTGGTGTCATGCAGTGCAAGCCTGCCCTCTGCCACTCTAAACCTTCAGTAAAGGTTTCTCACACCTATCTGAGGCGGGTGACTTTAAGGAAAACAGCAGTGTTGAGGGGGAGTTTTCATGAGGCAGGACACCTTCCGCCTGACACTCAGCCTCTCTCTGCCCCCAGACACCTGTGGCTCATCTGCTGGGAAGAGCAACTGGGCCAGCATAGCTCAGTCCCTGCTCCCCACTTATATTGTAGAGCCAGCTGTGGGCTGGGTGAAGTGGCTCATGAAAGGGCAGACCGAGAGTGGGAAGCCATTTTTCTTCTTGTTCTTAAATCCTGACACAATGATGAGAAAGTAGAAGCTATGCTTTTGGAGAAATGCACATTTTAGGTAAAATTAACTTTAACGACTTTGTCTTTTCAGAAATCGACTTCCTGGTGCCAGGTATCAGAGGTATCTCATAGCAGCAATCAAGCTTGCCTAGAGTAAAGGGAATTTACAAGGCCTAAGACATCATGCATTGGGCAAGGATTGTAAAAGTCATGAAACTTGTAATTACAAAAGTTACAACCGCTCAGAGGGAGAGCAGGGGGGCACCATCTACAGGGAAGCCAAGGATCCCCCGAAGCTACCCACTGGGAATGCCTAGGAGATAAGGGGAGGTACACGCTCCATTAGGTCTAAGGAATGTCGTTTGGGAAGGCGCAGGAGAATTAGAATCCTTGTCAAGCCCTTCTCTGGGGGCTATGATAATGTAGGCAAACATTAAGGGTCTCTGTGTCACAGCTTCTCCAAGACATCCACAGGTGGTCAATAAGGAAGTCACAGCAGTCACGGCAGTCACGTGCAACAACTCCCAGAGAAGGATTTAAGTCAGGACTCTGGGTGGCTAGGACGCCACACTCATCTAGAGTGTAGGCCCACTCCCTGTCTGTGGGGGGTGAACTTTTCTTAAATAAATCTTTTCTTCTCTCACCTCTGTGTGTTGCAACTCTTTGCAATTTATTCGGATCTCTGGATTGCCAGCACGCACCTCTGGCTTGCCAGCCCCGGCAGTGCTGCGTGGCTCCCTGCGCCTCTCCACCCTCACCCTGCCATACCCTAACAGCTCATGCCTATAATTTCAGCACTTTGGGAGGCCGAGGCAGGAGGACCTCTTAAACCCAGGAGTTCAAGACCAGCCTGGGCAACACAGCAAGACCTCATCTCTACCAAAAAATAAAAAAAATTAGCTGGGCGTGGTGGTGCATGCTTGTAGTCCCAGCTAATCTAGTGGGAGGATCACTTGAGTCCAGGAATTAGAGGCTGCAATGAACTAAGATCGTGCCACTGCACTCCAGCCTGAGAGACAGAGCAAGACCCTTGTCTCTAAAAATTAATTAATTGATCAATTTTTGGAAAAACCAGCCAGATGTAGATCTGAGACCACCCCATTCCGTTTGTCTGTCCTCACTATCAGTTTCACAGGCCTCTTTCTAATGCTTGTTTCTGTTTAAAAAATTCATGACGGTGCCCCTGAGGGCACATTCTCCTCTCCTTTTGTCATTCAGTTGACTTAAGAGTCTGGCAAGGAGAGAGGATGTGATTTATCGAGACCCTCCCCAAACCTCACCAAGAGATTCCATGTGTCAAGCAAAAGCCCCAAGATTCATCCAAGTAAATAGTAAACGGAGGACAGTATCCTTGTGAGAACTCCCTGAGACGTTCATTCCAGCACTCAGAGTTGAGAAGATCTTCCTTCTCTTCTGACTTTTGTTTTAAATCCTTCACTCTGTCACCCGAGTCCCGATGGACCTTTTCCAGTGCCTTCTCTCTCAGTAACTGGCCCTCAGAATTCCAAGAGAAGCAGCCAGAGCTGTGCAAACACCCCAGCAGTGTCTGCTGAAGCTGGAGCCGAAACAGACAGGGTGACAACTGAGGGAAACAAGCAGAAAAGGCCTTTCTATGAGACCTTTCTCCAAAATATGCGCTGCTTTGGCCCTGCCGGGCAGAATTTTTTTTTCCAGAAGAAAAAGAGATGAGTTGCTTTTGACCAAAAAAGTCAGTCAGTCATGGATGATGACTGGCTTTAACCCAAACAAAGACGATGGGATACATTCCATTATGTACAAGCACAGGCCTTTCCCAGTAATCCTCGCCAGCACCAATGACTTACCCTTTACTTTGGTTCTTTGCTCTTAACCAAGGTAGGCTTGGAATCACTGAATCATTGTGTCACTGGGCCCACTCACCTCTACCTACTGACCCCATTTTAGGCATCAGAAACTGACTCCAATGGTGACATCTCTCACCTACATGGCAAGAAGTGGCATGACCCAGACTAAGATTCCCAAACTCCTGAATCCCAGATCAACATCTTTCCCATGGCTTGGGATTCATTTCATGACTCCAGGCATCATTTCCCTGGGGGGAGAATGAGTTCCTTGAAAGCAGAGAGCTACTGCTTTGCAGAGAGAAGAAGAAAAAGGGATCATTTGAAGATCCTCTCACTGTTCCTGTCACTGGGCTAGGGACTTAAGTGGGCACTTTTGAAAATGCCTTCCAATAAGCCTTTTTGTTGAAAGGCATTGTTTTGTCTGAGCCCGCGGGTTCGAGACCCGCCTGGGCAGCGAGACCTCATCTCTACAATAAATCAAAAAATCAGCCAGGCGTGGTGGCGCATGCCTGTAATTCCAGCTACGGGGAAGGCTGAGGTGGAAGGATCGCCGGAGCCCAGCAGGCCGAGGCTGTGGTGGCCGGGAGAGGCCACTGCACTCCAGTCTGGGCGACAGAGTGAGACTCCAACTCAAAAAAAAAAAAAAAGAAAGGCATTGTTATTGGCTTAAATATGAGCAAACAAAAATGTGTATGTTGAAGTTCTAACCTCCAGTACCTCAGAATGTAACTATATTTGGAGATAGGGTCACTGAAGTGGTAAGTAAGTTAAAATGAGGCCATTAGCATGGAAGCTAATCTAATATCATTGGCATCCCTATAAGAAGAGGAGATTAAGACAGACCCACGCATAGAGGGAATATCACATGAGGACATGGAGAAGATGGCCGTCTACAAGCCAAGGACAGAGGCCTCAGAAGAAACCAACCCTGCTTACTCCTTGATCTTGGACTTCCAGCCTACAGGACTGTGAGAAAACAAATTTCTGTTGTTTAAGCTCCCCAGTCTGTGGATTTGTTATGGGAGCCCTAGCAAACTTATGTAGACTCCTACTCACCATCTTACCCATGCTTCTAGGCCAGAGCTAACTGAGCCAAACAGACTCTTTATGTCAAGAGCCAGAACTGAGACAGTCACAGTGACTGACCCTGGGATCAGAGTTTTAATAGTGGAGACTTCGGGGTGAAGACACCCAGGCTGGAGATTCTCAGAACAGCCCTGTTCCCTGCCCTCCTTGTGGCCTCCAGGCTAGACTTTTCCAGGAGAAATGCCAATACCCTTTCAAGAATTCTTTCCTGGTTAAACTTGTTAGAAGTAGGTTTTGTTACTTGCAACCCAGTGGACTTTGTACATGACATTTACATGTGTTATTTCATGCTGTTTAATTTCTCCCCAAGGTATTACTGCCCCAGCTTACATACCAGGGAACTCATTTGCAAGGATATTGAGTAGCTGCCCCAAGATTACAAAAATTTGGAACCAGGAATTTGCACTCATGCTCTTTCCATTCTCCATACTGTCCTCAGTGCTACACTTCCTTGGTGTCCCCCTGAGTATGCAGCTACAATAGTAGACGCTCAGACCATGTTAGGAGCACACGGTCGTATGTTCCATCTATAGACTAAAACAAGACAAATATGCTGCCTGCTTACACAATTAAAACCAAAAGGAAATCAAACCAGTGTCAGACATTTATTCACCTCACTACCCTTCGCCATTCAGGCCTAACTTAACCCTGGTTGTCAATGGAAATCCTCAGTTCACTCAGCAACACCAAGACCGTCTGACCTCATTGAATTCACAAGTCTTTTCTAACTCTTCCCATCTGCATGATGTTTATTTAACCTACAGACCAGGGCAGCTACTTCCTCAGCAGAGCTGAGTTCTCCAGAAAGATCTGAACTTCCTCCCCCCCCACCCCCCACCCCCTGTTGTCTGGTAACAAAAACCAGCCTTTGTTAGGAAAAGTCAACTTGCCTTATGCAAGGCTTAGGACGTTACAGGAATCTAGAAACTAGGGGGAAAAATGAAGGGCTCAGCTGGCAAGGAGGCTCAGGCTATTTTTCTCTCCTTTATAAAAATAAAATTACTTTTCCCCTGTTGCTTTGGAAAGGCCTCCAAAATAAACCCAAGATCACTTGCATAGCTACCATTAAAATTCCCAGGCCAACCAAGACTCTGAGGTTCACGGGCAGAAAGGATGGTTGATGTGCCCTGCCATCTTGCATTTCAACGCAGATGCCTCAAGTTGGGGTGGGGGCCCTGGCCTCTTGGTGCAGCTTCACAGAGCAATGAGGCAGCAGTTTGTTCTTCTCTGACATTTTACAGACAAGAGGAGTGAGGCTGAGTATGTGGCTCCTCTTCCCCACCATGAAATACTCCATGAAGTGCTCAACACAGAGATGTGGCTTGTGCCACTGTCTTCCACTCTCCTCGTGGGATGGCCAGATGAGGAAAGACAGTGCATTGGTGCCATGAAAACACCAAGTGAGCACTCGCCAGCACTGTTTGTGTTCCTATTGCATGCCACCACAATTAACCATGAGGACAACGGCGAGGAACCATGGATATTCCAGTCTGAGCAGGCGAAGAAGATACAGCAAAAGTATACTCCAAAATTATAGCCACTAATATTTACGTGGCAGTTTACAAAGTAATTTTTTTTTTTTTTTTTTTTAGTTGGAGTCTCACTCTGTCACCCAGACTGGAGTGCAGTGGCCGCTCCCGGCCACCGCAGCCTCGACCTGCTGGGCTCCGGCGATCCTTCCGCCTCAGCCTTCCAAGTAGCTGGAACTACAGGCACGCGCTACCACGCCTGGCTGATTTTTTGATTTATTGTAGAGATGAGGTCTCACCAAGTTGCCCAGGCGGGTCGCGAACCCGCGGGCTCAGGCAATCCACTCACCTCAGCCTCCCAAAGCGCGGGATTACAGGCTGAGCTACCGAGCCCGGCTTACAAAGTAATTTTTATAGGGCTGTGTTAGTCCATTTTGCGTTGCTATAAAGGAATACCTGAGGCTGGGTAATGTATAAAGAGAAGAGGTTTACTTGTCTCACGGTTCTGCTTGCTGTACGAGAAGCATGGCAGCAGCATCTGCTTCTGATGAGGGCTTCAGGAACCTTCCACTCACGGAGGTGGCAGAGCCAGCGTGTCCCATGGTGAGAGAAAGGGAAAAAGAAGTGGGGGAGGGAGAGAGGGACAGAGGGGGAGAAAAGTGGGGAGGAATGCCATGCTGGTTTTTTGGGTTTTTTTTTAACAGCTCTCCCATGAACTAGGGCTCACCCATTACCTTGGAGAAGGCACCAAGCCATTCATGAAGGACTCTGTCCCTATGACCCAGACATCTCTCACCAACACCCACCTCCAACGTTGGAGATCACATTTCAACATGAGATTTGGAGGGAACAAACATCCCATCTATATCAAGGACATTTTCATGGAAGCCTCCCAACCACTCTGTGAGGGAGGGATTCTTGGCACCTTCATTCCACAGAGGAGGGAAGGGAGGCTCAGGAGCAGCTGCCTCATGACAGAAAGGCAGAAACAAAAGCCCCATCTCCTGACTTGGCACCCTTAGAGTATTCTTTCCCTTGCACTGCGCCCAGCCCATGAGCCAAAGTGTGGGGCTCACCAGCCCCCAACATGCGAACCTAGCTGAACCTTGATTCTTGCCCCCATGTCCCAATTTATTTCCAGTTTGGAAATTCTGCCTTGGATTTTTCCTAATTATAAAATACACTTGCCAGGCTTGGTGGCTCAGCCTGTAATCCTGTGCTTTGGGAGGCCGAGGTGAGTGGATTGCCTGAGCCCGCGGGTTCGAGACCCGCCTGGGCAACTTGGCAAGACCTCATCTCTACAATAAATCCAAAAATTAGCTGGGTGTGGTAGCGCGCGCCTGTAGTTCCAGCTACTTGGAAGGCTGAGGCAGAAGGATCGCCGGAGCCCAACAGGTTGAGGCTGCGGTGGCTGGGAGCAGCCACTGCACTCCAGTCTGGGCGACAGAGTGAGACTCCAACTCAAAAAAAAAAAAAATTGTACAAATGTATGGGGTACATGTGAAATTCTTTTGCATGGATATAATGCATATGATCAAGTCAGGGTATTCAAGGCATCCATCACGTAAGTTTTGTTATGTGTATTCACCTCACCCTATGCTGCTATCAAACACTGAATTTATTTCTTCTGTTAGACTTCATGTTTGTGCTCTTTAACCCATTTCTCTTCACCCTCTCCCCACTCCTCCACTCACCTGTCCCAGTCTCTGTTATCTATCTTTCCACTTTCTATCTGGCCCATGTAATCAGGTTTTAGCTCCCACATATAGGAGGGAGGACACACAAAAAACCTGGAATTATTTTTTGGAGGCCAGGCCCCTTGTAGTACAGGCTTCCCCTGCTAGGTAACTGTTTTAAGAATCCATCAGCATCAGTGTACCACCTAGGGTTTTTTTTTTTTTTTTTTGAGTTGGAGTCTCACTCTGTCGCCCAGACTGGAGTGCAGTGGCCGCTCCCGGCCACCGCAGCCTCGACCTGCTGGGCTCTGGCGATCCTTCCGCCTAGGGTTTTTGTGAGAGGCTGTGTTTTCAAGAAACATCCCAAGTTGTGGCAAGTTCTTCCACCGTGGCAACACACCTGCCCACACCATGCTGAGTGTTCAGCAGCGTGACAAAAAAACCAGCATGACCCTCATGTCCCAACATCCCTATTCATCCACTCTCATCCCGAGTGATTTTTTGTTTGTTTGTTTCCCCCATGAAAGAATCCTCAAAGGGAAATATTTTGCTAAAGTGGAAAAGGTGAAACAAAAAATGGCAGAAGCACTAAAAGGTATCAGAATGGGTGAGTTCAAAAACTGTTTTAAGTAGCAGAAAAAGTGTCTCAATAGGTGTATTGCATCAAATGAAGAGTACTTTGAAGGTGACTGAAGTTAAAGATGTAAGAATAAATACACAATTTTTTAGAAAGAAATTCTGGGGTTTTTGGGTCCCTTCTCGTAAGAGAAATGGGCAATGATATTTGTCTTTTTGTGTCTATTTTACTTAAGATAGTGGCTTCCAGTTCTATCCATGTTGCTGCAAATGACATAATTTCATTTTTTTATGGCTGAGTAGTATTCCACTATGTGCACGTGTGTGTGCGTGCGCGCCACATTTTCTTTATCCATTTATCTGTTGATGGACATGTAGGTTGATTCCTTATCTTTGCTATTGTGAGTAGTGTTGTAATAAACTTATGAGTGCAGGTGTCCATTCTCCCTCTGACCAGCTGGGATCCAAGCTAGGTCACTCTTACACTGATGATCCACACAGCCAGGACCCTGAAACCCCACCCCCTTGATGATGGGACCTCATGTCTGTTAAAAGATAAACCTTGTGGTGGCTCACCTCTGTAATCCCAGCACTTTGGGAGGCAGAGGCAAGAGGACTGTCTGAGCTCAGGGGTTTGAGACCAGCCTGGGCAACTTGGCGAGACCTCATCTCTACAATAAGCCAAAAAATTAGCCCGGCCTGGTGGCTCATACCTGTAGTTTCAGCTACTTGGAAGGCTGACACCGAAGGATCACCTGAGCCTAGCAGATCAAGGCTGCGGTTGCCGTGAGCAGCGTGCCATTGCACTCCAGCTTGAGCAACAGAGTGAGACTCCTACTCAAAAAAAAAAGATAAACCTTAGACAAACTAAATTTAACAGAGTTTAACTGAGCAAGAAATGTTTTTTGATTTCCCCCTCCAAGCCAGAATACATATGTTCAGAGAGACTCCATCAAAGATCTATGGACAGAAAAAGAAAAGTGACGTACCGAAACCTCCGGATTGGTTACGGTTCAGTGCTGGCTTTTCTTGAACTTGTTGTGAACAGTTGGCCACCTCTGATTGGCTGAAGGTCCGTGATTGGCACTAGAGTGAGTTACACTCTGTTTACACATCCAGTTGGGTTACAGTTCACTTTGTACAGAGAAACCTTTAGGCTGAACTTAAAATATGTAAGGAGAAAGCTGTAGGCAACACTTGATTTAACACATCTCTCTGCTGTTCCCCACTGCTTTCTTGGAGTTCCCCGGAGGGCTCACAACACAGGCTGCTCCCGCCGGGCAGCTGCCCCCTCTTGCTTCTCTGGCTCTGGCTCCCCAGCTGGTGGCCAGAGCCGATCTCAGAGCTTCCAGAATGACCCTCATTCCTCATAGGTTGATTGGACGGAAGTGTGTAAGATATCACTTCTCTCTAGCCACTCAGACGCTCCTGGCCGGGCCACCCTGGCAACTTGGACCGGCTCCCTCCTTTCACCTCTGTCTCCACAAGAGAAAGCCTGACAGAATCATGAACCCTAGGGTGGCAAAGAATGGGAGGGAGGGTTTTCAACAGATTCCTCAAAGGCTGTCTCTCTCTGTCTCTCTCTCTTTCGGGACAAAGTTTCACTATGTTGCCCAGGCTGGTCTTGGACTCAAGCAATCCTTCTGTCTCAGCCCCCCGAATGCTAAGATTATAGGCATGAGCCACCACACCCCGCCAAAGCCTGTCTCTTGAGCAATAACAAAAATATCAATGAGTCTTTCTCTTGCCTGCGTGAAAGCAGCCTTCAGAAAATAGTGTTTCAAGAGGATTTTTGCAGCTTCTTAAAAAATACCATTCAACTCCCAGTCTCTCTTTCCTTTCCTCTCGCTCTTCCTCTTCCACCTCCCAGCTCTCTCTCTCTCTCTCTCTCTCTCTCTCTCTCTCTCTCTCTCTATCTTTCCTTTCTCCCACACTCCGTCTCTTCAAGTTGGAAAACCCCAAATCTTTAGATCACTAACCACCATTTCCCCTTATGAAACTAGCGTGTATCCTCCCTCCCTTACCCCCCAGGCACCCTATGTCAGAGTCTAGGATCCTTTATGGAGGCGTGACCCTTAACCCCCTCAGCCCCCAAGTGGAGCCTACTCCATATCTCTTCTTGAACTTGTCCTTTAAGAGAATAAGTACAAATAAAATATCCCTCTCTTTATGATGTACCAGCAATTGAAAAGATTACTTATCAAACAAAAAATAGAATCTTCACATATTAAGGCAACCCCAAAAGTTAGCTATTTACTCCAAACTAATGTCTTTTTCCTGATCCTATTTACTAAAGGTTGGTATGGTGCTTATGTCTGTAATTCCAGCACTTCGGGAGGCCAAGGCAGGTGGGTTGCTTGAGCCCAAGAGTTCAAGACAAGTCTGGGCAACATAACAAGACTTCGTCTCTACAAAAATCAAAAAAATTAGCCAGGCGTGGTGGCACATGCCTGTAGTCCCAGCTACTGTGGATGCTGAGGTGAAAGGATTGCCTGAGCCCAGAAGGTCGAGTCTGCTGTGAGCCATGATCGTTATGATCATGCCACTGCTCTCCAGCCTGGACAACAGAGTGAGATCCTGGCTCAAAAAAAAAAGGCTAGCATTCATTTATTTCTGCTCTAGCAGCATGAGTGCATTCTTGTCCCCTCAGCTTCAGAACACAGGTATTTCCTGCCAAAAATACCCTTTTCTTTCTCCCTGACTTAACTAAATTGACCTCCTATCACACTGAGTTCAAATTTGGGACCAACCAGGCAGGAAAAATATGTCAGCTGTACAATGCACCTTTCAGAAAACTCAGAAGTCTTGTCTTTATAAACTGGATTTATCTATTTCCTTCAAACCCAAGACATCTTCCTACATGGCTGGGAATACAAATTATTCTGTATAGGAACACTGAAGAGTTGCTGTGAAATTCCTGCATTACTGGCAGGCTGGGGTGCTGAGCTCTTCAGTGGGTGGGTAGGGGATTCCCAGCCTCTCACCTCTGGGTCCAAGGCTTACCCATCATGCATTTGGTGAATACATGATAGGCCCCTACTCTGTGCCAGGAGCTCCCCTGGGCTCAGGAGAACTAAGGAAGGGGGACCATTCCGGGGACCATTCCAGGGACCTCTCTAGCTAGAAGGGGAGCAAGCCATGGGGTGTGCCTGGGGGGAGGGGATTCCCCCAGAGCACCACGGGGATGGTGCCCCCACCATGACCACCAGCACCAGTGTTGTGCTTTCATGGCCCATGGACGAGCGTGGGAGGGAAAGATGGCTCCTGCCCCTTCTTGCGTGGTCAAAGGCATTCTTCCCAATGATTTTGAGGCGTGACAGGTACGAGGAAGCTATGCTCAGTTTCCAGCTGTAGGATTGTCTCTTCAGGGTTAATTCAGGCTGCAAGTTTTCCATTCACATTCCCTATTTGCTCCATTGTGTCCTCTCTCAAGGGTGGCTGGAATTCTCAGGATTCTTTATGAAAATATTTCCCCCAGACTCCCCTTCCAACAGGCGTTTTTATCTCTGACAACGGGCTGGCCTCTGTCTCTGAGGCTAGACAGCATCAGGTCCAAGTCACACTCCGTTTTCAGAGTAGGCTTTAGCAGACTCCTGGCTGGTGGAAGCCCCAGGGTGGGGAGAAGTGGGGGAGGAGGGAGAGAGGGCGTGAACTACCCACCCCTACTGGGATCACACAGCAAGAGCTTCTTCCAACGCCACCAAGTGGGACCTTTTGCGAGCCGTTTGCTCCCCCTGCCTTTGGTTTGTGATAATTCAGAAGGCAGGCAGGCTGTCTGGTGAGCCCCAAAGTGATTCCTGTAACTTCTCCCACCACAGCTTCCAAATTACCCAATGCTTCGTTGGTTCATAAAAATCAGCTTTTCTGGAGAATGTCACAAATCAGAAATTGTTTTGGTGGATGTAATTATTTCCTTTTAAAACAACATTTTGTTTTGTTTGTTTATTACTGGCTAGCCTATCTTCTTAATTTAATTAAATCATTCAGGAGACAAAATTTAACTTGAATATGCTGTTTATGTTTTTGTTTTTAGAATCGTGGGTACAAGTGAAGATTTGTTACATAAGTATATCGCTTGAAGGCAAGGTTTGGGCTTCTGACAAGCCCTCCTCTTTTCTGGTCTCATGGTACCCAAGGAGTGGTTTTGTATCCCTTATCGCCCCTCTTTCAGTCCCTTCTTTAGCAGTGGCCAGTGTCTGTTGTTCCCATCCTTATGCCCCTTTGTACCCAGTGTGACCACCTGTGTGAACATGCAGTGTTCAATTTTTTGTTTCTGTGATAATTTACTCTAGAATGATGGTCTCCAGCTGCATCTATGTTGCCGCAAAGGACAAGATTTTGTTCCTCTTTATGGCGGCATACTATTCCATAGTGCATATGTACCACATTTTCTTTATTCATTCCACCATTGATGGGCATCTGGGTTGGCTCCAATGTGTGAATAATGCTTCAATGAACATAAGAGTACAGGTGTCTTTTTGGTTCTTTGAGAAGTCTCCAAACTACTTTCCACAAAGGTTGAACTAGTTTGCATTCCCACCAACAGTGTATAAATGTTCCCTTTTCTCTGAAGCCTCGCCAACACCTATGGTTTTTTGACTTTTTAATAATAGCCATCCTGACTGGTGTGAGATGGTTTCTCATTGTAGTTTTGACTTGAATTTCCCTGATGCTTAATGATGCTGAGAACTGTTTCACATGTTTTTAAACAGCATTTTAAAAAAATTTATTTTTAAGATGTGGGGTATAATTCAGGGTTAGGTATGCAAATGTTCATTATGCAAGTACCCTTGTTGATGAGGTGTGCCCCAATCCTTCCCACCCCGTCCCCCAACAGATTCCCACTACTGCCAATGCCGCCTCCCTAAACAGCATTTTAAAAAGAAAAAGATAAATCCCTATTGAAGTAAACTGCTTTATAACTTTAAATGGTTTTTCACACCCTTACCATATCTAGTCCTTTCAGTAATCAAATTCAAGTTTTATTTAATTATCTCTAATTTTTATAATGTTACAAATAAGAAAACTAAAGCTGGGGGTAATAGCTCGCTCCTGTAATTCCAGCACTTTGGGAGGCCAAGGCAGGAGATCCCTTGAACTCAGGAGTTTGAAGCTGCAGAGCTCTGATTGCACCACAGCACTCCAACCTGGGTGACAGAGGGGGACCCTGTCTCCAAAAAAAGGAAGAAAGAAAACTAGGACATAGAGAAGTTAAGGGACATGCTTGACTTGTGTGTCTGGGCTGAAACTGAACCTGTGTCTCCTCTCTCATTCTTATTGTGTGTTCACTCCATCATCAAATAGTGAGTAGGACCCATACTTAACAGATCACAGTTGTCTCACCAGAGACAACAATCCAGATCTCAATCACTATACGGGCACAAAGATTTCACCAGAAGGTGCTCAGTACTACCTTGCATATACTACAAAAAGTCTTGAAAAAACCTTACACCTAATGCCAAGAGTTTGGGCAAATGAACTATTCAATACTATAAAATATCAGTTATTAAAAAAAGTTGTGAGTGTATTTTTATTGACAATGCAAACTGTTCATGATATAATAACACATAGGGAAGCCACGCTCCACGGCTGTCTGTCATCGCAGCATTTTGAGAAACTGAGGTGGAAGGATTGCTTGAACCTAGGAGTTTGAGACCACCCTGGGCAACATAGCAAGACTTCTCTACAAAAGATGAAAAAATAAGCCAGGCGTGGTAGCACATGCCTGTAGTCCTAGCTACTTTGGAGGCTGAGGTGGGAGGATCACTTGAATCCAGGAGTTTGAGGCTGCAGAGATCTGTGATTACACCACTGCACTCCAGCCTTGGTAACAGAATGAGATCCTGATTCAAACAAACAATAAAAAACAAAATAAAATGCATAGGAAATAGTCTGGAAAGATACATACTAAAATGCCATTAGAAGTTACTTATGAGCCAGGCTCGGTGGCTCAGCCTGTAATCCCGCACCTTAGGAGGCTGAGGTGAGTGGATTGCCTGAACCCGCAGGTTTGAGACCCGCCTGGGCAACTTGGTGAGACCTCATCTCTATAATAAATTAAAAAATTAGCCGGGTGTGGTAGCGCGCACCTGTAGTTCCAGCAACTCGGAAGGCTGAGGCGGAAGGATCGCCGGAGCCCAGCAGGTCGAGGCTGCGGTGGCCGGGAGCGGCCACTGCACTCCAGTCTGGGCGACAGAGTGAGACTCCAACTCAAAAAAAAAAAAGTTACTTATGGATTCTTGGATTACAGATGATTTTATTGTCTTTGTTTCAGTTTTCTATTGTATCTTCTAATTTTTCTGCAGTAGAAGTACATTTCTTGGCTACGTTTTAAAGTTTTATGATTATTTCATCAAGAAGCCTCATTTGGTTAAAGAAAAACACGACGCGTGTGTTTATAGCTGAAGTAAGCATATTTAATAGTATAAAAAAACCTTTTCAGTTTTTTATCTTATCACCAATGGACTGTGGATGGTAAACTCAGTTTACCTCTTTAAGGATCATAACAAACATTTTCATATACTTATTGAGGTCTACTTTTAGTGAATTTCTTTGGGAAACAGAGGATTAATCATTAAAAAACCAAATATTTAGCCAGGCTTGGTGGTTCAGCCTGTAATCCTGGACTTTGGGAGGCTGAGGTGAGTGGATTGCCTGAGCCCGCGGGTTTGAGACCCACCTGGGCAACTTGGTGAGACCTCATCTCTACAATAAATCAAAAAATCAGCCGGGCGTGGTAGTGCATGCCTGTAATTCCGGCTACTCGGAAGGCTGAGGCCGGAAGGATTGCTGGAGTCCAGCAGGTCGAGGCTGCGGTGGCCGGGAGCGGCCACTGCACTCCAGTATGGGTGACAGAGTGAGACTCCAACTCAAAAAACAAACAAACAAAAACATTTTTTCACGTCCATTATGTTGGGATTGCTTTCCCCAGAAACTTTATGTATTTCTGCTCAAACTAAAACAGAATCACTGTACAAATCACAAAGTAGCAAAATCACTGCCCCGGACAGTCAAAATGGTCTCTTAGAGTCAGCCATTGCCTCAAAGTTTCTTTTGTTCATTTCTGCATGATTTCCTGTCAATTTCCCCAAGCCGTTGTTCAGACCTACCCATCTCTCTTCATCCCTCTAGTCCATTCCCACCTGACTGAACCTTAACAGATGACTGGAATAATCCTCTGTCACTGGGGCCTGTGGCTGTCACATTCCCTTAGCTGGAGAAGCCTTTGTTCAAAAGAACCCTTAGTGGGAGCAACACAAGGTAGGGTGATACATGGGCCGGTTTTTCTGGGACAGTTTACACCTGTCATCCTGGCTTAATTATCAGTAGGTCCCCCTTTCACTCTCTCAGGTGCCCTGGTTTGGACAATAAATCTTATTGTCCTAATAATGATGAGAAAAACACTGAAGATCAGAGCTGTTCTAGGTGGGAACTATCCCTGGCCCTTTTTTCTGCCTCTGTGTCTTGGTTCATCCTAATCTTTCTTGTGTTTAGTGACAAAAATTATTTGTTTCTCCTTTGAAAATTCTGACTCTATTACTTTTTTTTTTTTCTGTAGTGACAAAGTCTTGCTAAACTGTTACCTAGGCTAGTCTCAAATCCCTGGGCTCAGGCAGTCCTCTTGTTTCAGCTTCCCAAAGTGCTGGGATTACAGGGTGTGAACCACCTCGCCCCACCCTGTTACTTTTTAATCTGGACAGTCATCTAGGGCTTCTCAGATGGGGTCTGTGTATATTTTTAACAGACTTTTAACCACATCACGAACAGTTCAATTCAAATCCTCATTTCAGAACTAGAAGACAAGATGTGTAAGATTTATCCTTACAGAGAAAGAAACAGAAGCAGGGTAGAGTCAAAGCCACCTCATTCACAGATTGTTTTCCCCTACCCGAGTTCTCTTAAGAGCCACATCAGGACTGTATTCTCCTAGGTTTTCCTTCAGAATGGAGAGAAACGCAGCAGCCGTTGCCTTGGAAACTCAGCCCAGTGAGCTGGCATCACGTGACTTGGCTCGCCTGCTCTGTGGCTGACATCCAATGCTGACTAACTTAAGTTTGGGCTGGTCATGCCTCTGCTGAGGGGATAGGGTGACTGAGGGGTGGGAACAGGAGAACCCAGGCAGTGAGATGACTTCAGCAAGACTTCTTTTTCACTGAGAACAACTCAGTGAAATGAGAGTGAAATGGCAAAAGAAATCACCAGTGCATGTGAATAATGATTAAGATTCTTGATGAGACGTTGGCGGCTGGAGATGCTGTTAAATAAAGTGTTCACAAGCCCATGTTTTAATTCTATACAGAGTTCCATGAGCTGATGCTTGCATGTCTTCAAGCCATGCACCTGTCACCACCTACAATTGCTCATTTGGCAACAGCAGTAAATGTGGGTGGTTCTTCTATTCTAAGCCTCTTTTGTGGTCTCGGTTCTCTAAAGGGCAGAATATTGTCAGTGTCCATCAGATTACAGATGCTTTGTACGAACCTCTATCAGCTATTGATCAAGGTTTTCATTTCAAGTCAATACTTAATTAAAGTACTAACACATTTCTGATTGCTTTTATTATTCTTTTTATATTTTCTGAGTTGGAGTCTCACTCTGTCGCCCAAGCTGGCATACAGTGGCACAATAATGACTCACCACACCCTAGACTTTCTGGGCTAAGGCATCCTCTTGCCTCAACTTCCTGAGTAGCTTGGAATACAGGTACACACCACCACACCCAGTGTTTTTTGTTTTTTTGTTTTTGTAGAGATGAGGTCTTGCTATGTTGTCCCCGGCTGGTCTCGAAATCCTGAGCTCAAGCAATCTTTCCACCTCATCCTCCCAAAGTGCTGGAATTACAGGTGTGAGCCACCGTGCCTGGCCTGATTGCTGTTTTAGATTAATTTTAAAAGAAAACTAACAGAGTATTCTGTACGTTTATACAGATGTGAAAACTGAGGCTGGCAGATGGGAAGTAAAGTAAACTGCTGTGGTAGTGAGACCCAGGTCTCCCAGGCCGGGGGCACCTCACAGAACTACCACCGTGCTTCTGCTACATTCTGTTGAACATACTAATTTAATGCATGAGTATAAAAAAAATCTGTTTCAGCGAATGAAAGTCTGACATAAAATGTAATTGTCTGAATTTATTCTTAAGTTTTGGAAAATATTCTCATCTGAATACTATGCTTTGGATGCCTTGTCCCATAACAAAATAATGCCATTCCTTAATCTTTCCAAAGGAACCTACTCATGAATACAGGCAAGGGAAGTTTCCTGGGAAGTCTCTCATGAGTCAGACACATTAGCCAGGTGATCAGAAATGCAGTTATTCGGAAGGAAGCCTGACACCTCTCAGTTGGCAGTTCCAAGTCGAGCTGGCAAACACAGCATTCAGGACTCAGAAAGCATTGGGGGAGGGGATTTAGTCATGAACCTGAGTCATGGAAACATAGAGTATGACTGAAAGAGAAAACACAATTAACTTCCAGTGTAAAATTTGAGTGTCTTGGGGGAAACGCTGTGGGAGTGTAGGTGTAAACAATTTTAGAGATGAATACTGAAAAACCTAAGCTGTTGGGGCTGGGCACGGTGGCTCACACCTGTAATCCTAGCACTCTGGGAGGCCAAGACAGGAGGACCGCTTGAGCTCAAGAATTTGAGATCAGCCTGGGTAACATAGCAAGACCTGGTCTCTACAAAAATAAAAAATTTAGCTGAGTGTGGTGGTGCGCGCCTATAGTCCCAGTTACTCAGGAGGCTGAGGTGGGAGGATCACCCGAGTCCAGAAAGCCAAGGCTGCAGCCAGCTGGTATCATGCCACTGCACTGCAGCCTGGATGACAGAGTGAGACACCTACTCAAAAAAAAGTAAAGAAAACCTAAGCTGTTAGCAGTGTGGTGGGGGCTGGACAGGGCTGAGAGAGACCTTCACTATTATTTTAATTAGGAATTTTGGTTACGAGAGTGGAGGTATAAACTCCAGGTTGTGATGAGGTGACCTGTCACAGCTGCCCAGTTTGCCTCCACAGTTGAGAACAGGCTGGACACGATGAATATTTATGTGGTGAAATGCGGCCCCTTGTGGTCTGATTCAGAAAAAAAAAATCCAACTCACAACCTGAGAGTAATATTAACCTACTTTACAGGGTGTTAAATGGTAGTGAAACAGTGACTGTGGTACTCAAGAAAACTAGTCATCGTGCCAGAATGGATGAGCATACAAAAGAACCATTTTATTCAAGAAATCTGGAAAGAATTGTCCCCTAAGTACAAAGCTTCACAGGGACCACCTGGTGTCCTTCTGAACCGCAGGTTTGGTTCAGGGGACTGAAGCCTGGGAGTCTGCATTTCTGATGAGCTCCCCCATGCCACACCCACCCCGGGGGTCACAGGAAAGGCTCCTGCATGTAGGGTGGGTCAGGGTTACTCCACTGCGGCTCTACTCTCTGGGGACCGCAGGCCCCCTTAAGGGCCTCCCCTGCCTCACCCCTGCCTCCTGAGGGTGACCAATCCTTCCCACACCCAAGTACTCAGAAGCCTGGGAAGCCACCTTTCTTTTGCATCTTCAAGATCAAGGCCCTGTCTCCCCCAGCACTAAGGAGACACAGCCCTCTCCCAGACACCTTCCTAGCCTGCCCGAACCTCTCTGTCAGAAGGAGCAACTCCTTCAGGTTGGCATCGCCTGGCCTTATGGATTCCATGGTCATGAGAGCCATGGGTTCTCTCTTGATCTCTGAAAGCCCCAGGCTGCTTCCAATGCCATCTACTTCCAGGGCTCCGCTGTGACTTACTTGTTTGAACATGGCTTATGACGTTTATCTGCTGGGCTTCTCACACCCAGACAGTACCCCTGATCCCTGAGGCCCATTGTCACGAAGCTGTATCTACACCCCTCCAACCCTCATTCTAAGAACTCATTGTATTTCATTAGGAAAAAAATGTGTAATACAAAGTATTTTTAACCTGGTGTGGGAGGAGAAAGGTGGAATAAATATGCCAGTAGAATGATCACAGGTGGGTAATTACACATGTAAATGAGTTCAATTTGGTAATTTTCCTTTGAATTCCTATTTACACAGTTAACATTTTAGTCTAACTCACATTACCACTGTATTTTGGGGTAGTTCTTATATGTCAATTCTGAAATAATAAAAGCAATTTAGAACACTTTGGTATAACCATTTTTCTCAGCTTAGATTATTTTCAGAGTTTTTCATGTACCATCATACTTTTGTCTACAAAATAGACAAAGGATGAAAACTACTCTCACTCTTAGCAAGTATTATTAATTGCCTCCAGTGTACAAGGTCCTACATGTTGGGTTTCTGGAAAAAGCAATCCTAGTCTTACAGGAACAGTTCCCACAAAACCAGAATACAAAATCTATGTAATGAGATAAGAAGAACATCCTGAGTGATTTAAGAATGATGAAGTGGGAGAAACCAGCTTCCTGGAGGAAGTGGCATTCAAGCAAGACCTTGAAGGACAAGTAAGAATTGTATAAATAAAAAAGGGGCAGACATGAGACACAGAGTACACTTTTGGGGATTGTCTGCAGATTGTTGGAAACTCCGGACCAGGACCTAGAGGGGACAGTTTGGGCTGTGGGAATTCTAGACTTAGGAATGATCACCGAAATTCTGGCAGGGTGGAAGTACCTGAGAGACTGGAGAGAGTGAGAAGCGTGAGGGCAGTGCCCAGGGCAGCAGCAGCGGGGGCGGCAGAAGGCCACTGGCAAGTCAGAGGCCATTAGCACCTCCAAATGAGAGAGCACATGTGTCTGTTTTGGCTTTTGCAAAAAATTTTCAAACCTACATAAAAGTGCAGATATGATGAAACTCCCACCTCCACTCTACCCATTAATAAACAATCAACAAAGTTTAAGTCGGGTCATGAGATCCCTCTGCTCTGTGGTTCTTTTACTGACATATTTACAGCAAACTCCAGGTCCTGTAGTGTTGTGGCTCTTGCATATTCTGTCATACCTTGCTAAGAAATATGGACAATCAAGAAGAAAATTTTAAAGGAAAGGATAATTTTTTTTTTTTTTTGAGTTGGAGTCTCACTCTGTCGCCCAGACTGGAGTGCAGTGGCCGCTCCCGGCCACCGCAGCCTCGACCTGCTGGGCTCCGGCGATCCTTCCACCTCAGCCTTCCAAGTAGCCGGAATTACAGGCATGCGCTACCACGCCCGGCTGATTTTTTGATTTATTGTAGAGATGAGGTCTCGCTGCCCAGGTGGGTCTCGAACCCGTGGGCTCAGGCAATCCACTCACCTCAGCCTCCCAAAGGCGCGGGATTACAGGCTGAGCTACCGAGCCTGGCTTGGAAGGGAAAATTTTTAATTGTTGGAAGTTTGACGGATTTCAGAAAGACAGTGGCACTTTGTAGGAACTCACTGGTGGCCTTCAAGAGAGTAGTTTCAGTATGATGTGTGAAGTGAACAATCAAAAGGCCAAAGTGGGCTGGCACGGTAGCTCACACCTGTCACCCCAGTTCTTTGGGAGGTTGAGGAGGGTGGACTGCTTGAACCCAGGGGTTCGAGACTAGCCTGGGCAATACAGTGAGATCTCATCTCTACAAAAAATTTAAAAATTAGCTGGGTGTGGTGGCACATGCCTGAAGTCTCGGTTATTAGGAAGCTAAGGTGGAAGGATCGCCTGAGGTTGAGGCTGCAGTGAGCCATGATCATGCCACTGCACTCCAGCCTGGACAACAGAGTGAGACTCTGACTCAAAAAACAAAACCAAAAAACAAACCATTGGAAGGCTTAACATTTCTCTTAAGAATAGTTATATACTCCTCTTTGGGGTTTGGAGAAGGTGATACAATCAAACACACACCTCACTTTCTCAAAATGTGTATTGTTCTCAAGAAAGCTCCAGAATTCCAGGCTCTCAACTCCTGATACGGTGAACATGGAGAGATGCGAAGGGGATGTTACCACCCCACAGGCGCTTAGCAGAGTCTTGTTCCCTCCTTTGAGCATTTCTCGTTTCCTTTCAGCGCCACTAGAGTTACGAGATTAAAGGATCCCTAAGGGGTTGCCTTGTTTGTATCTGCCTTAAAATTAGACGGAGGATATCTAAAAACCATGGTGATAATTGTTTAGGGAAAAAAAGTTATAGAGTTCATTTAATTTTGTCAAGCTAATTAGCAGAGGTTGACAGAGTCAACTTGGATGAAATGGGGCCAATTCTGTGTGAAATCACATTTGGGCCAAGAAAACCCGGGGGCCTGGCATGCACTTCTGCAGCCTCTGCTCACTCCACTCACTCTGCCTTCCAGTGGGTCACAGGATTTAGACAAGGGCGCCCATCCTGGAGAAGCTACGGTTGCATAGCCTGGCCTTGGCCGCACGGTGCCGTGATTGGTTGCCTACGTGATGGGTGCACCTGCAGTTGGAACCCAGCTAAAGAAATTCACGATCACGACCCAAAATATGTCTGGGTTAGATCAAAGAATAAATTATCCTCCCTCAGTTCAAATATGTTTGCAAACGAACTGTGTCTGCTTATTCACAGGCAAGCAACTGCCCAGTTATTTATCTTATTTAGGAGGAACAAAATAGATGTATATAGGTACTATTTATATAAAATGTGTATATGAACTATTTTTTTTTTTTTTGAGTTGGAGTCTCACTGTCGCCCAGACTGGAGTGCAGTGGCCACTCCCGGCCACCGCAGCCTCGACCTGCTGGGCTCCAGCGATCCTTCCGCCTCAGCCTTCCGAGTAACCGGAATTACAGGCAGGTGCTACCACGCCCGGCTATTGTAGAGATGAGGTCTCGCTGCCCAGGCGGGTCTCGAACCCGCGGGCTCAGGCAATCCACTCACCTCAGCCTCCCAAAGGCGCGGGATTACAGGCTGAGCCACTGAGCCCGGCTTGGACTATTTATATAAAATTTTAAGTCACTTGCTTTCAGGTATTTTGCATTTTCTCCAGGAGAGGTGAAAAATATGACTGTGATCCCTAAGGTCTTTTTTTTTTTTTTTTAATAGAGATGTGGGGTACAAATAAGGGTCCACACAAAGGCACACAGGTGGACTGCATTGCAGGGAAGTTTGGGTCTCCAACTGGCCCTCACTTCCCCTGGTTAAGGACCTGGTACCCTTTGTGTTGTCACACACTGCCCCTCTTCCTCTCCTGACAGTGTGTGACTGTCACTCCCTGCCTTGTGCTAATGTGAATAGTGTCCAAGGTCTTATAATCCCTGAAGCGCTAGCATCTCATTTTAGACAACTAAACAAAAAGATGTTAAGACTTTTTTTTTTTTTTTTTTGCATTAGATATTGTATGATTTTACTAGGACTGCCAATACAAAGTACTATCGACTGGGTGGCTCAAGAAACAGAAGTTTGTTTTCACAGTTCTAGAGGCTGGAAGACCAAGACCAAGGTACTGGAAGGGCTGGTTTTCCCCAAGACTTCCTGGCTTGCAGATGACTGCCCTCTTGCTGCTTACGCCTCCAGTCATTCCTCTCTTCACCTACACTTCTGGAGTCAAGACTTGTGTGCTAAAGAAGTCATTTTCTCTTTTCTTTAAAACTTTAGGTCAACAGTGTAGGAAAGTCAAAATACACTGGAAAACCAGCTGGGGTGAGAGAAAACCCTGATTTTTTAAAAGCATTTGCTGATTTCTCTTGTATAAACACCCCTACATGGTCAATTTCAAACTACCAGCCATTTAACAATCAGCTCACAATATTCCTAAAAATTTAAATGGCTCTTGAAAGTAGGTTCCTACACATCACTGGAGCTAGACAGAGGTGACTGGTGTAAGATTTCTTTCATGCTCCATCTTTTATTTGGTGAGTAAACTCAGTTGTTAAATAAACACTAGAAAGTGTGAATGTCAAATCATATGATCACGTTTAAACAAGCTTTTAAATATAGTGTCTCATCCTAGGTAGTCATTAAAACTTGTATTTAATGAGGTAGAAATATATTTAGGAAATACATTAAGTGAAAACAATGTGCCCTATGTGATCCCAAATTTGCATATAAAATGATATTCAAAGATATACCCTGAAATGTGAATAGTAATTATCTTTTAGTTGTAAGATTGCGTGATTTTTTTTTCAAAATTTCTGCAATGTTTATACAGTATTTATAACTTAAAAATTAAATCCAGTAAAGGTTACATATTTTAGAAAGAAAAAAACACAGCATTTCAGATTACTTCATGTCCATAGAATCTTATGGGTAGACTGGCTAGAAGGCTGAATCAGATCGACTCTATTTAAACAAAGTTAAATGTCATTTGTTTTTGTGATGATTTCTTTTTTTTTTTTCTTTTTTTGAGTTGGAGTCTCACTCTGTCAACCAGACTGGAGTGCAATGGCCACTCCCGGCCACCGCAGCCTCAACCTGCTGGGCTCCAGCGATCCTTCCGCCTCAGCCTTCTGAGTAGCCGAATTACAGGCACGCGCTACCATGCCCGGCTGACTTTTTGATTTATTATAGAGATGAGGTCTCACCAAGTTGCCCAGCGGGCCTCGAACCCGCGGGCTCAGGCAATCCACTCACCTCAGCCTCCCAAAGGCGCGGGGTTACGGGCTGAGCTGAGCCTGGCTTGGCTTCTTTTCAAAGTACTGCCATGTGCGTTATCCAGCTTGACTATCCTTGCTGCAGGGCAGGCAGGTCGTCACAGCCTCATTTTACAGATGAGGAAATAGAGGCTCAATGTGATGAACAGATCCATCCTGATCACATGGTTAATAATGCAGTTCAGCTGGGACTGGACCCTGACTGCTTCCCCAGACATTCCCTCAGAAACAACCTGAGGGAAGCTTCACTCAGGGCTCCTCCATGCAAGAAGCTCCTAGTGAACACCAAGACCCAATTCTGCAAGCAGAGATTTTCCCAGTCTTCCCCATTTTATTTTTTATTTTTTTATTTTATGAGTTGGAGTCTCACTCTGTTGCTCAGACTGGAGTGCGGTGGCCGCTCCCGGCCACCGCAGCCTCAACCTGCTGGGCTCTGGCGATCCTTCCGCCTCAGCCTTCCAAGTAGCTGGAACTACAGGCGCGCGCTCCCACGCCCGGCTAGTTTTTGATTTATTGTAGAGATGAGGTCTCACCAAGTTGCTCAGGTGGGTCTCGAACCCGCGGGCTCAGGCAATCCACTCACCTCAGCCTCCCAAGGCACAGGATTACAAACTGAGTCACCGAGCCCAGCTGCCAGTCTTCCCCATTTTAAATGCCCTGAGCTCGACTCGCATCATCCTACTGGTAGGACACACTCCATGCTACACAGAGCGATGCCTAGGTGAACTCTAGCTTAAAAACTATAATCATAACTGAAGAATTTGCTGAGAACAACAGAGCTCACACTCAGAGATGAAAACCATGTATGACGTTCCACAAACACCTATTTCCAACAGTCTGTAAGGGCCGCACAACAGGCGCTGTTATCAGATTCCATATCTTCTCCCTAGAGAACTAGAGAGGGCCCATTATGGGATGAATGAAGGACAACTTCTGGGTCAATCCATCTGAAGCCTGTAGGGTCCTGTGTGGTTTGGGCTGGAACGTGCACTTCCTGCTTCTAGAGCCTCACTTCTGCTCACACAGTGCTTTACCAGGGCTTGTTAGCCAGACATGACAGCACACTGGGTTTTCAATCCCAAGGAACAGAAATAAAAACATGTTGCCTCATGTAGTAAATAGTTTTTAATATGTGGATAAATAGGGCAAATTTTTTTTTAAATGGCTGGGCACAGTGGCTCATGCCTAATCCCACCACTTTGGGAGGTCAAGGTGGGAAGACTGCTTAAGACCAGGAGTTTGAGACCAGCATGGGCAACATAGCGAGATCCCAACTCTAAAATAACAACAAAAAACATTCTGGTGAGACCTCATGCAAAGCCAGGCCACCAGGCTTCAGGGAAATGGGTGGTCCCAGGAGGGTGTGGCCTGGAGTGGGCAAAGGGCCCTCTCCTTCAAGCATCCCCATGTAGTGCAGACAAGACGAAACAGTCCTACCTGGACCCCTGGGGTGGGCAGTTTGGAAGCCTCAGGGATCCCTCTCCCACGGCAGTGGCGGGGCCACTGCTTCTGCTTCAGGGACACTATAGGCAGAGGCCAAAGGTGAGGACTGCCGGATTAGACAAAAGGTATCCTGGGACTGACCTTTGGATGCTTCAGCGGAAGCCACGGTGTAAGTGTGTGTGTGCTGGTCTCCATCTGCACCTGAGGGCTGGTTAGTTATCTCCATCTGAAGGATCCAGGGATACAAATGCAGACAGAAACTAATCAAAGGCCTAGAGGTGGCCAATAAGGCACTTAAGCTGCATTATCTCTTGATATGCAGCTAGGACTGGATCCCGGACTTAACTAGACCTTAATTAGAAACATGGATATTAGAAATTACTTTTCCCTGGAGTTTTCAGATGTGTGGACTGGCTGCAGCACTCCCTGCCCTTGTATGAACAGGGTATAAGAGACTAGGGTCCCATACCACCCAAGGCTTTCGAATGGTGTCTAAAGATGCTTATGGAGTGTTCTGTAACCTGCACAGCCACAGAGTTAGGGCAATATTGCGGCTAAAGTGCTCTCACATATGTCCTGAATGAATTTTCACACAAGATACCACCAAAGCACCTAAGAGGACAGACACCTGGGACTCCATCAAGCTTACTGAGGCTAGATAGCGAGTGTTGACACTTGCTTTCACAGTACCATAGGCTACCTACTAGGGAGTTTATGAGAGAGGAGACCCAGAGGGCTCACTCATTTTTAATTAGTAGAGGTCGTCAACAATCTATCAAAAAGAACTTAATAATCTCAAAGGACCAAGTCAGTCTGACTTAGGACCTTTTGCCCTGATAACTTAGTATTCTCAGAATTAGGGATTTCTGCACAGAAGCTGAATGGGCTCCTCATACACACTGAATACTGTTATGTGACCTCATGTATGCCCAGAAACAAAAAGGGGCCTGGGGAAATTCAGTGTTACCTGTATATTCCTGAGCAGGCTTATCAGTGTGCCATGCTCAGTAATGTGTGGATTTCATGGCACCAGGATTTCTCATCTGAAATACCACAATTCAATCCTGTAAACATCAATCTTAAAGTACTTTGTTTTCATCTTTATTCTCTTATTGATTATAAAAATAATACATGCTCATTATAAAAGTCTTATATTACAGAAAAACGAAAAACCAAAAATTCTCTAGACTCTCACCCTCACTCAGCGATGACTACCCTTCAATAAGTATTCTTCTAGATGTTTAAAGCATATAGTAGTAAATAAACAGGATAAAAGAGTGGAATCCTACTATATACAAGCCATTCTACTCATGTGCAAGTTTTCAAGTAGTTCTAACAAATACTTCAACTGAGCAGTTTCCCCAGGAGCTTTATGCATTCATTCTCAGAGAAGACTCAACCACACTGTGGGTGGAAAAACCTCTAGAATTTTCTCATCATTTATAGTAAATATTGTTCCAAGTATTAAAGGAAAAATAAAGTTTTTAAAAAACAGAAAAAAAGAATAATGAATTTGATACAGGAGAAAGTTAAGAAAATCGTCCTAGTTTCTTCTCAAAATAAAAACTCCTAAATCTCCATTATAGTAAGTATCATAAAATGGCTTTCAATCACTTGTTTACCATAAAATATAGCTGTGAAAGAATTCCTACAATTCTCCCTTTAACAAATAAGGGGAAGAGCAGGAGGGGGAGAATAGGGAACACAGAATAGAGTTCAGCTTTTGCAACTGGTAAAAGACAATTTTGATTCAACTTCCCACAGCTTCATTTGTAATGCTTGCAAGACATCGTCCATCTATTGAATTGAAAAAATATAAAGAAACATATGAATATGATTAAAAATTATACATGGGTAAAATATACATTGTGAATGCAATTTTGAATATGTCATACATTACACATAATAGATATTGAGCATGTGTTCAACAAAACTACATAGAGGCATAAACTAAATTTTATTAAAGAAGACAAAATTCTGTTAGCTTATCATCATCTCACGTATCTGGCCATGAGAAAATGGTAACATTTAACAATTAGGCTGTTTATACCATAAGAACTGAATCAAATGAAATACTGATTTAAATCAAAACTATGTGTCTAGCTTAACAGTGTTAAAAGATAGACTTTTGATTTTGCCACGAAGTCTCTTCCATATTATCTTGATCAAGCTTTAGCTTAATTTGTAGTTTGTTTCCCCCCAAATCAACTTTACAATAACTGAAATAAAATAAGCATGTTTTACTCTGAAAGCACTAAGATCAAAACAGATGACATCATGAGAATTATCATTTGTGGAGGAGCACTTGTTCACTAACAAGTTGTTTATACAAAGATATAAAACATACAGAATAAAATTACCTGTTTTAGAGACTTTTCTATTTCAACTCTGCTTTCAAGATTAAAAAGCTCTTTGTCTTCTGACACAATTTGCTTTTCAGAGGACCCTAAAATATAACTAAAGTACAGTACAAAGTTAAAATACAAGCTGGGTGTGATGGCACACACCTGTGGCCCCAGCTTCTCGGAAGGGAGAGCCCAGGAGTTCAAGGCTAGCCTGGCCAAAATAGTGAGACCTCGTTTCAAACAGAAAGTTAAAATATGAAAAGAGAACAAATACCACATTTATGTCAGTTAATAATATTAAAACTCTAAGTATATTACACTATATATTAGTACCAAGTAGACAAGCAAAACTCATATCTTATTCACAGCAACCTAGAAGCTATACTACATAAAATCATGTCTTTCTTCCAATCAGCTTTGTCCAGATATTTCTACATATTAATATTGTAATATTTTAAGTATTTCATAAACTTTCTCTTTATAAGTTGGCTGGCAAAACATTATCATTCATAGTTCAAAGTCCTAAGGGCAAGTTTAACGATCCTAAAGAAGTCATTAACCCTGAAGAAGACATTACTTCCTTGCTTTATATAACTTTTTGGAAACGTATACTTTCAAATTTGACTTTTAATGAATAACAATCTGGACAAAAAAAAGACCATATAAAGACACAGGGAGAAGACATCCATCTGCAAGCCAAGGAGGGAGGCCACAGAAGAAACAAACTCTGCTGACACAATGGTCTCAGACTTCCAGCCTCCAACACTGAGACAACACATTTTTGTTGTTCAAGTCAAAAAATAAATAATCATTTGTGGAGTAAACTCTTGATTACACAGATGTAGGCAATTTCAACAGCTATCCCCCAAGTTATGTTTTGTTTGTCTCACTGTAATTTAGAAAAGGATTAACTAGCAGAAAAATGCCTGGCAATGGGAGGAAAATAGGCCCAGTGCTAGTAACCAAAGAAGTCTAAACAGCAAGGGCGAAGATGCCAGTATTTCTCAGAAGAAAACTGGATTCATTTGCATTTTCTGCAGCAGAAGTTTTTTATCACATGTAGCAACTTTGATACGTCACTGGTCAAATAAGTACAGTCTTCCCTTGGAAACCCTATGAGTTATAGTCTTAAAAAACAGCATGGTAGGCAAAAAATTCAGAAGGCAATTAATAGCCTATTTAGGAAAAAAGAGGTGAGGTAGAAAAATTAAATGGCACTGAGGAATTATAAAACTGTAAACAAACATGACAGAGGGCATCCACTTCTAAAACAAAACTGGGTTGCTTGGCATTAAAATCCTACCACAAGAGGTAACTTTTACCCTAAATTCAACAGTTCAGGAAAAATAGCTTCAATACTACAGTCCTAGGGCAAAATATTTTATTTTTCTTTTATACAGATAATATCGTTTTTGAAAGTTTTACACCAACTCTACTGGACCAAGATTTCACGTCTTTTATACTTATTCTCCCTCAATTTTCACAAAACTTGGTAAAATTCTCATGGAGATTAAGGAAGCAGTTTTTTGAGCCTCAGTTTTCTAGTCATACATTAAGACCAAAATAAATGATCTCTCCAAACAGACCTACATGTTTTATAACAAGGAATAGTACTTATTACATCATTCTTTTATGTAAGGCTAGGAAAAAAGTTTGCAAATTATAAAATTCTGATCTAAACCTCTGCCTAGTTTTCAAAAAGTTGGTGAAACTGCAGTTATCAAGAAATAAGTATATCAAAGAATAATTGGAACAGTAAAAAGAATACTGTTTTAAGGCCAGGTGCAATAGCTCACACCTGTAATCCCAGCATTTTGGGAGGCCGAGGCAGGAGGATTATTAAGCCCAGGAGTATAAGACCAACCTAAGCAAAATAGCAAGACCTCACCTCTACAAAAAATAACAACAACAACAAAAAAAATGAGTTGGGGATGGTGGCACAGGTTGTATGTAGTCCCAGCTATTTGGGAGGCTGAGGCGGGAGGATCACCTGAGCCCAGCAAGTTGAAGGTGCTGTAAGCCATGATGGTACCACTGAACTCCAGCCTGGGCAACAGAGTGAAACCCTGACTCAATCAAGCAATCAATCAATCAATACTTGTTAAGAATACTGTTTAAAGCCGGGCTTGGTGGCTCAACCTGTAATCCTACACCTTTGGGAGGCTGAGGTGAGTGGATTGCCTGAGCCCGTGGGTTCGAGACCCACCCAGGCAGGCGAGACCTCATCTCTACAATAAATCAAAAAATTAGCCGGGCGTGGTAGCACACGCCTGTAATTCCGGCTACTCGGAAGGCTGAGGCAGAAGGATCGCCGGAGCCCAGCGGGTGGAGGCTGCGGTGGCCGGGAGCGGCCACTGCACTTCAGTCTGGGCGACAGAATGAGACTCCAACTCAAAAAAAAAAAAAAAAAAAAAAAGAATACTGTTTAAAATTTTTCAAAAAGAAAATCTAAGAAATTCAACAGGAATGATAAAATACATCGAATAATGAAAATGTAAACACTTTCTTGCCTTCTTAAATTATTCTCCTTTCCTGATATATAAAGTTTCTTAGGCACCCTTAAAGTGTCCCGAGTTTCATCTACTCTAGGATAAGTGACAATGCATTAGGGTCAATGAGCTTTCTATTTTAAAAGGGCAATGCACTGGAAGAACATTAAGATATCTGAAATTCTTTAACCAATATTTTTTGTCAGCCCTAATTCCCACTGTTTCCTAACACTTACTTTTTAGAAATCTTGGAGAGTAAAGGCATTTCCTTGCATTTCTCAAAATAATTCTTTAGTACAGAAAATAGATGGACTTTGTATTTCTACTTTTCCAGAACACTAAAAGGACTTCTTTCCTAACCATTTTGTAATTTCTATTTCTTCATGATATTCTAGGAGGCTTAAAACTTGGGGGCAGGGGGAAGGATGGACAATATACAATGATCCAAACAACTGCTTTTTAAAAATCCTATTAGCCAGGCTCGGTGGCTCAGCCTGTAATCCCGCGTTTTGGGAGGCTGAGGTGAGTGGATTGCCTGAGCCTGCGGGTTCGAGACCTGCCTGGGCAACTTGGCGAGACCTCATCTCTACAATAAATAAAAAAATTAGCCCGGGCGTGGTAGCGCGTGCCTGTAATTCCAGCTACTCAGAAGGCTGAGGCGGAAGGATCGCCGGAGCCCAGTGGGTCGAGGCTGCAGTAGCCAGTAGCGGCCACTGCACTCCAGTCTGGGCGACAGAGTGAGACTCCAACTCAAAAAAAAAAAAAAAATCCTATTAAACTATATTCAATTTTTTTAAAAGATTGGGCATATTTTTATCCCAAGAAAATTTCTCAGTGTTTTCGCCTACAACTCAGTGTCTGACTTTTTTCAAATAAATCAGGTCAAAGCAAAAAAAGAACAACAACAAAATAAAAACAAACCACTAGTTTTATTGTGAGAAATTACTTGCAAATGTACTTTAACAAAAAGCACTGACTTAGCTCTGATGTCTTCATGCTAATTTCGCTGCAAACTTAACTTTCTGAGACATCAATCGTGAGGTAATCCATCTATATATCCAACTTACCTTTCAATGGCTTCAACATGGAGGCAAAACAAGTCTCTCTTGTAATCAAGACTCTTGGGAGTGCATTTATATATGTAGCCAAGATTGAGTGAACACCCTGTGCAGTACAAAGTCTCAAGAACGCTGCAATAAAGAAATGTCATTTCTTTAGGAAACAAAGTAGCAACTCATTATAAGAAAAATTTCATTGTTAAATCCATAAACACGTTTCTAAAATGTTATTCAGACCATATTAAGTCATATGTATAAGATAGCAAAAAATGACAGTAAGATATTTACAATGCAACTGTAAAGACAGTCATCTCCAGGTCACAATGCCTTAAGATCAAATAACAAGGGACATATAAAAAAGGACAAGAACAGAGGATACATAGGTGGTGTTTTTCTAGACTAGAAACTCCTCAATCTGGTATTCGGAAAAATTATCTAAAATTTGGAAATAAGACAAAAAAATTCTACATGGCTATTTAATGTCATGTTGTCCAACAAGCTCACACAGGGTCATTAACACTCAAGAACAGGGATAGGCAGTATTTGTGTAATTAAATGCTACAAACAAGAGAATTAATATTTTTAGGCTTGCAGACCATATGGTGTCCATCCAAACTATGCACGTCTGCCACTGTAACGTGGAAGCAGCTATAGACAACATATAACTGAATAATCTGTGTTCCAATAAAAATGTTTTCACAGACTGGGGGCCCAGTCCACAGGCCCAAGGTCTGCTCTAGTGGAAGGTTTGCTTACTAGAAAAACACTCTCTAAAGTTGGGGCAACTTGGAGAAAGAGGATTGATCACTATTTTTCCATATAACATATTTTCCTTGTAAATCTGGATGTTAGGCTCCTTCATTCTAGTTACTTTCTAACTCAGTTCCACATGTGTGAATATACCCTCCCCATGCCTAGTCGTGTCTTCTTTAGGTCTAGCTTGGAAATCAGCGCCTTCCAAAAGCCTTGTTGAACAGACCCATCCAAATCTACTATCCCACAACTATACTAAAATCACAGTTCCAGTGCATAGCAAATTGATGATAACTGGAGATTTTTCTTTTTTTAAGGATGTAGGGTACAATTCAGGATTAGGTAGGTAAGTGATCATCATACAGGTAAAGTTTGGGACTTACTTTGGTCCCTACGTTGCCTGGTTTGCAATCCAGTACCCTTATTGATGATATGTACCCACCCACCTGCCCCTGCTCCCCAGGCAGTTTCCAGCTACTGCCAATCCCTTTCTTACAGCATTATGACAAATGTTCAGGGTCCGCTCATGAGTGAGAACATGTGGTACTCAGTTCTTTGTTTCTGTGAAAGATCACTGAGTATTATAGACTCTAAATTTATCCAAGTTGCTGCAAAGTCCATAGTTTTCTCCTTCTTTATTGCAGTGTAATATTCCATCATGTATATGTACCACATTTTAAAAATCCAGTCCATTTTCAATGGGCAGCATGGCTGGCTCCATGTTTTTATTATTGTGAAAAGTTCTGCAATAAACATGCATGTAGGTATCATTTTTATAAAATGACTTGAGTTCCTCCGGGTATGTTCCCATAAGGGGACTGCTGGGTAATATGAAAGGGTAATTTTTAGATCTTTTAGGAATCACCACGTTTTCCAGAGATTGGACTAGTTTATGCTCCCACCAACAGTGCAAAAGTGTTCCTTTTCCCCTCATCCTCTCCAGCATCTGTTGTTTTTTTAGTTATTTATTGATGATGGCCATTCTGACTGGAGTTAAGTGGTACCTCAGTGTGGATTTAATTTGCATTTCTTTGATGATTAGTGAGGCTGACCAGTTTTTCATGTATCTGTTGGCTGCTCAAATGTCTTCTTTTGAGAAGTGTCTATTCATATCTTTTGCCCACTTTTCAATAGGGCTGCTTTTTTCTTTTCAGTACATTTGGGTTCCGTGTAAATCTGGATGTTAGGCCTTTGTCATATATACAGTTGGCAAATATTTTTTTTCCATTCTGTAGGCTGTCTCCCCATTCTCTTGATGGTTTCTTTTGCTTTGCAGAAGCTTTTCAGTTTGATGAGGTCCCACTTGTTTATCTTATCTCTTATGGCATGGGCATTTGGGGTTCTGATCATGAATGAATCAGAATGAACTGGCTGTCTATTCCAATTTCTGTAAGGGTGTCTCCTGCATTTTCTAAGGTTCTTATAGTTTGAGGTTTTAGGTTTAGGTCTCTGAACCATTAAGAGGTGATTTTTGTGCATGATGATAGGTAGGGGTCCTGTCTCATTCTCCCACATGTTATCAGCCAGTTTTCCCAGTACCATTTATTGAATAAGTTTTCCTCTCCCCAGTGGTTGTTGATGGAGGCTTTGTCAAAGATGAGTTGGTTGAGAGACTGAAGTTTTACTTCTGGAATCCCCATCTTGTTCCATTGATCTATATTCCTATTCTTGTACCAGTACCAGGCTGTTTTGATTACTGTAGCCTTATAATGAAGTTTAAAGTCTGGAAGTGTAACATGTCCTGCTTTGTTTCTTTTGCTGAGGATTGTTTTGGCTATTATGGTTGTATGTTTCCATGTGAATTTCTTTATTCACAGGTCTGAGAAGAATGATGTTGGTAATTTAATGGGTACTGCAGGCTGGGTGTGGTGGCTTATACCTGTAATCCCAGCACTTTGGAGGGCAGAGGCAAGAGGACTGCCTGACCCAAAGGTTTGAGACCAGCCTCGGCAAGTTGGTGAGACCTCGTATCTATAATAAATCAAAAAATAAGCTGGGCATGGTGGTGCATGCCTAGTTCCAGCTACTTGGAAGGCTGAGGTGGAAGGATCACCCGAGCCCAGCAAGTCAAGGCTGTGGTGGCTGTGAGCATGCCACTGCACGCCAGCCTGGGTGACAGAGTGAGACTCCAACTCAAAAAAAAAAAAAAAAATGGGAATTACATTGAATCTGTATATTGCCTTTAGTAGGATGGATATCTTAACACTACATGAGCACAGACTATTTTCCATTTCCTTGTGTCATCTTTGATTTCTCTGAGCAGTGCTTTGTAGTTTTCATTACAAAGGTCTTTCACGTCCCTGGTTAGGAAGAGGAAGATGCCAGGATATTTTTCTTTTTTTTTTTTGGCTAGTGAATGGGATTGTGCTTTGTATTTGTTTCTCTGCCTGTTGGCTGTTGGTATATAAGAATGCATCTGTCAGCCGGGCTCGGTGGCTCAGCCTGTAATCCCATGCCTTGGGAGGCTGAGGTGAGTGGATTGCCTGAGCCCGCGGGTTCAAGGCCCGCCTGGGCAACTTGGCAAGACCTCATCTCCACAATAAATTAAAAAAAAAAAAAAAAAAAAAAACAGCCAGGCGTGGTAGTGCATGCCTGTAATTCCAGCTACTCGGAAGGCTGAGGTGGAGGGATCGCCGAAGCCCAGCGGGTAGAGGCTGCGGTGGTCGGGAGTGGCCACTGCACTCCAGTCTGGGCGACAGTGAGACTCCAACTCAAAAAAAAAGAATGCAACTGTCAGCCGGGCTCGGTGGCTCAGCCTGCAATCCCAGCACTTTGGGAGGCTGAGGTGAGTGGATTGCCTGAGCCCATGGGTTCGAGACCCGCCTGGACAACTTGAGGAGGCCTCATCTCTACAATAAAACAAAAATTAGCCGGGCATGGTAGCGCGCACCTGTAGTTCCAGCTACTTGGAAGGCTGAGGCGGAAGGATCGCTGGAACCCAGTAGATCAAGGCTGCAGTGGCCAGGAGCGGCCACTGCACCCCAGTCTTGGTGACAGAGTGAGATTTCAACTCAAAAAAAAAAAAAAAAAAAGAATGCAACTGTCTTTTGCACATTTATTTTGTACCCTGAGACTTTGCCAAAGTCCTTTATCAGAGCAAGGAGGTTTCTGACAGATTCTCTTGGATTTTCAAGGTATAGGATCATATCATCAGCAAAGAGGGATAACTAAACTTCCTCTTTTCCTATTTGGACACTCCTGATTTCCTTTTCTTGTTTGATTGCTCTAGCTAGGACTTCCAACACTATGTTGAACAGGAGGAGTGAGAGTAGGCAGCCTTGTCTTGTTATGGTTTTTAGGGGAAATGCTTCCAACTTCTGTCTTTTTAGCAATATGCTGGCTGTGGGTTTATCATAGATGGCTTTTACTATTTTGAGGTATGCTCCAGTATGGATGCTGAATCTTATTGAAAGTTTTTTTTGCACCTGATGATATAATCACATGATTCCTGTTTTTACATCTGTTGATGTGTTTAATTACATTTATGGTCTTATGGATGTTGAACCAGTCCTGCATCCTGGGAATGAAGCCTACTTGGTCATAGTAAATGATTTTTGAGACGTGTTGTTAGCTCTGGTTTGCTACAATCTTTTTGAGAATTTCTGTATGTATGTTCATCTGGGAAATTGGCCTGCAGTTCTCTTTCTTTGTTGAATCTTTACCTGGTTTGGGTGTCAGTGTGATGTTAGTTTCATAAAATGATTTGGGGAGAGTTCCATCTTTCTTGATTGCCTGGAATACTTTCAATAGGATTGGTATTAGCTCCTCCTTGGATGTTTTGTAGAATTCTGCTGGAAAGTCATTTGATCCAGGACTTTTTTTGTAGGAATTCTTATGATTTCCTGGGTTACTACTGGTCTATTTAGGGTCGCAATTTCTACTTGTTTCAACCTTGTGGGGTTGTGTGTCAGAAAGTCCTCTATTTCATTAGGTTTTTGAGTTTGTTTCCATACAGATGTACATAGTAGTCTCTGATAATCTTTTGTATTTCTTTGGGGTCAGTTGTGACTTGATCTTTTGCATTTCTGATTGTGTTTGTTTGGGCTTTTTCTCCCTTTTTCTTGGATGGCTAGGGATCCATCAATCTTATTTAACCTTTTAAAGAACCACCTTTTTGTTTCATTCTTTTCTAGGATATTTTTGTCTTCTATGTGCCATATCTGGGCTTTTACTTTGGTGATCTGGATTCCTCTGCTCAAGCTAGAGATTTGGAGGTCTTGTCTTTCCAGTTCCCTTAGGTGATTTGTTAGGCTGTTAACTTGTGATCTATTTTCTTGTGATATAGATAGAGATATAAATTCCCCCTTAGTACTGCTTTCATGGCATCCCTGGGATTTTGGTAAGATGTGTCTTTATTTTCATGTGTTTCCACAAATCTGTTAATTTATGCTTTGATTTCTGTGTTGACCCAGGAGTTGTTCAGCATCATGCAGTTTAGTGTCCACGTCTTTATGTGTTTTGGGGGAGTTTTGTTAGTGGTGATATGTTTATTCCACTGTGGTCGAAGACGGTGCATGGCAGTATTTTGATCTTATGGAATTTGTTTATGCTTGATTTATGGCTGAGGTTGTGGTCGATCTTGGAGTATGTTCCATGTGGTGATGAGTAGAATGTATACTTCGTGGTTGTTGAGTAGAGTGTTCCACAGGTATCTATTAAGTCAATTTGGTCAGACATCATATAACTGAAGATTTAGACCTAGTGGTAATCACAGTCGTGAAATATATACCACAAAATATTTCTACTGCAAAAAGTATATGAGCCACTTGTAATCACTAAATATCTACTTCTGCTATCAAACAAAAGGGAGCTACCCAAGACTCAAATAGCATAGTATAGATTACCTCATCATTTGCCTACAGATCCTGAGAGACATTTTATTTATTTATTTATTTTTTTGAGTTGGAGTCTCACTCTGTCACCCAGACTGGAGTACAGTGGCCGCTCCCAGCCACCGCAGCCTCGGCCTGCTGGGCTCCGGCGATCCTTCCGCCTCGGCCTTCCAAGTAGCTGGAACTACAGGCACGCGCTACCATGCCCGGCTAATTTTGATTTATTGTAGAGATGAGGTCTCACCAAGTTGCCCAGGCGGGTCTCAAACCCGCAGGCTCAGGCAATCCACTCACCTCAGCCTCCCAAAGGCGCAGGATTACAGGCTGAGCCACCGAGCCCGGCCTGAGAGACATTTTAAATTATTACAGCAACATAGGGAGCAAAGAACAAAAAAAGGATCACCACCTGATAAAAGCTCTCACTGAAAATGTAATTAGCTAGATAATATGCCAATGAGTATGTATTAAGCTTCTGTGGGCTTTTACAAGCTTCTATAAGCTTTTACATAAGAAATATAAAAGCATCTTGGTAAACTCCAAGTAGGGAACTCCACCTACAGGCAAATCTCCATGCTACTACTGAATACTATAACCATCACGAGGCTACCTAACACAATACCAGGGTTGTGAACTAACATCTAACATTAAGTGTCATCAGTAAGAAAGGATAGAAACCTGATGCTCGACCTCCCCAAATACACTGACCCATGGATAATACTGTTTTATCCTGAATTATCAAAGTCAACCTAAGCACTACCGAAAAGTAGACACAGACCCATTCACACTTTTGGAGTAACTGAGGCAATAAAGGGATGGTAGCTACTAATACCGCAGCTTTCTGCTTTCACAGCTGGCAAGGATTTGGTCAGCATTCACCCTTATCATTGAACAATGAAATTAGGAAAGAATTGCCAGAAATCATAAGGTGACTGTAGACAAGGAATAGATTGCAAAATCCTTAACAAAGGACAGAATAAGAATGGACTGAGGAAACAGCATTTCTACCTTCACAAAATACTTCTAAAGTTCGCAATGTTTTTGTTGACCATCAACAGAATAGCTCAGGCAGGAATTCAGGATAGCCCTGTTGCAAAACTCATGAGTATCCTAAAGGAATATGGCATTTCCAAAGTGTGGAACACACAACCCAGTGAAATTCAAGACAATTCATGGTATAAATGACAGTTTATACAGGTGATACAGTAAATAACTTTGGATGACACAGAGTCAATTTTCTCTTCAATTTTCTATCAAATCCTGATTATATATTAAAAAAAGAAAGTCTTGCTTTGATGTTAGACTGTCTTTAGCATTTACCTCATAGCTACAAATCTTTTAATAGTGAGAAAACAGACCTCTCCAGTTGTTTGTTATCACGGTAATTATCTTCAGAGTTACTTTCAATTTATGGCAATAAATATATTTATGGCAGTAAAAATATTTATTTTAAGATAAATTTAAATCAAATTTTGAGTCAATTTAGTAAGTACATAAGAGCACAGTTGGTACACAGATATGGCAAAATGACTAGAGCTGGAAAGTAGAGAAGAACACTTTGAAGGAAGTAAGGAGACAGAGAGAACGAGCATGGTCCTAGCACTTACTAACCAGTCCTGTGCCCTTAGCAAAGTTCTAACCTCCATAGGCCTTACTTTCTTCAACTACAAAATACAAAGTGATCTAAGATTGGGTTTCCCACATTATAGTGACCTGCATGCCAAAAGCACAATTTTTGTCATGTCCACATACTATCTGCACTACTATAAATTTTTCTTGAATGGAGTAACTTTTTTTTCATGGAAGAGATACATAGGGCAAGGAGTATGGAGGGATGGGAGGGTGACAGAACTTCCACACCATTCCAGATACACCACCCTCCTGGCATCTCAATGTATTCCCCAACACAGGAAGTTCTCTTAAACTCACGGTTTCCTGGGGGCTTTATTATTAGGCATGACTGATTAAACCACTGCTGATTAGCTCAGTCTCTAACCCCTCTTCCCTTCCTGGGGTTAGGGGTTGGGCTGAAAGTTCCAACCCTCTAATCATGCCTTGGTCCTTCTGGACCTGCTCCTCCTGAAGCTATTTGAGCCCCTAGCGACCAGTCATCTCATTAGGAGTCAAAAGGACATTCTTATCACTCCAGGGAGTTCAAGGAACTTAGAAGTTCTTGTGTCAGGAACTGGGAACTAAGACCTAACATTACAACAAAAGATGCTCTTATCACCCCATCACTCAAGAAATTAAAGGAGTTTTAGCAGCTACTATGTATTGATTGTTCATGTCCCCGTCCCCTGATTCATATGTTGAATCCAAGTCCCTAGTATGATGGTATTATGATGAGGCTGGGTCTTTGGGAGGTGATTTGGTCATAAGGGCATAATTTTTTAAAATTGATATACACTTTATCTGATAGGAGACTAGCACTACTAAAAATGAAAAACCAATATTTTAATACATATTAAAATACATATGTAATTATTCATTTTTGTTTGTATAACCTAAAGTTATTTCATATGTGTAAGACAGCTAACATTTGCGGCAACAATCATATAAGGCAGCACTTCCCGTTCAGTTCGCTAAGAATGTCACTGCAGCACATGGGTGGCAGGTATGGCAAGACATCTGTACCTTTAACCCCTGAAGTAGCCAAGGGCCTGAGATTTTTGGGGATCCTATGTTATTTGCTTCGGGCCATAAGCAGCCTTCTCTGTTTACCCCAATATGTCACATATGACATGAAAAAGGTAGGTAGCATTAATCTAAGGAACTCTTTAATGCTGATATTTTATGATAAGGGTGTTTTCTTTATCTGTTCTTATTTTATTTTAGTCAGGATCTCACTCTGTTGCCTTGGCTGAGTGCAATGGCACAATCACAGCTCACCAAAGCCTCCAATTCCTGATCTTAAGCCTATGTCTCCCAAGTAGTTGGAACTACAAGCATGCACGACCATGCCCTGCAAATTTTTTTTTTTTGGTAGAGATGAGGTCTTGCTATGTTGCCCAGGCTGGTCTTGAACTCCTGGCTGCCTTGGTTCAAGCAATCTTCCTACCTACAAGCACACACCACTATGCCCTGCAAATTTCTTTTTTTTTTTAAGAGATGAGATCTTGCTATGTTGCCCAGGCTGGTCTTGAACTCCTGGCTGTCTTGGTCCAAGCAATCCTCCTACCTCAGTCTCCCAAAGTGCTGGGATTTCAGGAGTGGGCCACCATGAGCCTTTTTATTTTCAATTTTCTTCAATACTAAGCCCAAAGACTCAAAAAGGGAGTCCCAGAATATGCTTTTAGAAATCTAGAAACTCTAGCATCTTAATATCTAAGGCAATCACAACCACTTAAGAATTAATGTATGCAAATGGTTGATTTTATACAGATTATCATGAAAAGCCTTATCGCATGTAATCTTGCTAGTAATAATCTTTTACAATTTTTTACTTAAAAATAAACATTTTTCTCTGACGAATATATTCACGTAGATACATCCTTACTCACCAACCATTTTCTTTTTCACGTTTAGATAGCTTCTGCTCTTTATCCACAGAAACATTGCAGGAAACACCTAAAAAGAAAGTAACAATAACATATATACATAGTTTGTTATAATATACATACAGACACTTAGAGAATTTCAAGCCAACTTTTATTTTAGAATGCAAAGGACCAGAAAAAGTAAGAGCCCAAAGTCACACATACACAAGAGTGGTTCAAAACTAAATGGACTGGAGTCTTCTGGAAAAAGATGGCAGAACAAGGGTTATTTCTTTCCTTTACGTGAAAGCCAATGATATTAACAGAATGATCAAATTAGAGGGGAAAATCCAAACAAGAGTGAAACTTGGAACCATTAGTCTTAAATCACAGACTGCAAAGAATATCTTCTAGATAATGAAATTGGGATTGAAATCAAGGTAGATGCTAAAAGCCAATGCACATATCACCAGACCTTAAACACAGAGCCTACGTTTCCAAAAGTAATTCAGAGGTTCCTCAGGATTCCAGGCAAACATCTTTCACTTGGACCATGACTTGGTCAGGTGTCACAACTAGACTCCAGAAACAGCAGAAAACAAAAGGATAGGGTGGAGGATGGAGGTGGGGGTCGGGGAGGACCCCAGACAAAAAATGGCCAAAACAGGCTCTTGATTTCACCTCTTCCTGCAGTCTACCTTGACAACAACAAATACCACCTCTACCTACCCAGTTGCTCAAATCAGAAGCCAGGGTTCATCCTCGACTCATCTCAATCCTGCTCCCCTACATCCACTTCACAGATACACCCTGTCAATTCACAAACCTCACTCCGGCCCCAAACCACCACTAGTTCCTCACTGACTTCCCCACTTCCATGCATATCACTCCCCTGCCTAAATGTCTCACTCATTAAAATAGATCGCTAGTCATTAGAACAGCATACAAGGCCTGCAGGTTATGGCCTGTTCCTTCTTCCCTAAACCTTATCTTTTACTCTTCCGATCACACTAGTCTCAAGACCTTTGCACTAGCTACTCTGTGTCTGGAAAAAGCAAAAATCATGACCCAAGAACTGTACATGCAGCCAAGTTGGCATTCATATATAAAAACAACAGGAAAACACTTTTAAGCACTCAAACTTTAAGTTTTCTTGAAGACGGAGGGAACACTGGTGTCGATTAATCAACTCAAGAATGGAAAAGCTACTAAGAAGCTTTCTTATATTAATAAGTGCATTGGAAGTGAAAAATAAGTTAATATAAACAAAAAGTAATATAAACACTATATTAAGGCCATGCTATGGCTACAGAACAGAATATAAATGTTACAAAAGTTACAAAGTAAAAATAATTAAATTAATTCAAACTGGGTAAGGAAAAATAGAAAGGAATCTAAGAGTTCATTTGTTTGTCTTTGTTGGAGCAGGGACAGGTATTAAATCGTATTATCTAAAGCTGATAAACCAAGATGTTTATAGTCTTTTTTTTTTTTTTTTTTTGAGTTGGAGTCTCACTCTATCGCCCAGACTGGAGTGCAGTGGCCGCTCCCGGCCACCGAGGCCTCGACCTGCTAGGCTCCGGCGATCCTTCCGCCTCAGCCTTCCAAGTAGCTGGAACTACAGGTGCGCACTACCACACCACCCGACTGTTTATAGTTTTTTAAGTTTAAAAACTACTGACATAGCCGGGCTTGGTGGCTCAGCCTGTAATCCCGCGCCTTTGGGAGGCTGAGGTGAGTGGATTGCTTGAGTCTGCGGGTTCGAGACCCACCTGGGCAGCCAGACCTCATCTCTACAATAAATAAAAAAAATCAGCCGGGCGTGGTAGCACATGCCTGTAATTCTGGCTACTTGGAAGGCTGAGGCAGAAGGATCGCTGGAGCCCAGCAGGTCGAGGCTGCGGTGGCCGGAAGCGGCCACTGCACTCCAGTCTGGGCAACACAGTGAGACTCCAACTAAAAAAAAAAACAAAAACAACAACAACAAAAAACTACTGACATAAAAACCTAAATGACAGAAATAATAGTATTTCTATACAAAAAGCAAAACAAAGACAAGAGCCCACATGGTAAAAAATAGAAAAGCTATAAATATAGAAAGTACAAGTGAAAGATTTAACACCAAACGTTATTTCTTAAAAAGTTATAAACAAGGTAAATGTACTCCCTTAAAGAGCTTCTCCTACCGTATCAAAAATCTGCAAGATTTGATTTTAATAAGTGCAAAGAGTTAATCCCAAATTTCAGTTAAGTACTGGACACTGGCATGAGCCTTTACTCTCTCCCAAGTGCTAGTCCCGAAGAAGGAAAACGTTCCACAAACGTCAATAAGCCAGCGACAAATTGCTACCATCAAAATATTTACAGAATTCAAAGAGTAAAAGCTTCATCTTGGAAACCTGTCCAAAAACAACAGCTATTTTTACACCAGTTCAGAAAAATATGTGAACTACTTTATGCCTAAATACTGTGAAAACAACATGAGGGAAAGATGGGAAAACAGAGCTACTGAAGAATCAGAATTAAAAGCTAGAACCCCTGTCTTTCTCTTTTACTACATCCTTCTTCCTTTTCAATTTTCATGGGGTTTTGGCGCTTTTACTGCAGGTTTCCTTCTTTTTTACCCCCATAGCTTTGTGTTCTGTCAGCTCTATGGTTTTAACACTTGAGACTGTAAAGGCATCCACGGATACACAAATTAACAGCCCGCTAATTTCTGTGGGGAGTAATACGTACTGGCCACGTCCCAAGTGTTTACAATCTAATTGGCCATTTCTTTCTTTCTTTGAGGATCCTTTTTTTTTTTTTTAAGTTTTGGTTGCTATTTGTTCCTGAGTGACGCTCACGATGATGCTGATTCAACCCTGCTGCTCTTCTGGGATGGCGGACCCCAGAAAAGGACCCGACACCCGTGAGCCCAAGTGCAGGGGTGACCCTCCTCCTCCCCTTTTCCCGAGACCGCTCACACTCTCAGACTTTCCTTTAAAAGTCCCTGGGCAGCCCCAAGGAGTCCCCTTCATCCTCCGGGGCCGCCCAGGTGCGGAACCCCTGGGAAGAAGGCGGCCCCTCACACCCCCGCCCCTCCCGCCCCGCGCAGCCCCGCCGGCCCGAACTGACTGCGCAGCAGGACGCAGTTGGTGTCCTCCTGGCAGGTCACCCAGCTCAGCGAGTCGCCCACCGGCCGCCGGCAGCCGGAGCACAAAAACACCAGCGGCCTCTCCTCTTCCGCCGCCTCCGCCGCCCCCTCGGGCAGCGCATTGTCCCTGTGGACCACCGCCGTGTCCCCGCTCGTGGAGTTCCACATGCTCGCCCACTTCTGCAGCAGCTGGTGGCGGCTTGAGTCTTCAGAGAGCCGCTTGCCCAGCAGTGAGGAGTCGCTCCACTTGCTCTTGTAGCCACACGTACAACTGGTGGCGCACCCTCTACAAATCTGCACGCAAGCACCCGCCATTACGTCCAAATCGCCCGCGCCCCAGAGCGCCAAGGGAAAAATGCCCCTGCGCATGCGCGAGGTGGGCGGGGCGAGGTGGCGCAAGCCGGGAAGGGGGCGGAGGCCGGAGGCAGGAGGGCAGTCGGACGGTCGCTACTGCGCATGCTCGCCGCCGAGCGTCGCCGGCTGGGTGGTTACGGTGCCTGTGTCTCATTTTCTTTTCTTTTTTCTTTTTTTTTTGAATTGGCGTCTCACTCTGTCGCCCAGATTGGAGTGCAGAGGCACGCTCCCGGCCACCGCAGCCTCGACCTGCTGGGCTCTGGCGATCCTTGCGTCTCAGCCTTCCAAGTAGCTGGAATTACAGGCGCGCGCTACCACGCCCGGCTAATTTTTTATTTGTTGTGGAGATGAGGTCTCGCCAAGTTGCCCAGGCGGGTCTCGAACCCGCGGGCTTAGGCAATTCACTCACCTCAGCCTCCCAAAGCGCGGGATTACAGGCTGAGCCACCGAGCCCGACTCTCATTTTCTATCCTAAAGAAATTGAGGTTGCTGAAGATCGGTTGACTAGTGTGCTTGAGAAGGGTTATTCACCAACTTGCATGGGAGGGGCGGCATCACTGAGAAAGTTACAAGCTCTAAATTAAATGGCCAGCCCTCCCCGAGACCTTCCCAATGGTTAGTGACAGCGACCACGCTGTCGCACCCTACCCAGGAGGAGGGGTCGGGAGCACAAACCTGCTTTCTATGGCCTTGTCCCTCCGTGAGATGCTACAGCCCCCTCAAACTTGGCGGGTCTAAGAATCACCTGGGGAGTTGGTTAGACAGATTGCTGCCCTACCTTCACAGATTCTGGTTCAGTGGGGAAGAGCTTAATCCGAGAATTTGCATTTCTGACAAGATTCTAGGCATACCGACGCTGCCATACAATTACAGTTGTTATATACAGAAGCTCCACTTTTGATTACCACTGCTCCTGAGGTCCTGCTCTCCTTGACGTGGAGAAAGTAAGGGGTTGTAGGGAAGTCATTTCCTCACAGGTTCCTTTTATGCATTGTTCCTGGATGGAAACTTTGGGAAGGGCCCCTGTATCGCTGCAAGAAGTCGAGGAAGGTGGTGTGGGCAGCAGCAGTGTCGCTGGAAAGCGTGGCAGTGTCTCTGCTGTTCCTGTCAAGGAACCATTCGCCCTAGCAAGGGACGAGCATCCCTTCAAGATGGTAAGGACAGACTTCTACAGCTGCCTCTGGCTTTAAAACACCACAGATCAGGAGGGAACAGTCCGGCAGCACCACTGACAATCTGTCAGCATATCTGGGAAGAAACTACCTCCCCAAGGCCCTGCATCTGTTCCTATTATACAGTGGGTGCTCCCCAAATCACTGCCCATTTTGCTTGGTTAGATAAACTATCTACATTTTTATTGTATTGTATTGTATTGTACTGTATTGTATTGTATTGTACTGTATTAAGTCGGAGTCTCACTCTGTTGCCTAGGCTGGAGTGCAGTGGCACCATCATGGCTACTGCAGCCTCAGCCTGCTGGGATCTGGCAATCTTTCTGCCTTAACCTTACAAGTAGATGGGACTACCATGCCCGGCTAATTTTTTAAAAAAACAATATGTTGTAGAGTCAAGATCTTGCCATGTTGCCCAGGCTGGTCTCAAACTCCTGGACTCAGGCAATCCTCTTGCCTTAGCCTCCCAAAGTGCTAGAATTATGGGCATGAGCCACTGTGCCTGGCTATGTACATAAAATTTACTTCAAATTTTAGTGCATCTGACCACTCACTAGCAAAAAACAAAAGCCTTGGAACCAGAAGTCCCAGGTTGACCTAACTCTCCCTTCACGGGTAGTAACTGCATAGGAAACTGAAGAAAGGCTGTTTGCCTTCCCTGAGTCTGATTCTTCATGGATTCACTGGGTCAGTACTGCACCAGCACCAGATTGTTCATGAGGGTTAAGTGATATAGTATGCATGAAAATATTTTGTATAGTCATTGGCTTCAAATTGGGAGAAAATGCTTCAAATATTTTTGGCTTTTTTTTTTTTCACCCATAGAATTCCTTTCCTTTTGCTTATTTAGTGAAGCCAAACCTGACCTTGCTGGACTCTTGTTTTCAAGCACAATATCTCTGGCACAACGTTAATATAACCCACATAAGTTATTTGCATACGTGACTAGTAACTTTGGAATTCAAGGGATGAGCTTCTTGCCTCAGACTTTGGGGTCCTATTGTCAGCACTTCAAGTCTCTGGTGGGATGTCCCAGTAAAGAATGACTGCAAGGCAGGATTGTATGATGACTTCTAGGGGCACTAGGCATTTTTACCTTGGTGGGTCCTTTTCTTCCATAAAAAGCTTAATACAAATTTCATTTCACAGCTATATTGTTAGAAAGATGAATATATTAAGATTATAGAGTAGGCCAGACATGGTGGCTCATGCCTATAATCCCAGCACTTTTGGAAACTGAGGCGGGATTGCTGTGAGGCCAGGAGGTCGAGACCAGCCTGGGCAACATAGTGGGATCCCAACTCTATAAAATTTTTTTTTTTTAAATCTGGGCATGGTGGCACGCATCTGTAATCCCACCTACTCAGGGGGATGAAATGGGAGGATCACATGAGCTGAGGAATTGGAGGCTGTAGTGAGCTATGATCGCACCACTGCACTCCAGCCTGGACAACAGAGCTGGCTCAGATATATACACACACACACACACACACACAGTTTTTTACTTAAACGTTCATTTTTTTCTTCTAATTTTAAAAGAAATTAAAACATTTTCATGGGCCCTTAAAAATATTATGGACTCAAAGCACTGTAACTCCTGAGCATCATGGAGAAGTTGGCCCCAATGCAAAAGGAACCACAAATGTTTTTGTATTAAGAGTATAAAAACTCAGCTGGTTGCAGTGGCTCAAGCCTGTAATCCTAGCACTTTGGGAGGCCGAGGAGAGAGGATTGCCTGAGATCAGGGGTTTGAGACCCGCCTGGGCAACTTGGTGAAACCTCATCTCCACAATAAATAAAAAAAATTAGCTGAGCATGGTGGCTCATGCCTGTAGTTCCAGCTACTTGGAAGGATGAGGTGGAAGGATCACCTGAGCCCAGCAGGTCGAGGCTGCGGTGGCTATAAGCGTGCCACTGTACTCCAACCTGGGCAACAGAGTGAGATTCCAACTCAAAAAAACCAGAAAACAAAAAACAAACAAATATAAAAACTAGCTAGGCATGGTGGCTCACACCTGTAATACTAGCACTTTTGGAGGCAGAGGTGAGAGGATTGCCTGAGCCCACGGGTTCAAGACCAGCTCTGGCAACTTGGCGAGACATCATCTCTACAATAAATAAAAAAATTAACTGGATGTGGTAGCACATGCCTGCAGTTCCAGCTACTTGGAAGGCTGAGGTAGAAGGATCGCCCCAGCCCAGCAGATCAACGCTGGGGTGGCTGTGAGTGTGCCACTGCACTCCAGCCTGGGTGACAGAGTGAGGCTCCAACTCAAAAAAAAAATGTAGGCAGTCATGAAATCATATTTTGTGTGATCAAAATGAGACGTTTGAGTAAGATGGTCTTGGATTGGGTGGTTGTAGTGAACAGTCATTCCCACCATTCCTCCTACTTCTACAACTAGGAGGTTTGAATAAGGCCGAGTGCAACTCCACTACTACAACCACCACTTCCAGGAATGGCTCACTAGAGGTTTAACCCATTCAGGATGACTCATCTCTCTTTTATAGCAACTGGTGCCTGAATGGCACCTGCCAGAGACTTCAGCCAATGAATGCTTGGGGCTCCCCTGGTGATAGGATTGGCTCAGAATAACAACTTGACATCAGTTGTCCAATTGTGTCCAAACTGAGTAAATCTCAGGACTCCCGTTCAATGGTGGAGGGAAGAGATGACCTCTTTGTTCCCTGGACATGAACCAGGAGGCAAACACCCAGGTTGCTTCAGGCAGCCATCATGTAAACATGGAAGAGGGCAGAGCTGAGAGATCACAGAGAAACTGAGCACCTGGCCTCTGGACCCTTCCAGTGATGTGGACCAGCCAATTCTCTTTATTGTGGAAGCTAGTTGAACTGTTTTTTGTTCTGAGATTTTTTGTTTGTTTGTTTGTTTGTTTGGGGTTTTTTGGATTAGGGTCTCACTCTGTTGCCCAGGCTAGAAGACAGTGACACAATCACAGCTCACCATAGCGTCATACTTCTCAAGTGATCTTTCTGCCTCAGCCTCCCGAGGAGCTGGGACTATAAGTGTGTGCCATCACACCCTGCTAGTTTTTAAATTTTTTGTAGAGATGAGGTCTCGCTATGTTGTCTAGGCTGGTCTCAAACTCCTGGCTCAAACAAACCTCTCGCCTCAGCCTCCCAAAGTGCTGGGATTACAGGAATAAGTCTCTGCGTCCGGCTGATTGTTTGTTTTTACTGGCAACTGAAAACATGTGTAACAATCTATTACAGTATGTTAAAATTGAAGTTTTGGCTGAGACTTCAAAATGGGGTAAAATGAGATATTTCAGGGTGTGAGACAGTCTCCTAGAGAAGCCTTTAGAGTCAATATTGGAGGATAAATTCCCTCCTGCTCTTATACCTCTTCCCCACACTTTGAGAATATAAAAGAATAGAGAAAGTGGTGACCAAGATGACTTTGTTGGGAGGATTTCTTTGGAGACTGGGTTGTGAGTTCCACTCCTCCTCCCCAATGGAGAGAGAAGAGGCTATCTGCCTCCTTCCTCCATTTGACTGAGAGGAGACTTTGAGGATGTGTTTACAGAGCCAGTGCATTCCAGGCATTTGGAACCACAGTGACACCCCAAGAGAGCCAGACTGTTGATCTGTTTTAGTGGCATGACAAAGGTGACCTGGAGCGGTTGTCACTCACATCTGAACTTTGCTGGCAGGAAGGTCATCTGGAGTCTCCAGTTCTGCCCAAGGAGATAATCTGGAGGTGTGGAGGCTGGGCAGAGATGAGTCAAGTGTGAAGAGGGCCCTGAGGAACCAGGCCTGAGGGAGAGCCAGCCTGAGATGAGACCTTACTGGGTCATGGGTGGGCAGCTGGGGCTAAGGGGGTGCCGGGAGTCCCCAAGGAACAGGAGAGAGAATTGGTTTTAACCAGACCTGGCCTGAGCGTACAAAACCAAGTAACAACAGATCAGTTCAAGTGAAAACTGTTCTTCCCCTTCCTCCGCCATATTAACCTAGACAGGAATAGGAGCCATGGGGAAGAAGAGAGGTGGGAAATAGAGCAGGGCCAGCCACACCTGCTTCCCCACCTGAGACAGCGCCCACCTACATCTTACCTGGAGCATGGAGAAACAATTCTTTTTTTTTCAGTCGGAGTTTCACTCTGTCACCCAGACTGGAGTGCAGTGGCCGCTCCCGGCCACCGCAGCCTCGACCTGCTGGGATCCGGTGATCCTTCCGCCTCAGCCTTCCAAGTAGCTGGAACTACAAGTGCGCGCTACCACACCTGGCTAATTTTTTTCATTTATTGTAGAGATGAGGTCTCGCCAAGTTGCCTAGGCGGGTCTCGAACCCGCAGGCTCAGGCAATTCACTCACCTCGGCCTCCCAAAGCGCAAGATTACAGGCTGAGCCACTGAGCCCGGCAAGAAACAATTTTTATCCTGGAGTGAAAATTGCAAAGTTGATTAATAACTCAGACTGGGAGGCTGGACGTGGTGGCTCACGCCTGTAATCCCTGCACTTTGAGAGACCAAGGTGGAAGGATCGCTTGAATCCAGGAGCTTGAGACCAGCCTGTGCCACATCACAAGATCTCATCTCTACAAAAAAAAAAAATCAAAAATTAGCCAGGTGTGGTGGTGTGCACCAGTAGTCCCAGTTACTCCGGAGGCTGAGGTGGAAGAATGGCCTGAACCCAGGAGGTCGAGGCTGTGGTGAGCTGTGAGCTTGCCAGGCTCACTCCAGCCTGGACAACAGAGTGAGACCCCAACTCACAAAAATAAAATAAAGTAACTTGGACCGGAGGTGCTGTCGTTTCTTCATTAAGATTCTGTTTGCAACTAAGGTGACTGCAGAACTGTCTACTCCCTAGGGAGCCATGGCAGAACACAGAGGGCACACTCAAATTCCAGTCAGACAGGGAAGGCTTCTTTGCAGAGGTGGGTGTAAGAGAACCATGAGGGATCAGGCAGGAATCCTGGTTCACAGCCCTGGAACCAACACCCCACTTCCCTCAACCCACAGGGATGCCGGGAGAGGTTACTAGAAGGCAAGAGAGTTGGGAAACAGACCACCTTGAGGGGGTCGCCTTTCCCTCGGGGTTGCAGGCAGCTGGGATGACCTCTCTGGGAGAAGATAAAATTCCCTGACCTCACCCTCTTCTTTCCCTGCGGTTTCCTACTGGAGTCCCCCAGGGCCCGCATCCAACTGGAACCCACAGGGTGCTGAGCGTTTTGGTGTAATCGGTACCAGTTGGCCTCCCTCAGCAGAGCAGAGCAGTGCGTAGATGGGAGGGAATCCCACACAGAGACTGCCCCTGTGCCCGACCAGGGGCAAAGGGAAGGCCATCCTCACGCAGGACGTCTCAGGGGACACCATGGGAAGCAAAATGTGAAGGAGAGTGTCCTATTTTGAGTCTATCCTCCGTCTTTTCTTGTTTAGCGTATCAGTTGCTCGAACTACCAGATTCAGCACTCCCTTTTTTACTTTGTTCAAAGGCCTTTATATAAATAAGGAACAAATGCTGGTCTAGTTTAGTATCAATGGCTAGCACTGGGTGGGGGAAGGGAGAGAGGGACAGGGAGGGGGGAGGGAGGCCGACAGAGGGAGGGAGGGAAAGAGACGAGAAAGAAAACAAAACTGGAGGAGGGAAGACATAGAAAAAGGGGCAAAGAAATGAATGTGTTCTTGACAATTTTGTTGGAAGAGTTAGGGCTATCCATTATTATTTTTTGAAGTTGAGGTCTCACTCTGTCTCTCAGGCTGGAGTGCAGTGGCACAATCACAGCTTACCGCAGCCTCGATCTCCTGGGCTCAAGTGATCCTCCTACCTCAGCCTCCCAAGGAGCTGGGACTATAGGACTATAGTACCACCACATCCAGCTAGTTTTTAAATTTTTTGTAGAGACGAGATCTCACTATGTTGCCCAGGCTGGAAATTATGGCATTTTAAAGTGCTCTCAATTGGGGAAAATCAAAAATTCATGGCTACCGAACACAGTCACTGGCTAGGTTTTAATAGTGTGCACTTCCCTACACAGATAAGATGTGATGACAGGTTGCTGGAGTCAGCCAGCTGGTCCTTTAGTATGTAGAAAGCTGGCTGCCTTAGCACTTTGGGAGGTCGAGGAGAGGGGATCGCTTGAGTCCAGGAGTTCAAGACCAGCCTGGGCAACATAGCAAGACTTGCTCTCTACAAAAAAAAAAAGTTAGCCAGGCATTGTGGTGGGAGCCTGAAGTCCCAGTTACTCAGGGGGCTGAGACAGAAGGATCACCTGAGCCCAGGAGGTCGAGGCTGCAGTGAGCTGTGATCCTGCTACTGCACTCCAGCTTGGGTGACAGACTAAGATCCCAACTCAAAAAAAAAAAAAAAAAAAAAACCATCAGCTGCAGCTGCATTTGAGAACCAATTGATCCAACTCTTATTGGCAGAAATATGTCTGGGAAACAAATGACCCCCAAGGCTGCCTTCCCCTACCAGCTGGCGGGAGAATGCCATGCTGAGCACTGAGTCCCCAGAGACCTTCTGCCACCATCAAAGCCCTCCTTAGGGGGACAGAATGCTCTGTGGGAAAAGTGTGGGTGGGTATTTATATCTCTGTTCTGGGCATGACACGATAATTGTAAGATATGCTTCACCTTCTTGAAAGTCCTCAGAGGCAGGATGGTCTTTAAATAGTTCTGTTCTGCTCTCCTATTTAGTGTGTGGAATCACGACTTTCTGGTCTTTAACAGAGATATTTGGTTCTCATGAAAGTTGGATAAGGGAGAGAACATGATTTTCAGCAAGATCATAATATATTTGAGCTAGGAAAGAATCCACATGTATCACCCTACAGATGGAAAAGTTGAGGTCTGGGTGGTCCAAGAGTCACAGATCTCATTCCTGGCAGAGATCCGGGGACATCTGGGCTGTTCTGTGTGTATGGCACCATTTCCCTCTTTGGGAGACTGCCCCTCCTCCCTCCCTCTGACACTATGGCTGTGATGGGCTCCTATCCCGACATCTCACCTTGCTCTTGCCCCATTCCAGGGCTGTGCCCTCACCCCGGTGATCAGTCTTACCACCAACCACCTTCTTGGCCACAGTGACCAGTTCAAGGTGAGGAGGTGACTCAGCTAGAACCGGTGTGTGTCCATCCTTGGGACTTACCATGCTGAATCTTGAAGGGAGAGTCTTCTGCTCACCCTTTCCTCTTGAATCACGAGCCCAGAGCTGTCATTAGCCATGTCCTCTGCCACATGAAACAGCCTCGCATGACACTAAGAGAAGCAAGATGCAAGGTGCAGCCTGGGAGTCCCGGCAGCACCCCACTTCCCACTGCCCTCCCTCCAGCTCCGTGGGCCCCCTCAGAGCATGTTCCCACGGTGTTTAACCTACTTAGAATTGGGTTTCTGTCACTTCCTACCAAAAAAGTCCTGACTAAACACAGATTCCAGTCCAGAACCTGGGTCTTAAGACCCCAAGTGCAGTGGTCACACCACTAGTGAAATTTAACACCATGCACTTGATAGCACCTTGTAGTTTTCAAAGTAGTCCTTCAAGGGGGCTAGCTCTGAGAAATTACACTATTATGTAAGAGAAGAATTTATTTACAATATAAAATTCTCAAGTCAGCCCCTCATTTTCTTTCCAAACAGTCCTTTGTTTTTCCCAGTTCTGTTCATTTTTCAGGACACAATTGGAGGAATGTCTCAATTAGGAAATGATAGTTTTTTAACATCTAGGCCAAACTCCTATAAATCTCCCCCTTTTTTTTTTTTTGAGTTGGAGTCTCACTCTATCGCCCAGACTGGAGTGCAGTGGCCGCTCCCGGCCACCGCAGCCTCGACCTGCTGGGCTCCGACGATCCTTCCGTCTCAGCCTTCCAAGTAGCTGGAACTACAGGCGCGCGCTACCACGCTTGGCTAATTTTTTGATTTTTATTGTAGAGATGAGATCTCACCAAGTTGCCCAGGCAGGCCTCGAACCTGCAGGCTCAGGCAATCCACTCACTTCGGCCTTCCAAATCACGGGATTACAGGCTGAGCCACCGAGCCCAGCCTAAATCTCCCTTTTTAACTAAAAAGATATTCACCAGTCTCAACAGAGACTAATGGATAACAGTGGCTCACACCTGTAATCCCAGGACTTTGGGAGGCTGAGGTGAGAGGATTGCTTGAGCCCAGGATTTCAAGACCAGCTTGAGCAACATAGCAAGACCTCATTGCTACAAAAAATTTAAAAATAGCCGGGTATAGTGGCATGTACCTGTAGTCCCAGCTGCTCAGGAAGCTGAGGCAGAAGGATGGCCTGAGCCGGTAGATGGCCTGTGGTGGCTGTGAATGTGCCACTGCACTCCAGTCTGGGTGACAGAGTGAGACCTTAACTCAAAAAAAAAAAAAAAAAGTGAGACTTGGGACTTCTGAACCTGGAATAATACCTGAGATACTTTAGATTACAAATTAAGTATTCTTAGGCAGATTCAAGGAAATGTTGCATCTACCATAGGAGGATTGGAAGATAAAACTAGAGAAATTCACATCAAATAGAATAAAATAAGAAATATAAAACATGGGAGAAAAGATAAGAGGAATAAGCTATCAGTCCAGGAGATCCAACATCTGACTAATAGGTGGTTCAAATACACAGGAAAGACAAAATAAAGGAAATAATCAAATAATGCAAATTGAGAGGCTATATTAATTTATTGGCACAAGGAATGAAATAATCTCACACCAAGACTTAGCATTGTCAAATATCAGAACTCCAACCTTAACAGAAGCTTCTAAAAGTTTCAAAGAAGAGAAAAAAGGTGCAAGAATCAAATGGCATTAGACTTCTCATCAGCAACTTGACTTCAAACCTAGAAATTTCAAAGTTCAACGGGCATATGATTTTCAGACTAGAGTTACATACCCATTCAAATAATGATCCATGTACAGTTGACATTTTCAGATATAAATGAACTTCAGAATTTTATTTTTTTGTGGGGGAGTCTGATCCTATTTATTTTTACTCAAAAAAATTTATTTTTGACTGAACACAGAACTAGAAGCTCACAGAGAAGACAGCCTGTGTCTCTTGGTAGTCTGTTCCTGATATTTCTTTGGCCTCCTTCACTCTGTTGTCCAAAAGCTTAGCATATTCTGTGACCTCTTTCTTATTTTTTTAGTAAGCTGTTTTTTCAGTGCCACATGCCAGCGTTTGCGTTACAGGACATGAAGTGGCAAGATGTTGAATCTTGGGTGCTTTGGTCCTAGGTTTTTTTCCCTTCCTTAAGGACTTTCTTTCTTTCTTTCTTTCTTTTTTTTGAGTTGGAGTCTCACTGTGTCGCTCAGACTGAAGTCGCCACTGCCGCCTGGACCTGCCAGGCTCCGGCGATCCTTCCACTTCAGCCTTCCGAGTTGCCGGAAATACAGGCACACGCTGCCATGCCTGGCTGATTTTTTGATTTATTATAGAGATGAGGTCTTGCCAAGTTGCCCAGGTGGGTCTCGAACCCACGGGCTCAGGCAATCCACTTACAGGCTGAGCCACTGAGCCCGACTAAGGACTTTCTTAAAACATATTGGTGGACGTTTTCTTCTTTAGAGAGATTGAAAAGTTTGCGAATTCTGTTTAGCTCTTTTGGGCCCTAGGCAACATGTCAGTCCAGAAATATCTTTCTCGCCTCTTGTTTTTTTTTTTTTGACAATAATCTACCTGAGAATGCTCACATTGGCATCCACAGTGCAAGCCCGAACAGATTTGCACTTTCTCCAAGTCTTCTTGGTCTCTAGCAGAAACACCCCATTCTCAGCAGCAGGTAGATAGAGCCATGGGTCAAGATACCCTGCATCATGGGGAAACCTTGTTTGTCATTCCTGCCACTGATTAGGACCACATAACCCTTCTTTCTTTTTTATTTTCCTTCCTTCCTTCCTTCCTTCCTTCCTTCCTTCCTTCCTTCCTTCCTTCCTTCCTTCCTTCCTTCCTTCTTTATTTATTTATTTTTTTTAGAACTGGAGTCTCACTATGTTGCCCAGGCTGGTCTTGAACTCCTGGGCTCAAGTGATCCTCCCACCTCAGTCTTCCAGGCTTGAGTCAATGCTCCCAGCCCAGTTCTTCCATTCTTCACCCAGAGCACCAGCACCAACTTCTGTGGCCAAACGTGTAAAAGTTCACTTTTCATAAAAGTTAGCATTCATTGTCCACTTCAGTGAGTTTCTCGATATCAGTGGCTGGGAAAGAGATGCTCGGCTTCATCTTGAAGCAGCTGACTGCCTGAGGGGCCAAGGAAAAGAGCCAGACATTTATCTTTTACACATCTTTTCTTATTTGAAAATGTGCTGGGTGCAGTGCTGTGATGTCAGCACTTGGGGAGGCAAAGGCGACAGGATTGCCTGAGCCCAGGGTTGTAAGACCAACCTGGGTAGCTGGGCGAGACCTTGTCTCTACAATAAATCAAAAAATTAGCCAAGCATGGTGGCACACGCCTGTAGTCCCAGCTACTTGGAAGGTTGAAGTGGAAGGATCGCTTGAGTTCAGCAGGTCAAAGCTGTAGTGGCCATGACTGTGCCACTGCACTCCAGCCTGGGTGACAGAGTGAGACTCAAAGAAAGAAAGAGAGGGAGAGAGGGAAGAAAGGAAGGAAGAAAGGAAGGGAGGGAGGGAGGGAGGGAGGAAGGAAATGTGCTGCAACAAGAAATGTGGGACGATAGGTCACAGTAAAAGACAGCAAATATTTAATACATGAAAAGGTCATCTGCTATGCTAATTTTTAAACTACACTAAAAACCAATAACTCACCTAGCAGTTTAATAAAATCCAGAAGTTTGACAACATAACTTGTTGTCCAAATTGTTGCCCAAGAAAACAAGCACTTTCGTATACTGCTGATAGGAATGCAAGATGTCATTACTTCTATGGAAAGGAATTTAGCAATATCTGTCACAGTTGCATGTATATGTCTCCTTTCACACACACACACACACACACACACACACACACACACACACACACACACACATCTCACTTCCAGGAATCAAATTCAAAAATAAACTGGCAAGAATATGATAAAGCGTGAACACAAGGCATTGCAACACTATTTGTAATAGGAAAGACTGCAAACAGCTCAAACATCCATCATCAACTGGGAGCTGAACGTGCTGGGAGCATCATGCATCTGTGGGGGCGAGAAAAGAGTATTATCTCTACATGCCATGGTCAGGTCTCCAGAATAAACTGTTAAGGAATAAAAGTTTTTAAAAATGTGATTTGTTAATGCACATTTAAGCAAAGGAAGGGGGAACACATGAATATATGTAAATATTTCCTTATATTTTTAAAAATTGGAGGATACACCAAAAACGTTTTTAAAAAGTTCTTACTTAGGTGAAAGTAACAAGAAGAAAGAGAAAAAAAGGAACGACATGTCTACAAATATGCCATGTTTTGTATATTTGACTTTGGAATCATGTAACTATTTTAGACTAACTATTTTAGACAATTATAAAACAAATAATTTTTAAAAGCAATTTCTAAATATTGACTATATCTAGTGAGTGGCATAACCCCATAGAGAAGAACTACTTCAAGTTATTTTATTTTATTTTTCTATTTTGTTTTTGTAGAGACAGTATCTTACTATGTTGCCTATGCTGATCTCAAACTTTTGACCCCAAGCTATCCTCCTGCCTCTGCCTCCTAAAGTGCTGGGATTACAGGCATGAGCCACTGAGCTTGGTCTCAAGTGATTTTAAAATATGAATTTGACTATATAAATCTTGTGGGATATGCCCCAAGGACAAAAAAATCTGCCCCCTTCCAAAAAGATCTTAAACTATACTCAGTAATCATGCTGTTGTCAGAATTTATATTGTTGTTAAGATATTATTTGTATGCATATTGTAATTGAGTAATTATGTTAGTATTATTGGGAACAGAATTTTAGGTTTTGGAAAAAAGAGGTGCAGCTAAGAAAGATAAGGTGAAATACACACTCTATACTTGTGGTTTTTAAGTGGAAGTATAAGTATGGTCTCATTATTTTTATTTATCTTAAAAAATAAATATGGGCCAGGCATGGTGGCTCCTACCTGAAATCTGAGCACTTTGAGAGGTCAAGGCAGAAAGATTGCTTGAGTTCAGGAGTTCAAGACCAACCTGGGCAGCATAGCAAGACTTCATCTCTAAAAAACATCCAAAAAATTAACTGGACATGGGGGTGCTTGCTTGTAATTCCAGCAACTTGGTTTGCTGAGGTGGAAGGATCACCTGAGCCCAGGAGGCTGAGGCTGCTGTGAGCCATGATAATTGTGATCATGCCACTGCACTCCATCCTGGGAGACAGAGATCCCACCTCAAAAATAATTAAATAAACAAACAAGTAAATAAATAAATAAATATTGAAGAGGCCTAAACATTGTAACTAACCCAGTAGCAATAAGCACTCCTAGCACCCAGACTGTGGTAACTAGATGCCATTTTATATTCGAGGAATTGGAATTCCTTAGAGAAAAGGCTGAACCCAAGGTCTAAGGCAAGAAATGTGCAAGATGATCTTGGAACATCTGTCATTCCAGAAAGCAAGGAAGCTATTTAAAAACCAAACAAAAAACGAGTAAAGCAGCAACACGAAAAGTTTCTCACTGTCCAAATATGAGGTAATTTGTACATTGATCAAGACAATAGTTACAATGAATTGAAACACATCAAGTAAAATTATATTCACAAGTTTATAATAGTTTTTAAAAAGCTTTTCATTGTTCACTGTTTGAAGATACTGGAAAACCCAATCATTACCTTGAAAACTGCCACACATACAAAATAATAAATCAAGCATTTATTTTAACTTTCCTATATGAACTTTGCCTCGGATGGCAAAATAGTCCATGGGAGAAGGTTTTTTCTTTCTTTTTATAAGAATAGCTGGGTATGTTGGCTCATGTCTGTAATCCCAGCGACTCGGGAGACTGAGGCAGGAGAATTGCCTGAGCCCAGGAGCTTGAGACCAGCCTGGGCAACATAGTGAGAATTCATTTCTTTTTTTCTTTTTTCTTTTTTGAGTTGGAGCCTCACTTCATCGCCCAGACTGAAGTGCAGTGGCCGCTCCTGGCCACCGCAGCCTTGACCTGCTGGGTTCCGGTGATCCTTCCGCCTCAGCCTTCCAAGTAGTTGGAATTATAGGCACGCGCTACCATGCCCGGCTAATTTTTTGATTTATTGTAGAGATGAGGTCTTCCCATGTTGCCCAGGCAGGTCTTGAACCCGCGGGCTCAGGCAATTCACTCACCTCGGCCTCCCAAAGTACAGGATTACAGGCTGAGCCACCGAGCCCTGCCAAGAACTCATTTCTTAAAAAAAAAGAAAAGAAAAGAAAAACAGTGAGGTATGGAGGCACACCTATAATCCCAGCTACCTGGAAGGCTAAGGCAGGAGGATTGCTTGAACACCGGAGGTCGAGGTACAGTGAGCCATGATCACACCAGAGCATTCCAACCTGGGCAACAGAGTGAGACTTCCTCTCTAAAAAAGAAGAAGAAGGAGAAGGAGAAGAAGAAGAAGAACTAATAAATGAAGAAAGAAAAATAGAATAAGAAGTTTGTCATTTTTACGACTCTTAAAGGATTAAAAGATATCAGCAAAGAACATCACTATATGGTAAAATCATGAAATAGAGACAACCTAGCCAGGTGCAGTGGGCCATGCCTGCAATCCCCTGCACTTTAGGAGGCCTGGGGCAGGAGAATTACTTGAACCCAGGAGTTTGAGACTAACCTGGGCAACATAACAAGACCTCATCTCTACAAAACTAAAAAAGAAAAAATTAGCTGAGTGCAGTGGTATAGACCCAGCTACTCAGAAGGCTGAGATAGAAGGATCATCTGAGCTCAGAAAGTTGAAGCTGCAGTGAGCTGTGATCGGCCATTGCACTCCATTCTGGAAGATAGAGTGAGATCCCCCATTCGAGAGGAAGAGAGAGAGAGAAAGAGAGAGAATCTGTCATTTTGTGCCTCCTAAGGAAAAGACACCAAACCACCCATGAGCTAGTCTTGCCCCCAAAATTGAACCTAAATCAGATTCAGCTTTTATATCTAACTTCACTTTCTAGGAAATGCAGGAAGGGGAAAAACATGACTAATACCAACATGGGATAAATTGTTAAACTCTTCAGGGCAAATAACCTATTTCTTCAACAAGTAAAATGCAAGTTCAAAAAAAAAAAAAAGCCAGGTGTAGTGGCTCAAGTCTGTAACCCAGCACTTTGGGAAGCTAGGGTGAGAGGAATGCTTGAGCCCAGGAGTTCAAGACCAGCCTGGACAACATAATGAGACTTTGTCTCTACAAAAAAAAATCAAAAATTAGCTGGGCATGGTGGTATGTACCTGTAGTCCCAGCTACTCAGAAAATTGAGGCAGAGGATTGCCAGAGCTTGGGAGGTTGAGGCTGTGGTGATCCATGGTCATGCCACTGCCCTCTAGCCTGGGCGACAGAGACCCTGATTCAAAAAAAAAAAAAGAAAGTAAAGCTAGAAGTTTTCCACTAAGATCAGGAGCAAGACATGTCCCATCTCACCACTCCTTTTCTTCATCACTGTGGAGGCTGAAGAAACTCCATCTTGGATGCTAATCCACCATGTTGACTTCTGGATCAATCCAAGTTCTGAGAATGTCTCTAAGATTTCTGCTTTAGCACAGTACTTACCATAAACCCTTCCCTTAGCCAAATTATAGGCTATGGTGCACACAGCCTTCTTGCTTTTCCCTGAGGAGTGGACTTCAATTGTCCTACATATTCCTTCTAAAGCACAATATACCCTTTCCCTGTGGCATGTAAGTCCTGGGTCTTTTGGGGGTAACAGTGTGGGGATCACCTTAGACATGACTTCTGTTCATAAGTTCCTATTAAATGTTTCTTTCTAGAAACTGGACTTGTCAGCCTCCTTCTTCAAGCCTCTCAGCTCCCTCAGCCTTTGGGGGTAGATTTGCATAGATCTGCTCACTATAGAATAATCATACTGGAAGTACTAGTTAATACAATAAGACAAGAAAACAAAATAAAGGTAAACTGATTAGGAAGGAAGAAATAACTGTCTTATTCACAGATAACATAATTGTCTGTGTAGAAGATCTGAACAAATTGTCCAAAAAAAAACCTTACTGGAATTAAGAAGTGATTTTAGCAAGGTTGTAGGATACAAGGTTAATATAAAAGTCAATCATGGGCCAGGCACACTGATGCAAGCCTATAATCCCAGCACTTTGGGAGACTGAGGTGAGAGGATTGCCTGAGCCCATGGGTACAAGAACAGCTGGACAACTTGGCGAGACTTCATCTCTACAATAAGTCAAAAAATTAGTTGGGCATGGTAGCACTCGTCTGTGGTTCCAGCAACTTGGAAGGTTGAGATGGAAGGATTGCCCAAGCCTAGCAGGTTGATGCTGGGGTGGCTATGAGTGTGCCACTGCACTCTAGCCTGGGCAATGGAGTGGGACTCCAACTCAAAAAATAAAAAGTCAATCACTTTCCTATGTACAAGCAAGAAACAAGTGGAAGTTGAATTTAAAAACCCAATACCATTTATATTAGCATCCAAAAATAAAATAGGTATAACTAAAAAATGTACAAAATATGAAGAAAACTGTAAAAGTCTGATGAAGTAAATTAAATAACTAAATAGGTATTTCACTTTCAGGTCATGGTTGCTACAGAAAAGGAAAAAAAGAAAGATATTTCATGTCCATGGATAGGAAGACTCAATATTGTCAACAAGTCAGTTCTTCTCAACTTGATCTATAGATTCAAATGCAACCCAATCAAAACCCCAGCAAGTCATTTTGTGGATACCAACAAAGTGATTCTAAAGACCCAGAATAGTCAACAATATTAAGTGAGAAGATGAAAGCTGGAGGATCTACACTACCCAATGTCAACTTACTATAAAGGTACAGTATCAAGGCAGTGTAGCATTTGCAAATAATAGACAGATAGATCAATGGAACAGAATAGAAAGTCCAGAAATAGAACTACTGAAATATAGTCAACTGATCTTTGACAAATGAGCAAAGACAATATGATAAAGAAAAGGTGGGTTTTTTTCAACAAATGGCACTGGAACAAGTTGACATCCACATGCAAAAAGAATGAATCTAGGCACAAATAATACAACTTTCACAAAAAAAAACTTAGAATTGATCACAGATCTAAAAAAAACAAAACTATAAAACTCCTAGAGGATAACCTAGGCAAAAATCTAGATAATCTTGAGTACAGCCATTACTTTTAAAATACAGTTTCAAAGTCACAGTCTATGAAAGAAAGAGTTGGTAAGCTGGGCTTCATCAAAATTAACAATTTCTGTTTTGTAAAACATACTGTAAAGAGAATGAAAAATACAAGTCACAGATGGGGAGAAAATGTTTGCAAAAGATACATCTGGTAAGAAACTGTTATCCAAAATACACAAAGAACTTTTGAAACTCAACAAACTCAAGACCACAGACCTTAACAGACTCCTCATAAAGGAAGATATATAGATGGCAAGTGAGTACATGAAAAGATGTTCCACATCATATGTCATCAGAGAAATGCAAATTAAAATAACAGTGAGATACCACTACACACATATCAGAGTGGAGAAAATCTAGGAGACTGACAACACCAAATGTTGACAAAGTTGTGGAGCAATAGGAACTCTAATTCATTGTTGACGAGAATAAAAGTTTGGCAGTTTCCTATGAAATAAAATACTCTTGCCATGTGATCCAGCAATCGTACTCCTTTTTTTTTTTTGAGTTGGAGTCTCACTCTTTTGCCCAGACTGGAGTGCAGTGGCTGCTCTGGGCCACCACAGCCTCAATCTGCTGGGCTCCGGCAATCCTTCCACCTCAGCCTTCCAAGTAGCTGGAACTACAGACACGTGCTACCACGCCCAGCTAATTTTTGATTTATTGTAGAGATGAGGTTTCACCAAGTAGCCCAGGCAGGTCTCGAACCCGTGGGCTCAGGCAATTCATTCACCTCGGCCTCCCAAAGCATGGGATTACAGACTGGGCCACCGAGCCCAGCCGTACTCCTTGATGTATACCCAAAGGAGCTGGAAACTTATGTTCATGCAAAAACCTACACAAAAATGTTCATAGCAGCTGTATTCATAATTGCCAAAACTTGGAACCAACCAGTGTGTCTTTCAGTAGGTAAATGGGCAAATAAACTATGGCACATCCATACAATGAAATATTATTCATCACTAAAATGAAATGAGCTATCAAGTCATGAAAAGACATGAAGGAAACTTAAGTATACATTACTAAGTGAAAGACAGCAATATCAAGAGGTTATTTACTGTTGATTCTCACTATTTAACATCCCAGAAAAGGCAAAACTATGGGGACAATAGAAAGATCAGTGATGGCCAGGGGTAGGGTGAGGAAGGAGGAATGAATGGGTAGAGTACAAATAATTTTTTAGGACAGTGAAACAACTCTGTTTGGTACTATAATGGTGGCTACATGTCAGTATATATTTGTCCAAACCCATAGACTGTATGCCAAGAGTGAACTGTGTAAACTATGGTGTTTATATGATTGTGATGTGTCAGTGTAGGTCAATCAATTGTAATAAATGGTTGGGGGTGTTGATAACGGGGAGGTTATGCATGCGTGGGCCAGGAGTATATGAAAAATCTCTGCACCTTCATCTCAATTTTGCTATAAACCTAAAACTGCTCTTTCAGACAGTTCTTTAAAAAGAGAGAGAGGCCAGGTGAGGTGGCTCATACCTATAATCCCAGCATTTTGGGAGGCTCAGGTGGGAGTATTGCCAGAGCCCAGGAGTTAGAGACCAGCATAGGCAACATAGTGAGACCTCATATCTATGAAATAATTTTTTAAAAATTAACCAGGCATGGTGGTGCATGCCTGTACTCCAAGCCACGCGGAAAGCTGAGGTGGGAGGATCTCCCGAGCCCAGCAGGTCAAGGCTGTAGTGAGCTGTGATTGTACCACTGCACTCTAGCCTGAGCGACAGAGTGAGTCATAGTAAAAAAAAAAAAAAAAAAAAAGCAAACAATGACTTCACCTTCAAGCTTTGGGTTATAAATTAAATGGGGGAGAAAAACAATGCTAACAGTCAAGGTTTTCAAGGTATTTGTTAACATAAATACACCATTGTTATCTGAGAGCGGACCTTGATGGAAGTACTTTTTACACTGTTTTTCTACCAGGGTACATTCGTGGATATTTTTAAATCAAGTTTTGTTATCAGATTAATAAATTCACCTTAACAAAAAGTATTTTGTTAGAAAGAAGTGAAAATTTCCAATTAATAGAATTAAGTTATGCTCATTTGGAAAATGTAGCAAGGAGGGAAAGAAGGAGGGAAGGAAGGAAGGAAGGAAGGAAGGAAGGAAGAGGAAAGGAGAGAGGAAGAGAGGGAAGAAAGGATAAACTTATCTGTAGTTCCTCAATTAAAATAAAAAGTTACATAAAAATATGAAAAATCCTCCCCCAAACCCACTAACCTTCTAATTTCAGTTAATAGATTTAGGGCCAGGTGTGATGGCTCACACCTGTAATCCCAGCACTTTGGGAGGCCAAGGCAGGAGGATTCTTGAGTCCAATAATTCGAGATAAGCCTGGGCAACATAGAGACTTCATCACTACCAAAAAATTAGCCAGGCATGGTGGTCCACACCTGTAGTCCCAACTACTCAGGAGGCTGAGGTGGAAGAATCACCTGAGCCCAGGAGGTCAAGGCTGCAGTGAGCAGTGGTCATGCCACTGCACTCTAACCTGGATGAGAGAGTGAGTCCCAATTCAAAACAAAACAAAAAAATCCATAGTTTTACTTATTTATGTAAATTTAATGTACTTTTAAGAAAGTCTATAAACTTCTAAAAACCTAAACTTGAACCATGAACCCTCCCATCTTTGTGTTGTATCCTCAAAGTTAGGTCCACTGTTTGCCTTATGGCCCAGCCTCACTTCAGCGGAGGCAGGCCATGGGAGAGAGACGTTTTGAATCATCTACACAGGTGACCCGGTGATGTCCCTAAAGTGCTGACGGCAGAGTTCTGTCATAGCTTAAAGATGAATTGTACTCATGAAGAATTACTCCTTTTTTTGGAGTTGCAGTCTCACTCTGTCGCCCAGACTGGAGTGCAGTGGCTGCTCCCGGCCACCGCAGCCTTGACCTGCTGGGCTCCGGTGACCCTTCCGCCTCAGCCTTCCAAGTAGCTGGAACTACAGGCGCACACTACCACGGCCGGCTAATTTTTGATTTATTGTAGAGACGAGTTCTCGCCAAGTTGCCCAGGCGGGTCTCGAACCTGTAGGCTCAGGCCATCCACTCGCCTCAGCCTCCCAAAGCGCGAGATTACAGTCTGAGCCACCGAGCCCGGCAATGGTCCTTTTTAAAACAATATTTATTTTGTTTGTTTACAGATTTTTTTTTTTAAGTCAAGGTCTCCTCTGTTGCCCAGGCTGGCGTGCAGTGGCATGATCATAGCTTATCACAGCCCTGGGGCTCAAGTGATTCTTCTGCTTCAGCCTCCTGAGTAGCTGAGACTACACACCCGTGCCACCATACCTGGCTAATTTTTTGATGTTTTGTAGAGACAAGGTCTTGCTATGTTGACTAGACTGTTCCCAAATTCCTAGACTCAATCGATCCTCCCGCTTAGGCCTCCCAATGTATGAGCCCCCACACAGGTGTGAGCCCCCACACCCAGCTATGTTTGTTTACAGAATTTTGGGGTAAAATTTACATACAGTGGGCTCGGTGGCTCAGCCTGTAATCCCAGCACTTTGGGAAGTCGAGGAGAGTGGATTGCTTGAGCCTGTGGATTTGAGACCAGCCCGCGCAACCTGGCAAGAACTCGTCTCTACAATAAATAAAAAAAAAATTAGCGAGGCATGGTAGCACGCACCTGTAGTTCCAACTACTTGGAAGGATGAGGTGGAAGGATCGTCAGAGTCCTGCAAGTCGATGCTGGGTTGACCCTGAGTGTGCCACTGTACTCCAGCCTGGTTAACAGAGTGAGACTTCAACTCAAAAAAAAAATTTACATACACTAAAAAGCACAAATTGTTAGTGTGTAATTTTATATATATTTTTTGAAGTGTCTCACTCTGTCACCCAGGCTGTAGTGCAGTGGCACGATCACAGCTCCCTGCAGCCTTGAATTCCTTCCTGAGCTCAAGGAATCCTCCCACCTTGGCCTCCCAAAGTGCCGGGATTACAGGCATGAGCCACCACGCCCAATCTCAATGTACAGTTTTATGAGTTTTGAAAAATGCATAATTCAGATCTGTATTGAAATACATGTGCTATTTAACATTGGAGATACCTTCGGAGAAATGCATCATTAGATGATTTGTTGTGAGACTATCACTTCACGTCTAGGCTGTATGATGTAACCCGTCGTTTGTAGGTTACAAACCTGTATGGCATGTTTCTGCACTGAATACTGGAGGCAGTTGTAACACAATGGCAAATACTTGTGTATATTAACACAGAAAAGGTACGGTAAAAATACAGTCTTATAATCTTATAGTATCACCGTCACATATGCAATCCATCATTGACCAAGGGTTATTATGTGGCACATGAGTGAATAAAATATTTGTCATCCCCAGAAAGTTCCTTTTTGCCCCTTCCCAGTCTCTCTCCAATTGCCATCTCCAGAGGCAGCCACTTTAATTTTTTTTTTAAAGATTTTTTCCACATAGTTTTGCCGATTCCAACATTTCACATATATGGAATGATCTTGTATGAAGCTACATGTGTCTGGCTTCTTTCTTTCTGGTTATACCATTTTGCATTTCCCCGAACAATCTGTGATTTCCATTTGTTCTATATACTTATTAACATTAATGTTGCCAGTCTTTTTAATTTTATCCATTCTGTTCCGTGTAGAAGTGTCTTGTGGTGTTATTTGCATTTCCTTGATGACTTAAGATGTTGAGTACCTTTTCATGTGCTTATTGGCTATTCACACGTCTTTCTTTGTAAAGTATCTATTCAAGTGTATTGTCACTTTATTAATGGGTTGTTTGTCTTTTTATTATTTATAAGTAAATACAAATTCCTTATTTATATATTGAGTCAGGGCCTCACTCTGTCACCCAGACTGGAGTGTAGTGGCACAATCGCAGCTCACCGCAGCACTGATCTCCTGCGCTCAGGCAATACTCCCACCTCAGTCTCCTGAGAAGCCGGGACTACAGGTACATGCCACCATGTCTGGCTAATTTTTTTTTTTTTTTTTTTTGTAGAGATGAGGTCTCACCATGTTGCCCAGGCTAGTCAGATATATAATTTTTAAATATTTTTTCCAGTATATGGCTTGCCTATTCATTTTCTTGATGATGTCTTTTGATTTAAAAAAGTTTTAAATTTAAGCAAAATGTAATTTATCAATGTGTCAATTTCAATTTTTCGAAAAATTTCTTGGATTATGATTGGGATTATATTAAATTGATAGGACAATTTAGGGTCATTTGACATGTTTCTTTCTTTCTTTCTTTCCTTCTTCTTTTTTTATTTTTTTAACAGAGGGTCTCACTCTGTTTCCCAGGCTGGAGTGCAATGCCACAATCACACCTCACTGCAGCCTTAATCTCCTAGGCTCACGAGATCCTTATGCCTCAGTCTCCCAAGTAACTGGGACTATAGGCATGCACCACCATCCCTGGCTAATTTTTTAAAATATATTTTTTGTAAAGACAAAGTCCTGCTGTGTTGCCTAGACTGCCTCAGTCTCCCAAAGTGCTGTGATTACTGGTGTGAGCCACCATGCCCAGACTGACATCTTAATAACACTGAATTTTGACAGCTTCTTTCACCCATGCCACCAGTTCTTGCATGTCTCCTTTTCTTTTCTCCCTTCTTTCTCTAACAAACTTTGTTTGAAAACTTTTTAAAAAATACTGAATTTTTAAACTCATGAAACTGGCATCTCTCCATATATTTTAGGTCTTATTTCATTTCTCTTAGTAATATCTTACAGTTTTTAGTCTTTCACAGCTTTTGTTAATTTTATTCCTATGTATTTTATATTTTTTGACACTAGCAGAAAACATTCATAATTGTATCAAAAAGTATAAATTACACTTGAAAAGAATGCATAATCTGCAGCTGTTGGGTTCAGGGAAAAGCAACTAGATCTAAATGAGGGATAGTGGTATTTACTTGTGCAGCCAAGGTAGCCCAATGTATCACAGAATGGGAGTCTTCAAAACAGAAATTTAATTTCTCACAGTTCCAGAGGTTAGAAGTCCAAGATCAAGGTGTAGTGGGGTTGATTTCATCTGAGGTCCCTTGTGACTGGTAGATGGCTATCTTCTCCCTGTGTCCTCACAGTGTCTTCCCTGTGTTCCTTTGTGTGTCCTAATCTTCTCTTCTTATAAAGACACAAGTCTCATGGAAGTAGGCCCCTTGCTCTTGGCCTTTTAGCTTTATCACCTCTGTAAAGACTCTGTCTCCAAATCACATCCAGTCACATTCGAAGGTACTGAGGGTAAGGGCACCAACAGATAAATGTTGGGAGGTCATGGATCAGCCTAGAATAATAGCGTTTATACAGTGCTGTACACATCTAGGAGGGTGTACACAGCAGTGTATACAGAAACATCTGGAAGAATGCAGTGTATGCAGGGTGTAAGAGTGTCTTTTTGTGATATTGTGGTAAAATAAGAAATAGATACAGTCATGTGTCACTTAACAACAGGAGTATTTGTCATAGGCAATTTTGTCATTGGGTAAACTTTGCGAAGTGTGATTACACAAGCCCAGATGGCATGGCCCACTTCACACCTAGGCTAAGTGGTCTAGCTCGTTGCTCCCAAACTGTCAGCCTGTACAGCATGTGACTGCACTGAATACAGTTGTAACACAAGGGTAAGAATTTGTGTATATAAACATAGAAAATATATAGTAAAAGTACACTAGAGGCTGGGCACATTGGTTCATGCCTATAAACCCAGCACTTTGGGATGCCAAAGCCAGAGGATTGCTTGAGTCCAGGAATTGAAGACCAGCCTGGGCAACATGATAAAACTTCATGTCAACAATTAATCAAAAAATTAGCCAGGCATGGTGGCACACACCTATAGTTGCAGCCACTTGGAAGGCTGAGGAGAAAGGATTGCCTGAGTCCAGCAGGTGGAGGCTGTGGTAGCCACAGAGTGAGACCAAGTCAAAAAAGTGTTTTAAAGTACATTATAAAAGATTTTTAAATTATGCACCTGTATAGGGCACTCAACCTGAGTACAGCTTGCAGGACTGGAAGTTGCTCTGTGGGTGAGTGGTGAGTAACTGTGAAGGCCTAAGACATTCCTGTCTACTACTGTAGACTTTATGAACACTGTGCATTTAGGCTACATAACAACTGTTTTTAAAATGTGTTACAATATTATTAGGGCTACGCCATCACTAGGAAATAGGAATTTTTCAGCTCTACGACAATCTTATGTCATATATGCAGCCCATCACTGACCGAAACATGGTTTTGGGTCTTTGTCCTTGGTACCTGGCACAAGACTCCAATAACCCTTGGAACTTCTGAGGGGTAAGAAAAGCATCTTTATTATTGTAACAACCCACTTTCAACTATACCTGAGTTTATGCTGATGAGGCGGCGCTTGGAGAATAGAGACTGGTTGTCAGAGGAAACAACTGTGTGATTAGAGGGTCAGAAATTTCCTCCCGACCCGGAACCTCTGGGGAGGAGAGATGGGTTGGGAATTGAGTTCAATCACAACAGCCAGTGACTTCATCATGCTTGTGTCATGGACTCTTCACAGTGGCCAATGACTTAATCACACCTATGTCATGGAACCTCCACAACAGCCAGTGGCTAAATCACACCCGTCATGGAACCTCTACAGTGGTCAGGACTTAATCAGTCATGCCTGTACCATGGCACCTTCATAAGAACCCTAAATAAGGGGGAGTTCAGAGAATGTCCAAGTTACTGAACATTAAGGTCCTGGGGTATGCGTCCCTGGAGAGGGCCTGGAAAAATCTATGTCCCTTGCTCATCCCTCACCCTATGTCTTCCGTCTGGCTGCTCCTGAGTCGTATCTCTTTATGATGAACAGGTAACCCAGAAAGTAAATCGTTTTCCTGAGTTCTGTGAGTCACTCCAGCAAATGACCTGAGGACAGGGTTGTGGAATCCCTAGGTTTCTAGCCTGTCAGTCAGAAATACAGATGTGTGACTGGCATCTGAAGTGGGGGCAGTCTTGTGGGACTGAGCTCTTAACCTGTAGGGTCTGTGACAACTCTGGGCAGTTAGTGTCAGAACTGAGTTAGATTATAGGACACCCAATCAGAGTCTGCGTAGAGTGAGAAATCGCTCGGTGCTCTTGCCAGGCATCCATGTGTGAGCGACATTGTCTGTAAACCATGCGTGACAATCCCTGATGCACTGCTGTGACGCCCAGGGAAGACAGGGTGATGCTTCATTGTGGGCACAGACAATGTGGGCTCCAAGCAGAAGCAGCAGATCCGCATGTTCCTCCAAGGGAAATCTGTGGTGCTGATGGCCAGAACACCATGATGTTCAAGGCCATCTGAGGGCATCTGGAAAACAACCCAGCTCTGGAGAAACTGTTGCCTCATATCCAGGGAAACGTAGGCTTTGTGTTCACCATGGAAGACCTCACTGAGATCAGGGACATGCTGCTGTCTAACAAGGTGCCAGCTGCTGCCTATGCTGGTGCCATTGTGCCATGTGAAGTCACTGTGTGCCAGCCCAGAACACCGGTCTGGGACCTGAGAAGACCTTCTTCCAGGCTTTAGGTATCACCACTGAAATCTCCAGAGGCACCACTGAAATCCTGCGTGATGTGCAGCTGATTAAGACTGGAGACAAGCCAGGCTCGGTGGCTCAGCCTGTAATCCCGTGCTTTGGGAGGCTGAGGTGAGTGGATTGCCTGAGCCTCAGGGTTCGAGACCCACCTGGGCAACTTGGCGAGACCTCATCTCTACAATAAATCAAAAACTAACCGGGCGTGGGAGCGCGTTCCTGTAGTTCCAGCTACGTGGAAGGCTGAGGTGGAAGGATCGCCGGAGACCAGCAGGTTGGGGCTGCGGTGGCCGGGAGCGGCCACTGCACTCCAGTCTGGGCGACAGAGTGAGATTCCAACTCAAAAAAAAAAAAAGAAAAGAAAAAAAGACTGAAGACAAGGTGGAAGTCAATGAAACCACACTGCTGAACACTCTGAACATCTCCCTGTTCTCCTTTGGGTTGATCATCCAGCAGGTGTTTGACCATGGCAACATCTACAACCCTGAAGTGCTTGACCTCACAGAGGAAACTCTGCATTCTCATTTCCTGGAGGGTGTTCACCATGTTGCCAGTATTTGTCTGCAGATTGGTTATCCAGCTGTTGCATTAGTACCCTATTCTATTATCAATCGGTACAAACGAGTCCTGGCTTTGTCTGTGGAGGCTGATGACACCTTCCCACTTGCTGAAAAGGTCAAGGTCTTCTTGGCTAATCCATCTGCCTTTGTGACTGCTGCCACTGCTGCTTTTGCAGCCACCGCAGCTCTGGCCAAGGATGAAGCCAAGGAAGAGTCAGAGGAGTTGGACAAGGATATGGGATTTGGTCTCTTTGACTAGTCACCAGAAAGCAACCAACTCAACCAGCTTTATTTGCAAAACAAGGAAATAAAGGCTACTTCTCTTTAAAAAACAAAAACAAAGAAAGAAATTGCTTGGTTTGGAAAAGCTCACACGTCTGGTGTCAGAAGCGTAGAGTGTAGAGGAAGCAGAATTGTACTTTTCAAGTGAGTCCCTCACTTTAGAAACCTAAGAGTGCATTCTGCCCCCTCTGATCAACAGAACCGCCTCAGAATGCTCCCCAAGGAATGCCTCAGTCATGGCAGCCTGATCAAACCAGCAAAGAGATTCCAGTTATCTGGGCTTACTGTCTACACATCAACGTCCAGCTTTACTCTGGCAATGTAGACCTGAGTCAAGAACACAAGAAATTTGCAGATATTGGAGGGAGAGACCCCAATAAGCCTGCACATTTTGACTTCCTAATTCCCAAAGACTAAATTCTAGGGGTCCTCTTTCATGTGGTCCTGCCCATTCCAGATATTCAGAATGTTCTTCTTAGCTGGACACAGTGGCTCACACCTATAATTCCAGCACTTTGGGAGACTGAGATGGGAGGATTGCTTGAGGCCAGGAGTTTGAGACCAGCCTTGGCAACATAGGAAGAGCTCAATCTCTACAAAAAAATAAAAATATGAAATTAAAAAGAATATTCCTCTTGATAGTGTCTAAGGATCATGGAAGAATGAGCGTGTAACTTGGAGTCAAGGCCCTACAGAAACCCACAAGAATGCTCGACAACATTGTGTCACCCAAGAGCACTTGGGAAATGGTTAGATACTATTTTCCAAGCTCTCCATCTGCATGGGATCTTGACCCAGATAAACAGTGTCTTCAGTCTGGACAAATGCAGCTGACTGGTTCTTTGGGGCTTTGACAAAAGCTGAGAGGTGGATTCAATTGGAGTAGAGGGATCTTTGGGTTTTAATGAATTGTCTGTGAGTATGTGACAGAAATTACAAGTTCAGGGTTGACATCACTCAACTTCTTCCCTGAGACATTGAATCTAAGCCAGTGGTTTGTTGCTTGCTTCATGGCACCAAGAATTGCTTAAATGTAAGTCAAGGGCACTGTCAGCCTCACCTTTTGGTTTTATTAACTTTTCAAGTATTTATTTATTTATTTAATTTTACTTTATTTTATTTTTTGAGTTGGAGTCTCATTCAGTCGCCCAGACTGGAGTGCAGTGGCTGCTTCCGGCCACCGCAGCCTCGACCTGCTGGGCTCCGGTGATCCTTCCGCCTCAGCCTTCCAAGTAACCGGAATTACAGGCATGCGCTACCACGCCCGGCTGATTTTTTGATTTATTGTAGAGATGAGGTCTCGCTGCCCAGGCGGGTCTCGAACCCGCGGGCTCAGGCAATCCACTCACCTCAGCCTACCAAAGGCGCGGGATTACAGGCTGAGCCACCGAGCCCGGCTACTTTTCAAGTATTTAAAGGAAAAAGCAACAATCCTTCCTAGCCCTATTGGGCATCTTCTCTTTCAAGGGTCACCGGGCATCTGTATTCCTGCCCAGCTCTCTGTCCTTACACAGAGACAATTTTAGAGCTGCCCAGGACACCCATTCTCCTGCCTCTCCACTCTGCTTTGGAGTTTTATCAAGAAGGGCAGGAAGACAGCCTCTGCTGTATGCTGTAGATGTCAGGCACCAGCCCTCCCCCCACCCTCCCACCCTCTTCACCCCCGCTGCTGACCTTTCCTCCAGCTAACACTTTGATAAGCAGGGAGGCCTTGAGGCTGGAGACCCACAGACATACTTGGATGATTCTGCAGAAATCAGTGAGGCAATCTCCTGCTGTGAGTCTTCAAGTCCGAGGGCCCAGACGCCCGCTGGCCAGGGCTGCAGACATGGCCAATGGGACCAATGCCTCTGCCCCTTACTACAGCTATGAATACTACTTTGACTACCTGGATCTCATTCCTGTGGATGAGAAGAAGCTGAAAGCCCACAAACGTAAGTCTGAACTAAAAAGTCAGCCAGGCAGGGGTTGGAGGTCAGCCCAAATGATTGGGCATGCTCGATTCTGTCTGCAGTTACCTATTAACTGCAGTAGAGGTCACGGGGAAGCAGTGGTGTGGCCCAGGCACTCACAGGTACAAATGGGTGAGGACTTGGAGTGAAACTGTATCTCCTGTCTTCTGCAGTAAGTTTTGGAATTAACCTGCTAAGAAACTAATACACTTTGGAAGCAGAATCTTCTTTTTTTTTGAGTCGGAGTCTCACTCTGTCGCCCAGACTGTAGTGCAGTGGCATACGCACGGTCACTGCAGCCTCGATCTGCTGGGCTCAGGGGATCCTTCCACCTCAGCCTTCCAAGTAACTGTAACCACAGGCATGCGCCACCATGGCTGACTGATTTTTTGATTTATTGTAGAGATGAGGTCTCACCATGTTGCTCAGGCTAGTCTCGAACCCCTGAACTCAGGTAATCCTCTTGCTTCTGCCTCCCAAAGTGCTGGGATTACAAATGTGAGTCATTGCGCCCAGTTAGAATCCTCTTTTTAGATATATTTCTTGATAAACTTTTATTTATTTGGGGTCCCAGTAAGCTAAATGAGTTTCTTCATGTTGTAGATTTTGCTTTTTCCTTTGTCTGTATTTGGATTTGGAAGAGTTATTTACTCCACCCCTAAAATGTAGGGCTTAAGAATTTCTACAACAGCTCTTTCATCTTGCTATTCTCAGGAAGGACAAGTCAGCATGAACTGAAATATTTTTACTCAACTGCCATCCTGTTTCTTATCGCTTGGGTAATGTGGCACTTCATGGACAATCTTCTCTGATCAGTCCAGCTACTAGTCATGATAACAAGTTAGCGAAGGAAATGGGTATAAAAAACAAGGTCGGGAGCAGTTTCTCATGCCTGAAATTCCAGTACTTTTGGAAGCCCAGGTGGGTGGTGAGCCTAGGAGTTTCAGACCAGCCTGGGCAACATAGTGAGATCTCATCTCTACAGAAAAAAAAAAAATGGCCATGTGTGGTGGTACACATCTGTAGTCCCAGCTACTTGGGATGCTGAGGGAGAAGGATCTGCTTGGGCCACAGAGTGAGACTCCAACTAAAAGAAAAAAAACCAAAACCAAAACAAAACCTGGAATATTGGCTCTCTGCCCTGGAAACCCATTCACTGCCTATCCCATAAGAAGTCTTGGATTCCTTGGGTATTTCGCACACTATAATCACTTACTATATCAAAAAGTAAATGCAGTTCTTTGACGGACTAGGGTGCTTATCATATGGAAGCAAAATAGTGGCACACCAGCTCAGAACTGGATGCCACTATTTTATTTATTTACTTATTTTTGAGTTGGAGTCTCACTCTGTCGCCTAGACTGGAGTGCAGTGGCCGCTCCCGGCCACCGCAGCCTTGACCTGCTGGGCTCCGGCGATCCTTCCGCCTCAGCCTTCCAAGTAGCTGGAACTGCAGGCACGCGCTACCACGCCCGGCTAATTTTTGATTTATTGTAGAGATGAGGTCTCGCCAAGTTGCCCAGGAGGGTCTTGAACCCGCGGACTCAGGCAATCCTCTCACCTCGGCCTCCCAAAGTGCTGGGATTACAGGCTGAGCCACTGAGCCCAGCCGGATGCCACTATTTAATAAAGTGAGCCAAAGCCGAGGTAGAGCCCTTGGGGGCAGCCATCTAGACTATCTTGTCTCCAGTTTCATTGACAACTTCTAGAAGTCAAATGCAGTTACCCATCCATGTCTGCTGAGGGCTTACTATGTCCCCAGCACTGTGCTAAATCTCTTAGGGGGAAGATAGGTTTGGGGAAGGTGTTTGTGTGTGCTTTTTTGTTTTTGTTTTTGATAGAGTTGTTGTCACTATGTTGTCTAGGCTAGTCTTAAACTCCTGGGCTCACACAGTCCTCCCTCCTCAGCCTCCCAAGTAGCTGGGATGACAGGCATGTGCCACCTTGCCTAGCTTAGGTTTGGTGTGTGTGGTCTGATGGAGATAATCCTGACATTGAAAGGCAAATGCTTGTACATATTGTACAACTCACAATAAGAAAGGCATATAGAGAGAAAGCAGGAATGGAAGAAAAGCCCACTCGTAAATATTGCCAAAAGCTCAGAAGTTCAGGATACATGTTGATCTAGGCAAAATGTAGGCTTGTGTTCAGAAAAGTCTTTTCTTAAAATTTCTTTTTCTTTCTTTCTCTATTTTTTCTTTCTTTTTTCTAACTCCTATGTGATACAGAAATGTCTTTTTAAAATTAACACAAATTAGCCAGGCACACGTGGCTTACATCTGTAATCCCAATTGTGTGGCAGAGGCGAGAGGATTGCCTGAGCCCACGACCAGTCTGGGCAACTTGGTGAGACCTCATCTCTATAGTAAATAAAAAAGTTAGCCGGGCATTGTGGTGCACACCTGTAATCCCAGCCATTCGGAAGGCTGAGGCGAAAGGATCGCCCGAGCCCAGCAGGTCGAGGCTGCAGTGGCTGTGATCATGCCACTGTACTCCAGCCTGGGTGACAGAATGAGACCCTTACTCAAAAAAAATTAAATTAAATTAAATTAAATGAGTACAAAGTAGTTGCAGTCCAGCTTTAGGCACTCCCATCATTTTATGCACCAGATTTCTCATTGGGTCACTGCCTAGGCTCGAAAGCTACTTCTCACTGCTCTGGGTCAGGGGACTGCTGACCATCTTAAAAATCTGCAATCTCGACCTTCTGTACCACAAACAACTTCCATTTCTGGGAAAAGTAGTTGATGTTCTCTAAGTTGTGCATGAGGTTTGAAAAGATGTTCTCTCTTGCACACAGGAACTAGAGTTGGAAGTTTACAGCTCATTGAGCATAGAAATGAGGTAAAATAAAAAAGTCCTCCCCAAGCTCCCAAATCTAATAAGACCATCTCAGTGAGGAAATTGTTGCCAGTGAGGGGCCAGTCCCTGGGTTCCTAGACACCCTACATGTTTGAGGGTGAACATCTAGACGGAGAGGCTAGTTCCTGGATCCTCCCTATGTAGATTAAACAGCTATTGGTATTTGTAGAAGTTATTTAAGTTATGTTCTTTAGGGGACAGACATACTAACTCTCTCCCAAATCTGTGTACAGACTGTAGAAAATATGAAATTCATATTTTGGAGACAGTCACCCAGCTTATTGGAGACCCAAGCAAATTAAACTCTATCGAAAAATCTGCCATTTGCTGTGGCTGTAGCTATCTTCCCACCTTGGCCTCCCAAAGTCCTGTAATCCCAGCACTTTGGGAGGCCAAGGTGGGAAGATAGCTTAAGTCCAGAAGTATGAGACCAGCCTGGGCAACATAGCAAGATCTTGTCTCTACAAAACTATCAACACAATTTGCCAGGCATGGTGGTACACGAGACTCTGACTCAAAAAGAAGAAATCTATCTTAAAAAATATTTTCCCTCCAAAGTGTCTTAGTTTCTTAGGAGGTTAATTTCAAAATGATAACAGATACCATTTACCTCTAGCCCCAAGATGTCGGAAGTCTTTGAAACCCACAGAGAGAGATGCTTATTCAGGCTTCTTTTATTTCTGTGTGTATTTCAAGTATCCCAATCTTTATACATATTAACTAAATTCAATATTTATTTATTTATTTATTTATTTATTCATTTACTTATTTATTTTTTGAGCTGGGGTCTCACTCTGTCACCCAGGCTGCAGTGCAGTGGCACACTCACTGCTCACTGCAACCCTGACCTCCTGGACTCAGGTGATTCTCCCACCTCAGCCTTCCAAGTAGCTGGGATTATCACCATGCCTAGAAAATTTTATATATATATATAATATATATATATGTATATATATAATATATATATATTTTATATTAAATATATATATATATATTTGGTAGAGATGATGTCTCATTATGTTGCCCTAGGCTGGTCTTGAACTCCTGGGCTCAAGTAATCCTCTCACCTCGGCCTCCCAAAGTGCTGGGATTACATGCTTGACTCACTATGCCCAGAATTTAACTCTTTTTAAGTAGACAGTTTGACAGCATTAAGTACTTTCCATCCACTGAAGCTGATGTTTTCAGTTTCCCAAGTTGGCACTCTGTGCCCATTAAACAGCAACTCCCCATTTTTCCCTTTGCCAGGCTCTGCAACTTCTGTTCTACTTTTTGTCTCTATAAATTTGACTATTCTAGGAACCTGCTGTGGACTGTGGGTTTGTGGTCCCCATAAACGTGTAAGTTGAAGTCCTAATCCCCAGTGTGATGGTATTTGGAGGTGGGTTCTTTGGGAGGCGATCAGGTCTCTTAAAAAGAGACACAAGAGAGCTTGTTGGCTCTCTCTCTGTGCCAAGTGAGGACGTAACCAGGAGGCAGGCCCTCATCAGGAACCAAACCTGCTAATATCTTGGGCTTCCCAACTTCCAGAACTGTGAGAAATAAATTTCTTTGAAGTCACCCAGTTCATGGTATTTTTGTTACCACAGCCTGAATCAACTCAGAGAGGACCTCATATAAGTGGAATAGGGCAGCATTTGTCCTTTTGTGACTGCCTTATCTCACTTGGCATAATGTCCTCAAGGTAACAAAGATCCTCTTGAAGAAGGTCATTTTGCCAGTTTATAAAGCCATGTGTCAGAAATAAATATATATTTTTTAAAAAACCATTTTCAGGAAGCTACTATTGCAAACGTCACTTGAGATTGGCAGTCTCTTTTTCTTTTTTCTTTTTCTTAGAAATAGAGAGGGGGTTCTTGCTATGCTGCCTAGTCTGGTCTCAGACTCCTAGGCTCAAGCTATCCTCCTGCGTTGGCCTCCCAGAATGCTGGGATGATATGTTGACAGTCTCTTAACATCAAAAACACTCTCAGCACAGTGATGTAAATAAAACTAGTCATCAGCTGAAGACTATGAGAGGTGGCTGAGGGGACATGGGGACTCCCCGGGTCACAGGGACAGTAGCCACAGCAGAATGTCCAGAGACTCGGTTACAAATTTGAATATGGGCACAGCTGAACTGGCATAGGAGCCCAGTGTGGGGCATCCATGCCATTATCTTGTCAAAATGCTGCCGAGCCACCAGCAGTGCATGTGCTCAGTCTAGGGGGCACCTTCTCTCCTAGGATCCCCCCCGTCCACTGGGTCCACTGGCTCCCTCACCCACATCTGAGATACACACAAGTTCACATCCCCCTGCCCTCTTGGCCCATCAGCCAAAGTCTCCTCTGCTATTGGTGCCAGACTTCTCCAATGAGCGCTCACTTCCCCTTCTATTTCCCGTCCTCTGGGTCCCTGCAATTAGACTCTGCCTTCCCCGCATCCGAAATCACCCTTCAGAAACATCAGTCGGCAGCGCTCACACCCTTCCTTTTCCTGGCTCCTGCAACTCCCCATCTTCACTTGCTTCTCTTTCAATTGCTTGTTTCTTCCCCTGCAGCATTCCCCTTAGGGTGACGGTTTGGTCTGAATGTTTGTGTTCCCCTCAAATTCATGTGTTGAAACCTCACCCCCAGTGTGATGGCATTGATACTTGGAAGTGAGGCCTTTGGGAGATGATCAGGCCATGAGAGTATTAGAAGGTGGGGACTTTAGAAGGTGATGAGGTCATGAGGATGGAACCCTCATGAATGGGATTAGTGCCCTTAGAAGGGCTGAAGATACCAAGTTCTTCCCTTCTACCCTGTGAGGACACAGCCAAAAGTCACCCTCTATGAACTAGAGAGGCCCTCACTGGTTGGTGGGGCACAGTGGCTCATGCCTATAATCTCAGCACTTTGGGAAGCTGAGGTAGGAGGATTGCTTGAGCCCAGGAGTTCAAGAACAGCCTGGGCAACATAGTGAGACCTCGTCTCTACAGAAAATAAGAAAAAATTAACCGGGTATGGTGATGCATGTTTGTAGTCCCAACTACTCAGGAGGCTGAGGTGGAAGAATTTTCTGAGCCCAGGAGGTCAAGGCTGTGGCAAGCCATGATCCTGCCACTACACTCTAGACTAGGCAACTGAGTGACATTGTGACAACAACAACAAAAACAAAACCTATACAGATTTCAGAGCCTGGGGGAAGAAGAAAAAAACCTTTTTTTAAAGAAGCAGCAGCAGCATGCGGGGGGGGGCTGGGCCCAAAGAAGTCAAGTGACTTGTTCAAGGGCACCCAGTATATTTGAAAAGCTGGGGCTTAAAGTCCTGGTTCCAATACCTCCAGGGCTCTTCTCAGGACATTTGCTGTGGTTAGTGGGCAGAGTCTTACCAGGATATTGATTCAGGGAATAGGAACCTGGAGCCAGCTCCTGAAAAGTGCCCAGCACAGGCAGACAATGCATCTTTGTAAAATAAGTGAAAAAAAAACCCACTAATGTGAAATAGGCAGCTCTCGCATACATGATTAACTTTCATGATGAATGTCTATGTCAGTTACCCATTATTGCCACTCAGCTCTGAAGGTACCTGTCAAAATATACCATGAAGGAAATGATGAATTCTTAGCTGGGCATGGTGGTGCATATCTGTGGTCCCAGCTTGGGAGGCTGAAGGGGGAGGATCGCTTGATCCAGGAGTTGCCTAGGGTGCCCCATAGTTTCTTTATCCCTTATAGTTACTCTTTTATCATAGTTGAGAGTTCTTCATATTAAACTTCCCCTTTCACCCCACTGTGTGGTTTCCATCTCTTGATTAGGTCCAGACAGTCACAATGCTCTTCTACTTTCTTCTCTTTTTAAATTTTGTTTAGAATCAGGATCTTGCTCTGTGGCCTGGGCTGGAGTACAGTGTCATAATCATAACTGACTGCAACCACGAGCCCCTAGGCTCAGGCAGTCCTCCCACCTCAGCCTCCTGAGTAGCTGGGACTACAAGCATGTACCACTGCACCCAGCTCCTTCTAGTCTTTTTGTTTGTGCAACTGCATAAATGTCCTGAAAGAGCACTGCCCTGCAAACCTACTTAGTGGTGCCAGCTCTCTCACTGCCTCATAGTTTCACCACTCGCTCTTACATTTTGAAAAATGTCTACCAGTCACTTTAGTTACCACGCTAACGTCCAGTCCCTTGAAATACGTTTTTAAGGTGTTTAAAAACAAACCATCCTTGAATGACACTCAAAGTTAGAGTTTCCTCTTTCTCCAGCATGGGGAAGGGGCGTTTTTCCTTTCTTTGCTCTGCCAGTTCCTTCCACTATTCTCAGTGGCTGTCCCCACCTGAACTCACTCTTGTGGGAGGCCTGCTGCCCCTCCATAGTCCCTGTAGGCCGGCTCCAGGCTGGCCCTGAGCCTGCACTCCCCTGGAGACTTTCTGCTGGGCCTTGAACTCTATCTACACAGCTTTGCTCCTCGATGCCAGGACAACAGCCTCCTCCACTCTGCTGACACCAACCACTGAGTCTCTCACTCTGGAGATTTTCTTGAGCACATGTTAGACTCCAGCCCACTGTGCCCACCCACTGCAGAGGACCCTGCAGAGGCCCTATTGACTTAAGAGCAGAGAAACCCTTTCCACCCTCTCCTACAGGGTGAGAGTAATGAGAGACTCCACACATCATCCATCATCTCCAAAGAAAATTGAGAGTCAAGCATCACAAAATCAGGTTTTAAGCAGTTGGCACCTATCTTAGACTGCTCAGGTGGTTATAATAAAATAGCACAGACTGGGCGGTTCAAACAACAGAAAATTTATTTTCTCACGGTTCTGGAGGCCTCGAGTCCAAGATCAAGATGACAGCAGAGTTGGTGTCTGATGAGAGCCAGCTTCCCAGTTTGTAGACTGCCACCTTCCTGCTATGTCATTACACGGCCTCTCCCTAGTGCTCATGTAGATAGAGAGGCATTCTATGTCTCTTCTTCTTCTTATAAGGGCACTGATCCCATCATGGGGCCCCACCGTCATGACCTCATCAATCCCAAAGGCCCCACCTCCAAACACCATCACAGTGGAGGTTAGGGCTGTGACCTATACATTTTGGAGGAACATAAGCATTTAGACTATGACAACACCTTTGTCTTGAAGTTCAGATGAAACAGCATCTACTATTAATATCCTATCATATATGTACATATATATTTCAAACAGGATCTCACTGTGTGTGTTTTGTACTTTGTTCTTATTACCCTAGTAAGATTTTGTTTTCCCATGTCCTTATTCTTTCAGCTGGGTGCAGTGACTAATACCTGTAATCCCAGCACTTTGGGAGGCTGAGGCGGGAGGATGACTTGAGCCCATAAGTTTGAGTCCAGCCTGAGGAACATAGTGAGACCTCGTCTCTACAAAAGGTCAAAAAATTAGCTGGGCATCATGGTGTGCGCCTGTAGTCCCAGCTACTTGGGAGACTGAGGAAAAAGGATCGCCTGAGCCCAGGGAGTTAAGGCTGCAGTGAGCTGTGATTTTGCCACTGTACTCCAGCTTGGGTGATAAAGAACCCAGCCTGGCCTGCCACGTTTCTTCTGGGCTCAAGCAATCCTCCCACCTTGAACTCCCGAAAGGCTGTGGTGGGATTACAGGCATGAATCATCATTCCTGGCCTCCAGATTTAATCCTTGTGCTGAGTAGAGGAGGAGTCAAATGGAAAGAAAAATATCCAGAACTCATATGATAACCTAATAAGCAGGAAGGATTTTAAAATTTTTGTGTTCAGCCAGGTTCGGTGGCTCAGCCTGTAATCCTGTGCTTTGGGAGACTGAGGTGAGTGGATTGCCTGAGCCCGTGGGTTCAAGACCCGCCTGGGCAACTTGGCGAGACCTCATCTCTACAATAAATCAAAAATTAGCCGGGCGTGGTAGCGCGTGCCTGTAGTTTCAGCTACTTGGAAGCCTGAGGCGGAAGGATCGCCGGAGCCCAGCAGGTCGAGGCTGCGGTGGCCGGGAGCGGCCACTAGGCTCCAGTCTGGGCAACAGAGTGAGACTCCAACTCAAAAATAAATAAAAAAATAAAATAAAATTTTTGTGTTCATGCCCAAGCTGGAATGTATTTCATCATGGTTGGTAGGTATTTGGAAACATCTAGGAATTTATATATATTTTTATATGGAGCAATCAGTGGTGAGTTTAAGGCTGTGGGCTGCCCTTTCCCAAGGCCAGTTTGGAATCTGTTGTGATTTTGTTACGGGAATTTCACAAGGATCTTACCCTTGTGATTTGCAGAAGTGGCTTCTGTTTCAAAGAAAGGTGAAGAATTCCCCCAATACTGCCCATACTTGGAAAATGCAAACCTGTTTCCAGGCCCCGTCTGAGCCGACTAGTTACATGTGAGGTCTTCTATCTGTGCCCTTTTCAGAGACTAAACTTAGAAGAAAACTAATCCTGGCCAGGCACCATGGATCATGCTTGGAAATATAGTGCTTTCAGAAGATGTGGTTTGGGGGCAGGAGTGTAATCCTAGTACTTTAGGAGGCCAAGGCGGGAGGATCACTTGAGCCCAAGACTTCAAGGCCAGCCTAAGTGGATTGGGTTTTATACCATTGGGATATTTCAGATTTCTACAGACATTAACGCTCTTTTTCCTTTACAAAAATACTTCAAGGTTTGAGACTTTTAGCACCTAGACTAGTTCTGCCAAAGACTCTAAGGAAACAGCTACAAAAACTGAACAGGTGAGAGCCTCCTTCTCCCAGGCTCACACACTTGTCTGCGTCAGCCCTTGTCATTGTCCCCAGGTACTGAACAGGAAAGGAAGATACCTTTCACGGAACACAGTGTCTTCAGATAAGTGGAATTTAAATTTTGCTAGATCAAAAAGGCAGTCAGTAACCACTAGTCATTCCCTGTACTAAAATCACTTTTATCATGTTTGGTTGGAAAAGGCAGGTAAGAAAACACAGTTCTTTTTCCCTCTTACTACTGGAGTTTCACCCAAGTTTTTGGAGAGAACATTTTGTTCCTAGGGCAAGAACTGTTATTCCCAGTGTCAGAAACGTTTAGATATCCCTGGGCTTGTTTACACAACAAGAAGCCCCAGCTTATTGACAATGACAGGGCTCTAGCCACAGGAAACTCCCTCCCCTCCCCCCTTCCCCCTGTCCCCCTTTTTTTCCATCTTTTTTCTTTTGGCTGCTCTTCTCTTTCCTTCCTATTCTCTCCTCCTTTCTTTCCCTTCCTCTCTGGATCTGACAGAGTAGGCAGGTTAGACTAGGAAAACTTCAGGGCTGTAGGAAGGTTCCAAGCTCACTGATGTCTGTAGCCGCTGGTGCAGAACCAAGCATACAAGCAAGAGATCTAACTTAGGGAACTTCACACTAACTATGAGGCCCTTATCAGAGACACCTGCAACACGGATGCTTGCCGTTGAGAGCTAACCACCAAGGGAGGAACCAGCTTAGAGACCCCTGTTCATCATTTGCCAAGGCTGACCTCAGATAACCATACACTGTCATTATAATACCATTAACATAAAATTACCCTGGGGAGCCTTCCACTCCCACCATGCACCTGATGCTATGGCAGTCCCGTATGACCCATAAGGCCGGAAACTCCCCCCCAAAAGTGAGCGAGGGGTAGCAGAGGCCCAGCCCTAAGACCACCCATTTCTAGGAAAAGCCTACCCCTAAACTGACTCCTCAACAACCGTAGAATAAAAGTGTATAGCTCAACAATCGTTGGGTATAGAAGCTGCAGCTTTCTGCATCTGTTTCTGCCCATTCTCCTCTCTTGAGAGCATCCTCGTCCTATGTGCTTATCCTGCTTCTGTGTGCTTGTTTGCGATTTCTTTCCAAACGTGAACACAAGAACCCATTGCTGACGCTCTTATGCCAGGAGCAGCACCCCTTCTCCTGGCAACATGTCCACACTGATGGAATGAGGGGAGCTAGACACCAACAGGAGAGTGACAAGGAGCGGTTCTGAATGGCACGGCCAGGCTTCACTTCATCTTGGAGGATTGCTCATCCTGACTTGAAATTTACACAAACAGTCTAAGGGCTCCCGACTCAGAGTAGACACTTCCATTTTGTTAAGTGGAAACTGCTAAGCATCAGTTTCAGTAGTCCTCCAAATGCTACTCACATTTGAGTTCCAGAGTCGTAGTAGAAAATTAATTTCAAGATTTTCCCTTATTGGGGAATACCAATGTGGTGAAGAGCCCAGGCTCTGGAGGTGAATGATTTGAATTCAAATTCTGGCTCAGCCATTTCCTAGCTATGTGATCTTGGGCAGTCTGGGGCTTTTACATCTCTGAATCTGTTTGCTTATTTGCAAAATGAGGATAGTAGTACCTATTCTATAGGATGTTAGGAGAATAAAATAAGATAATATGTATATATGATGCACATCATGGTGCGAGTTCTTATTCCCTGGTTATAAAATGATTTACAAATATAATTGAAATTATTTCTGTTAAGAAGGTTTTGTGATAAGTGATGTCACTGCATCCTTCAAGCTCATGAAAATGTAAGCTATGAGTAAAGGTAATGATGGCATAGTTTGCTAGCTGATGATTGTAGTATCTGCCCTTGTGTACTTCCATAGCAACGGAACCCTTGCTTTTAGCTAGTCAGAAGGCCAACTGTGATAAACACTACACTTCCCAGACTCCTTTTCAGCAGAACCATGTGGCAAGGTTCAGGATGTGAGTGGAGCCCTCACAGGATAATCTCTCTCTCTCTCTGTCTCTCCCTCTCTCCCTCTCTCCCTCTCTCCCTCTCTCCCTTCCTCCTCTCTCCCTCCTTCCCTTCCTCCCCCAATGAGGTCTCACTTTGTTGCCTAGGCTAGTCTCAAACTCCTGGGTTTCTGCCTCGGCCTCTCAAAGTGCTGGGATGACAGACATGAATCACCACACCTGGCCAGAAACTTTCTCAATGAACGTATAAGAATTTAAAAATCCAACTGAAGGCCGACCTTCAAAATAATCATCCTCCGAGTAGATTGCCTGAGCCCACGGATTTGAGACTAGCCAGGGCAACTTGGCAAGACCTCATCTCTACAATAGATAAAAAAATTAGCCAGCTGTGGTAGCATGCGCCTATAGTTCCAGCTACTTGGAAGGCTGAGGCGGAAGGATCGCTGGAGCCTAGCAGGTCGATGTTGGGGTGGCCATGAGTGTGCCACTGCACTCCGGCCTGGGCAACGGAGTGAGAGACTCCAACTCAAAAAATCATCATCATTTTCATCATCATCCTACCTTCATCTACCATGAAGTAAATAATTTTTACTAAAATACATCTCTAGAACTCATCTTTTGGAATTACCTTTAAGGACTGGTTTGTGAATTTCACACACACACCACACACACACACACACACACACACACACACTACATTACGAGATAATATTTCATTTTTGACACCCAAATGATATCTATTTTTTTTTTTTTTTGAGTTGGCGTCTCACTCTGTCGCCCGGACTGGAGTGCAGTGGCTGCTCCTGGCCACCCCAGCCTCGACCTACTGGGCTCCGGTGATCCTTCCGCCTCAGTCTTCCAAGTAGCTGGAACTACAGGCGTGCGCTACCACGCCCGGCTGATTTTTTGATTTATCGTAGAGATGAGGTCTTGCCAAGTGCCCAGGCGGGTCTCGAACCCGCGGGCTCAGGCAATCCACTCACCTCAGCCTCCCAAGGCGCAGGATTACAGGCTGAGCCACCGAGCCTGGCTATGATATCAATCTTAATCACCCATTTCATTTACCTGACTTGTTTCTAGGTGAATCTTAACTATCTCCAAAAAGAAAATCCATCCTCAAAAGATGTACATAATTTATCACCACAGATGTTTCATAGAAACTAGGCACGGTGGCTCAAATCTGTAATCCCAGCACTTTTAGGAAGCCAAGGTGAGAGAAATGACTGAGCTCAGGGGTTCAAGACCAGCCTGCCCAACTTGGTGAGATCGCGTCTTGACAATAAATCAAAAAATAAGCAGGGCATGGTAGCGTGTGCCTATAGTTCCAGCTACTTGGAAGGCTGAGGCGGAAGGAACTCCTGAGCCCAGAAGGTCAAGGCAGTGGTAGCTGTGAGTGTGCCACTGCACTCCAGCCTGGGTGACAGAGTGAAACTCCACTCAAAAAAAAAAAAAAAAAGTGCTGTGGCCACCCAAATCAGTTCTAAGAAGTTTTTGAGCAATGACAGAATTAGTCAAGCATAGTACCTCCCCCTGAGCCTACCTTTATGGAAAGTTTTCAGAGATAAACATCCTGGTATCTTGGTTTAAAGATCACTTTCACTACTTCTGTCATGCCCATGGGACTGACTATTTGAAGAATTTGAAGTCATGGTTAAAGTTAGGGCCTGAAATTGATTGCACTGAATTAGAGGAGTTATGCGTAGGTCTTTTGTTCAGTCTATACTTTGAACTCTATATTCGTTCAGAAGACATTGGTTAGTGGTATGTTTTTGTTCTGCTCCCAACTCTCAGAGAAGCAGATGAACAGACCAACTTATTATTGAAGCTGCCAGAGGTAGTGCATCAGTGAAAGTCAACATGCACTCTGACAAAGTCTTCCTAAAGAGTGCCTTCCTAAAGCCAGGCACTATTCAAGAAAAATCAATCCATCTTGCTGCTCTCTGAAAAGGAACAATGTTAGGCCAGTATCTGGAGACTCCTCCTATTAGAATACAAAGGGAACCCAGAAAATCCCAGAATTATCTTTTTTGGAGGGTGGGCCCCTTGTTGTACAGGCTTCCTCTACTAGGTAAGTGTTCTAGAAATCCATTGGCACCAGTGTACCAGCTACTATTGTTGTGAGAGGCTGTGTTTGGTTTCAGTGATTTTTTTTTTTTTTTTAGATTCTTTTAATTCGTTTTCCCATTTCATGATGGGTGATTTATGAGCACACCTGCCCACTCCATGCTGTGTTCAGCAGTTTTGACCAAAACAGCATGACTCCTGTGCCCCACCCTCCCTAGTCATCCTATCTTGCCTTGAGTGGATTTTTGTGTTTCCCTGGCTGAAAAAGTCCTCAAGGGAAATATTTTGCCAACGTGGACAAGGTGAAACAAAAAATAATAGATCTGAAAGGCATCAAAATGGATGAGTTCAAAAACTGTTCTGAGCAGTGGAAAAAGCGTCTTGATAGGTGTATTTCATCAAACTGAGAGTACCTTGAAGGTAACTGAAGTTTAAACATGTAAGAATAAATACACAATTTTTTATTTTAAAAAAATGCTTTTGGGATCTCCCCTCGCAATCTGTATTGCCACTGTAAAATTTGAATATAGAGATGGTTTTCTTCTTTTTTCTCTGGAGACCTGGCCTCACTCTGTCACCTAGGCTGGAGTGCAGTGATGCAATCATAGCTCACTGCAGCCTCTACCTCCTGGACTTAAGTGATCCTCTCCCCTCAGCCTGTAGCCAGGACTACAGATACATACCACGACACCTGGCTAATTTTTTTATTTTTTGTGGAGATATGGTCTTGCTATGTTGCCCAGACTGGTCTTGAATTCCTGGGCTCAAGTGATTCTCCTGCCTCAGCCTTCCAAAGTGCTGGGATTACAGGTATGAGTCACCACTCCCAGTCCCAAACAACATTGAATGAAAGCGCATATACTCTTACACTTTTGGGGTTATAAAATACGTTGTGACTGTTGGGACGTGTGGAACAATGCACAGTGAGCACGAAGGAATCCTCAGAGAGTTTTTTAAAAAGTCCTTAAACTGACTGAGTGTGATGGTTCATGCCTGTAATCCCAGCACGTTGGGAGGCTGAGGCAGGAGGATTGCTTGAGCCCAGGACTTCAAGACCAGTCTAGGCAACATAGTGAGACCTTGTCACTACAAGAAAAACAACAAAAACAAAAATTGAATGGGCATGGTGGCATGCACCTGTAGTCCCAGCTACTCAGGAGGCAGAGGTAGAAGGATTGCCGAGTCCAGGAGGTCGAGGCTGCAGTGAGCCATGATTGCGCCACTGAACTGCAGTCTGAGTGTCAGAGTAAGACTCCAACTCAAAATAAATAGCCAGGTTTGGTGGCTCAGCCTGTAATCCTGCACTTTGGGAGGCTGAGGTGAGTGGATTACCTGAGCCCGTGGGTTCGAGACTCGCCTGGGCAGCTTGGCGAGACCTCATCTCTACAATAAGTCAAAAAATTAGCCAGGCGTGGTAGCGCACACTTGTAGTTCCAGCTACTAAAAGGCTGAGGCGGAAGGATCGCTGGAGCCCAGCAGGTTGAGGCTGCAGTGGCTGGGAGCGGCCACTGCACCCCAGTCTGGGCGACAGAGTGAGACTCCAACTCAAAAAAAAAAAAGAATAAATAAACAAATAAATAGTCCTTAAATTTAGGATGAATAATCTAACCTATTTCCCAGGAACTGAGAAGTCCCCATCAAGCATTTACTGCTCTGAGGAGCCACCATCTGTTTCACAACTCAGGGACAGAAAGAAGAGAAGATGAAAGACAGCTGGAAGTCTTTGCTGTCCTTGGCTCCATGGAGTGTCAACGCCAAGTTGCTGTTGATGACAAGGCAGTGGGCAGTCATGATTCTTTTTGCAAGTACAGGCAGTCCCCAACATACAAATGAGTTTCGTTCCGAGAGGGCATTTTGTAAGTCCAATTTTTTTTAGTCGAACGAGGTTAGCCTAGGTACCCTACTAACACAATTGACTATATGGTACTTCATGTATTTCACGAGCTATACTGACACCTGGTGGAGAGAAATAATACATTAAAAAACACAGGTGTGCATTGTCAAAGTTCCTAACTTGAAGGTTCGTATGTAGGGGACTTACTATACTGCACCTTTTCATTAATACCCTCTTACAGTGTTAACTGTTAGGGTCTGAGATCAACTCCCATGAATCCTCAGTTTCTCCCTCTACCAACCCAGGGTCTTAGAGGGCAGAGATGACACCACTTACTCAAGTATCACTCTGTACCCCAGAGCCTCAGGCACCACCTGTGCGTAGATGACTCACAAATCTCTGACATTTCATTCATTCTTTTGGTGGTTTGTTCATTCCCTCATTCATTTGTTCATCCATTTGTAAATATCTTTAAAAACAATAGAGATGGGATCTCACTATTTTGCATAGGCTGGTCTTGAACTCCTGGCCTCAAACAATCCTCCTGCCTTGACCTTCCAAAGTTCTAGGATTGTAGGCATGAGCCACCATGCCTGACCAATAAACATCTTTTTATCTGAACACCAATGAGACAGTGCAGGTTGGGCACCAAAAGTTCAGAGGAGGAGGTCAGTGTGGAACATTGCGGTGAGGGGGATCAGTAGTTTCTCTGGTTTAGCCCCCTCCGAATCCTTAGCAGCTCCTCAAAGACCCTGGTTCACAGAAGGTGGTCAGTGAATACCTGCTGGGTTACAATCCTTCAGTAATTCTTTTGGTCACGCATCTAGAATATCCCAGCTTGGGGCCTCTTGTCTTGACGACATCCAGTTGGTCTGAGATAAGATGCTGGCAGACTAATTACGAGCCTGATGCCCTGTGCCTGCAGCCATAGACACCCATGAGGAACACTAGCCATGCTACAGCAGCTCCCTAGCAACTTGCAGAATGTTCTAGAACTGGAGCCTGGAGAAGAAAGCGAAAGGCTTCTTCTGACCTGCCGGGTTCTGCCCAGGATCCCGGAGAGGCTAAGCATGTTTCCTGGTTTCCCCCACCCCTCCAGCCTCAGGTCCCAAATACATCCCAAGTGTTGGCTGAAAAGACGCTTTTCCCTTCCTGCCACTGCCCCCGAGATAAGTCTTAGCTCCTGAGAGGGACTTGCTGTCTCCACCTCACCAAGCCCCCAGCCTAAGCAGGCCTCGACTAATTCCTCGGGGCGGTCAAGTCCTTGCCCCTCCATGCGAGTGTTGGGTCCAGCCACATCCTCCTTTAAGTCTCAATTCTCGCGGTCTCTGAGCAGCTCCACCAAAGGCCCCCGGAGGGTGCTGCCTCCCTCCTGGGGGCCAGGAGTCCCTCCTGCTACTCGGAGCTGCACAACCTTCTCTTCTCCTTCCCCATGGAAAGGGAAGGCGGAAACCCAGCCTTCAGGATTGTTCCTCCGAGCAGCACAGGAGCGGAGAAGCAGACCCAAGGGAGTCACACAATTTCACTCCCTGTTTTCTCTTAGCAGATGATCACCCTATGCAGACCCAGTGGCTAACCGCCCTGAGAAAAAGCCACTTCCTTGCTTCCCTGTTGTTTTTTTCCCAAAATTATTGTTCTTGGAAAATCTTCCCAATGGTAAAAGCAGAGAGGCTGGAAGAAGAGAGGACATGGATACTCAGGGCCCAACCCCGCAACTCCTGGGATCCTCATTCCCCCGCCATTGGTTTCTGTTGCCACCCAGCCAACACTGAGATGCATCCCCTCCCCCGCAGATTCCATTGCCATCGCCTTTTGGGTGAGCCTGGCTGCTTTCGTGGTGCTCCTCTTCCTCATTTTGCTCTACATGTCCTGGTCGGGCTCCCCACAGATGAGGTGAGTAAGAAGAAGTGTGGGTATGTGGGTAACTCACCTGCCCAAAGTAGTCCGGGTGAGTGTCCTTCATCCAAAATGCCCGGGACCAAAAATGTTTTCAGATTTTGAAATACCTGCATTATACTTACCAGCTGAGCGTCTGAAAATACAAAATCCAAAAAGCTCTAAAGTGAGCACTCCCTTTGCATGTCATATCAGCACTCAAAAACGTTTTGATTTTGACCGGGCGCGGGGGGGGGGGGGTTCACGGCTGTAATCACAGCACTTTGGGAGGCTGAGGCAGGTGGACTGCTTGAGCTCAAGAGTTCAAGAACAGCCTCAACAACATAGCAAGACCTCGTCTCTACAAAAAAATAAAAAATTAGCTGGGTGTGGTAGTGCATGCCTGTAATCCCAGCTGCTCAGGAGGCTGAGACGGAAAGATTGCCTGAGCCCAGGAGATCAGGGCTGCAGTGAGCTGTGGTTATTCCACTGCACCCCAGCCTAGGTGACAGAGTGAGACTCAGGCTCAAAAACAAAACAAAACTAAGTTTCAATTTTGGAACATTTCAGATTTTCGGATTTGAGATGCTCTACCCATACACCCATACCATGGAATCAATAGCATTCAGCAATAAAAAGAGACGAAGTTTTTGATTCGTGCTACAACTTGGACGAACTTCAAAACATTATGTTAAGCGAAGGAAGCCAGACACAGCAGGCTATGTATTGTGTGACTCCATTCACACAAAATGTCCAGAATAGGCAAATCCACAGAAAGCAGATTCGCAGCTGCCTAGGGCTGGGAGGAGGGCAGCAGTGGGGGAGTGATGGCTTGTGGGTTTCTTCTGGGGATGATAAAAATGTCTTAGTATGTCACAACAGAGTCATATATACTTAGCAGGTTTGGGAGGAAAGTGATACATATTTACGAGGGGAGACCAGCACACGCAGTAAACATATACTGACATAGGCCCATGTGCACTTTGAGGTGGGGTTTCAACCTTAAAATGAGGGGGAATTTGGCTGTGTCAAAAAGTGAATTTCAGGACACAGACTGTACACAGCTGACTGAAACTGACTCGAGGTCTGCAGCTGTGCATCAGGAAAGAATGCAGGGCCAGTTGGTCCTCTGTCCAATCAGAGTTGTGGTGGCTTGGGTTATAGATTAGTTAGGAAGGGTCTGATGATTCACCTGGTAGCCCCTATTGTTTGGGAGTTCAGCAAGAGTGTGTTTCTCGTGTAGCTAATCCCTGAATCCACCACCCGAAGGTAACTTTTGTTTCCTTAACATTGGAATCTATCTTACTCCAGAAAGGGGCATCTGCTTTGGTCTCTCAGATCACAAGGCCCACGTGATCTGAGGAGGAACGTGTGTGGATATATTTACAGTGTTTTAGTGCGTTTCCTGTACTATAACTGAATACCTGAGACTAGGTCATAGACAAGGGGGGATCCCCCCCAAAAACCAAAAAAGCTTTTGCGGTACAGGTCTCCCTTGCCAGTTAAGTGTTCTGGGACCCACTGGCATCAGTGTAGTGTACTAGCTAGTGTTGTTGTGAGAGGCTGTATTTGGCTTCAATGAGTTTTTTTTTTGTTTGTTTTTTAGATTTTCAATGCATTTGCCTATTTCATGATGTGTGATTTACAAGCACACCTACCCACACCAAGCTGAGTGTTCAGTTTTTGTTGAAAAACAGTATGACCCTCATGCCCTAACCTCCCAATTCACCCAATCTCACCACCAGCAACTTTTCTTTTTGGTTCCCTGAATAAAAAAAGTCCTCAAAGGGAAATGGTTCTGCCGATATGGAAGAGGCGAAACAAAAAACAACCCAGAAACTAAAATTGGCAGAAACACTAAAAGGCAGGCCAGGCACAGTGGTTCACACCTATAACCCCAGCACTTTGGGAGGCCGAGGTGAGAGAACTGCCTAAGTTCATGGGTTCGAGACCAGCCCAGGCAACTTGGCGAGACCTCATCTCTATAATAAATCAAAAAATTAGCCGGGTGTGGTAGTGCATGCCTGTAGTTCAGCTACTTGGAAGGCTGAGGCGGAAGGATCACCTGAACCCAGTAGGTTGAAGCTGCAGTGGCCATGAGTGTGCCACTGCACTCCAGCCCTGGGCAACAGAATGAGACTCCAACTCAAAAAAAAGAAAAAAGAAAGAAAAACTAAAAGGCATCAAAGTTGTAGTTCAAAAGCTGTTTTGAGCAGTGGAAAAAGCATCTTGATAGGTGTATTGCATCAAATGGAGAGTATCTGGAAGGTGACTGAAGCTTAAACATGTAGGAATACACAACATTTTATAAATAAATTCTGGGTTTTTGGGGGGTCACCTCGTATAAAGAAATAAGGTTTATTTAGCTCATGGTTCTGGAACTGGGAAGTCCAAGAAGCATGGTCCTGACATCTGCCAGGCTTCTGGTGAGGGCTTCATGCTGTAGGAAGAACTTACCCAACCCAGTCTCGAGAGTGATGGTTCCATTAACCTCATTACCTCTGAAAGGTCCCACCTCCCAACACTGCTGTTATGGTCTGAGTAGCTTGGCTGTTCTCCTTGATACCAGCAAAACAAAGGGGCAGGGAACTGGTGGTAAGAAACTTATCTCTGAGTTCGAACCCAGGGAGCAGAGCCAGACTTGAGGTCTTTCTAAAATGCTTCTGCTCACCCTCCAGGCTTTTAGAGTTCACTGTTACAGTCCAGAGTTGTTAGTACCTATATATCAGCCAAGTGACCAGTGGAGCATTGTACAGAACTTCAGTTACAGCTGCATTTTACATTTAGATAGTGACGTTTAGAGTAAAAAAAGTTCACAACGCCTAAGACATCATGCATTGCAAAAGTTATGCAGCTCACAAGACTGACCATTACATTGATATTATATTGTTCACAGAAAGGGAGTAAATTGGGATTTACATCTTTGGGTGTAGTCTGCTGTGAAGTCAAGAATCCCCTGAAACTACCTACTGGGAGTGCAGAGGAGACATGGGGACTTTCAGAAATGGGCTTAGGAATGTGCAAGAGTGCTTGAATCCCTGCCATGCACTTTTCTAGGGGTGTTGCAATATGGAGGGACATTAGTGGGTCTCTGTATCACTGCTACATTGGGGACCAAGCCTCCACAGGAGTTTTGGTGGGGACAAACCACATTCCAAGCATAGTGCAGAGCCACCTCCAACGAGCCTCTGATCTATCTCTCCACCACTCACCCTGCTCATGGTGTCTCACCTACTGGGTCTACACTCACCAGGTCATTTCTGCTCATCTTTGGTCACACGTGGGAGGCAGCTTTGGAGCAATAAGGAAATCTTTGCTTTTAGTTTCTAGAAGTCACATTGAACTTAAGCAGGCATTTACCCCAAGAGAAGGGTGACAAATAAAGCCACCTTTCCTGTCCACTCTTCTGAGGTGACCTGTACCAAGTCCTGTGCCAGGAACAGTTTACAAGGGTCATCAGTAACCCTCCTGGCGGTTACACAGAGTTCCCTATCTGGCAGGCACACAGGGGCCACTTCCACCAAGTCCAGCTACATGGATGGAACAGGCTTCCTGGACTACAATTTTATAGGGCAAATTGATGACGTTATTTGTCTGGACTCACTAAAAAAATGCTGTCCAGGCACTTTGGAACAGGCACAGAATGCTCAGGCCAACAAAGTGGTTCCTTAGAAAGATTTAGGTAAGAGAGGCACTCCCTGAGGCATCAAACTTCCTATGAGGAAGGAAGACAGGGAGGAAGGGAAGGAAGAGGGGCAGGAAAGAGGTGGGAGGGAGGGATGAAGAGATGAGGACACATGTTAGGTCAGCACCATCTGAAAGAGGGCCTCCACCCCGGTGCCTGTCATTCACATCAGCTTTATACCCGCATTTATTTATTTATTTATTTATTTTTTGAGTTGGAGTCTCACTCTGTCACCCAGACTGGAGTGCAGTGGCCACTCCTGGCCACCGCAGCCTCGACCTTCTGGGCTCCGGCGATCCTTCCACCTCAGCCTTCCGAATAGCTGGAACTACAGGCGCGTGCTGCCACGTCTGGCTAATTTTTTGATTTACTGTAGAGATGAGGTCTCGCCAAGTTGCCCAGGTGGGTCTCGAACCTGTGGGCTCAGGCAATCCACTCACCTCAGCTTCCCAAGGCGCGGGATTACAGGCTGAGCCACCGAGCCCGGTTTATACCCACATTTAAACTTGTCTTGCGCATCACTTCATTTCTTGGATGAAACTGAGGGCAGGTGGAAAACCATGGCTGGGGTTCACGTCAGGCAGCCTTGTCCCCTTCCCCCAGCCCTCTTGGGTAGGAGAATTCATCCAGGGTGAACAGAGCTCTATGAGCTGTACTCAGACACATGGCTGGGAGGTCAATCTGCCCCAACAGTAAGTGAATATAGGAGGAGGCGACCTTGAGGAAAAGACCCAAGGTCCCGTTCTGACAAAGCCCTCTCTCCTCCTCAGATTTCTCTAGAATGACCACACTTGTGAGCTGGGTTAACTCTCCCTGGGGGTTGGGTTCTAGGAACACAGGAGAGCATTCCCTGCAGGAAAGCATTCTCAGCAGGGAAAGGCCTTCAGCCAGCAACTTTGACGCCCACCTCCCCTTCTGCTCTGTCCACAGGAACAGTCCCAAGCACCACCAAACACGTACCTGGAGTCACAAACTCAGTCTCGCCTTCTCCACCCAGAGGCACCTGCGGCGCCACAGGGCTTCCTGGGGGACCCCACAGGCTCCACTGAACTCAGGGGAGGTGCTAGGGGGCAGAGCCAGCCCTGATGGGCAGCAGCAGCAGGAGAGCCCTTCCGCCTCCTCCTCTGGACGCCCCCAGGCCAACCCCACTCTCCTCTGGGAATCAGCCCTCGCTGGGGGTCCCCAAGGCATCAGCTGACATCCGGAACATGGCCAGGAAGCCTTCCCCTAAGACAGAACCTCTCAATTGCAGAACTGGTGCCAGTAAATTAGGGCCGGAGCTGAGTGAACTGGTGACATCTAAGTAACCTGGCCCCGCCCACTGTCTTTCTAGAGGCAGTCTGGGGCAGCAGGAAGTGCGGCCAGGTCTCAACCCGTGCCTTTGATAAAGGCCTGCAAATGGCCCCTCTAGCATAGAAAAGTCATTCCTGGGTCTTGCTGATGTATTTAGCATACTCAGCCTGCTTGCTTAGGGTTTATGTCCACTTTGGGACAGATAGGAAAAATAAAGTATGTACGAATTGAGAGAGAAAAATGTTTATTTGCTAATCCTTATAGTCTCTTCATTATGGCTTCTGGGATGCTTTATCAGCCACATGTTCACCTGGCCCATCTGCACCTTGGTTAGGGTGCTGGGGAAGGCCTGCAAGGTTTCCATCAACCCTCCATTGACACCTACTGTTCACCCAGAGGTGGCAGTCAAGGGACCTGAGTCACACCCCTAACCTCTCCACAAACTTTCAGAGGCAGAGTCCCAGGAAGTGTCTCCTCTGGAGGGCTGTCAGCCAACACCTGTCAGCAGCCTCCTGGCAGGTAGAGCCTACACCCGAGGGCTGTCGCAGAACATGAACTCTTGAAGCCAGCAGGAAGGGCCCCATTCTGGATGTAACTTTATGTGACTGTGGATCTGAGATCCCTAAAGGGTCTAGTGCTCCACTACCAGCAGCACCGTCCCTGGGGTAAGACAGTATCATACGACATAGTCCAGAAAACCCACACACACCACCGATAGCTTTCAGGCAGGGAGGGAGTTGGTGGGTTTTATTTTTCCTCCCCAACTTTTTTTTTGAGCTACAGCAATTACGGTATTTCCACCTTAGTGTTCTGTATTTTAAGTCTGGGTGAAGATCCTATACAATCTATTCTCCACAGGCGAGACTTTCTCCTCCCACCCCAGGTGATGGGAGGTAACCATTTGTGCTATTTAAACAATGAGTCCTATTTGTGGTAAAGGGACTGAGTGCAGACAAGCATTACTCTTGTCTTGGTTAAAACCTTATGTCGGCCAGGTGCAGTGGCTCAAGCCTATAATCCCAGCACTTTGGGAGACCGAGGCGAGAGGATTGCCTAAGCCTGTGGGTTTGAGACCAGTCTGGGCAACATGGTTGAGACCTTATCACTACAGTAAATCAAAAAATTAGCTGGATGTGGCAGTGCGTGCCTGTAGTTCTGGCTACTTGGAAGGCTGAGACAGAAGGATTGCCTGAGCCCACCAGGTTGAGGCTGAGGTGGCCAGGAGCTGCCACTGTACTCCAGCCTGTGCGACAGAGTGAGATTCCAACTCAAAAAACAAAAAAGAAAAAACCTTAAGTCACCTAAAACAAACAGAAAAGATTCTAATGAATACTGGTGGGATATAAATGTGTGAATGCTTAAGACAGGGGTACCCAACCCATAGCCCACAGACCAGTGCTGGTCCATGGCCTGTTAGGAACGAGGCCACACAGCAGGTGAGCAGCGTGTGAACAAGTGACACTTTATCTGTATTTACAGCTGCTCCCCATTGCTTGCCGCCTGAGCTCTGACTTCTGTCAGATCTGAGGCAGCATTAGATTCTCATATGAGCACCAACCCTATTGTGAACTGTGCATGTGAGGGATCTAGGCTGCATGTTCATCAGATCAGAAGTGGCATCAGATTCTCCTAAGAGCCTGAACCCTACTGTGAACTGTACTTGCGAGGGATCTAGGTTGCACGCTCCAAATGAGAATCTAACGCCTGATGATTTGAGGTGGAGATGAGGTGGTGATGCTAGTGCTGAGGAGAGGCTGCAAATACAGCAGCGAGGTTTAACATCAGCAGCGAGGTTTGACTGCACAATGCCCCACCCCATCCCCCAGCATCCCATCCATGGAAAAATTGTCTTTCATGAAACCAGTCCCTGATGCCAAAAAAGGTTGGGGACTGCTGGCTTAAGACAGAAAAAAGCCATTCTTAGTGCTATGTATATTACATTGGCAAATAAAACAGCCACACTCCAGGTAACAGAGCAGATCCTGGGACCCCATGGTGTGCAGAAGGATTTTTAATGAAAACAGGCTAGAATTTCATATGTGAAAACCATGAAAATTTCATATTGACTTTTTTATAAGCTACAACACCAATGAATATTTGAACCTTAAAAGTCAAATTCTGACCTACACTGTGGAATAAAAATAGCCAGTTAACATGAATTAAAATAAAAGACAAAAACCTTACAAAAGTAAACATTTATTTAAAAAAGATTATAAAATTCAAAACCCCCTCTTTGAAACATTTTTAAAAAGTAGGCTATCTTCCCAGAGCAGAGGTCAAATAATCTTTATACTTTAAGGATTCAGTGTAACATTCTTTTTATTTTATAGAATAATTAACAAACACTAGCAGACTAATTTATTTTAAAAGCCATAATTAAACACCATCGCAACCTCTCATAGGAAAACAAAAACTTTACATCTCTCTTCACACTCATCACAAAATATCTGCCATATCTTTTGACACTTCAGCTTTGATGTCCACAAGTCCCCTTCATATTCCTGAGTGTCAACTCTCCTTGAGCTCTATTTCCTTGAAAGAATGACAAGGCCCCAGAGAGGAAGGGACTCACCTACTAAAGGCTTGATGATGAGCCTTGTGGCCTGGAAGTCCCCTTGCTTACTGCGACTCTGATGACTTGGTATACATAGACCCCTGCATTTATTATTTACTGGACAAATGGAGTCCTCTCAGCTTTCCTTGTCAGAGAACTGAGCCAATGTACTGAGACTGCCATTTCACATGCCTTCACTGGAAACCCTCAACTCAACCAAACTTCTAGAACCGGTGCTGGAGGCGCTGGTCATCAGGCTGGGAGGAGTCCAGCATCTGAGGCTGCGGTGGCGACATCCTTGCAGAGTACAGCGATGGCCTCCTCTTTACCACTTGGTGTACTGTCTGCAGCCTCACAGACCATTCGGACATGGGCTAAGAGGGTGTCTGGCTGCTGAGCCCCCAGCCAGACGTCCTTAATGTAGAGAGACACCAGGAACGCTGCAGAGGCTGAGGAAGAGTCACCCACACAACAGCCATTAGAATGCACACTCACTCAGTGGAAAGCAAGTCATCCTGCCCACAACTCACAGCAGCTTTGCTGCACCCCCAGATGAACTGTGTTCCCAACCTGTGCAACCCAGGGTGAGCAGGCAGGTAAAAAAACTAATTCTGCCTTTGCTTAACTTTTGTGTTAATCTTTCTTGCTCATTTTAAGCTTCACCTTTCTTCTGATGAATGTGTAATGATATCCCCCAAGAGTTGCTGTAAGACAAGTCTTTCCTGGTTCTGACCACCCACACCAAGACCCAGCCTGAAGTCTGAGAAATTCCCAGAATCATTTCATATCATTTCCTCAATGGCAAAGGGCAGAGAAAGTTTTACAGTCAAAAAGACTCAATTCCCTGACTGTGGCCGGATGAGAGGAAGAGGTAACCCCAGCTACTGGGTGAGCTGCTGGCTCCTCCTCTCCCCGTTCCCCTATGTCCCTTGTGAAAAGATAGTTCTCCTGGATGGAGGCCATACCGGCCTCCCTCGAGTTCTCCCATGGATGTCTAAACCCTATGTTATTCACTCACTCACGTTAAGCCCCTGCTAAACGCCAAGACCATACTTGTACCTGTATAATTGTGTGCTGGTACAGAGAGGTGTACATATGGGTGTGAACACACACCTGGCCATGATATGAGACAAAATTCTTCACCTGGGTAATATTCTGCAGAGTGGAAGAGACCCTGGGAGCACTAGGGTTCTGAGGGGCTTTTCTCCATGGGCAACACGATCACCCAAAAAGCTAAGACAAAGGCTTCCTTCCCATTATTCCAGTGTCAAATGGCAAGCTCGCTGCAACCCTAGTGTGGCAAGGGGCCACCTAAATACTTAATCACAGTACCAAGCCGAGGAATTTTCTAGAAGAAATCTAATGGGCTCTAAGAACAGAAGTTAGTCCCACCCTCCCAAGCCCATTCATGCATTGCTTGTCTCTGCCTCCAACAAAATAACCAACCTTACCTCGCGTGGCTTCATCCTTCTCACTCAGAGAAGAAAGGCAGAGCGCTTCCACTGCCTGGTGGAGGGGGCTCCCTGCCCAACCCTGGGCAGTCAGCAGCTGCAGCATGACTGTGTTGAACAGGCAGGCCACACCCTGTGAGGGCCCTGACAGTCTCTCGGCACCACAGAGTTGGCTATACAGCTTAAATATGCTTCTCCTCACGGCACTGTCCTTAAGAAGGTCAGCCACGACCACTGGGTGTGGCAAAATGTGGCTTTTAAGCCAGCCAAGGAGTCCTGCAGCCTCTGTCCCGCTGAGCAGACACTTGGCCACTGACCGCAGCACCCAGCCGACTGCCAGGGAAGCGGCTGCACATACAGGGCCTGGCGCATCACTCTCAGGGCTGGCAGAGTCTGTGGACTTCTGAGAGGACTCAGGGTTGGGGAACACTGGCCCCCAGTGGGTCAGTATGGACCTCAGGAGGCCCCTGCATGCCTCCAAGGAAGAAGCCTCTAGCTCAGGGTCAGCCGTCATTTCCGCTTCCCCAGGCCTCCTCTTTCGGTTCCGTGGGCCTTTGGCTCGGGGTGGCATGAAAGGCTTGTTCTTATCCTTGAGCATTTCTGTTCAACACACAGAAAAGGGCAGTGAGACTGGTGTCCTTCCTGCCCACACAGACCCAGATGGGAGGAGAAGAGAGAGGAAGGGGGATGGCGGACATGCTCGGAGCACCTGGCCCTGCTCCCACACTGGGAGTCTTGTCAGTGCTTGATAGTTCACGGTGGCTGTTGTCACTGCTACTGGAATGAAATCTTTAATCCTCACAGCAACACGTGACAGGTACCATGTCGTCCTCATTTACATAAGAGGCACCAGGGCAGCATCACATCTGAAATCCAGGAGGCCTGGCTCCACCAGCCTGTTCCGTGACCCTACAGTATAGGCCAAGTAGCTCTTAGCCAGCCCCTGCCCTCTTTACAGGTGAGTACCTTGGTGTCAGGTAGGGGAAGCAACTTACCTAGAGGAGAAAGCTACTGAGGGGGAAGGCTGGCACTCAAGGCCAGCTCTCTCCAGCTCCCTCCCTAGGGCCATCTCTGAGCCTCATCGGCTCTGGAAATGCTTCTGAGAGAGAGAGAGAAGCAGGCTGGCTGGTCTGGGGAGTCACGGGCTTTGACACTCACTTATTAGCTCCTTGGCCTGGCACTTCTCAATGGCTGCTGTCAGATCTTCTTGGAGTCTGAGGTCTCTTTCAATGAGGCTCCATTTATGCAAGAGGACAAGGACGTCCTTGGTGGAAAGCACTGTCTCATTCACAGTGAATCGGTCCATGTCCTTGAAGGCCTGTATGACGGTGGCCCGGTATCTCAGCACAGAGTCAAGTGTCTTGAAGAAGGCAATCAGCTGGGCAGAGGCCAAGGTGGGCCTGTTTGGGAGCCAATGTTACAGACAGAGCAAAAGCTATTTCCTCCGCCTCCGTCCTGGCAGCCAGGACTGGGGTGGCTTGTTGACGTCACACGTTTATCCGGGGACAAATGGTCCATCCAGGAACCAGGTTTCCCTCTAGAACTTTTAATGTATGTCCCCAGGAAAGAGGATAGAAAAAAGTGAACCACTCCAGGGAGACTGAAAGGGAGACCCAGAAACTGGCCTCTACCCTGGAGGCACAGAAATCTCTTTGGAAACCTTGGCTAAACAGGGTAGCCAAGCAGCTAAAGTGTAAGAGCCAGGGTGGCCAGAGCCTAAGTCCCATCTAGGACTGCCGATTCTTCTCTGTTTCACACATGACCAGTCTGGAGTGGAGAGGCCCCAGAAGGCTCTGGGACAGTGTCACCACTCAACCTGACTGATGTCAACCTGACTGACGGCCACAAAGGAGAAATAGGTCTCTCTGAGCTCCAAGAAATTTAAGTCTACTAACACCTGTTCCACATAATCTTAAAAATAATATCATTATTTCAAATAGCAGTCAGTTCTCAGACACCACATGTCTTCTGACAAGCCCAAAATAAAAACACGATTATCTAGTATTAACCTAACAATTTAATTTAGAACAACATAAAACAAAAATGCCCTGCTCTTTATCAAGAAATTTTCATTTGGGAACCCTGTCTTAGGTCAGGGCCATAGAAAAGATGTTGCTTCTGTGAAACATCATTTTATCTGAGTGTTTAAATTAAAACATCAAGGTAGATGGTTTGCCTGCTAAAAATGACCTACTATGATGCATTTTAGGTGTTTTTTTTTTTGAGTTAGAGTCTTACTCTGTAGCCCTTACAGGCATGCAGTGGCACAATCACAGCTCATAGCATACTCAACCTCCTAGGCTCGTGAGATCCTTCCACCTCAGCTTCCTGAGTAGCTGGGACTACAGGTGAGCACCACCATGCACAGCTCATTTTATTTTTTTGTAGAGGTGAGGTCTCGCTATGCTGCCCAGGCTGGTCTTGAACTCCTGAGCTATCCTCTTGTCTTGGCCTCCCCAAGTGCTGGGATTACAGGCTTGAGTCACTGCACCCAGCTGCATTTTAGTTTGTTAAAAGTATGTTCTCATGACCCTAACAAGAAGCTTTATAAAAAGTTGAAGAGGAAACTCCCTGGATGGAGTAAAAAGAAACTGTCTTGGGTGGCACATAAATTATATATGTTCTAGATGTTCTGACACCACCTCACCTGACAATCTATACCAGGCCATGGCCCAGAGCACACCTGGTCCATCTACGTACGTGTCTAAGGTGTGGTGTCTACAGGTAACAGGTAAAACAGTATCAAATAGGCATATCAAGGAGCCACCTTTCATGGGGAGAGAACTCACCTCAGGTGCTTCATGAGTACGACAAGAACATAGAGGAATTCGTTGACCAAGTGCAGGGCAAGCAGCTTGGGGGGCTCCTGGGAGCCAGGCTGGCAAGGAGACTGGCTCTCCCGCTCCACGCCCTTGTCCCCCAGGTTGGTCAACCACAGTGTGTGCAGCAAGGAGATCACTTTAGACAGCAGTGGAGTCTCCAAAAATCTGGAACCAAACACAGCAGCTTTTAATTTGCCACCTCCTCTCTTTCCAGTGAGACAGACTGTCACAGGTGGGTTGGGTGGGAACCTTGGACAGAACGTGGAGGTGGCGGCAGTGCTGAGCCCCCCCTCCGCATGGGGAGAGCCCCCTCCATAATCCTCATCGCCCCAAAAGCTCATCCTCCAAGTAAAAACAGGGTATCTTCTATACAAATGCAGCTTCAACACAGGACGAGACCTCCAACTTCCTAACCAGATGATTACCCTAAGTCTCTCCAGAAATTCCGCAGCCAATATAGTACTTTACAAGCAATCCTGTTCACAACAACTCAATTTCTAAAACACCAAGTTATCCACCAGGAACAGGTAAGTAGCCAACTATGCCTTTCATAAATCTGAAACAGTCTTGAACTTGATGTCTAAAACTTGTTTGTAGCTGAGCTTGAACATATTACTTTCTTTTAGAGAAATTTCAGAAAATACTTTAACAAAGTGCACAAAAGGGTATCCAAACTCTCAGGTTTATAACAGTGGCGAGTTCTGTGAAAGACAGAGCCCTCCCCTAGTGCTGCCTGCCATGCCAAGTGTTCACCTTTTCAGACAGCCTCCAATGCAGAAGATGATCAGGAATCAGGATAAACCAGTAATCCCCCCGAGGCTGCTCCAGTGTGGGCTCGTTCCCGCACCCAGACCCTGCCCTGACAGCAGAGCCCTCTAGGCCACCGCCACATGGAGGGGCCTCAATGAGCCTTCCTGAATCAAGAGACTTCTTGTTTCTGCTGTGAGGAGAGACTGCCGTGGATAGCAGGACACTGTTTCAGAGTATGTGGAGCTGCCAGCACATCCGGGAGGAAGCTGACCTGCGCATAACAGAGCCACAAAGGGCGGAGAACAGCAGTGGCCTATCATTCCAAAGCAGAAAAGAGACAGAGATACTCGATGCAAGATTTAAGTCAGGGGTGTCCAACCTTTTGGGTTCCCTGGGCCACATGGAGTAAAAAGAAACTGTCTTGGGCTGCACATAAAGTATATCATATAGTTAGTGTATATATGTAAGTCTTTTCTAAAAAATATTTTTTATTATAAGGTTTAGAAAAAATAAGAACGACATAAAACCAGTGAGAAATCTGACCTTGTTTTTGTAAAACCAATCTATCAATGTCTGGTTTGATGGAAGTGGTTGTAATTTTTAGTGAGTTTTCAAGGTACTCATCAGAAATGTTTGTTCGAATTTTGCCCTTCATGTACTTCATAATTGAAAACAGCTGCTCACAAATGAATGTGCTGCCAAAAAGTGATGTCATGAATAAGGCGTGATTGTAAACTTCAAAAACAGAACTATGCACAGGTGTCACCAAGAAAATAAACGCTAAAAAATACATGATGTTAAGAGGTTTTGTGGGGCTGCATTACTAGCTGTCCTGGGCTACATGTGGCCCACGGGCTACGGGTTGGACATGCCTCATTTAAATAGTGAAAAATCATTTTGGCATTACAGGAGCTAATGATGAGGCCTATGATCAGGCCTATGGTGGCATGGGAAGACACATGTTTCAGAGTGCATGGCACTAAAGCTGGTCTCCATTTCACTTTCTTAACACCTGACAAACATCTCCCATGGCAGAGTGACTTACTTGCTCTCAAGGATGTGCAAAATCCATGTTAAAAGGCTGTAGTCCCGTATGATTTCATAGGCAGATTTGGCAACCTGGGCAGCATTCTGTAGAATTTCCAGAATCCAATTCTGAAAACCCAAAACAAAAAGTTACTCTTTAGTGGGAAAACTTAGTTTACCTGAACAAAGGAGCACTTTTAAAAATGTAATGGTATGCTATAATTACAGGTGCTTGTTGCAAATCAAGTTTGCTTTGCTAAAGCTGCCAGAGCGATGGCTGTGCAGGAAGGCACCCTTCCCTGTTAAGTGACAGCCAGAGGACACAGATTTTCACAGCAATCACTGGGTCTGCAGAACTCCATTTCCACTAATTAATCACATGGAACCAACCCCCAAGTAACAATGTGCCATGGAAACCCAACAAGCACAGGCCAAGCAAGGTGAGTATACAGGGTTGCTTTGTTCTGCCATGAGCCGTGGCAGCTCACTTTGGCCCCTTGGCTTTGCCACCTGGAAAGAAGGACTTAGAAACAGGACTGTCTCCCGAACTGTTGATGGGTACTTCAGAATTCTCACATGCCATAAGAAACAGAAAACTACCACGCTCAAATTCAGTTTCATTCAAACGTGCTTCCTAATCCTGACTCACTCCTATTTGCCCACATTTCACATAATATCAGAAACAAAAGCTGATCAGATAAAAAATTAATCAAAATAAAGGCTTTTCCTATTTACTTCTTCCAACCACTCATGGTATTTAGAATACACCAGCTCTGGGTCTAGGGGGTAGAGTTAAATGAACACACTCCCTGACTAAGTGGCAGTCTGCTTCAAACTGACTCTGGCTTTCCAGCAGAGTTTGATGACCCACAGCTTCTGTGAAGTGTCTTCCTGGCTACTCACGAGAGCCTCAGACAAAGTACCTCAGTCACTCATGGGGGTAATCTGTTCCTAGATGTCCTGGCCAGCTCCGAAGGCTCATAGTTACTGATCAGTCCCCTCTCTCTTGATGGCAAAATAAAAAGGCCTTCACATGGCTATAGGGCACAGGAGGAGAGACCCACGAAAGGCATTTCGTCAGAGGACAAGTGACACTGGGAGTTACAACACTGATGCCTAGAACCAGTCTGCACCCTGTGCAGCAACAGGAAAGGCACTAACACGTCTCATTTCCCCTAACCGAAAGCCAGGGTTAGGTTGGTCATGTCTAGCCTGGGAATATAATTCACATGAACTTGGGTTCTCTTGAGAAAGGGCACCGACCTATGAGTCTCAAATAAACCTGGGGAAGCCGGGTACCTGCGCCACTTGGTCACACAGCGGGCTGTTGAAGAAGGACAGGATGATGTGGAAGATGCCTCGCCGGGCATACAGCTCGTAGCAGTGTTTGTCGCGGATTCCCTGCCGCAGGACGCCAAATACCCACTCCTGCTCGACTTTTTGCTACAAACCAGGCAAGTGAGAAACCGTCATTAGATATGGGAAAGCCTCATCTGACAACTCATCCAACACCACTATTTTCAAGTGGCAGCAGATTATAACACAGCAGCCTGACCTTCACTCTTGATTCTATTATTTAAAATCCCTGATCTCATCTTTGATTCCATTTCTTCAGGTCAGGAATAAAGAACAAAGTCAAGTCTAAACACTGGACTTAATATTTAATCTTTAACACCATGGTTCACCAAGAAAATATACAGGAACCTTAAGGTTTGAGAAGCTACAAAAAATGAACTCATGCCACAAGAGACATCCTGTTGCACAAGCTGTGTGACTTTGCTGTCACACGGCTTGTACAATCATGCTGGTCGTACAGTAGCAGAAAGTACTGATGGGAAAATGATGGAACAACAGTGGCTGAATCATTCAATTCAGGAGTCTCTGGGGACTCTAGAAGCATTACCTCAAAGTCTGAGCTGTAGAAGAACTGGTAGAAGCCCGGCACTTTGTCCATATTCAAGTACTCGTGTGACAGCAGGAACTTGCTGATCTTCAAATACATGTGCTCCTCTGATAACACAGGCAGCCAGTCACTGACACAGACACTGACAGGACACCCTGTGGTCTGGCAGTCAGGGAGTGGGTGTTTTGGGCATCAGACATAAATGCCCAGATTACTGGTTCTTGAGAATTAGAATACAGTCAGCCACCTGAGTGCTGTGCTGCATAGGGACTTCCCCTTCTGACTCAGAAGACACTGCTGGGTGTTGAGTCCTTCAGAGACCTTGCCCCTCACTTTCCCCCATTTACTGTCCTACCGCACCAGCTCAAATCAGTGGATGTTTTGAGTGGGACTCGGTCACATGACAAATCAGAGCTGACACCACAACCATCAGCCCCACTGGCCTCCAGACTTTCACTGAAAGAAACTGTCACAGCAGGGGAGGTTCAGACATCCACTGAAAGCCTTGGCTCTGGAAGGCAACAAGGCAGATGCAGACAGACACCCTTGCCCTGCCACTTCCCACCTTCTGAACACCGATCCAGACCAGGGGCAACCCTAGAGTCCACGCCATGACCCCTGCTGCCCTTCATACACCCCACTCTGACTCAAGGACAGAGCTGTGCCCAGGACCAAGTGGTCTCTGCTACTTAATTTCTTTCCTCCCCAAATTTCCAAGGCAAGGAAAATTATGTAATAAAAATGAAATGGGAGTAGATGAAAATTGAATCTGAATTATAATAGTAACTTTTCCACAACTGAATTGTGAGACCTTAGACAAGCTTAATAGCCCCGGGAGCCTCAGTTGGTGTGTGAGGATGGAAACTGATTGAGGTGGGGATGGGGATGGGGGGGATGTTCCTCTTCTGAAATATGACATTACACTAAAAGAACCCTCTGTCCCTGATTGTACCAACATTCTGTGATCTCAATAATCCCCCAAAAGGGCTTATGATGAACCCACCTCTCCTAGTCATAGCACCTTGGCAGTTGCACCCCTACTCTGGTGAGCAACAAAAAGGAGCTATGTTCTAATCCTGGGGCCCCACATGTGCCACACTACAGGTAAGGACCTGGGAGCCTAAGCAGCACCGAGGATGAACACAGGCAGTGAGGGTGGTGGCAGCAAATGCGGACAGGCCTTTCTGGCACCTGGTGCCCTCATCGTGTTTCAGTGTGCATGATCTGTCCTCCCAGCAACTCTAGAAGCAGGTGTGTGCTCTTGCCATCCCCATTTCACAGAGCAGAAACTAAGGCATGGCGAAGTCCAAGACAGCCTGCCTCAAGTCTGTGCTTTTTAGCCCTGGGTAATAGTTCCTATTGCTGTGATCAGCCTGGGCTTTTAATTCCATTTTTATTTGCTTTTACCAGGTTTATACAAGCAAATATGAACATATCCTTCCTCCCTATACACACTGTCCTGCACCTTGCTTTCTCATTCAGTTTCCTCTGGACTCTTCCCACAGGCGTCCGCAGAGAGCTTCCTCACAGCTAACACTTCCTTACCGTCCACTCTGGATGGGCATCTAGGTGGCTCCCCATCGCTCACAGTCGTGAGCACTGAATGTCCCGACACAGCTGTGTGATCCTTTCCACCCATGGGATTACTTCCTAGACATGGACTGGCTCACCCTCCATTTTTCAGTTTTTCCTCAAACTCTACTATATCAGTGGTACCTGGTTTCAAAATCTGTAGGGCTGCTTTGGCAATGAAGAGAGACAAGGTAAAAGTGAGTCTCATGTTCTTAGTTCGAATTCCATTTCGGACTACATCCAACAGGTAAAGTAGCTTAAAAACAGAAAAGGAAAGAAAAAAAAGATGAACATTATCAGAACTGTGATCAGTCTTGTTTCGATGAGGCTCACAGGAGGGGGCATGCTGCTTGCTACCACCTCACGCAAGTCTTTGGTTTTTCTTGTTGGAATCAGATATATGCCCACCAGCAAAGAGAAGCCTGGCCCCTTACCCTGAAAACCCAACCCTTAATCTGCAGCACAGAGTAAGGGTTTCTGAGGTTCAGTGTGTTGTGGATAGCAGCCACCTTAACCACTGAGTTCAGACCAAAGAGATAGTCAACAGATGTCAGATCACTTTGCCTAACAACAAAGTTTAAGTTGAAGCTTGTCAAGAGAAACCTTTCTCAACCTCCCCAGGGGCTGAAGATCAAAGGCAATCTCCTACACCACCTCCTAAAGGGAAAAGACTTCTGCTCTTTAGTGGGTCTGTCTCCTGGCAACATGCCGCCTCTGAATTCCTCAGTAAATCCTTCTACCTAAGTGACGAGAGGACAGCAAGCTCTCTAGAGCCCGCCAAGCCCACCCTCAGCTCCGTAGGACATCTCCTCTTCCTACTGACCTGAGACTGCTCTCGGAACCGCGCTCCTTCCAAGTGCGAGTAGTAGGCTGCCAGGACGTGGTAGGCCGTGGCTCGCATCTGTGGGTCATAGCTGCTGAGGGCTGCTACGGTTAGGCCAAGAGCATTTGAATCCAAAAATTTTCGGCAATCTACCACAAACTCTACAGGAAATAAAACACAGCATTAAAAATACACAATTATTTCATGATTCTTGTCCAACCTGTAGAATTAAATTTCTTTACCATTTATTAGCTACGTGTGTCAGATACAACGAATGCAAACCTCTCTCCAGCTCCCCATAACTTCTGCTGAAGTTACACAAAGACTCTCTTCCCTTCTGTGGCAATCATCACACCTTCAATGTCTAAAAGGTATGTACATCCCAACCAAGATAATTTCATTGTTTCTCATAAACGCCCAAGGAGCCAGAGAGAAATGGAGGTGACCCTGAGAGTCACTGCTGGGATTCTAACATACAGAGGCCCGGGGGACACCACTGAGGAAACAGTAGGGAAGATCAGCCCACTCCCTTAGGGGCTCCCATCCACAAGTACCTCTGAGGGACAGACACAGGCGTGAAGGCGGCAAACTCAGCCAGTGCAAACCAGCCTGACAAAGGATTGGTTTACAATCATTCTGCAACTCTAGTTCCTTCTCCACACAAACAAAAGTCCCACAGGAGAGTGGCTCACCACACTTAAGCAAAAGTTATAGTCAAAAGAGCCTGCTACCTGATATCCATTTACCATGTGAGGCCTCGAGATGCTCAAAATCACATCAGGAGAGGATAAGACCAATGCAGAGGTTAGATATGTCGGGGGATCCATCTTATGACTTTCACTAAGAAAACTCAGGAACCTTCAACTATTCTTTAATAAAAACCCAGGACTTTTTACAAAACAGACCTTGTTTAAGAATGATTAATCTGGTCATGACAATTACCCACAATGATGTTTTTTAGAAAGAGTGACCAGTGAACTAATGAAATTAGAAACTAAACACTAGCCAACTGAAATGACTATGCCAAATGAGTAATCTTAGACTATACTATCAATGAAGTATATTCCACTGTAACATTTTTTAAAAATTATAAAAAGGATTAAACATGTTAAGTAGAGTTATAGGAGATATAAAAACCCAAACCAAGCTTGGAGAGATGAAAACTAAAATGTCTGAGATGCAAAATGCATTATTAGGTGGGATTATCAGCAGATTAGATACTGCAGAAAAAGACGAGTGAACGCATCTAGACAACAACAGAAACTACCCAAGCTGAAACACTAAGATAAAAGAACTGAAAAAACTTGAACAGAACATCAGTGAGTTGAGGAACAATTTCAAGCAGCCTAACATATTTGTAGTTGGGGGTCCCTGAAAAAACTGGAAAAAAATAGTGGCCAAAACTTCCAAATCTGACAAAAAACTGTAAACCTACAAAGCCAAGAAACTCAATGAACCTCACCCACATGAAACAAAGAAAATCACACCAAAGCACATCATGATCAAAGTGCCTGAAACAAGCAATCAAAAATGTTAAAGGCTGAGCGTGGCAGCTCACGCCAGTAATACTAGCTCTTTGGGAGGCCGAGATGGGAGGACTGTTTGAGCCGAGGAGTTTGAGACCAGCCTGGGTGACATGGCAAGACCTTGTCTCCATTAAAAAATAGAAAAGTGGACTTCTGGCAAGATGGCGACAGGGCAGCTCGGTCTGTGAGACTCTCCACTGAGAAGATCACAAAGAGACTCTAGTTCTCTCCCCGGAGGCTGCAGATCCCATCGTCGGCAGCCTGCTCTTCATTCGGAGCTCGGCCGTAGTGCGGTCCGGGCAGCTACTGTGGCTGCTGCTGCCGCTGCCGCCACAGCCAGCAGCCATTCCACATCGCACCGCCAGTGCCTGAGGCGAGCCGCCGCTGCTCCCTCTGAGGCAACCATTACACATGGCTCCACCTGTGCCTGAGGTCAGCTGCCTCGCTGCTGCTGCCACCACCGCCGAAACAGCCATTCCACATCGGACCGTCAGTGCCTGAGATGAGCCACAGTCGCCACCGCAAGGCAGCCATTACACATCGCATGGCCCGTGCCTGAGCGATCCACGACTTCAGACCTTGAAGCCCCTGTGAGCAAGATCTGCTGAGGTCTACTACCACTGGACGTCCTGCCAGGCCATGGGTCTCCCTTCCCTTAGGGGCAGGCGAGAAGCTGTGATAAAGACCATCTGTAGCAAGGGATAACACCCCCTGCTGGCGATTCAAGGTAATAACACCGAAAGGGGAAAAATGGAAGCCTGACCGACACAGGTCAGATCTGAGTAGTAAATGGGGCAGTGGGGAACTGAGTGATGATCTGAACTGCCCTTCACAGCAGGCCAGGGGCAACCGATCCTAACCTTGAACAAACTTACTAGCTTGAAAAGACAGGTAGAAATCAGAGCTGAAAGGACATTCGACTTAAACAAAAAGTCTCAGAGTGTGCTTGATTGGTTCTGTTAGGCTACTGACTTGATTCTATTCCTTCTGTTTTGTCCCCCACTTTTTTCCTCCTTCTTTTCCCTTCTTTTATTTTCTTCTCTCTGTAAACCATATCTCTGTATAGAGGAATAGCACACCAAAAAGGAGGTTGGTAAACCTGTATGTTAGCAACATTGTATGTTTTAGTTTTTTTTGTATGGAGTTGGTTAGTTTGTAGCTGTGGCCTATTGTTTTTATATGCTTCAATTTTTGTCTCTCTCTCCATTTGTTGGTACACTCCTCTGTTTTCACCCTTACTCCTCTCTCTCCCCACCCCCTCACCCCCCCACTGCCTGCTCCATTCTCTTCCCTCTGTTAACTGCATTTTATTTTCAGGGAGTAAACCTACAACCCCACTGCACAGACAGATTCCAAGGCAGTGGGAAGTGGGTTTCAGAATATTCATACACCTATCGGTGGATACAGAACCTGCAGATAGATTTTGAATCACAGCTCCCCCCTTAAGTAAATCTCAAAACTCCAAAAAGGACCACCCCCAACCTACAGTGCAACTCCAGAACTGAACAAAGTAAGAGGACATACATAAACAAGAATAGGAGATTGAACAAACAGAAGTAAAAACAACCCCTCCACACCTGAATAACAGAATTAAAGAAGACGGTGACATGGAGGGAAGGAAAAAGTAGGGAGGGGGAAAACTGCACAAATGAAGAAAAACCAAAAGAAGAATATAGGTCTCACACAGACCCCTGGGAGATCAAACACTGGGAAAACAGATTCCGGAACACAAACAATGAAGAGCCCCCAGAATGACTGGTCACATGCAACAAACACAGATATCAAGACATTAATACAGAGAATTAAAAAAACTGAGGAGAGACAAGAGGAAAACAGGAAGGAGCTGATGTCAGAAATAACAGCAGTAAAGAATACTGTGATGGAAATAAATAACAGACTAATAAGCATGGAAAGCAGAATTAGCCAAGCAGAAGAAAGAATCTCAGAGCTCGAAGACCAAAACACAGAACTAACCCAAACTGTCAAAAGCATAGAAAAGAAGCTCAAAAAGACAGAACAAAACCTTCAAGAGATGAATGACCACTTCAAGAGTAATTGGCCTTCCTGAGGCAGAGAGAGAAACAGAGGCCACACTGGAACAAACATTTCATGAAATCATTCAAGAAAACTTCCCTCATCTCATCAAGGATGAAAAAATTCAAACACAAGAGATTCAGAGAATCCCTGCAAGACAACAAATGAGAAGACCAACTCCCAGACATATAATAATTCTCCTAAATAAAGTAGGTATAAAAGAAAAAATCCGAAAGGCTGCAAAAGAAAAAGGTCAGACTACCTACCAGGGAAGACCAATTAGAATAGCAGCAGATTTATCTACAGAAACCCTCCAGGCTAGAGGAGCTTGGAGCCCTATTTTCAAAGTTCTAAAAGATAAACAATTTCAACCAAGAATAACCTACCCAGCCAAGCTAAGCTTCATCAGTGAGGGAGAATTGAAATCTTTCCCAGATATCCAATCCCTAAGAACCTACGCTGCCACCAGACCACCACTACAAGAAACACTTAAGAAAGTATTGAACACAGAAGAAAAGGAAAAAAGAACAACAACGTTCTTCACAAGAGTGCAGGCAAAGATTAAAAACACACATGATCCAACTCTAAAACCAAAAGAAAGACAACACACAAACAGGAAGAACAACAACTCTGTAAGAAAATTATGATAGGGATCAACTCTCACATCTCAATAATTAGTTTGAATGTGAATGGACTAAATGCACCACTGAAAAGACACACAATGGCAAAATAGATAAAACATCACCAGGCAACAATCTATTGCCTTCAAGAGACTCACCTCACTAGAAAGGACACTCACAGACTCAAGTAAGAGGATGGGAAATACACTTTCAGGCGAAGGGAACACAAAAGAAAGGAGGAGTCACGATCTTAATCTCAGACAAAATACCCTTTAAGCTACCAAAAATTAAAAAAGATACAGAAGGCCACTACATAATGATAAAAGGTTCAATCCATCAACAAGAAATATCCATCCTAAACATATATGTACCAAACATACGAGCACCAACTTTCATAAAGCAGCTCCTAGGTAAACTAAAAAAAGATATCGACTCCAATACCATCATAGCTGGGGACTTTAATACCCCACTCAACCCTAGACAGATCATCAGGACAAAAAATCAGCAACGAGATCCGAAACCTCAATGTAACTCTTGATCAAATGGACTTAATTGATACCTACAGAACCCTCCATCCAAAGACCACAGAATACACATTCTACTCATCACCACATGGAACGTACTCTAAGATCGACCACATACTTGGCCATAAGACAAGCATAAGCAAATTTAAAAGGACTAAAATTTTACCATGCACCTTCTTGGACCACAGTGGAATAAAAATAAACATTAACACCAACAAGGTCCCCCCAAAAACCACAAAGACATGGACACTAAACAGCATGATACTAAACAACTCCTGGGTCAATGATGAAATCAAAACAGAGATTAAAAGATACCTGGAAGCCGGGCTTGGTGGCTCAGCCTGTAATCCCGCGCCTTTGGGAGGCTGAGGTGAGTGGATTGCCTGAGCCCGCGGGTTCGAGACCCGCCTGGACAGTGAGACCTCATCTCTACAATAAATCAAAAAATCAGCTGGGCGTGGTAGTGCATGCCTGTAATTCCAGCTACTTGGAAGGCTGAGACGGAAGGATCGCCGGAGCCCAGCAGGTTGAGGCTGCGGTGGCCGGAAGCGGCCACTGTACTTCAGTTTGGGTGACAGAGTGAGACTCCAACTCAAAAAAAAAAAAAAAAAAGATTCCTGGAAACAAATGAAAATGAAGAAACATCTTATCAAAATCTCTGGGACGCCATGAAAGCTGTAGTAAGAGGAGAATTTATATCCCTAAAGACGCACATGAAGAAAATGGAAGGATCACAAATTAATAGCCTAAGAAGCCACCTAAGGAAACTGGAAAAGCAAGATCACAAAAACCCTAATTTCAGCAGAAGAATCCAGATCACCAAAATAAAAGCCCAAATCCAGGACATAGAAGACAAAAAGATAATACAAAAAAAAAAAAATCAATGAAACAAAAAGCTGGTTCTTCGAAAGGATAAACAAGATCGATGGTCCCCTAGCTAGAGAGAGAAAAAGCCCAAATAAACACAATCAGAAACACAAAAGATCAAGTCACATCTGATCCTGAATACAAAAGATCATTAGAGATTACTACGTACACTTGTATGGAAACAAACTTGAAAACCTTTCTGAAATGGAGGACTTTCTGTCCTCACACAACATGCCTAGGTTGAAACAGAAGAAATTGAGGCTCTAAATAGACCAATAACAATCAAGGAAATTGACCACATAATAAGAAAACTACCTACAAAAAAAAAAAACCCTGGACCAGATGGCTTTCCAGCAGAATTCTACAAGACATTTAAGGAGAAGCTGATACCAATCCTACTGAAGGTATTCCAGGCGATTGAGAAAGATGGAACTCTCCCCAAATCATTTTACAATGCCAACATCACATTGATACCCAAGCCAGGTAAAGACCCAACAAAGAAAGAACTACAGGCCAATATCTTTGATGAACATAGATGCTAAAATTCTCAACAAGATCCTAGCAAACCGGATTCAACAACATATCTCAAAAATCATCCATCATGACCAAGTAGGCTTCATCCCTGGGATGCAAGGCTGGTTCAACATTTGTAAAACCATAATTGTAATTAAATACATCAACAGATGTCAAAACAAAAACCACATGATTATATCATTAGATGCAGAAAAAGCTTTTGATAAAATCCAGCACCCCTTCTTGATAAAAAACCTCGAACAGCTAGGCATATGGGGAACATACCTCAAAATAGTAAAAGCCATCTACGAGAAACCCACAGCCAGCATACTCCTAAATGGACAAAAACTGGAACCATTTCCCCTGAAAACTGGAACAAGACAAGGATGCCCACTCTCACCCTTCCTGTTCAATATAGTATTGGAAGTCCTGGCTAGAACAATCAGATAAGAGAAGGCAATCGGGTATTCAAATAGGAAAAGAGGAAGTCAAGCTATCTCTCTTTGCAGATGACATGATCGTGTAGCTTGAAAACCCAAGAGAATCTGTCAAAAACCTCTTTACACTGATAAAGGACTTTGGCAAAGTCTCAGGATATAAAATAAATGTCTCAGGATATAAAATGCAAAAGACAATCACATTTCTTTACACCAATAATAAACAAACAGAAACTTAAATAAACCATCAAGAGAGCAGGGAGACAGCCTACAGACTGGGAAAAAGTATTTGCCAACTCCAGGTCTGGCAAAGGTTTAACATCTTGGATCTACAAGGAACTCAAACGTGCTGAAAAGAAAAAAAACAAACAACTCCTTTACAAAATGGGCAAAAGATATGAACAGATACTTCTCAAAGGAAGACATCTGAGCAGCCAACAGACACATGAAAAAATGTTCAACCTCACTAATCATCAGGGAGATGCAAATCAAAATCACACTGAGATACCACCTAACTCCAGTCAGAATGGCAATCATCAATAACTCAAAAAATAACAGTTGCTGGAGAGGGTGTGGCGAAAAGGGAACACTTTTACACTGTTGGTGGGAGTGTAAACTAGTGCAACCTCTGTGGAAAAAGTATGGCGATTCCTAAAAGCTCTAAATATTGACCTCCCATATGACCCCGCAATCCCCCTACTGGGAATATATCTTGAAGAACTCAAATCACTCTATAAAAAAGATACCTGCACATGTATGTTTATCGCAGCATTGTTCACAATAGCAAGAACCTGGAATCAACTATGCTGTCCATCAAAAGAGGACTGGATTAAAAAAATGTGGTACATATACAGAGTGGAATACTACGCAGCCATAAAAAAGAACAAAATCATGAATTTTGCAGCAACCTGGATGGAACTAGAGTCTATAATACTGAGTGATCTCTCACAGAAACAAAGATCTGAGTATCACATGTTCTCACTCATATAGTGGACCTTGAACATCCAAAGTAATACTATAAGAAAATGACTGACAGTGGTAGGAAACTATGGGGGGGGAGGGGAAGGGAGATGGGATTAACGGTAGTAAATATCTGTCTGGGGATGGGGAGACACCTCTTATCAACAAGGGTGCCTGAACGGAGCGTATTTGTATACCTAACCCTTAACTATACCCCACAATATCATTAAAAAAAAAAAAATTGATTAAAATAAAAAAAAGAAAGAAAAGAAGAAGAAACAATAGAGTCTAACAACTGTTTACATAGCATTTCCATTGTATTATGTATTATAAGTAATCTAGAAATAAAAGAATATAGGAAGATGTAAAAAAATAAAAAATAAAATAAATAAATAAATAAAAAATAAAAATGTGTACAGATGTGGTGGTGTGAGCCTGTAGTCCCAGCTACTCAGGAGGCTGAAGTGGAAGGATTGTCTGAGCCCAGAAGGTCCAGCCTGTGGCAAGTCGTAATGGACTCCTGCCGTCATATGCTGCACTCCAGCCTGGACAACAGAGTGAGACCCCAACTCAAAAAACAAAACAAAAAACCAGAACCTTAACAGCAGCCATATAATATATGGAAGAATGAAGATAAAAATGGTAGATTTTTCATTAGAAACAATCTAATCCAGAAACCAGAGGAGCAATATCTTTGAAGTCCTGTAAGAAAAAAAAGCTGTCAACCTTGATTTTTATACTCCACCAAAATCTTTCAAAAGTTAACTTTTCAATGTGGTACATATAAATGATGGAATATCATACAGCCATAAAGAAGGACAAAATAACGGACTTTGCAGCAAATTTGATGGAGTTGGAGACCATCATACTCAGTGATCTACCATAGAAACAAAGAACTGAAACCACATGTTCTCATTCATAAGTGGGACCTGAACACCAATCACAATGGCACGAGGGAGGGATTGGCAGTCACAGGACACTGCCAGGGGAAGGAGGATGGGGAGGGCACATAACAACACAAAGGGTACCTGGTCCTGAACCAGGGGAAGTGAGTACCAGTTGGAGGCCCAAACTTCACCTACATGTAGATCACTTAAGTACTGAATTCTGACTTGTGCCCCACATCTCTATAATAAAGTTATAAAAAAAAAAAAGAGTTAAGACTTTTTCAGACACAAAAAAGCTAAAAGAATTGGTCACCAGCAGACCTGAACTATAAAAATTCTTAAAGGAAATATTTCAAGCAGAAGGAAAACGATCCCAGATAGAATCTGGATCCACACAAGGAATGGAGAGAACCAGATATGGTAACTATATGGCAACTATGAACTGTTTAAGTCTCTTTAAGAAACAGTGACAACCCGAAGCCAAAATAACAACACTCTGTGGGGTTTACCACATACTCAAGTGTAATATATGATAAGAGATACACACACAGAAGCCAGAAGGGGAGAAATGGATCTCCTCTGTGGTAGGGTTCTTATACTATCTGTGAAATGACATCATTTCACTTCAAGGTCAACGGTCATAAATTGATGTATGCTATAAACCCTGAAGCAGCTGATAAACACAAACGCACACACAGACACACAATTGTAGCTAAAAGTTAACAAAAAAGATAAAATTGAGTCAAATCACCAATCACATTAAACTCTAATTAAATGGCAAAAATGATCAAATTAGATAAAAAGCGGAACCTAAGCAAACGCTGTCTTCAAGAAATTCACCTTTAACGTCAAGATGGGGATTAAAAGTGAAAGGACACTTTCACTTTTAATAATAAGAGGATAGTCAGATGGCTCCTGGACTTCAACAGCTTAGGAATATTTTCTAATTTTCTCATTTCTAACAAGTAACTATTTTTGATGAGAGATGGAAAGAAACCCAAAAGCTTTCAAAGCAACAAACTGTGGATAATAATATACTGTTTTAGAAAGATGAAATGTGTTTAAGAGACACCTACATACCTACATAACAAATAAACGTAAATGGGATACATTTGGGAAAAAGTACAGTCTAAACATTTAATATGACACTCACTAAAAGTAGCTAGTACTCAGCTGGCCAGGGTATATTTAGTAATCACTGACATTTTAAGACAAATGGATATCCCATGTGTCCATGAAGAAAAGTTAATTTCATGTTTTGTGTTCATCTCTGCTACTCTGTGAAGTCTTGGCTTTGTAACACTCATGAAAAAGATTTGCAAACATAATAGGTCACTTAAAAACGAGTTATAAATGTCATTCTGTGTTCAAGAACCTCATGAACAGCAATTTGGTCATCTGATAAGAGATCTTTGGATTCACACGGCTTAACCAAGACAATTATCAAGGATTAAAACAAAAAGTGCCCAGAGCTGGCATGGTGGCTTTGTAGTCCCAGCTACTTGGGAGGCTGAGGCAGAAGGATCCCTTGAGTCCAGGAGTTTTACAGTGAGCCATAATCTCACTTCTACATTCCAGTCTGGGTGACCCCAACTCTTTAAAAAAAAGCCCCAGTTTTAGTGGGTTTTAGTAGCGATATAACTGTGCTGTTGGTGCATCTGAAATCTTCTTCCAGCCTCTTCTTCCACAATATCCCACAGAGGCATGCCACTGAGTAGGACTCACCCCAATGAGAAGAGGCAGTGGGACTTGGGCTCCGGTTGCCTGGTGACAAGGTTCAGACAACTGCAAACAGACCTTCCTGTTCTGGCTGCTTTGTGGCACGTGTGAACTATGAGTTGAAGATTTCAGCCTCGTTCTGCTGAGGACAAGAGTTTGCCACGGAAAAAACATTTGTCACTGCCATTGCTAACAGCCGTGGTTGGCCCTGTTTCTTGGCCAAGGACTCAAAGAAAGGAAGCAGTAAGGTTAAGAAAATAGGTTCCCATTTTCAGCAACAGATTGAAAATGGAGCAGTGAGACTGTAGTTCCTCTGATAACTGGCAGTCACACATAAAAACCCAATTTAGGACTTCTAGAAGTTTAGCAATATCTGGACCTGGGTGCCACTGCAGGAAGTAAAAACAAAGTGTTGAGACCTTCTGCTACACTCAGCACAGCTGAATCTCACAGATACAATGCAGGATAAATGAAGCTTGACAGAGAAGAACATTATGTGTAACACCACTGACACAGAGTTCAAATACCAGACTTGGGCCCCTCCTGGGGAGGAAGGGGCTTGAGGAGCTGCCCATTACATTCTACTACTTGATCTGGCCAGTGGTCTCACCAAAACTCAAGCCATGTACATACCATGTGTGTACTTTTCTATATGTGATACTTTTTAGTATCATTTTATTGCTAGGAATTTTCTTCTCCTAATGAACTGGTGTGCTTGCTTTTGGTAGTCAATGAAATTTTAAAAATCAGGCCTCTATTCTTTGCTTGGAATGACAAGTAGCCCAGAGCAACATCTAAAAAACCTACTTTTAAAGGGATTTTTTGGGGGGTATACATCTGTCTTCCTCTCCACTATTATGCTTTCTGAAATGTTCTACTTTAATGTGAATTTTTAGTGTAATCAATATTTTAAGCTATTCCAAATCCTTTTCAAGATTACGACAGACATGCTCTGAAAATTTTTCTGCCTGTATAAAACCAACAAAACTTAAATAGGCTGTATTCAGAGATTTAATAGTAAGGAAATTGGTATCTGGTACATTTCCCTAACTTGAAAGACTCTTTACTAGTCACTACTCTTCATAAAAGGTCACTCAAACCCTGATCCCCCACCAAGAAAAAACAAAAACAGTAGTCAATATTTTGTGAAAAACAATGTTCTTATTTTACTATTAAATATTTTTCAAGTCTTTGCCCTTTGTCTCCTAAAATCTCCATTGCAAGACAGAGGAACAGACAATATATTGCTAAAATTCACTCAAGTTATAATGTCCCACAATCTTGCATTTTTAGACTGGGGACAATTTATTTTCATGTTTGATGAGAAACAGACTGAACCCTCACCGCCAAGGCACAAGGGAAATCAGAAAAGCATCCTGACTCCAGATTGCCTCAGCCAGTCCGCTGCTTAATCGTCACCAAGGTAATGAAGACATCCATTTGCTGTCACACCCATTTGTACGAGATGCCCCCTGCTTTCCTGCAAATAAAATCCAGCTTCAGCAACAGAGCACAGTGCTCAACAAGTGAGCTACAGCAAACACAAAGGGCTACTGATGGAAAACAGCTCTCTGAAAGGCCCTCTTTGATCATTTTTAAAGGGATAAAAAAGGGTAGTGATAGAGGATCAACCAACCTATTTATAAATAGGAAGATTTGTATATAAGAAGAAATGTTCAAGTTTACAAAGGGGGGATACAGGACAAATCGTGGAACACAGTCTCTCTGATGCACCTAAATTTACCCAGTAGAAAGGACCTCGGGAGCTCCTTAGTGATCACGCTAGCTCTGAGCACAAAAGCAAAACACAAGTCTCCACTTCCCCCACTGGTATCTCACAGGCCTTTAAAAGCAAGCTGGGCCTAGAAGAACATGCAAGGAACTGGTGACCTATGTTCCCTCTAGAACAAGCAAACTACGGGCGGGGGTCGAGTGGGCAGGGGATGATCACTGCAGACCGCACAGCACCTCTTGAACTATAAACTGGGACTGCACTATCCAGTTAAAATTTAACTCTGTCAGACTTCTAATTCTGGGAAGATGAAGTAGACAGACCTTTCTCTATTTTTTCTATTAAGTACAGCAAAAACACTATATATAAAACAAACATAGGATGCCTCTAAAAAGAAGAAGGAAAGCAGACTAGCTAGGGGCCTGGGATCTCGAGATGAAGGAACAAGGCTGTGAGTTTCCAGGTTTGTCTTCTTGCCTCAAGTGTCCTAGACTCATAGCCAAGGAAGCCAGCAAACTAGAAATATCAACAGACACACACGCAAAAACACCCCAACAAAAGCCTGCTCTCTCTAGAAAAAGCAATGGAAAAGGGGCTAGCAAGACAGGAGACTTTTTGACAATAATGGCTCTACGTCAGACAAAATAGTTCACTGTAACACTGCTGGCAAAGATGGAGTGGGGAGCCCAGACTTTCCACCCCTGCCAGGCTGTGCGGAGGAGCCTCCAACCCCCTGTTTGGGTGGCATCAGAGATGGCAAAGTAGGAAGGCAAAACTTTCCTCCCTCCTGGGCAGTAAGAACACACTACTCCTGCTCCCTATTGGGATGTCAGAGGAAGTCTAGCAGAGAGCAGGGCCTTTCATCACTGTCCAGCGAACAGTTGGGACTCCCACCCATGCCCAGAGGTTGTGAGGAGGAAAGATGGCCTTTTCAACACATGGGGCTGGAACAATTGGGCATTAATAGGCAAAAAAATACGGACCTGGACCTAAACCTCACACTTCATACAAAAACTAACTCAAAATGGAATGTGGATTTAAATGTAAATCACAAAACTATAAACATAAACAAAATTCCTCAGGATTTAGGGACTGACAAAGAGTTCTTAGACACCAAAAGCATGATCCACAAAAGGAAAAACGGATAAACTGAACTACATCAAAATTAAAACTTTTCCTCTGTGGAAGATATTGCTAGGAGAATGACAAGATAAGCTACAGATGGTTAGAATATTTGCAAACCACAAATCCTTCTAAGAACTAGTATCTAGAATAAAGAAACCTCAAAACTCAATAGTAAAAAACAAACAATCCTATTAGAAAATGGACAAAAGATATGAACAAACGTTTCACCAAAGAGGATATGCAGACAGCAAATAAGTCACAGGATGTTCATCATCATTAGTCATTAGAAAAAGGCAAGTTCAAGCCACAGCAAGCTATCACTCCACACTGTCAGAATGGCACAGGCCCACAGACTTGACCAGCCCAGGAAGATCAATCTCAGTGTTTCTTGATGTGTTTCCTTTTCCACCCCCCGCCCCCCACCTTCAACCACAAAGACCACCCTCAGGCTAATACATGAGGAAAACACACTATCCGAGATATACTTCAACCAGAAAAAAACACCCTTGGGCAACCCCTTCAGGTCCCCTCCCACTGTGGGAGCTTTTCTGTTCTCTTAATAAATCCTGCTTTCTCAAAATAAAATATAAAAAAATAAAAAAATAAAAAGCCAACCCCAGCAGACTCCAACCCACTCTCAAGGATAAATCTCTCATTTCTCTTGGTATTTGACCACCGTCTAGTAAAAACTCAGGAAATTCTCATTATGAATTAGGAAAACATCAAGGACAAAAGGATACTCCTAGATTTTAAAATTACAAATTTTTATAAAAGATCATTATATGTTCAAAACACTGTGACTTGACCAAAAATCACTGTAATGAAAAGGTGAGAAGACGGCTGAGGATCCTTGAAGAATTATTTTCAAGGTTCACATCCTCATCTGGTAATTACGGGAATAATTACCATAATCGACGTGACCTGAGGAGCCACACACAACAGGCCCATCCCCAGGGGAGAAGGTTGCAGTTACCTGGCCTGGTCAATTCACTGAAGAGTTGAAGGAGAAAGCAGGGGTCATATAGGCCGTCAAGATCCACCATGCTCTTGTCTTTGAATATTGGCTCCTGTGTGTCCTAAAACAGCCCAAACCAACAAAACTGCAGTTCAACCTAACGAATATAATACGCGTTGAGTATCCCTCATCCAAAATGCTTGCAACCATCAGTGTTTCAGATTGCAGACATTGGAATATTTGCATATACATAATGAGATTATCTTGGGGATGAGGCTGAAGTTGAAACATGAAATTCATGTTTCATATACATATTTTACAAATAGCCTAAAGATAATTTTTTTTTTGAGTTGGAGTCTCAATCTGTTGCCCAGGCTGGAGTGCAGTGGCATGCTCACAGCTACTCCAGTGTTAACATGTTGGGCTCAGGCAATCCTTTGGACTCAGGTGATCCTTCCGCCTCAGCCTTCCAAGTAGCTGAAACTACAGGTGCACGCTACCACGCCCAGCTAGTTGTTTGATATATTGTAGAGACGAGGTCTCGCCAAGTTGCCCAGGCTGTTCTCAAACCCATGGGCTCAGGCAATTCCCTCACATTGGTCTCACAAAGTGCTGGGATTACAGGTTTGAGCCACCACACCGGTGTTACTATTTCTTGTAGGCACTCAAAAAACTTTGGATTTTGGAACATTTCAGGTTTTCGCATCTGAGATGTTCAACCTGTACCCTGCAACTATTTACCCACTGCTGCCAGAGTTCACATTAAAACAACATTGGTTCTGTTAAACAGCAGTGTTTGCACATGAAATGGTACAATCTTTGGTATCTGCCTCAAAATAAGACTGCTTTGGGGGAGGTGAACAAATGCTGATGACTGTTGAAGTTGGGTGGTAGCCTGTGACGGTCCAGTCTCTGAGGCTTTGTATATGACAGGAATAATACTTAATAAAAAGTTAACAAACAACAAATAAGAAAGTGAAGCTGAGAGTGGACACGGTGTCCTTGGAGGGGAAGGGGCAGAACAGCACCAGCCGCACCTCAGGGGCTAGCAGCCTCCGCTTCTGGGGGAAGTGCAAGATGGTGTGCATCATTCGGTCCCGATCCAGCAGGCGGAGGATGTCCCCGACACTCGGCTGCTGCCACAGCGACTTGCCCAGGCTCCGACACGTTTTGTGATGCTCCACGGCCGCCGGGCCCCACAGCAGCACCCTAGGGTCGGAGAGGGGAAAACACACTGGTCACAGGGTCCCCCCAGGAACAGAATTAATAATGATGATGATGATAACAACCACAACAGGTGGCAGCTGTCAAGCTGCTAGTTCACGCCAGGTGCTGCTCTGGGCATGGCATGTTCTATCATTCCCCATCACAGCCTATGAAGCAAGTAAGGTTGACAATGATGACGACAGAAGCCAGTGCCCACCCTGAGCTTACAGTGTACAGGCCCTACCATGAGCCCTCTATGTACATCACTTTACTCAACCTGTACAACAGCCACACAAGGTAGGTACTACCCTTATCCCCGCTGCTCAGCCAGCCTTCCCCAGAGGTTATGAAATAGGGCTAGGACTCAAACTCGGGGAGTCTGGCTCAAGACTGGTAGACGGCAGCAGCAGAACCCCAACCTCTCCCTGACCATGCACAGCCACAAGCAGGCCAGTCTGCCCACATGACCCTTCAGCAGAGCCCACCACGTGTACACCATGTGCAACCCTCATGCCAACCACAACTCCCACAGCAGCTGCCAGGGGCCCACCTCTCACTCCCCTCCCTTCCCTCTCACCCCCATCCACCACACCATCGCTTCCAAGATGCTTCCCAAAAGCCCAGTTCTGATGTAGATCACTTCTCTAACGTCTCCTTGACGGATGAAAATGGAAATACTTCAACCTGGGCTTATGCTCTTCCCAATCCACCCATCTAGGCTTCCCAACCCACTTCCCTGCACATACATCCCATGATCCAGATAAGCCGACCTACGCACCATTCCCCGAAATGTCCTTACGTTCCTGCTCCCCAAATATCATGCATGCTGTTCCTTCCACCTGGTGCCCCAGGCTCCTCTGCTGACCTCACTTCAATTAATCTACCTACCACCTTCAATTGCCAGCCCTGACCCAAAGCTTAGCTGCTCTGAGCAGACACAGTCTTATCCTGGTGCTCCTTTAACAGCTGATTTACACCATGGGCACATGTCAGTTGTCATTTTTTCAAGGGTTAAATCTTGATAGTCTGACACCCTCAGTAGATGGGAAAACTGTGTCTTATTCCATTCTTCTTGGTTTTCCTGAGTGCCTCATAAACTCCAGGTGCTCAAGGAACATCTACTGAATTAAATACTTCGAAATAAAATTCAGGCCGGGCTCGGTGGCTCAGCCTGTAATCCCGCGCCTTTGGGAGGCTGAGGTGAGTGGATTGCCTGAGCCCGCGGGTTCGAGACCCGCCTGGGCAGCGAGACCTCATCTCTACAATAAATCAAAAAATCAGCCGGGCGTGGTAGCGCATGCCTGTAATTCCAGCTACTCGGAAGGCGGAGGCGGAAGGATCGCCGGAGCCCAGCAGGCGAGGCTGCGGTGGCCGGAAGCGGCCACTACACTCCAGTCTGGGCGACAGAGTGAGACTCCAACTCAAAATAAAATAAAATAAAATAAAATTCTGCTAAATACAGACTCATTTCTACACAAGTAAACAATAGTTATTAATATTAAAAAAGGAAAGAATCATCCTGTCAGAGAGTGTTTACTGCAAACCCTGTTTCCGGAAGGCAGGTAGTAACAGAGTACTAGATGCTGCCATCAGACTCACCACCCCTGCTTGTGGGAGGACTGCCACTATGTGCCCAGAGTTCGAGTGCAGGCCTGCTCCCTCATCTAAGGATGGACATCATGCAGGGGCTGAAGAAATGCCCTGCGCTGCTTTGTACACAAAGCCTGTGGGTTCCACCGCCCTGATTCACTCGTCTCCTGGGAGCTGAACCAGGTCCTTTCATAGCCAACCGACCCACATACCCACCGGGCACCCTCATATGACTTCTTTGATCTGAGGTGGAGTATATTCTGATGCAGAAATAGAGAGTCAGAATGACTCTTCACTGTGATAAACCCTGCCTCCAATGTCCTCTCTTCTCTCCCTCACGCAAGCAGGAACCGTTCTCCAGAAGGAATACAACTGATACAACACAAACTCTAGAGCAATTAGAGTGAGGCCAGAGCATGAAAGCAAGGAAAGGAGGACATCTACATATGACCTGGTCACTTGTAAGAAAAAGTGTTTCTATTTTTTTGGGGGGGTCAAGGTTGGGGGCTGGCTTCTGAGCAAATGTAGCTTTTATCTTCAGGGAACAAAAGTAGTTTTCTCTCCCTGCACACCTCTCCTGAACTATTTTTCTTGGCCCAGCCAGTTCAATTCCTGTCTGAACACACAGAATCTGCTCCTCATATACGTACTGAGCAGACGTTAGGCTGCTAGTCTCAAGTGGCAAGGAGAAAGGAAGAATCCAGGGCATCAAAGAGGATCTAATAATCCTTTCTATTAAGGGCATATTTGATCAAAGTCCTGCTTAGCACTGGCACATGCAGAGATGCGGCAGGACCCACAGGGAAAGGCATCATGCTCAGACCCTCAGGACCAAAGCTATGCTGGCCAACAAGGCTGGTGAGCAGCCTGTGGGAACCCAGGAAAGACAGTCACAACCACACACACACAAACGTGCATGCACACACAAGAACGAGTAGATTATTTTCTGTCCAATCAGCCCTCTTCATACTTCTCCAGAATTGCCCTTAGAATAAGTCATTCCATCTAATGTAAGGCATTAGGAGAAAGACTTTCAGAAAATTTTTTCTGAAAAAGAAACCTGCGTGTTGTCATGGTGGCCCCCCTGACCACAGACAGAATCCTATGATGTAAGCGAGGGGAGTTCTGTCCACCTCTCCCTGAGAATCAAAACCAACAAGAGAACATCTCAAGTCTGGAGCTCCCTATGTGGAGACAGATATGCAGTCATGGGCCATGGGCCAGTACCTGGTTCACTTCCCCCAACACTCACCTGAAGTTGATGAGGCTAAGCTTGTTCTGCTCATACTCTCGAAGCAAAAGTAAAATCTTCTGGTCTGGAAGGAAAATGAGGATCAGTTTAAAAAGCTGAACCCCTTACACACACTCCAGGATACACCACCCAGTCCTCACAGCTCCTCCCTACTCACACCGTCAGTCCTCTCTCCCCCTGCTTATGCCCTCAGTCCTTGTCCTCTCTCCCCCGCTTACACCTCCCAGCCCTCACACACTCACCCAAGACGCTGAGAGTGGCGCCGTAGGCCCCGAGAAGCACTGCAAAGTGGCTGTTCTCACAGACAGAGGGGCACATCTTCACCACTGTCGACATCAGGTCCACCAGCACTTCTGGAAGAAAAACAAACTGAAATGCCCAGCTCTGCAGGGGATGTACACACACTGAATACAAGCAGAGGAGAAAGTGTTACAGAGAACATTTAAATGCTTGAAATATCCTCCCTGACTACTGATGTTTAGGCTGCTATCTAATCCCTTCCCCATTAAAAAAAAATTAACATGTCCTCACAATCACCTGTCTTCCTAGGTCTCTGGCAGGGCTAGATATCCTGCTTATTCCCTGTCCCAAATTTAAGCCACCAAAGATTTTTAAATCCAAGTATGTTTTCCTTATAATTAGCCTACCTAAGTCTCTACTGTTTCTAATCTTGCCTGAATAGAAGAGTGAGGCCCTTTTGCTATTCCTACTACCCACACCAGTAATTTAGCTAATGGCTGTTTTCAATTTAGCAATTTACTACTGACCAACTCTGTGGTGATTCTAATAGCCTTGGAGTGTTAATTCTGTAAACACTGTGGCTTCAAGAGGGCAGGAACCTTCAGACCACAGTCTCTGAGACCTCCCACAGCTTACACCACACTCTGGATTCATGGGCACTGAAGTGAACACTTGCTGAGTTAAGGGACGGAGCCTAAACCTGGGCTTTAGAAGAGTTCCCTAGCAGTGAGCCATCAACAGGCAAGGTCTAGCTCTTTCCCCTTGATAAAAGTTTGTCTTCCCATGAAAAAAACATAATGCAACTAATCAATTTTCTCAGGTTATACACCCACACTTTTTTTTCACACTTCTTAACTTCCCAACTCCTAGGTTCTAATATCAGCCCGTAATACCACAGTAAGATCTCAAATAAGATTTCTGTAAGCCAGACAAGGCCTTAAAAACAGATCTGCATTTGCTGTTTGACTTAAGTCAGAGGAAACATTTCTTGTCCTTGGATTTGACAGAAATAAAACATTCGAATACTATTTTGGTAATGTTTCCTCAGCTGTGAGAGCCTGTGGGAGATGGGCCTTGGAGCACAGCAAGTTTAAGGAAATCTGGATCTGAAACAGGAGGCAGGGGATGAGGGGTCACCTTTCACTTGACTGCCCAGGCTTTCCTCCTCTTCAGACTTCAGGAGAGTTGGCAAAAATAGAGAGTGCTGGGTGAGCATCATATGGACTACTGGGAGCTGCATGAGCTTCGTGCGCACGGAGCCTTCTGGGTGATACAGGAGCTGTATGGCAGTGTGAAGGGTCTTTAAACATGTGTGGTCCTGGTACCGAAATCTAGAAGGCAAGAGAGTCAGAGGGAAAAGAGTTTTGTTAAAGGGACATTTTATTTCACAGGAAACAATAAAGATTTTCTCAGCACTTTATTTTTTCTATGTGTTGTATTATGAACATTTTCTTTCCTTCTATTTTTTTTTTTTTTTGAGTTGGAGTCTCACTGTCGCCCAGACTGGAGTGCAGTGGCTGCTCCCGGCCACCGCAGCCTCGACCTGCTGGGCTCCGGCGATCCTTCCGCCTCAGCCTTCCAAGTAGCCGGAACTACAGGTGTGCGCTACCACGCCCGGCTGATTTTTTGATTTATTGTAGAGATGAGATCTCGCTGCCCAGGCGAGTCTCGAACCTGCGGGCTCAGGCAATCCACTCACCTCAGCCTCCCAAAAGCGCGGGATTACAGGCTGAGCCACCGAGCCCCGTTTTTAACATTTTCAAACATAGAACCAAGGTCAGAATTTTACAGTGACTACCCCCATCATCTAGAGTCTACCAACGACATGGCATCACGGATGCTCTATCACATTCTGTCCACCCTCACAGTGAGAACTTCTGGAAACAAGGAAGGGACACAGAGCATTATTTCCTTTATGACTCAACTAGCAAACAAACTTCCTGCTAAGTGGAAATGCGAAGAGGCATCAAAACAGCTGGGTCTGAGAAAGACAACACTTGATGCCCCCAACCCACCTTGCCCAGTCAGCTCTTCTCTCTCCTCACATCCTGTCAATCAGAACTTCCATCAAACAGTTCAGAAGCATTCTATGTCTTAAATCCCCGCAAAACCCACTGCAGAAAGAAAAGCAACCATGTTCTAGAAAAAACAAGTTTCTCAGTCCTACACTAATGGCTTTAAGAATCACCTAGCAAGGCAACCCCCTAGAGTCCCTTCCCGGTCTGGGAGCTTTTCTGTCCTCTCAATAAATCCTACTTAAAAAAAAAAAAAAAAAGAAGCTGGGCTCGGTGGCTCAGCCTGTAATCCCGCGCCTTTGGGAGGCTGAGGTGAGTGGATTGCCTGAGCCCGCGGGTTCGAGAACCGCCTGGGCAGCGAGACCTCATCTCTACAATAAATAAAAAAATCAGCCAGGCATGGTAGCGCACGCCTGTAATTCCGGCTACTTGGAAGGCTGAGGCGGAAGGATCGCCGGAGCCCAGCAGGTCGAGGCTGCGGTGGCCGGGAGCAGCCACTGCACTCCAGTCTGGGTGACAGAGTGAGACTTCAACTCAAAAAAAAAAAAAAAGAATCACCTAGCAGATGGTGGGTACTCCAGAAACACAAATTAGCCAAAGACTGAAAAAATGTCACCATTCTGTGATAGTAATCTATAGTTGTCATTAACCTGAGACCCACCTCCACTTCTTTCTTTCCTCCTGTGAACTTAGTGTTTCAAGTTCACAAATGATCAGGAAAATGAAAATAATGGCAGAACAAAATATTGTTTTCTGATTATACTATAATTTTGACAATTGCCCAAAAGTAAAAAGTCTAACCATGTGAGAGAAAATGAACTCTCGCACACACTCTGCTGGAAGTACAAATTGGAAAGCAGTTTGAGTACTAGAACTGAAGGTGTGACCACACTAGTGGCCAGTAAGCCCTCCTATCCCATCCCAAAATACTGCTCCCTATACTAAGAGACATGTGACAGATACTGGAGGACTGTGATGAAATAGGGAGAACTGAAGGAACAGTCTAGATGTCCATCAGCAGATGACTAGCTAAAGAAGAAGGAATATAGTCAGAAGACTAAATTAATCAGTAAAAATAAACGGCTTAGATCTACACGTATCAACAAGGACAAATCAGAAACATCTGAGTGACAAAAGGACACATAAAGAATGATATCTCTGTGTAAAATGTTAAACGCACTAAATAATATTATTGTTTAAAAATATACTGCCGGGCACAGTGGCTCACATCTATAATCCCAGCACTTTGGGAGGCCGAGGTGAGAGAACTGCCTAAGTCCATGGGTTCAAGACCAGCCTGGGCAACTTGGTGAGACCTCATCTCTACAATATATTAAAAAATTAGCTAGGTGTGGTGGCACGTGCCTGTAGCTCCAGTTACTTGGGAGGTTGAGGTAGAAGGATCACTGAGCCCAGCAGGTCGAGGCTGCAGTGGCCATGAGCATGCCACTGCCCTCCAGCCTGGGTGACAAAGTAAGACTTTGACTCAAAAAAACAAACAAAAAAAAACCGGACACAGAATGCATTAAAATATAAAAGACACATAAAATATAAAATACACATGCATGAGACCAAGCACAACCTTACAACCTTCCTCTTAGGGAAGAATGAGAATGAAACAGACAAAAATACAAAGTTGTCAGCATTTATTAAATATGGGGGCCGCTACTATTATCTGCACATTCTTATATTTTTAAAATATTTCATGTTTTAAAAATGCTGTTTCTTTCATCATTAGAAGCATCCCGTGTGTCAACAGGCAAATCATTTAACTTTACCAATCCTCATCCTTGATCTCTTAACATGATGATGATATCTGCCCCACCATCTGTATTATGCCAGTAACAAGCTATAAAAGAGACTTTGCTTGATCTACAACATTCATACCTTTACTAAATGGCACCAAGAAAATAAAATCAACTTACTTGAGTCCTGTCTTCACAAATTTCTGCCAATCATCAGGATCAACTTCATTAAGTGCATGCTACAAATAAAGCAAGCAAGAAATATACATGAAACATCTCAATCTAAAAAATACGGAAAGGCTTCAGCCGTAGAACCTTAAGACATCTGCTCCATGGGTCTGACTCCTCCTCTGTAAAACACAAGATTAAAGGGATGAGAAAGAGTAACCAAAGTCCCCTGCTGCTTTGACGCTTGTGATTCCACTCAGTTGCTCCTCTGTTCCAGACTTTGCAATTTTTTTTTTAACAGGAGAACAGACATACAAATTTATTAATGTGCACAGGGAAAATCTCAGAGTGGTTATCCATCTTTGTTCAATTCCTGACTAGTATGTGATAGCTCAAACTTAAGGAGGCACAGAGCAGAATCTAGATTAATGCTAAGACAAAAACTAAAATGCAGAATATGGAATTAAAGTTAGAGTCATTCAGAAAATATAAGTTATCCAAACACCCCTCAAAAGCATGCATTTTTTTTACTTTTTGGGGCCGGGTTTGGTGGCTCAGCCTGTAATCCCAGCACTTTGGGAGGTCGAGGTGAGTGGATTGCCTGAGCCCGTGAGTTCGAAACCAGCCTGGGCAACTTGGTGAGACCTCGTCTCTCCAATAAATCAAAAATTAGCCAGGCATGGTAGTGTGTGTCTGTAGTTCCGGCTACTTGAAAGGCTGAGGCGGAAGGATCGCCTGAACCCAGCAGGTTGATGCTGGGGTGGCCATGAGTGTGCCACTGCACTCCAGACTGGGCAACGGAGTGAGACTCCAACTTAAAAAAAAAAAAAAAAAAAAAAAAATCAGTCATCTCTGCTGGTAGCTGACTTTTTTTTTTTTTTTTTGAGTTGGAGTCTCACTCTGTCGCCCAGACTGGAGTGCAGTGGTCGCTCCCGGCCACCGCAGCCTCAAGCTGCTGGGCTCCAGCGATCCTTCCGCCTCAGCCTTCCAAGTAGCCAGAATTACAGGTATGCGCTACCACGCCCGGCTGATTTTTTTTTAATTTATTGTAGAGATGAGGTCTCGCTGCCCAGGCAGGTCTCAAACCCGTGGGCTCAGGCAATCCACTCACCTCAGCCTCCCAAAGGCTGAGCCACTGAGCCCGGCGGCGGTAGCTGACTTATTAGCATACCCATGATCATCAAATAGGCAAAGGATTTTCCTGATTAGTCTTGTTATTTTTTCCTTTGTTTACTACTTCAAACAGCACAGATAGATTTGCAATTCACCTTCCATTAAATAGCTAATGAAAGCTACTAGTGTGACACCTTCATCCAGTCCCCAGCCCCTTGGTCATTGGCTGCAAGACATGAAGAGGTCTGTGGAATTGGAGGATCGCTGCTGGTGCCACAGAGACTGGCTAAAGGCAGGTGTGCTTAGGCTGCCACCTCCACCAGGTTGGCATGCAGGAGATGAGACCACAGTGCCAAAGATTACAAAGGATACCCAAAGAGCAGAGCACCTGGACTCCCTGCCGAGCCATACCTCACACTCATCACGTTTTAACATGTATGTTTCCCTTGCCCCAGCAGCTCCTTTTTCAGAAACTCAGTCGGAGATAACTGATCAAGTACGTGAAGGTGGACCATGCAAGCTGGTCACCACAGCATTCTAAATCATAGCAAAGAACCGAATCCACAGTATACCGTATACAACTACATAATACATGCAACCAGAAGCCTACTGTGCCACTAACAAGGTCAAAACTGGTCCAGCTGTTGGCATGGGGAAAAAACCTCTAAATATGGTATTACGCTAAAATTTAATATCCAACCAGCCAAAAGACCAGGCCACACACAGCTTACATAATATGATCCTATTAACACTGACAATTATTTTATAATTTTATCACATACGCATGGATATACAGCAAGATTCTCAGGAGGATATTCACCAAATATATCTTGGGATAAATTTGCCTCTAGACAGTGGGAGATTTTTATAATTTTCTTTATTTTTGTATTGCTAATGTTTGCAATGAGTATGTTTGTTAGCTTTATAATCACAAGATCCAGTAATTCCAAATTTTTTTGTGTGAACACCGTACAATTACTACTCAGCAGCTACTCATTCTTACCACAAATGAATCTGGAAAGCATCAGAGAACCGAAAGAAGTCAGACACACCAAAGTGCACATATGGTATGATAATACTTTATGATTCCAAGTCTACAAAAGTCAAAACAGGCAAAATAATAGAATTGTGACAGAAATCAAGATAGTGCTTACTCTGAGGAAGAGGCACAAAAAACCTTCTTGAATGATGAAAATGTGGGGTAAACAGGTATATGGACTACATTTATTTCTGTATAGTTCACAAATATGTAATTATACCTCAATTAAAATAAAACAGAGTAAGGAGGGAGGCAAACCCCTAAAAGAGCCCAGCCTGTCACTCCATCATCAAGCCACTGGCTGGGTAGAGGAGAACAATGGCCAAATACAGTATTTCTAAATTTTATGAAAACTATAAACCCACAGACTAAGCAGCTTACTGAACCCTAAGCACAAGGAACTGGAAAAAACTATATTAAGATGCATCATAAACAAACTGATTTAAACCACGCTAAAAAAAAACCAAAATCCTGGCTGGGCACAGGGTCTCACATCTGTAATTCCAGCACTTTGGGAGACAGAGGGAGGAGGACTGCTTGAGTCCAGGAATTTGAGATTAGCCTGGGCAACACAGCGAGACCTACAAAAAAAAATTAAGTTAGGTGTGGTGCTGCACACCTGTAGTCCCAGCTACTCGGGAGGCTGATGCGGAAAGATCACTTCAGCCCAGAAGCTGGAGGCTGCCAGGAACCATGATTATGCCACTGGACTACAACCTGGGAGATAGTGAGACCCTGACTAAAAAAAAAAATTCAGCCGGGCTCGGTGGCTCAGCCTGTAAAACCGTGCCTTTGGGAGGCTGAGGTGAGTGGATTGCCTGAGCCCGTGGGTTCGAGACCCACCTGGGCAGTGAGACCTCATCTCTACAATAAAAATAAAAAAATCAGCCAGGCGAGGTAGTGCATGCCTGTAATTCCGGCTACTCAGAAGGCTGAGGCGGAAGGATCGCCGGAGCCCAGCAGGTTGAGGCTGCGGTGGCCGGCAGCTGCCACTGCACTCCAGTCGGGGTGACCAAGTGAGATTCCAACTCAAAAAAAAAAAATTCTAAACTCAGAGAAAGATACAACATATAGAGGAAAAAAAGATTATGACAGATTTCTTACCTAAAACAAAGCAAGCCAAAAGATAATAAAGCAACAGTTTTAAAATATTTTAAGGGGAAAAAAAAAACTTGTCAATCTGCTCATTTCACTGGAAATTTTACATCCAGTAAAACTTCTCTCAACTCACTATATGTGGCCAGTATTACCTGATCCCTAAGACAAAAGATACTACAGGAAAACAAAATTAAAAGCATTCCTCATGCACACAGGCACAAAAATTCTTCACAAAATATAAGCAAATCAAAAAAACAATATGTAGAAATAGCATATCATAATCAAGTAGGTTTATCCCAGGAATGCAAGGTTGGTTTAATTAATGTCAAAAAAATTAGTTAATATAATTTACCTTATTAATAAACTAATCAAAAACAAGACCTTTTTTTAAGAAATGAGGTCTTACTCTGCCACCCAGGCTGGAGTGTAATGGTGCGATCATGGTCCACTGCAGTCTCGAACTCCTAGACTCAAGTGATCCTCCTGCCTCGGCCTCCCAAGTAAATGGAATTACAAGCCAACGCCACCAGGTCCAGCAAAAATCAAGACCTCATGTTACATTTCAGTAGATGCAAAAAATCATTTGACAAAATCCAAAGTCCATTCTTGATACAAGATGGCTGATCAATTCTGAGGTTGTTTCCCCAGCTGCCACTCTCATTTCTCTTTTTTTTTTTTTTTTGAGTTGGAGTCTCACTCGGTCACCCAGACTGGAGTGCAGTGGCCGCTCCCGGCCACCACAGCCTCGACCTGCTGGGTTCCGGTGATCCTTCCACCTCAGCCTTCCAAGTAGCTGGAATTACAGGCACGCGCTACCATGCCCGGCTGATTTTTTGATTAATTGTAGAGATGAGGTCTCGCTGCCCAGGCGGGTCTTGAACCCGTGGGCTTAGGCAATCCACTCACCTCAGCCTACCAAAGGCGCGGGATTACAGGCTGAGCCACCGAGCCTGGCTCACTCTCATTTCTTACAGAGCCACATTCATGCCACCTGGGATGAAATGTATCCGTAAAGCTTGGTTTGTCCAGCACACTTTTCCTTTAAAAACTTAACCAGGATCTCTGAGAAAAGATACCTACCAACAACTCGTTTAATCTGAGCAGCATTTGCTTCTCCTGAAGTTGATTATGGTCACTGTCTTGCTGGCCACCACTGAAAGACCCAATCAGCCACTTGATACAGGACTCCAGAAGGTTCCTTCTCCAGGCACACAGTTCTTCTGCAGACCCTTCCAGAGCTGCTGAAACAGAATCTGCCACAATCCACCTGGAGCAAAAGATGAGAGTTGCAAAGTTAGAGAGAAGGCTTAAATCCCTCTGGCTTTACATAATTCAACACCACAAGGGCCATAAGAACAAATGCCCTGAGTCCTGCTTCTAACACCACCCACTCAAAGGCATTCCCATACTCTTTCTTTTTTTTTTTTTGAGTTGGAGTCTCACTCTGTCACCCAGACTGGAGTGCAGTGGCCGCTCCCAGCCACCGCAGCCTCAACCTGCTGGGCTTTAGCGATCCTTCCACCTCAGCCTTCCAGGTAGCTGGAATTACAGGTGCGCATTACCACGCCCAGCTAATTTTCGATTTATTGTAGAGATGAGGTCTTGCCAAGTTGCCCAGGTGGGTCTCGAACTCGCGGGCTCAGGAAATCCATTCACCTCAGCCTCCCAAAGTGCTGGGATTACAGGCTAAGCCACCAAGCCCGGCTCCCAGACTCTTTCAAAGATAACCAGAGTTTTTACAACCAAGAGAAACAATATTAGCACATCAGAAAAAGGATATGTATATTCAGACTTTGTCTAGACCAGGGAGGATCTCTCAGCCTCAGTGCTACTGATATCTTGACTAGATAATTCTGCCCTCTAGAAGGCAGAAGCAACACCCCTTAAACCGCAATCATGACAAGGCACCCCTGGCTGAGAGCCACTGCTCTCAGGGAAGCAGACCCAACCACCCACTTGCAAAGATGTATGCACTCCAGGCAGGTGGCTGGAAGAAGAGTTCTCACAGGAACTGACTGCTCACTGACAGGCACAACAGTAACAGCGGTTTCTCACTGACTTTATAAATACTAAAAAGAAAAGCAAAGCCATCAAACAAACATGAGCCTTCATACCTCTTGTGACTGCTTGGAGTCTGAAGCAAGCTGGGCAAGCAGTCCATGAGGACACGGAGATCTTTGGCTCTTGCAAATGGGACAAGCTGGGCCAGGATTTCCTGATGCAGCCCAGACTCTGCGGGATCATCAGCACTGAGAAGCTTGTTCTGCAGCTGTCTCCACAGGGCCTTCCTCAAGACAGGAATGACAGTGGAGGACACTAGAGCAAAGACACAAAGAGGGGCCACTGCATGCAAAGGTGGTACTTGTGGTCTTAGTGATGCCACACTGGTGGCCAGAAATTGGCCATGACAGGAATACTCACACCATGAAAACTAGCAAATGCTACAAATCCATCTCTTCTAAGGGTCCTTCCTCTATCTCATCAATCAACACTCTTGACAGACACTCTCTTCAACCCAGTAGATCCTGGGTATATCCCCTAGTTCTAAGTTCATGATAAGACTGAATGCCAATTCACATGGGATTTATTCCTCAGAGGTGTAGAACGGGAAAAATACCTGCTATGGTTGGATATTTTACCCCTTCAAACCTCATACTGAAATCAGGGTCCCAATGTTGAAGGTGCTTGGGTCATGAGGGCAGATCCCAAAAGAATGGCTTGGTATAGTCCCTGGGGTAATGAGTGATTTCTCACTCTGATAGTTCCCAAGATAACTGGTTGTTAAAGAAAGCCTGAAACCTCCTGCAGGTTTTCCCTCTTGCTTCCTCTCTCGCCATGTGATCTCTCTGCACAGCCGGCTCTGCTTTGCCTTTTGCCATGAGCGGAATCAGCCTGAAACTCTCATCAGATGCAGAAGCTGACCCCATGCCTCCTGTATAGCCTACAGAACTGTGGCCAAATAAACCTCTTTTCTTCATAAATGACTGAGTCTCAGGACCAAGACAGTATCCAAGGAGAGGTACATCAAAAGCCACTGAACACATGCTGTCTTACTTTTTAAAACACCTGTCATCGTGGACATAAAGTTATGTAAAAGAGAGACAAAGCAGTTAGTGAAAAATCATTCATGCATTTTTTTTAAAAAAGGAATTACATTAAATTTGAGATAATCAGAAAATACCTTAGATCTGAAATCTGAAACCCAGCAAGTGGAAAAAGAGAAAGCTGGACCCAAGCAGCCTCAACTCATTATCAACTCACTAACACTGGAGAAAGTGGGATAGGCCAAGGATGAATTAGTCCTGAATGATTCCTTCAACCTAACAAGACTTAAGATTTGGGCCCCAACTATCACCCACCCATCCCCCAAGCTTCATGTGGGACAACCCAGAATTGATGGGGTACAAGGGTCAGGACATAGGGAAAGGGATGTGGTGCTGGAGAGGATTTCTCTATCTTTCACAAACTTCGGAACTGGGTCAGGAGGAGAAATAGAACTAATCCCAGAATGTGAAGTTCCAAGGGATTAAAAATGAACATGAATTTGCCTTCTAAATCCCTCAAACTGAAATTCCCAGTTGCCCAAAGCCAGCCTTTCCCTCACCTCCTGCTGGGCGAGTGAAATGGCCCTGCATCCTGCACTGGAGATACACGTGGACAAGGGGGAGGAAGTCGTCCAGGTCCCCCTGCAAGTCAAGTCCCGGGCCAGCCTGCAGGCACCAATGCTCAAACCACAGGAGATGGGTGCAGCTCTGCTGGAGGAGCAGGGAGGCGACAGCGAGGGCTGCCTGCGTGCGCTGGGCCAGGCAGTAGTCAAGCAGGTCAGCCCTAACTGCGGGGGCCAGCACAGGGTCTCTTTGCAGAGTGTGGAGGAGCACGGTGTCCAGCTCACCCACAGCCAGTGCAGGCAGCAGAGCCCCCAGGCCTCTCACGTATTCGGAGGACCACAGGAGCTCGCCACTCTGCAGCTGATCCTGGGGGCTGCTGGTCAGCAACTGCACCAGCATCTTCCCGAGGGGGTTCAGTTGTCTCTCTTTCCTGGGGGATTTGGTGGATCGCTGGGTCACCAAGTGGGCCTCAGGTAGGCTCAGCAGGGCCAGGGTGACCTCACGGAGCTGAGTGCTCTCCATGTACATATGTAGCTCCTGCAAGGCCTCCAGCTGTGGCTGGGTCCTTGGTGGCGATGCGGCTGAGCCTGCCTTCCTGGTTTGCAGCTCTATTAACATGCTTTGGGTGATGGCCTCTGAGTACCTGGCCAGAAGGCCCAGCTGATCGATGTTCTGGAGGATCGGGGCGATCACCATCAGCAGTTGAAGGACCCCTGCACTAATGTGGGTGGCCAGGAGCTTCACGAGGATGGGGCTGAGGGTGTGCGGGGGGAGGGCCTGCTGCTCCAGGGCCAGGAACCAGCTCTCCAGTGTGGGGTGCCTGAGGACGGCCACAAGCACCTCCTCCAGTGTCTGAAATGTAGTGATAAGATACAGATGTCACAAAAGATGACCAGGAAAGGGGTGGCAGCTCTACACAAGTGTTCACTGTTGTTTGTGGAACCTAGCAGAAAGCAGTTTTCCAATCCCATTCCATCCTCAAGCCCTGCATTCCAATGAATCTCTCAGGGGTGCTGATAGCTAAGCCAGACAAAGCTGTTATCCCGCCATAATGTAACAGCCCGACTGCACATCACCTCCCCGTACAGCTGTTGAGCACCATGAAGGCTGGACTATGACTTGGTCAGTGCCCCACCCAGATTCACGAGCATGTGTCTGAAGAATCCAGTCAGTGAATTTATTATGCGGCAAAATTGCTCTCCACGGCTACTCAATGGAGGGGACGGGCCATGCAGAAACACCAATATGAAATTATGATTAATTAGCTACTGGTTTCTCTTTTGCAGCCTTGCCCTTCTAAATGAAGCTGGTTGAAGGATGTGGGCATCTCCTGACAACTGGGGTTTAAATGAGACCATGTATCTGAGGAAGGTGAATGGGACTAAACCACTGAGAATGTCCACATTCCTGAACTTTAGGTGATTCTATCTCCACTGTCAGGAGACTGGGCCCTGAGAAACTAGCTCTGACCCAGCTGAGTACAGACTACTGATCAGAAAGCAGCTGAGCCCCTTTTGCTGGACGGAAGAATAATCTGATTCAGTTGTTCCTTACAGCATTGTTGAACATAATTCCAAGCTAATGAAGCTACACCAGTCCCCAGGAACAGGAATAAACTGTCCTTCTTTATTTACTCTTAAGGGAGAAAAAGAGGAATCTACGATACTTTTCCACTGAGCCTTGCCAGTTAAACCAGATCATGACTATGTGTCAGGAACATCTTTGCCCCATGTCGTGTTGACTGGCTAATGGGTGGTCTCACCAAAACAAACACCTCCCAGAAAGTCAATATGGAGATCAAAGGAAGAAAGCCATAGATTTCAACTTGATTGTGAAACAAGGAACACAGTGCCTCCTGAACCCAGTGCAACAGGTTACATGGCAAACCTGAAATATTCACTCTGGCCCCAATTTAACAGTCTGCTTCACAAGACTAAGACTTGTTGTATTCTTCTTGGAGCAGTCTATTTCCTGGGTGTATTTACTGTGAAAAGATGTATACACTGCCTATCCTTTATTCAACACAGGCTACAGTTGTCTGGGAGGAAAATCCTCACAGTTTCTCAGCAGCTTATCTCACAGAGTGAGGGAACACTGCTTGCAGGGAGGATGGCTGCACAGAGAACAACCAGAAAGAGGAATGAGGAATGCCCAAATTTAACCACGGTTATCTCCGAGGCGGGGTAGAAGGGAGGTGTCACGGATGGTTCTCGGTATCTCTCCTGTAGGTTTCTGCATCTGCCTATTTTCCTACAATGATTACATATTTATTTTTAATCAAAAGCGGAGAGAAAGTCACTATCCGTGATGTCATCGGAAAAGGCTAACAGGCTCCCCGGGGAGAAGACAGTAGTACCTGGTCACTGGCCAACTCCAGTGAAGCCACAGACTCCATGTCCAGAAAGAGGTCAGATTCGGCCTGGGCAGCCTCACATTTCTGCCGGTTCTGGATATCGAGCTGCTCACAGTGGAGAACCAGGAGTCTGAGGAGATCCAAGAAGAGCTGCAGGAGAGGCGGGCCCACACTCTTGCCCAGCTGTGAGGAGAGAGCACGGCATTCAGCAGGGAAGAAACAGCAGCCACCATGCAGGGACCATGAAGACACTGTGCTATCAGAGACGCAGGGCAGGCAGAAAGGGCAACACCTCCACAGGCAGGGCTTGTAAAATGCCCATCACCTCCAAGTCAGCTCTCAAATAAGAGCTTGTCTTCCTAAATCTTGAGAAAATAAATAGGTTTGTTTTGACTAAAACGAGGGGAGACCCACCTCAGAACCGAAACTGAAAACCTGGAAACTACGTCACGGACAGAAGCTCAACAGTGAACTACTGAATTAATAAACTTACGACAGAAAGAGGGAGGGCTGGCTGACCCAATTTACTGTAGGAAGGGCCCTGTGTTTACCAGGAGCTGCCCTAAGACATGACCTGGCTCACCATCTGCAGCTGCTGAGGGACATGCAGAATCTGCAACTGAGGTCCGGAGCGAACGGCATTGAAACTATCCCTGCGCAGTGGCTCCAGGAAGCAAGAGCAGCACTGAGCTGGGAGTTAGGCTGCTGGCTGCAGGTGTGCCCTGTGGCCCTGATACCATGAGAAATACCGTCCCTCAGTGTGGGCCCAACTCAATGAAGGCTGAGCTCTCTGGTGGCACGCTCTGGGCACGCGTTGGGGGTTGGTGCTGGAGGGACAGAGTTGACCTTGCTGAAGTTCTCCACGGTGCTCCTGAGGTAGAGCAGCACCTGCTTCACTGCACGCAGGACCTGGGGCATGGGGAGTTGTGGGACAGCAGCCTGCAGCTGCGCCTGGACACCCTCGTCCCGCAGGGCTTGGCTCTCATAGGCCACCTGCAGCAGGGTGGTGAAGGAAGAGGCGGAGGAAGGAGCAGAAGACGAGAGGCCGCCTGGTACCTACAGAGGGTGAGAGAGGGGGCAAAAGGCCGGGGAAGAGAAAGACATATCAACGCAGATGAAGAGGGTCATAGGCTGGTAACACAGGCACAGGTGACACATACAACAAAGGGGCATTTCACAAGAATCGTGCACTAAAACTAACAAATATGGGACACATGGCATTTTACTTAACAAAGTCCCAATAAATTAGTCATACGTATTCTCCTGGAGTGTGTTACTGCTGACAGCATGTGAGGCCTTGAGTCAGGAGCAATCTACACACCGTGGAGGACAGACACCACAGGCAGGAGCCACAAGTGACACAAATAGATCACAGCAGTCACTTTGAGGAATCAACGGAAACTGGGAAATTAGCCCACAGAGGAGCCCACTCTGTGAGCAACTTGTCTTCTAACGGCCCTCGACAGGAGTCTCAGGTAATATCTAGTTGGAAGGGCAAGACAATGGACAAAATGCAGAGTAACTTCTGGAGCTCTTCTGCCTCAAACTGAAGAGTTCATTTCTTCCAACATAATTCCCAAAATGCCTTATTTGCCCTACGTGGCTTACGTTGTTATAACTCTAAACACCCAATTTCCTAAGTCTAAAAAGCCTGAAACTCAGTGGTTCTCAAAGCATGGTACCCAGACTAGCAGCAGCATCACAGGAAACACGTGAGAAATGCACACTGTTAGGCCCCATCCAGACCTACTGGATCAGACCCTGCACAAGTGAAGCCCAGCAGTGGTATCTGAATGAGTCCTCCAGGGAATTTCAACACACCATGCACGGTGAGATTTACTATGATTTACTCAACAGGGGGTGGACACATACTTTGAGCACCCACGAGGGGCAGCATGGAACATCTAACACCTCCAAGTAAGCCCTGTCTGGCTATAACCTCGGCAAATGGCAGACAGAGGTGGCAACAGCTGTTACAGGCATGGGCTCTGACATCAGACTCTCCAGGCCAGATCCTGACTTCATCACCAAGTGGTGGTAGAAACCACTCTGTGCCTCAGTTTCTCTATGTGCATAATGGATACTAAGTCCTGATCGATGTCTCATAGTTATGGTAATAATTAAATGGCTAAAGATTCATGCAGTATACTTAGTGTGGAGCCTGGCATGCCCCACAGAAAACATGCAATCAATATCGGCAACTGCTACCACTATTAGAACACAAAGAGGCCCTAAGCTGGTCAGCAGTTAAAATGGAATGGATAACCCCAAAACTCATCCTGCAACATTAATTTCTTGCCCCACAGAGCATCTGTAAATATTCTTCATTAGAACCAGAACCCCATTACAAGAATGGAGTTCTTACCAAAAGAAAATACTTTTTTGTCTTTTCTTCCCCAGTTTCAGCAGAATGGAGCATGCTGGGGAACTTGAGGGACCAGGTCTGGCAGCAAAGCATGGTTAGTAGAGGCATGCTAGGGCCCATTAAACAGTTAGGGACAAGCATGCATAGACTACTTGGTAAGGAAAAAAGGAAGAGGGGTAGCCTCCTGTCCCAAACCAAAACAGTGATCGATTACAATAATTATGGAGCAAGTGGAAGATTTAATTTGGTTGCATCACTGAGTCCTTTGTATTTCAGTTACATACTATTTAGCATCATCTCTTGTGCAGGAGAAATTAGGTTAAGAAATTTCCCCCACAGGTTATATGGCTACTCAGCTGCACAGTTGTGTGAAGCCAGCTGCGCCCCAGCAGAAAACCTGCACAGGAGCAGTGATCACAGCTACAGCTGCAGCCACAGCCATGACTCACCCAGGCCTCTCGGGCTTGTTCCGGGATCCAGAGGCTGTAGTATCTGTTAAACCGGGAAAGCTGATAGCAGCAAGGTGGGTGTGGAGGCTCAAATTTGTCATAAGCCTGGAGTAGGAGACATAGAGCCAGGGGGTCCCTCTGAGTGTGGAGGAGGTCGGTCAGCACTGCTGTCAGATATGCCACGATGCTTTCCACTGCAAAGGAACAAGATCTGTGTGGGAACAGGACTACCGTTTTGTGACCCAACACAATCTCCTTCCACACCCAAGGAAAACCCAGGAGATCTCATACACATTCCATGAGGGATCACATAAGTACATGGGAAGAAGACGCTGCTGTTAGACTGAACCAGGTTCTATTTTATAAAATATACAGCACATGATCAGATACCAGGCCCAAGGTCAGAAGTAGAAATCGAGGTGTGTAAGAAGTAAGGCAAAAGCCACCTGGAACCACCACCCATTAGAAAACAACATTCCATCTACTCTGCCCTGGCAAACAAGTGTCTCTTGCAGGCAGGCTGGGATCACATGCCTGGTTTAGGTACTTCCAAGCCATAATGCCCCCTTCCTGATTGTCTACTCTCTCTTCCCCCTGCCCAGTGATCCTGGAAACCAAGTTTTGGAGGGCACAGCTGCACAATGAAAGCAGCTTATACCCCTGAGCTGATGCCAGAAGACAGTCACCCAGAAGAGCCACCTGGCCCATACTGAATCCTAAAAAGGTCAAGATACAGTCCTTCACTCATTAAACTACTGACATGGTAGGGCTTACTTCTTACTGTAGCAAAGCCAGAGATCTCCTGATCAATTACACTACTGCAATCTGTGAGCACTTCCTTGTGCTAAGTTGCTTGGAAAACCCAGCAAGGATGAAGGGCTCATCCTTTGCACCAAGATACCAGAACGTAGATTAAAAAACATCAGTGTTACACCTGGTGTCTGTGAAGCCATGCAAACACATTATTGCAGACTCATCCTCAAATGGCCATTTCCCAACAGCCAATCCAGCCTCAGGGTTCTGACCCATGCACTCTTAGCTCTGCCAGCTGGGTGGCTCCCACTCTGGTGGGTCTGAACTCTTGCTGTCCTGGGCTCTCATCAACCAATTCCAGAACATCTGGAAACCTGCCACCCATTCTACAGAGATCACTGGCCTGATGTAGCCACAATACCCTGTCTATACACAGGTACCTGCTTCATTTTCTGTCCCAAGTAGCAACTTATTCCTGGCTTCCAGGGCCGCAGGGACCACAGCACTAAATGGGAACGTGAGTAGGATCATGTCTTCATTTAATAAGAACCCGATTTCCTCATCCAAGCCTTCGGTGCCCTCCACCAGGACGTCCACCATGTCGAGAACATCTGAGACAAAAAGAAGAGAGCCCAGCTGAGGTCAGAGCCACCAAAGCGTTCCAGAGAATATCCCAAAGGAGAAAGGAACAAGAGGACGTATGCAAAAAAAAATTAAAAAAAAAAAGAAAAAGAAAAAAGCTCTAAAATTTCTCTCAGGGAAATGCATAATACAGCTTGATCTTAAACAGATGAAGCCACTGCCTACAAAGTCTTTAAAATCTTTGTCTGACAAAATGCAGGATATTGAGATGAGGTGATGATAAATCAAACTTTCCTCATGTAACACAAGAAGCCCAGAAACTTTAACCTGGATACTCAGGCAAACAAACCAAAATCTGAGGCAAATTACTATGAGGCTTAAAGTCCAGAGCAAAGTCAGAGTGTCTGGGTTCAAATCCTGACTTTGGCTGGGCATGGTGGCTCACACCAGTAAATTCCAGCACTTTGGGAGGCCAAGATGGGAGAACTGTTTGAGTCCAGGAGTTTGAGACCAGCCTGGGCAATAAGGCAAGACCTCATCTCTACAAAAAATTAGTCAGGTGTGGTAATGCATATTTGTAGTCCCAGCACTTGGGAGGCTGAGGTGGGAGGACAGCTGGAGCCCAGGAGTTTGAAGCTGCAGTTAGCCATGACTGCACCACTGCGCTCCAGCCTGGGTGACACAGCAAGACCCCAACACACACACATACACACACACACAAAATCCTGACTTTGCTCCTAGTAGGTATGTGAGCTTGAGCAAGCTACTTCACCTCTCTGTGCCTCACCTGCTCTATTTGTAATATATAAAATAAGGATATTGATAACGCCCTTCTCCCTTAGGGCTGTTTATGAGGTTTACATAAATTATGATCTGTAGATCTTAGAACAGTGCCTGACACACAGTAATACTCCACAAATAAAAACAGTCCTGCAAGTAAGTTCTACACATTTCCTATTACATGAATAAATAAGGGGATTTCATTTCCAGAACAGGCTGATCTTTAATGCAAAGAAACGGGACATCTGCACATTGCCTAGGGTACTAGTGCAATTTCTGTTCTGTCTCTAACATGCGACTGTGGTTCGATCTTCAGACCCCAAGCAGCAAAGAAGGGAGTGGTACATACCATCAATGTGGGAAATGGGAATGCTGACATCGTCAGCATCCTGCTTCATCACAGCGGCCTGCAGTGTGCTCGCTTCCTGGACAAAGTCAGATGCTTTGTCTGTGTATGAAAAAGGATGTGCCACCAATGTCAACAATATCTGAGCATCAAAGATCCAAGTGGGAAACACGTAGATGGTCACAAGTGAAAGGAAGAAAAAAAAGTTATTGGTAAAAATCAAGAGAAGCACTAAAATGTTCAGTGCTTAATAAGAACAATAATTTTTACTGCAAGTTGTTTGGGTTTTTTAACATTTTTGCTGTGGAATTAAAAAAAAAAAAAGTCTCTTAGGCTAGTCTTGAACTCCTAGGCTCAAGCAACCTCCCACCTCGGCCTCCCAAAGTGCTGGGATTACAGGTATGAGTCACCATGCTCAGCCCCAGTATTCCATTTTTAATACCGCTTTTAGTATCCTCTTCCTCCCTCATGCTAAAACAAATTCCCGAAAGGAAACTAAATAGCATGCATAAATATATTCCTATTTTACAGATTCTGAAGTCCCAGCAAGAATTAGAAGTAAGCCAGGACAAGAAGCCTTTTGGCACCAGCGCATCAAAAATGTCTCAATTACACTAAGGAGCACTGAGCAGAATCGTCTCTGAACATGCTCCTATAAGTGGGAATTGTGTGCTTACGCGTTCCAGAAACTGAATCACGGTCTCTCTACTCTCTTCCACGGTGTTATCTAAGTGCTCCAGCCAGAGTTCCAGCTCCTTCCAGGTGTGCTCAAACACCCCCGTATCCCGTAGAATCTGTCAGGAAGTAGGTACCAGGGAAAAGTCAGAACAGAACTTGCTTCCTCTGGGAGTTAATGAGGTTTCATGAGGCTCCAGCATCACACGGAGACCCAAGGAACACAACAGAGATGGAAGTTTAATCCCAGGTTTTCAAAACAACATCCCCACTTTCGAGGTTAACAAGGAAAGGAGATCATTCTGTGCTCCATCAAAGACTACACAGTCCCTTGTTTGCTGTGGCTTATTCCTTCTACTAATTTCCTAAATAAAAAGAAGGGAAAGAATTTGGCTGCTACTTAGGAGGTTGGTTTTCAGTCTGGATTTCCACAAAGACCCAAGTAAACATGCAAAACATGTCCCTTCATGAAATTCTCCAAGGCCACAAGTCAGGCACATCTTATCCTCTCAATGCGACACCTGAAGACTCAGACCTGGGCCAGAAGCAGTCACCATTCCCAACATAACAGAATTTGGCATGAGGCAGGACTTGAATCTGCAGAGGCAAATAGGTGACATCCCCAAATGGCCTGATAACAGAGACTCAGGGTCTAAGAGGCTTCATGGCACAGAGCCTTGCAACTGTGTGCACCAAAGGAAAACGTGACTGTGCCAATCCCATCTATCTGCAGTCAGTAGTCAAGTTCACACCTGCACTACCTGTCAGGAAATGGCAACCTATGGAGACTCAGATGGTCACTTTCTTCAAGCAGCTCAGGAGAGGTTAAAGTGCAGCACGATTATCAGCACTTCAAATAAAGGTGAAAGGGCAACACTTTGCACCCTAAAAGCAGCAAATGTGATTTTTGTAGCATACACCAAGAAGTTTGTTGCACAGCAGAAATGAGGAAGTAGATTTCCTTCTGCTACAGTAACATCTGATGTCACCCTGGAAACGTGGTGACAAGGATAAGGAAACAAACTCCTCATTCTCCTCCACTGACGACACCCGTGCTGTGGGTGATGACCAGGGCAAAAAGGTTGAAAGTCCTGAATGAGGCCAGAGACTGGGGATGAGAGAGGAGGCATCACCTGCTAAACAGCTCCCCAAAGACCAAAATCTAGTGTTTACTGGGCCTACAATGTGCTAGGAATGATGTACTACTTTTATCACACTTAATCTTCTCTGCAAGCCAAAGGTTTATTATCACCATTCACTATGGGAAAACTAAGTTCAGAGAGGTTAAGTGATTTATCCAATGTACCCAAGTAGTAGTAGAACCAGGATTCAAATCTAGGAAAGGGGTTTCAAAGCCCATGTTTCTTCCAATTCACAATGCCTCTGAGAAATACAGCTAAGCTTAAAGCATAATGAATTAAAACTGCCACAGAACCTTCTATTTGAAAATGTATGACAGTCCTAATACCTCTGTTTACTGAGGACAGTAATAATATTTAGGGACTTATGCATAAGGAAGACTTATGAAAAATGCTTTTCAGAATTTAAAAAAAATCAGTAGAAATACTCACCTTCAGCCGGGCTCAGAAAGCTGAGGCGGAAGGATTGCCGGAGCCCAGCAGGCGAGGCTGCGGTGGCCGGGAACGGCCACTGCACTCTAGTCTGGGTGACCGAGTGAGACTCCAACCCAAAATAAATAAATAAATAAATAAATAAAAGAAATACTCACCTTCATGATCAGAAGTTTGGTTGATGACTTCAGTTGTAAATGGCTACTGGTCACAAACATTTTCATCAGTAAGTAAAACACTGATCGTTCACCTCCAATAATTTCTGCATCTGGGCCTTCCTGGATTTGGAACAAAATTACATTAAAAACATTTTTTATTTTAACATATAATTATATTATATGTCATAAAAGTAGTAGGGGCCTGCATTTGTTGAGCAAACAGGTACCCTTCTAGGTCCTTTCCCTCACCTTATTTTAACTATAACTTGGCAAAATTACGTGATTTTTACATAAGGAATCTGAGAAGTTAGGAAAAACTCACTCAAAACCCCAAAACAGCAGCTGTAGTGATACTACAGAGCACCATGAGGAAGGGCAGGCTTCCTGTGCCAGTGCTGTCCTAGGGTTCTTATGTGTATGACTCCCTTAGTCCTTCCAACAATCCTGTGAGGTGGGTATAGCCGACATCCTATTTTACATATGTCCACTGAGAAGGTACTGGCTGTTTACTGGGACCCAAGTCCTGGGAGCCCTGACATAGTCAGTGTGCTGCCTGGCAGGGGGCAGGGAAGGAGGGACCCTGAGACTGTCTGACTCCATCAAAGGATGCCCTTGTTGCATTTCATCAGGATGCTGGTGCCAATATAATCAATTACTTATATATAATTTATCCTCCTAAAAAGGCTTTTGGGCTTTAAACACATCTCAGAGAAGTACATGGAGTTCCATACCTCCAACCCAAACGGCCGACTTTGTTTCACTGTAGCCCTTGGCAATGAGGACAAGCCTGAATATCATAAACTACTGGGGTTAACTCAGGCCATGCTGCAGATGGTGGGACATAGGATGTTAATTCAAATCTTAATACCAGTGCTTTTAAATTAAGAGGTCGCTGTTCACTTCCCAACTAAATCAAGATCCCATTGGCCCAGTTCAGATAGCGTGAAAACCAATCCACAGTGCCACCGGCCTGTCACCTCTCTTGGGTTTGTGGCTGTGACTTTACTAGTTTTGAGCAAGTACTTGGTAGCACTGCTGGGGTTCTATCCTGGACCCACCACTTCTGGACAGGACTTTGCAGAAGGTTCTAACAATCCGTGCCCAGCTGCCTTGTCTTTAAGTGGTGTGATCCGAGTGGCCATGGAAAGCACTTATGTTCCACTCAGCATGCAGTAAGTTTTTAGAATTACCCTCCACATGATGCAGGAGAACCTCAGAAAGAGGACTTGGGGGAGAATCACACAGATCCCAGAGCCACAGCATTCTTAAGTCCTTCTAGCAATGTTACATGTCAAAATGCCAACATACATTTCCATACTGTTGGGTCATTTCAACAGATAATCAGCTCAGATTAGGAGAAATACTTAGATGATGCTTAATTTTCCTCAGTCATTTCCCCCTTCTTTGCATAGCAGTGGAACAGCATCTTGGGTTTAAATACATAGGTGAATATCTTGCATCCTGAGCCACCCTACATGATTCCACATTATATTCTATAGAACGTCCTAGAGGACACTACTAAAGACACAGAAAAAAGACTGTTAGCAATATTTACAGATTCTTCCACCAGTCTCAATTCTCTCCTGACTTGGTATTTACTTCCACTTCTGTCTTAAGTTCTTCTAGGACAATGGCAAAAAGGAGAAGGGATGTAGTATTTTTTTTTCCCAAAAGGTTTTAAAGTGATGAGAAAAATGTAAAAACACAAAAACTTCCTGCAGCCAGGGATAATACATTTGCAGCAAGGACATGTAAAGCTCCCTATTTTATAAACACAAGCAAATTCCCAGACCTCCTGGTTCACAAGCCTGGCTGCTGTTCTGGGTCGCTCTAAAATGTCCTCAACTCTGGCAGGTTCTGATGCCGCCAGAATTCATCAGGCCAAAAAGCCAACAGGCCCAAGAGGGCAGCTAAGGGTAAGAGACCAGAGACCCGCTTCCCACCTGTGCCTTTAACCACAGAAACTTGTTGGCCGGCAGCTCCAGGGCCACCTTCAGCATGTGGTGCTGCAAGATGGGCGGCACCTCCTTGTGGAGGCCCGGCTCAGAGATGACGCCTATGGGTGAGAAGAGGAAAACAGGAAACAGTTAAGCAGAGGTGGGTGCCCAGCCTCTGGCCACAAAGACCAAATAAGGAACTCCGCATCTAGAAAGAAACAGAGAATGTGGGGTTCTGTTGCCATGTCCTGTGCTCATCCTCACTTGGCTGTGCCCAGGCACACCTCGTCTGACATATCCTCCCCATCCCCAGGTTGATTCAAATCCTTCAACAAAATGCCCAAATCCCACTTGTCCAAAGAAGTCCTTCCTTGCCCTGCTGCCACACTGGATCCCACAGCTGGAATTGCTGCACCCACCATGCAGCCTCCAGGCTGGGCTTTGCTAACATCATCCCTTGTTCACCAGACGGCAAGCTTTTTGTGGACAGAGACTGTGGTCACTCGAGCCTGAGGCTGGTTCCTTAAACTCTAGCATGATCTCTGGGTTTCTCCTTTGCCTGTGAAGGACACAGCTGCCAAACAATAAACGGCCACTTTCTACTCAATTTCATATTTCCACAGCAAAGAGAACCTTTCACCTTCAAATAATGAAAAAGTTAATTATAGTTTTTGAAATGATTTCAATAACCCATATAAATTCCAAGATTGATATTTTTATTGGTCTTCTTCCATAGGACTAATTACAAAGTCAATTTTATCAGACAAAATTTACCTCAAGGAAACATGACCAGATAACCATAATGATACTTTTACAAGTCTGAACCTGACTTACTGGGGTAAAACACAAAGTAAATTTAACAGAAGCATCCCTGCATGAAAAGGATGTCCCTTCTGTGGGGCTCTTGTTTCTGCTACACCCTCTGCAACCCTGTGCCCACGAAAAGTGACTTGAGAGTTAATGTCACAAGATCTGATTGGAGATCACCCACGCAAATCCCTCAGCACTCAGAAACTGGCTAGCTTTTTCCTTCTCCACTCTCACTGCTACCAAGTACTCATCTGGTATTCATTAGTCAGGGTGGTGGCCCAGCACATGAGCCAGTGGCCCACCAGCCTTCCTGATGCTAGGCTCCAAGGGACTGGGTTCTGGTTTATCAGCACTTCCTCCATCCCCACTGACAGAAACAGCAGTGGCTTGTCTGCAATTCTATGAGACCTACCTTTCAGGAGCTTGCTGAAGTCAAAGTTGTACTGTAGGACGACATGGGGGACTACCTTCTGGTAGAGGCATATGACCTGGAGCAGAAGAGCTTTCAAAAGAATGGTTTCTGCATCATCTGTACCAAAAAAACAACCTGAATTAGGAAGCACCCTGGTCCTTGTCCTCGACCTGCAGTGTGACCCCACATGGCAGTCAACTGCGTGCAGTACACTAAGGCCATAGGGTGGACTACCCGGTATTTGGATTTAAGGGGCAGTGCAGTAAAAAGATTAAGACTATTAAAAATGCCTGGGTTTGAACCCAGTTTCACTGCTGTGCCTTAGACAAGTACAGGTCATTCTATGCTGTTGTGTCCCCATCTGAGCAATAGGGATACACAGCAGGCCTACCCTGTAGGGCTGCTATTAAGGACCATGTATGATACAAAGCCTACTGCCTGACCACTCATCTCTACCTTCAGAGCAAAAGAGAGGCCCTGCCCCCTCCCCAGTCACTGAAGGCCTGAGTACACAGCACTCAGCACTCACATCTTTGGAGACACAGTGCTTTCACAAAGCTGGGGCACATTTCTAATAGACAGCAAAATCCAATCTAATTCTACCCCCTAAGCAAAAAAGGACATGGACACATTCACCAGCCAGAGGGGCTTTGAAACAAAACTTCTCCAGGACCCTCCAGGTAGGAGCTGCCAGTGTCAGCCCAATCCTGGGACACAGCAGAGGCCCCAAGGTCCTCACCGCACTGCTGGGTCTCATGCGCAGCCAGGGGCTTGTCACCTCTTTTCTTCCCTTCCTCGTCATCTTGTTTGGTTTCTTGCTTTTTAAGTGATTGCCAGACCCACACGATAGTGTTCAGGTCTGGCAAAATCTAAAAGGGAAAAAGAAGCAAAAAATTAGTCATATTCAACAATGAAGAGAAACAAATGAACTGATGAACTGAACATACTAGCAAGAAGCAAAAATCAGAGGGGTGGGAGATACAAATCTACATGAGCGTGTAAGGAGGTAACAGAGGGCAGGGTGACAACAGGCAAGCTCTGTTTTGTAGCATAATTTCTAGAACTGTTTTTTGGTGAAAAAACAAGTGCTGATCATTAAAACAAACTCCTTAAGACTCATTCACCTGAGCAAAATATACTACAAACAAAGAGACACTACACTTCAGGACCAGTTCAGGGGAACTGACCCCCACGACCTGCCTTATTAGTAGAATTAGCCAAGGGAAGGTAGTAAGAGGGGCTTCCAAGCCACTGCATCCCTTCTCACTGGGGCCACAGTGCTGCTGTGTGTCTATCCAGCAGTGGGTGAGGGGCAGCGGCACAACCACAGCAGCTGGTGAAGCTCAAGATCCCCACCAGAACCAGAGCCCCAGTGGGAGAACACATGTGTTGTCTAAATTCTTATTCTGTACAAGGACTTTCGGGCAGTGCTCTAAGAGTGACGTCACTGCCTGTAACCCCAAGTGGCAGAACTTCTCAGCTGGTGCTTGGCACACACATGACAACACTGTCTAATAGATTGTCCAGCCCTGCAGATACTCACTGGGATCCTCCCTTCTGTGCTTCCACAATGGCCCTTCCACCTGGTATGCTTACTGGTGAGAGAGGAGATAGCTAGAGAAAAGCTAGGCAGGCAGACAGGGCAGGTCTTCCAGTAGGAATGTAGTGAACTCCAGGCAGGCCTCTCAGGCTGCTACACTCACACTGGAAAACAAGCTCCCTACAAACCTCTCAAGCTAGAGCTTAAGTACTCACTGCTGGGATGGAAAAATAACCAACCAGCCTACTGCCAAGTACCGACCTATCAGATCACCATTGCCTACCTCCTGCCAATTGGTTCTTAGTACTGACCAATCAGCAAAGCTAGTGCTAGCCAATCAGCTTGGTCTTAGAGTTATATAAGTACCAGGTTTCGGCCCCCAGACTGGCAACCCCTTTAGGTCCCCTCCCACTATGGGAGCTTTTCTGTCCTCTCAGTAAATCCTGCTTTCTCACTTTCCCATTGTCCATGTCCCTCATTCCTCCTGGGCATGAGACAAGAACCCCGACTTGAAGAGCTGCAGAGGATGTTCAGAGCTGAAGAGCTACACACCCTGGGGGCTGGCTGGCCAGCCAACTGAGCTGGCAGAACTAGGAGAGCTGTTGGAAGGCGAAACTTCGAAGCTGAGACACTCTGGGGCTAAGCTTGTCAGTCCACAGAATCAGCAACACTCTCAGGGTTTTGCTTGCCAGCCTATCAGAGCCAACACCCCAGGGACTAGGCTTGTCAGCCCACTGAATCAGCAACACTCACAGGGCTTGGCTTGCCAGCCCATTAGAGTCAACACCTCTGGGGTTAGGATTACCAGCCCCTCGAGCTGACCCACTCTGGGGCTCAGCTGGCCAACCCATTGAAGCTGACACTTAAGCCCAGGCTGACCTGAAAAATCCGTATCACTGGTGACCCTGAAAGAAGATCTGTGCCTACCTTGCTCAGGGCTTCTCTGAATAACTGCACAAATTCCTCCATCATCCCAGTCGTGTACACGCCTGAGTCTTGCCAGGCCTCTTTATTCAAGCAGTGGTCAACAGTTTTTAATGCTCTCTTCAAAATGAAGGAAATAAGGGACAAAGTCGTGTCCTTCACCGCCTTGCTGTCCAGCTGGAAAGAAAAAAAGTTAAATCTACAAATATCTCTGGGATATGCTGGTAGACACAGATTCCCAAGCCCTGGGCATGGCTGGCCCTTGCCGCTTCTCGGTCATGCCTAGAGAAAGCCGTTGAGACAGCCAGTGTCTACACTGTGAGAAGGGGTGATCAGGGGCCTCGCCCTTCTGATGTCCTCCACATCTGACCTCAGCAGTTGCCAGGAAAATGGCCACTAACGGTAGAATCCAATAGTGGTTTTGTTTTTATCCTCTGGTTTTCAGTAAGCCTTCTCTGACAACCACTTAGCTAATGTGGATGATCTCCATGAACAACAGCCAACCCCAGCACAATTAAAAGCATCAGCATCAGGTGGAGGGATGGCAAGGCACTTAAGTATGAAGAATCACCTCCAAGCTCAGCAAGCGAGCAGCCCACATCCCAGGCCTCAGGTGTCCAGAGATCCCTACTTCTATTCAGAATGACACCCAGAAGGGTCACTCACTGGAGACTGAGCAGGGTTCAAGAACTTGCACTATCACCAAAAAGAGTCCAGGTGCTGGCTGGTCAGTGTTTGTGGGCTAGCAGCAGTGATGACACCTCCTGGCACTTGGTAGACACAGACTCCCAGGTCCTGGCCCAGACTAACACCAGCAGAATCTCCATCTTCACAAGACCTCCCAGAAAATCCCACCTGGGAGACCCGGCTGAGACACTGTAGATGTACAGTGTGGTAAACACAAACATGTGTCCTGATTTCAGTTTAATAACCATAACACCCCAGTGTCCCAGCATTCCAATTAGGTGTAGTTTCACTTTTGTTTGTACACTGTCCTATGACAGCCTATGAACAGGCCTAAGCCAATAATGACTCTAACTCCGCAATTATGGCAAAGACAGGCCCCAAGCAAGCATTCACAGGCACCCGAAAGGTTTGCAGCACAAACCAACAGCCTGGGACCTGCTTCCAAACACCTTCTCATTTCCCATTTCTAAAATAAGCTAACTCTTCTAATACTAAAACATATGTTATGAAAAGCTTTTTAGACAGTACCATAAGGAATAATTTTAAAAAAAACAAGCTGGGCTCGGTGGCTCAGCCTGTAATCTCACGCTTTGGGAGACTGAGGTGAGTGAATTGCCTGAGCCCGCGGGTTCGAGACCTGCCTGGGCAATTTGGCGAGACTTCATCTCTATAATAAATCAAAAAATCAGCCAGGGATGGTAGCACATACCTGTAACTCCAGCTACTCGGAAGGCTGAGGAGGAAGGATGCCGGAGTCCAGCAGGTTGAGGCTGCAGTGGCCAGGAGTGGCCACTGCACTCCAGTCTGGGCGACAGAGTGAGACTCCAACTCAAAAAAAACAAAAACAAAAAAAACCCCTCCAAGCCCCAGCCCCTAGGTGCACTTGTGTCACTGGGTCTCACTACTCATAAGAAAACATGGTATCAGAAAGGGCACTGTAGTGGGGAGGCAATGCTAGGCTTGGTAGCCCTGGCCCTGCACAGGATGGCAGCTGCCAACAGGAGAGGAAGCCGTGTACTCTCTCACTCTTTGTAGCCACTCTGTCCAGAGAACAGAATACCTCTCTCGAGGCACAATCCTTAGGTCCCGAAACACTGTGAGAAGAGAGGATAACCTTCATCTCCTAGAATGCAGGAGCAAGCCAGGAGGAGAGTCCAAACGTGTAGATGCAGTCCAGGCAGGGGATGTATACATACAAGTATTAATTTCAATGTGATTTTCCTGTAAGCCCCTTGGGAAATACTAACATCTCCCACATTAATTAGAACAGATGGGCAAGCTAGCTGGGTCCTAATTTTGAGTATGATGATTTGGCAAACACAAAAAAGACCTTTCTGCCTAGTCCCACCCAGGCCTCCTTCTCACCCCTCCTATCCACTGCCCATGCTCAGCACAAATTCTGCACGGGCATCAAAAAAGTGCTACTTTAACCGCACAGTCTCAGGAGTCTACCCCTGAGAAGTAGGAGTCACTTTACAGTGACAGTACTTACCACCACGAGGCCCAGCCCATACCTGTGCGACCCACCATGTTTTTACAGATACCACTGAACAACTCAACCTGCCTGGAAAGATGCAAATACCCCTGTGAATACCTGACCCCTCCCCAGGTGGGTCCCAGGCAACCTAGGCTTTGGAGGAGCTGGTAGGACAAAGGACCCAGGTGTGCCAACTCAAGCCATTCACTTAAGCCTATTATGCTATGGTGAAAAACACATGAACCCCCTCAAGATGTGGCTTCTGATGGGAATCAGGGAACCTTTATAATAAATAAATAATGTGAAATTTAAGTCTCCGTTTTTTTTTCATAAACATGTCCTTCAATAATGTCTGAAAATAGCTGGACCCTCAAAGTAAATGTTCTCCAGACATCTTCACACCATCCATTAAACCACAAAATAAAGGGTTTGCGAAGCAAGTTTCAGTCCTACCCTATCTTGAAATTCTAAACTAATGAGATTTTAATAATTGAATGTTCCTTCCTCTGATTCTGACATTCTCCAACCCTCAGGCAGACTAGAAAGGCTTGGAAGAAACCCAGGGTCCCCCCAGTGTGATGGAGCAGAGCGAAACATGAAGTCAGTTGCCACCTGGAAGGAGTGTGTCTCTGCTCTAAGGTCCTTACCCAGGCGAGTGGACCTGTCACTCGTGGGCTATTTCAAACTACAGCCTCTATCCTGAAAACCTCAGAGGCCCACTGACAAAACACACTCAAATGCATGCAAGTTGGTATTCCCAGAACAATCATATCACATGGCCAGGAGAAAGTTTAGCAGGAGAAAGTTCTGGAGGTGTGGCAACCACATGACCTTACATTTAATGCCTGAGTGAACATGATCTTATTGCACACCAGGGGCACGGTGGTCACCATCACCATCACTAGGAGCCGAGGCAAGGGGATAAATTCTCTGGTCTGAAACGCCCGGGAAATCTCTGGCTGGGCCTCATAGATCTAGAAAAAGGAGAAACGAGATTTAGTTGGTGTTCAAAATAAGTTTCCATCCTGAGGTTAGTTGCAGACACCCAACAGTGAGGCCATTTCAGTCATGTCGCTATAGCAATAAAGGTCCAAGATTCACCACAAGGCTTAGCACAAACCCTGCATGGGTATTAAAAAATGACTACTCCCACTGTACAGTCTAAGGAGTCTGGGAGATTAATTCCCAATCCACTTGTCTAAGACAAGGCAGGTCACCAGACTGGCTGTTAGCAGAGCTGTGACCTTCAAAGCAGAGCTTGGCCTATAATCTGAGGAGTTTCTTAAAACCTCTGATGACAAAGAAATTGCTGCTAGAACTCCTAATGGTAATACTCATCAGATACTGCTGCACTTGACAGGCACCTGACAAATCATGCCATCTTTTTAAAGCTTCATGACAAACCTGTGGGGTAGGAACACTTTACATTAACGATAAAACATCTTTATGGATGACAGAATTGGATCTTAGTGAGGTTAGGTAATTTCCCTAAGGCCATATAACTAGTAAGCAGCCAAGCAAGGCTTCAAACATGGGCCCATGAAGACCACATGGCTCGCCTGGCTACCCTGTAACTAGGAGAGCAGCACCAGAAGCAGCTCCCTGCAATGATCCTAGTCACAGGGCTGAGGGCACCAAATGAAAGGCAAAATGCATCTTCCTCGTCCCAAGATCCACGTGGGGACTGCACATACAGGCACTTAAGTAGAAGAAACACTGGTTTTACAGATAATGTCAGGCACAGGTCAAGGCACAAGAAAACAATCCCAGGTATTCTACCGTTAGCTGGGCCACAAATCAAAAAGAGAGAAAGCTTAGCCAAGCAGGCATCGCTGCCAAAGGATGACAGTAAGTACCTCCACTGGTAGATGGGGGGGTGCCGACATTATGGTCAAAAGAAAGTTAATGCACTTCCAGTTAAACAAGCAGATCAACATTTCACAGTTTATTTCAAGTTGTGCTGTTACTGAAACAGCAATCTTTAAAAACTACCCTACAGGGCTGGGTTCGGTGGCTCAGCCTGTAATCCCAGTACTTTGGGGGGCCGAGGTGAGTGGATTGCCTGAGCCACAGGCTTGAGACCCACCCAGGCAACTTGGTGAGACCTCATCTCTATAATAAATCAAAAATTAGCCCGGCATGGTAGCGCACGCCTATAGTTCTGGCTACTTGGAAGGCTGAGGTGGAAGGATCGCTGGAGCCCAGCAGGTTGAGGCTGCGGTGGCCGGGAGCATGCCACTGCACTCCAGTCTGGGCAACAGAGTGAGACTCCAACTCAAAAAAAAAATCAAAATAAAATAAAAATAAAAACTACCCTACATTTCAGACATTGCACTAATTTTAAATTCAGTTCTGTGAAAAACAAGGGCAACAAATTTACATGATCTAAAATATTCCTTTTGGATGGGTATGGTGGTTCATACTTATAATCCCAGCACTTTGGAAGGCTGAGGTGGGAGGACTGTTTAAGCCAAGGAGTTTAAGACAAGCCTGGGTAACATAGCAAGACATTGTTTCTACAAAAAGTAGAAAAATTAGCCAGGTACAGTGGCTCACACCTATAATCCCAGCACTTTGGAAGACTGAGGTAGGAGGATTGCTTGAGCCCAGGAGTTCGAGACTAGCCTGGGCAACATAGCAAGACCTTATGTCTACAAAAAATAGAGAGGTTAGCCAGGTGTGGTGGTGCATGTCTGTAGTCCCAGCTACCTGGGAGGCTAAGGCAGAAGGATTGCCTGAGCCCAGGAGGTTGAGGCTGCAGTGAGCTATGATTATGCCACTGTACTCCAGCCTGGGTGACAGAGTGAGATCTCAACTCAAAAAATAAAAATGATTAAATTTAAAAAATATATCCCTTTTTATCTCTGAAAGGTCTTCATATGTATAGTTTATCAGATCATATGATAAACTTATGCTCCACCCCCTACATAGCTAGCAACTTTTAAATTGTGTGTGTGTGTGTGTGTGTGTGTGTGTGTGTGTGTTTTACCTTGTTTAGTAGTTTGATATTATTTAACCAAGTGGACTTCACTCGTGGGAGAAAGGAAAATGTTACTTCCTTGAAATATTTGTTCAGTAAGTCAGGGCACACTTTGAGGATGTTCACCACAAGGTCAGCCACCAGCTCATCATCTGCTGCAGTTCTCAAACCCAGCAAGAAATGTAAGAGTGTCAGGTTTCCACCTCTGTTAGAGAAAGAGAAGGGGAGAAGTCAGCAGGGAAGATTCAGACAGGGCACACCAAAAGCTCAGGATGATAATGGCAGCTCTGGGAATAGCCCTTGGTGAACACAGCTGTACCACTGCAGTGGGTGAATGTCCCCCATGGAATAAGGGCATACCTTCATGGCCAGTAAGGTTCCAGCTCACCCCCAGAGGGCTTTTCTTTCAGTCCTCTACTGAGTGGCTGAAAAAGTCTCTACTTTGCCTGCTCTGTCTCGTCTTTCCTTCCTCCCTCCTTGAATTCAATTTGACTTCTAAAGAAGAGGAAGAAAACTCCAGTGGGCCTATAAGTCAAGGATGTTGTATAGAAAAGGCAAATTCAGCAGGGAGGAATTCACGCCCAAGTTCCACTCTGAAAAGCATATGTAAACACAGGTGTGTGTGAGTACAAAAAGGATTTTTCTCTTCAAAGGACAAAGTTTTTTTTTTATAAGAAGTGCTCATGAATTGCCACATGGTCCAGATTGCCCTGCCACTAAATTATTTCTAAAACTCAAAAAGATAGCATAAGATCTTCTGTCTTCTGTTTCTAGCTCATTTCAAATCCCTACACCTTTACTTAGCAGCTGAAAGAAACTAGGATGTAAACAAACTTACCACAGGAGACTATACAAAACTTGTCCCCAAGTGGACAAATAGTCCTCAGAAGTGTGAGAAGATGACAAGAGTAAGAAGCAGGTAAGCCTGGCTCCAGGAGCAATAATCCAGGATGCAACACAAGCCAAAGCTGCAGACGCTAGGCACTACCCACCTCCAAGCCTTTTAGGAATCGGGATTAATCCCGATTCTGGGAATGCCTCTGAGATTTCTAGTTTAGCTATCATTCCTTGCGTAAGAGCACACTTACCATAAATCCTGCCCTTAGATCAATCAACCTCGATAAACTCATATCTATCATCAATCCTGCCCTTAGATCAAATCCACACCCATTTCCCTGAAGCATGTGTACCCCTCCCCTATGGTTCATCATCCCAGGATCTGGGAGCTAATGGCACAGAGCTCTGCCTGTCGCGCAGTCGCCCAAGACCACACTTCTGTCTGTGAGTTCCCCCATAAAGCCAGCCTATACTAATAGGCTGAAATCATCTGCCCCTTCTTTGGTTTCTTGGCTGCCTCTGTGTTTGGGAGTCACTACGTATACATGCCCCTTACACAGAACCGAAGTTAAAACATTCAGAAAAACCTCAGAATGCACCTCATGTACAAGCCATGTTGATGGTTTCTAAGGTCCTCAGAGTCTTGTATTCCCTCATAAATTGAGTAAATTACCACGCTATGTGACAGTTTTACATATAGTAAAGGTCTTAAAAAACTGCATTAGAAAGAGTATAATTTTAATCAGAAAACTTTTTTTAATGGGACATGAAAATACCCTTTCTTAATATGAAAACTATGAACAAATGAACAGAACATTAACTGTACAGAGGGCTAAACGATACTACACATACATTAATCAGTGGCAGTGCAATAAAATAAATAGTGCTGATATTTACATAGTTATGTAATACATGCCAGACACTGCTGTAGACAGTTAGCCCAGTCCACTTCTCTGAGGCAGGCACTAATGTTATTCCCATTTCACAAACGAAGTAATGGAGTCTGGGAGAATACATAACCCGCTCAAGGTCCCAGAGCTAAGTTAGGATTGAAACCCACCTATCTGACTCCAGAACCTTCACTTTTTTTTTAAGCAGGATTTATTAAGAGGACAGAAAAGCTCCCACAGTGGGAGGGGACCCAAAGGGGCTGCCCCAGAACCTTCTCTTTTAACCTCCATACCAGGGGTTAGCAAACTAGTGTCCAACACCTATCTTTGTAAATTGTTTTATTAGAACACAGTGACACACATTTGTTTATATCTATGGCTCTTTCAGTGCTACAATGGCACAATGGAGTAGTCACAACAGAGACTGTATAGCCCATAAAGCCTAAAATACTCTCTGTCTCTTTACAGAAAGTTTGCCAACCCTTGTTCTCTGTTCTAATATCTGGCTTTCAGTGAATACCTACTATGTGCCAGGCACTGTCCTAGGGACTACAGATCCAAAACAAACCGACCTCTGTTCTCACTACTTCTCACCAATCAGATAATGAACAAGCAAAAAAATAAATCAGCAAGTAAATAAATAAGCAAACAAACAAAAGCGTAAGCCAGCAAAAGGACAATTACAGTGGAGGGGCTATTCTAGAATGGGCTGCCAGGGAGGGGCTCCCTAAAGTGGTGACATTCACCTAGGGACCTACAGGAAATTAGGGAACAAGCCACATGACTACCGGGGAACCATGCATTTCAATTTTCTCAAAGCTTTCCATTACTGTCCAAAACAAAACTTCCTCTCCCCGAAGCACAAACATTTGTCTTTTGTCCACGGCTTCACAATTCAAGTAAACCACAGCTAATTCCAAACAGATCCACACCCACAAGTTGATTCAATATGCTCATTAAATGATCATCTATTCCGTGGGTCTAGTTATGAAGAAAAAAAAAGTACCTTAAAAAGGGGGACAAAAGCATGTATTTTAAACATGGTAGTACATTGTATTAGACTATAAAAGTCTGCTGTTACACTTCATCAGGAAAATGAGCTCATTCTTACTGATGAGAGAGGGTAAAAAAAAGAAATGAAAAAAAAAAGAAATGATGTGGCAAGTTAAATCATGTAACCTCAGAATCAAAACAAGCCCAAATTCGTACATAAGCAGGAAAATTCCCATTGTGTTATTCTATTCTGAAAGAGTCAGTCATTTCCTGACTGGCTAAAATCAGAAGTAAATCAAACTGCCTAAATCTTTATAATAAAATGCTATGCAGTCTAGGGGTAAAAAGTCAGTCATTTACAATGACTGGGAAATATGTCCAACATTTTTATCATCAAGTGGGAAAAAAGCAGATTGATGAACAGTAGCTCATTTGGGTTATTATAAAATATCTATGTGGACCTGTACATGCTACAAAGTGAAAGCTGCAAAGAACATAATGAAGTCCAATAGGTTTGGATTTCATGTTTCCTTACTGATAAAATGTTGTCATAATTGTCAAATATAAAACAAAATGTAAAAACACAATTTTGAAATTAGCAGCCTGTGGTTGAGGAGAGGGAGGACTGTTCAGTTATGACTATCAGTTTTGTAACTGATTTCCTGGATTCAAATGCAAGCTGCGCCACTTAGCATTTAAGTGTCTTGACCTCAGTGACCATCTTCCCCCTCTGCAAAACCGGGATACTAATGATATCCACCTCAGGACTGCTGCAAGGTCCAAGTCAGGGTCAACCCTCTCTGGGATGGCTGAAATAACTAATTTTTTTTAATCCAATTGATACCATTGTCTTTAGGTAAATACATGCTGTGCCTCCCTGGGTAAAATATCCCATAATCTATGTGTCTATACATGGTGACCCTGACACATCTGCCCCCAAGGGCATGCAATGAACAGAAGTTCTCTGGGTCTCCAACTGCTCATCCTTAAAATGAGTTTTAAAATGTCCATAATTCTAGTTCTAACCTACAATTTCATTATTTAACTGATTTCCACTAGAAGTCATGCATATGATGACTTCTAAAGAACACACAACCCAGGGTTTATGTGAATGTTATACTTTACCTGCCGAAGGTACCAAAAGATGCATCATAAAAATTAATCCCATGCTTAAGTGAACAGCAAAGATCCATCAGAAAATTATGAACGAGTTCCCTCACCATTGTTTTTCCTGCTTCTTTAGTAGAAACCTATGAGGGTTTTAAACAATTCAATGAAAATCCCGAACTCATAAACCTTAGTACTAGCTACAGAATAAAACAGGACAATATCACCTGGCTAATAAAAACTTGAAACGTTTTAAATTAAATACTTGGCATTATTCCAAAAAATAAACAAACAAAAAAAATACACACTGACCAAGATAAAATAATACATGTAAGAGGGCAAGCTTAAACCTGCATTCTTAAAGACTTAAAAATAACTTAATTTCTCTTGCTCTTGTGAATAAAATTCCACATTTGGGAGTGTCTTTATGAAGCCCCTGAGGCTTCCTGGTAATAGAGCTACAAAAACATGCTTAAAACAAGAGAACGTGGGCAAGTCTCCAAGATAAAAGGAAGTAAAATAGTAGGCTCCTGAGAGGTAAGTTATTACAAAGTTAACAAGAAGTTTGAGCCTTCACTACTCTGGCCAAGGCCACATTCAGAAACACCCTGAAAATTAAAATGTACATTGGCAGTGGGTCAACATGAGAGCAAATACTTTTTGTTTTGAGTTGGGGTCTCACTCTGTTGCCCAGGCTGGAGTGCACTGGCACAATCACGGTTCACCGCAGCCTTGATCTCCTGGGCTCAGGCAATTCTTCCACCTTGGCCTCCCAAGTAGCTGGGACTACAGGTGCATATACCACACCCAACTAATTTTTTTATTTTTAATTTTTGTAGAGATGAGGTCTTGCCATGTTGTCCAGGCTGGTCTTAAGCTCCTGAGCTCAAGCAATCCTCCCACCTCAGCCTCCCAAAGTGCTGGGATTACAGGCATGAGTAATCTGGCAGACAGCAATCTGGCCGAGAACAACTATTTTGACTTAGCACTTGAGTTAATTATTACAAAATAAATTACTCATATTAGGAGACGAGGATCCTAGACATTTAGAATCCTGAAGTAAAAGAAGCCTTGAAACTCCAAAAGCTGGATATGCAAGAATGGAAAGGAAAAGCAGAGGTAAAGTGAGAGGAGGAAGATCTAGCACACATTCACTGCAGGGAGAATGAAGTTGTCACTCAGCCAAAGGGCATCACAGTTTTTTCATTAAGAAAGAAGAATTACTATTATACCTCAGAGATCAGGAAAAAACAGACTTATAAAAAAACAAAATTTCAAAAATCATAACAGCAATTAGCAGATAATTAATATAGTCATATAACCACAACCAAGAAACAGATCAAATGAGGGGACTTTAAGCCTCGTATAGTGTTAAGAATCTTCCGTCTCCCAACAATGAGAAGCATGTACCAACAATGAGGTCAGCTGAAACCCACAAGGGACCACACCTGGCTGTTTTCCGGGTTCACATCGGTAATCCCATTCCAGCTGTAGAGGGATGCTATGTGGTTCAGTAACTGCCCCGTAAAGAAATGCACCTTCTGGGTCTTTGTAATATTTTTATTGTGAACTACCTGAAAACAATAATAAAACATATGAAGTTCAAGGAATTATTTTTAAAATGATGTTTATTGTTTTCTCATCATTATAAAAATAATGCATGCTAATGGCAGAAAATTTGGTCAAAAAGAATAATACATAAAGAGAAAATTCACCAATATTCCCAACCATCCTGGGAATATACAGGCCTCACCCACACCCATACCATATACATGTATATGTATTAGTTATCTTTTTGCCTGAGATTATATTTATATATGATTACTTATATAGCATGAGCGTTTCCCACATTAAAAATTCCTTTAGAACATCATTTTGGAGGGCTCAATGCTATTTTATCCTGTAAGTGACCATTCACCATTCCCCTGGTGTTTACAATTAGGTTGTTTCCAAACTGTAACTATTCTCCATAAAACCATGATTAGCACTCTTGTACAAAGTCTTCATTGCATTTATTGACTATGAACTTGGCACCGATTCCTGCAAATGGAATTGTGGCATACGTCCTCAGTTCCACCCAAAGCTTCTCCCAGAATCTCTGGGGATGTGGCCAAGGTACATATATTTCAAATATATTCCCCAGGTGGCTCTGATACAACCCTTCCAGTTCAGAACAACCATATGCCAGGGTCCATGAACACATTTAAGACCTCTGACACACATTGCCAGAACTATGTAATCTTCCATAGGGGGTGTAACTCTTCCTCCAGGAAAGTACCTGATTCAAAGCATATTTGATAGCATTGAACACCATTGTTTTTAAAAGTCAATGTTATTTTGGTAGGCAAGCAAAAACTCTGTACGTCATTATTGGCATTACTTTAAATTTGGGTTTCTCAACTTCAGCTCTATTGACATTTGGGGTCAGGTAATTGTATTTTTTTTTTTTTTTTTTTTTTGAGTTGGAGTCTCACCCTGTTGCCCAGACTGGAGTGCAGTGGCCGCTCCCGGCCACCACAGCCTCGAACTGCTGGGCTCCGGTGATCCTTCCACCTCAGCCTTCCAAGTAGCCGGAATTACAGGTGCGTGCTACCACGTCCGGCTGATTTTTTGATTTATTGTAGAGATGAGGTCTTGCTGCCCAGGTGGGTCTCGAACCCGCGGGCTCAGGCAATCCACTCACCTCAGCCTCCCAAAGGCGCGGGATTACAGGCTGAGCCACCGAGCCCTGCTGGGGTCAGGTAATTAATGTGGGGCTATCCCATGCATCACAAGATGTTTCGTAGCATCCCTGATGTCTACCAACTAGATGCCAGTTGCACTCCCCACTTCTGCAACCAAAAATGTCTCCAGACATTGCCAAATGTCCCCTAGAAGGCAAAACTGCCCCAATCACTGTTTAAAACACTATGAAAGTAAAGCCTTTTCATGCCTATTAGCCATTTTTATGTGGATTTTTGACAACTTTTCATATTGGAAGCATCAGTTTTCCAACTGAAGGTGCTTCTGTATTAAAGATAGTAATCCTTCTAGCAAGTTTTTAAACATCTATAAGATGCTTGCAAAAGGCAGAATATGGAACATGACACAAAACGACATTTTGTTAGAAGTGTAAATGAAGTAGTATTTGTAATTTACAGTTCATGGTTATGACACAGGGTTACTGTGAAATGGTTACCAACAGCTCGTCTGCTACTGTAATAAAGCAGCTGAGTCAGCTAGTCCTTCTAGTCCCAGGATTTGTTCACCACTAAGGACGTGTTTCTGCTTAAGAAATAGTTTTCTACTCAACCTATATAACAATCTAAATAAGATGTTGTAGTTCTAGAATCCTGTAAAACAATAGAGTATTTCTTCATTCACAAGGAGAAAGCAGATGACAGACACAGTGATTAGCAAGCGCGTACCTTTGTTTTCAGTGTAGATAACAAAATATTGATGGTAGAAATCCTATCTTCCTTTATGCCTGAGCTAAAAATGCAAGGAATAAATTCTGAAAGTAAAAGTTTCAAACCATTAAATTCAGAAGCATTTTGAAAACGAGATCAGATGAGAGTACCTTACTGTTTAAATAGTACACCAAACAATGCCATTTACCTTTTTTTAATTTTAAGTTTTGTCTTTTTTAACTATACAAGTTCACAGTAGAACTAACCACTCCCTACTGTGGCATAGGAAATCATGAGTACCTAAAGGTGAACCAATGATAGAACATTCTAAGAAGATCAGAAGTTATTTAGTTCTTTACTTATCTCATATGAAGTAAAATTTTAACTTAATACTTGCTGAAGGAGAATGTATGGTATAATAAAAGACTAATAAAATTTAACTTTTGCTTGGACTTGATCAGAGATATGTTTAAAATACTAGTCATCATTTTTGTGTTAGGTAGTAGAATTTTGGGTGATTTTGTTTACTTGTTGCTTTCGCTGCCTACTTTTCAGTCCCCAGGAAAACAGCTGCCAGTTTGATGCTGTATCATTACTAATGCACTGGTGACAGCGGCGGAAGCACCAAACCAGTTACAATTTTTCTTGCTCCACAAGTGCTTCAAGGGCATGCACAATTTCTACAAAAGCATTATTCTTAAAAGGAGAAAAATCAGGAAATACCAGACAAACCAAAAGACAGTCAGTCATAACCCCCTACCCAGAGGTTACCTTCTGACATATCCATACTACTCTGTTTAGCTTTTAGTAAAATGAGGCCATACTTTATTTTATAACTGAGTTTACACCCGACCTTTTATTACTAAAAACTCAGATGTCATTAAGCATTTTTCTGCATCATTTTTAACAGCTACATTCCATCTTATGACTAGTTCTTAGGATGCTCAGCTAATCCCTTACTGATGGATGGCTAGGAGTCCAATTTTCAGCCAATATAAAAAATATTCCCTAGTAAAACCTCTTACTCACATTCTTAATTATTTCCTTGGGATAAATGACTAGATATGGCATTCTTGGGTCAAGTACTTAGAAGTTTTTCTTTTTTTCCTTTTTCCATTGTGCAACCCACTTCAGTGCCAGCAGCCTATGGACACAGAGGCCAGGCAATGGTTCGGGGTAATACTTTGCTCTGGCATGGGGCACTATGAGAGGCCCACAGAGACGAGCCTGTCATAAATCCAAACCCATGCATAAGCATCTTAAAGTTTTGTTGCATAAGGCCAAGCTTCCCAGGAGAAACAATGAACTGAAGTCTATCCCCACCCCCTTAACAGTGCAAATGGTTGGTACCCACTGTCCTTAAATAAAAGGCCAGATGGTTAAGATGACCCAGGGAATCTTAAAGAAACTACTAGCTCTGACAGCAGCAGCATATCCTGAACCTAGTTCCTGGTAACAAGCTGAAAAAAACCACATCTGACGGCTGCCTCATCTTTCACTGCAACCACACGTCTGCTCCCATGTTGTTCTACCGTGGCAGCACAGACCAGGCCCACAACACCAGAAGGCGACCACTGCACTCTCCGAGTGGCCCAAAAGTCATGTTCTAGAGGGAGCTCAGGTCTCCACTTTAGGGAGGATGGGAGACTCAGCCATCCTAGGCACAGCACACTGCTACTCTTCCAACTCCCAGATCTCTGGCCAGGACATGGGACCTCCAGACAGAGTATGACTCCAAGGAATCTGATGGAGGAGGTGCCATGTGCTGAGCTAGGTGCTGCCCTTTATTGTCTTATGGAACTTTTGATCAAACGCAAGCAGCCTTAATAGATGAAGCCATGCCAAGTCTCACTCTAGAAGACAGCCTCCAGAAGCTGTCAAGTTGAAATTCTCTGAAGCCCTGTTACCGATGCTCTGGTAGCACAGGGCAGAGGCACCTAAGTAAGTGAACTTTATTTTTTTAAGACATAATTCTTAAGGACAGCCAGGTAGCCAGAGCTGTGAGTCTGTGGACATTCTAGAGCCATAATGCCTCTTTGTTTGCCTGAGTTTGCCTCTCTCAGGTTTGCATGTATTCCTTGTTAAGGTGCTCAGCTTTCAGATGGCATAACAGAATGCCTCTGTTCATTCTAACCAGTGACATCAAAACAGCACTGGCCAGGCTTTGTAATACACCCTTCCTTCCAGAGCACACAGCAGCTGCAAAGACTACAGTTTTTCCTAACATGAAAGACATGGTTTGCAGTAGGTTTTTCAAAACAACCACAAAGGAACAAAGGGGCACACCCACCTTTCAGTTCCAACACTTGTACTATCGTGCTGTCATCACCAGCAATTAAAAAGGAAAGGGCAAACCGAATGTAGGCCAGGCGGACGTCGTGCACTCCCTGAAGGACAAAGGAGACCCATATGTCACATGCGTTTTCCACACAGAGCCGAAGGAAACAGGAACACAGTGGTCTTGTCCCCAGTCATCAGGGGGTGCAAGTTTGAAGCCAATGCTCACTCTTTACAGAAAGCAAGGGATCTTTTCTTTGCCCTTTCCCCCAAATCTTCTCTACTTTTCCTTGTTTTAAGCACTATTCTCAATACAAAAAAGCAGCTACAGAACAGCTCTGCCCCTTCCTAGACTGAAATACATCAATGTCTTTAGTGTATGGACCACACTCGTATAGAGCATGCCTCTCAGTCTTCCACAATCCATTTTCTCTCGCTAGCTGAAGAAAATCTAGGTTTCTGAAAATCCGGTAACAGAAAGATTGGTGCTGCTTTTAATGAGACATCAATATGGTGATGCCTGGGTTTTACTAGATATTATAGAGCTATTAGCTCACACCAGAAAGTAAAGCACAGATGCTGTCAAGTTATAGCCTTCCCAGGGTTGTGCCTCGCATTGTCACACGGGTAAAAGCCATGACCCAGGGCAGTGGGCCTCCTTGGTGAGGGCCCAATGGCTGTGACAGAAGTCAACACTTCCAAGGAAGTCACTAGGGCCACATGATCAGTTTTGCCTCCCAGTACTGTAAAGTCAAAGCTGTGTCTCCTCATCCCTTGTTTTACTGTGGGGAACTCAAGGCATGTAGCCATGAAGTTCTCTCAGCAGCTGTTCAGAACTAGCATGTGTGCTGGGATCTTCCACTGTTTAAACCGAAAACTCTGCTACTTCAGTTATCCCAAAGATATCTTAATTCACTGCCAAGAAATGTTAACATCACAACAAATTATTCCCTGAATACCCAAAAAGATTAAGGAGCAGTCTCTGCCTTCTAGAAAGTTCTGTTTCACTCGGGCATAGCACTGGAGGTGGGAGTAGCGGTAGCAATGATGGTGATGATAAAGCTGTTTACTGAGCACCTACTATGTCCAAGCACTATGCCAAATGCTACACTTCTGTTACCTCATTTAGTCCTAACAACCTGAGACGGAGATGCTTACACCACACCCATTTTACGGATGAGAAAACAGAATAGTTAAAAATTTGCTCAAGGACACACAGCTAAGTGAGTTAAGTTCTAGAACTGTGATGTCACGAAATTGAACAAATGTACTGCTTTATGTCTGACTGTACAGAACGTCTTCCTTCTTCTCAGGACTCTCATGCACTTTCATTGCTCACTTTCTCAAGGTACAAGGATAATTCTTGGCACCAATGAGGTCACTGTGCAAGTATTTAATTCCATCTTGTTTTATTTGGCATATGTTTCTTCTGGAAAAAAGGAAGGTTATCCAGCCCATGCTCTCTAACACCTAGAGCAAGTCCTTTCACCTGTTATACGTACTGAGTCTGTCTCCATCCATTTCATGCAGCATCTCAGCAGGGTATTAGACCAATGTGGGTTTATTTGAAAAACTGAGAACTTCAAATTCTCCTCTCTGTTCTGAGGCCTAGCTGTGTGCCTCATCACAACAAGGAGTGTGGGTACAATGATAACTACAGTTAAGAATGAGCTGTACTTCCTTAGTATATGGACCAGTTCAAGGTTAGTAAACACCCATTGCATTCAAGATGCCGTTGTCATCTCAGGCCAAGAAAGGGTGCAAAGATGACTAACATACTGCCCCTGACCTCAGGAAGCTTATAGTAACTACTGCTCCCAAGACATTAAGATGTCTCATTGTTGAAGTAAACAAGTCAGGCCAGGCATAGTGGCTCACGCCTACAATCCTAGCACTTTGGGAGGTTGAGGCAGGAGGATTGGTTGAGCCCAGGATTTCAAGACCAGCCTGGGCAACACAGCGAGGCCTCCTCTCTACAAAACATAAAAAATTTTAGCTAGGCGAGGTGGCAAGTACCTCCCAGCTACTCCAGAGGCTGAGGCAGAAAGATCACCTGAACCCAGAAGGTCGAGGCTGTGGTGAGCAGTGATCTTGCCACTTCACTTTAGCCTGGAAAACAGAGTGAAAAAAAAGGAAGAAGCAAACAAGTCACCTAATTCAAGCAGTTAATTTGTTACCTTGGACAACATATAACTATGTTTCAAATGAATGCTGGTAAAAAGCTAAAACTTGCCTGGCAAAATTAAATTAGGAGGCTTTAATCCTTTCCCTGCTGGTGGGAAGTTCTGTTTTGTTTTTTTTTTTCCCTTCCCTGTTCACTAAAGTAACAGTATTGAGAGTCAGGGCCCTGAAACACTGGTTCCAGTTAACTGCCATTCCAGGTCTTCTTATCCTGCTTGTACACAGCAGAGTTAAACTAACGTCCTCTCAGGGGTCCCTCCAGCAATGAATATCTAAGTGAAATGAAAAGGGATTCTGTTATCATCTCCTGGCTTCCATCTTATATATCCCAGGACAAGCCCAAATTTCAGATTCCTGCCATTGTGGAGAAACAAGGTGAGATTACCCAGGGCAGGGTATCTGCACACGCCAGGCTTGCCGCTGCCATGGCTCCCACTCAGCCTCCGGGTTTCCACCCTCCATCTCTGGTCCACTCCATCAAAGGCATCCAAATCCCACGGAAAGAAGGCCACACGCCTACTCCTCATTCCTACCCTGTGACCTCACAGGGTTGTTATCCCAGGAAGAAAACATCCTGAACTTTTCAGGCTTGTTCTACAAAACACTGTCTAAAACAGACCAAAGCATACTTGGTAAAACTGCTCTTTGGCACAGGATTTTAACAATGCTTTTTTTGGCTGGATGACTATATCCATAATCTTCCTTCTTTTAGAGGCTTTAATAATTTCCTCCAAAATGTTAACATACATTCATTTTTTAAAAATCGCTATCAGCATCTTCAACAACTAAATTGCATAAACAAAGGCAGGAGCAAAATGAGGCAGAAAAATCTCAAAGATTCAAAAAAGAGTCAAAGAAACTTAAGAAACATATCAACCAAATGCAATGTGGGGACGGTGCTTGGATCCTGGTCTGGTCTATAAAGTATAAAAACAATTTTGAAATAGAAAAAACCCAAGACCAAACTTAGTAATAAATGATATTGAGAAATTATTAATGGTGTTAGGTGTGATAATGGTACTGTGGTTTTGTTCCTTAAAAGGCCTTTTTCTGTTAGAGTACACACTGAAATATTCATGGTGGAAGATGATTCACGTCTGGGATTTGCTATAATAGACTGCCCCAAAACAGAGAAAGTGGGGGGAGGGGGTACAGCGTCTGAAGGCGGATGGCAGGTACATGGAAGTTCTTCATGCTGCTCTACTTCTGAATATCCCCGACACTTCATACATTTAAAAAAGTTTATGCCTAGACTCCATATCCTACAACATAAAAGAATTTAAGATACTTGATATAGACGATTATACAAAAGAAAGTAAAAATACTGTCCATTGCCAATAACTCCTATCTTACAGATCCTGGAGGGTAAAATACCCTGCCCTGAGACCCTAATACAGCTCATGTGCAGCCCTGCAGCCGGGATTCAGGAAGAGAACCCTGGGTGGGCTTTCCCACATTGTCTAGTCTTGGTGGGTGGCCTGGATACTGAAAGTCTATTTGACTTAGATGGCTGGGATGGCTGAGGTCAAGAGAAACAGGGGTAGAAAGCAGGAGGGTATCTGATGGGTAATTACTGCCAGGCTCACTGCCAGGTAAGCCCAGAGCATGATATTTGCCCTAGTGTGCAAATAGCACACACATTCTTTTTATTAGAAGCACATTTAAATGTCAGAGGCCATTACTCACTGAATGGAATTTGTTGACATGTTAACAAAGCATAGTATCTAAGAGACACTAAGACCTAGAATTTTTTTCCTCAGAAAATACCTTATTCATAATCCCAGTAAAACCCTTAACACCAGGCAAACCCCACAGAGCAGAACAGTTGCTTGGTATTATTACTATTAGCCCTTCAGTACATGTCCTGGCAATGGAAAACACACAATTCCCAGGAATACTGAGAGGACAAGGCAGCAGATGGCTACAGAAGGGAACTATTCTAATGTGATTCTCCACTGCAGCAGTCAGGGTAAAGATAGGGTGCCCAACTTTATGCTTAGGAAGAGGGTAAGCCTCTGGCTGGGGCTGCTCAGAGCACTGAGAACCAGTAGGGGAGCTCACCTGGCAGGCGGGACAACTACATGATGGAAGAATGCCCCCTCAAGCTCAGGACTCCTCAAGCTGTGCTTTTTTCCTCTAAGAACCCTCCCAAAACTAAGTGAACCTTAACCTTAGAGAGCCACCAGAGAATTTCCTTTCATAGCTCTCCTGAAACCAACCATCCACATGCCCATTCATGCTCTTGGGCACTATCCATTTCTAACCATTACAAGACTGGGAAGCACAAGTCACTTACTAAAGAGCCCTCAAAATCCCAAGTTCCTCACTGCCTTGGAGTTACAAGGGTTTCCTCTGAATTGGGCAGAACGGGACCAGAGGACTGGGACCTGCTATAAGCTTCATGGCCATGAGGCACAGGGGTGTTATTTCATTTACCCAGTAGAGAAGCCTCTCACAAACTGAGCCAACCTCACAGCCAGGAAAACCCACCGAGCCCCCAGAGAAGCTTCCTCAGATGTTTCCACAGCCTGCCCCATCACTAGCCAGGAGTAAAGTCTACCCTCCTCGCAGACAGACCCTTAACCCCAAACACCTCCCATTTCATCTGTATAGGGGCCAGAGCAAGAGAAAGGAAGAAAAACAAACCACCATGGCCTTCCACAGAGAAGGGAGACACACAAAGGCATAAGACAGGCTTCCTCACCTTCGTATCTCTCTTGGTCACCAGGGTGTACAAGGTCTTTTTATTTAAATCAAAATGGCTGCAGAAGTCCCTGGCAGCTTCAGGACCCTGGGTCACCAAAGCAGCCATCAGATTCAGACAGGCCCGAGCCAACCTGCACAGAGAAAATGAAGAAATCAGACATGTCAACAACAGCAGAGGCACAGAGGCACCGAGCCACCTCACCATGAAGCCTACTGCACACCTGGTGGTGTGATTTGCTATCCCTACACCAGAAAAAGGAAGGAAGGAGACAGGCTTTTTTTTTAAGGCATAACAATTTTTTTAAAAAGAGCTAATATACTGAGACCGAGTAGGATCAAGAATACAAAACACAAGATACAAAGATGGAAATTAGTCTCTGAGTAAATCATTATGTGACTGACAGACCACATCTCAATCCTTCTTCAGGACACACAGGAAGACTTCTGCATAAAGGCCGTCTCCGAGAGTGAGCTCTTGGCTGCCTTTCCATCTGCAGTTGCCTGGTATGTACAAGGCACTGTTCCAGGTATGGGAAGGCAGTACTTGATAACACAGGCAAGGCTGCTGCTGGCATGCACCTTTCATTCTACTAGAGGGGGACAGTCAACAGATGTCGGACACTGTATCAATTGTACAGTTGTACAAATAGTCATTGATCTCTGGAGAAAAATAAAGCAGGCTCAAGGGGAGAAAAGGACAGCGAGAATGTCACTGGACACAGGATAGGCAATGAACTCCCCACCCCCATCCCCTGCTCCGTAAGGTGACATTTCTGCAAAGGCCTGAAGGCAGAGAGACAGCCATGACTAACTGAAAGAAGAGCCAGTGAGGGGGAAGGAACGATCACTGGAAAGGCACATTTGGGGTGTTCTGGGGTAGTGAGGAAAGCAGTAGAGCACAGTGAGAGGAACAAGAGGTAGGGGAAAAGTCAGTGACAGCCAGGGGCTACTCCAAAGAGAAATGGGACAGAGACACCATCCCCACAGCCTTGGGTAAAGATTAAAGATCAAACACACTCGAGAGAGCCATACCCAAAGGTCAGTCCTCTGCCACACAGAGGCAGGCCACCTACCTGTAACCCGAGGCGTATAGGGACTCACAGATGAGCTTCATGTGGTTGTTCATCAGTTTTTTCACAATGTTGGTTCCCACAACATGAAAATGCGAAAGATCACTTGCTGTCCGCAATAATATGGCCTCAAAAACTTGAAATATTAATATCATCTGCAAAGACAGAATTGAAACGCTTAGAAATCATCTTACTTCTTTTTGTTCTGTACATATATGCTCTTGTCTTAGCCACAATTCCTTGCAGGTTTAACGCCTTCAGCGTGTTGGATGAGGCCCACCCAGATCCTGTGTCAAGGGGGACAAAGGCAGGAAGACAGCCTGGCAGGCTGACCTGCCAGGACCCAGGCTCTGGACTCAGTCTTGTTTCCACAGTCTAATGAAACAGAAAACAGCTTGCTCGCAATTCCACAAAACGAAATGAAAGGAGAAAATTCTCTTAAGGACTGGGCCTCACTGCTTTGGAGAGATTCAGGTCTACAGTCTTACAGCAATAATCCTGAGATTGCAACAGGTTCATAAATATCCAAATTTTCAACCTCTCTGAAACCAGAAGACAGCCATCAACTCAATGTGTTCTGATTCTGTGACCCCTAATTTTTACTTGTTTACCAAGAATCTATGATCTTACCTTCAGATATTATTCACCAAATGTAAACAAGTTAGCATTTCCCACTAAAATACTTTCAAAGGTCAAGGGGGCAAAAATGAATATATTCCTAAGCACAAGAACAAAGCAACATCTGTAGAAAATTGGTAACATCTTGGAAATATCTATTACATTTCTCCTTATTAAGCTTAACACGACAGCAGCATTAACTTTCTTCTCTTCGTCAAGCTAGACAAGAACAACATACTTCACTTTCAGGTCGCTTCTCTCCACTCAGGAGCTGGAATATTTCTGCACACTCAACAGAAATCTTGATATATCCTTCCACAACATCATACATGTTTTCTCGTGGTAACTTCTTGGCAGCAGAGACAAACGCTTCCAAGGCTGAAATAAGAGTTATGTTCAAGTGTTAACAAGGTCAGTCTCCTTACAAACAACCACAGCCACTACTGCAAACTGCTTATGTTCTGTGGTCCTCCCCAACCTACATACACAGCACAGAATTTACTATGAATGCTACTGACTTAACTATTTCCCCCAAAAACTCATATGCTGAAGCCCTAACAAGACTGTAATTGAAGACAGGGCCTTTATGGGATCACTAAGGTTAAATGAAGTTCTATGGGTGAGGTCCTAATCTAATAGAACTGGCACCAGAGAGCTCACTCTCCGCTTGTGGACAGAGGAAAGACCACATAAGGACAAGAAGGAAGGCAGTTTGTCTACATGCCAGGAGAGCACTCACCAGGATCTGACCCTGCTGGCACTCTAATATTGGACTTGTGGTTTCCAGAACTGTGAGAAAACAAATTTCTGTTGTTTAAGCTCCCAGCTTACGGTATTTTGTTATGGCAGCCCTAGTAGATTAATCCACATGGACATTACAAACACACCTGGAAACAATGAAGGCAGCACAGGGATAAAATGAACTAAGAGCTGACAGGGCTCTTAATTTTGAATCTCAGCTCTGGGACCCCTCCCTCTTCACTTTCATCCCCTCATCTAGAGAAAGGATATAACAATAAAAATGATACCTAACATGGTAATGAAACATTTCCAAGAGCTTTACCTATATGACATCAGTTGATTCTCACCGCAACCTTCTGCCCCAGGTACTAGTTAGTATTTTTTCCACTTTACAGATGAAAAAACTGAGGCCCTTGTCCAGGGGTACACAGCTTATAAGTGACAGGGCCAGGACTCACACAGGCATCCTGGTTCCAGAGCCCACGCTCTCCCTTCACAAGCTGGATGATCTCTGCACATACAACAGAACTGACATCTGCTGCTCCAAGTGAGATGACATACGGAGTGTCCCTGCAGCATCTGGCCCACAGTCAGCACGCCAAGATCTACAGCTGACACTGGTGCTCTTCAAAGCCCAAAGTCATGAACCCCACAGGCATATTTCCCTCCCAACAGTCTGAGGATTATATTATACTTCTCTAATTAACCAGCACCCCCTAATATCTGAATCCCCACTACAGCCCCAATCCTGATAACTGGAAGCCACCTTTGGAACCCAGGCTCTATAAAACTGCCTCTCTCTGGTTCTACTCTCCGGGCCACACTTCTCAAAACTAGGAAGGCAGGGCATGGCAATGGGTTGGAAGCCACATGAAAGCATAGACTAAAAGTGGCATATCTTATTGGGACCTTCATCTTTTCTGGAGTAAGGGGAAGTCTTAGCATTATTAGAAAAAAAGCAGAGGAAGAGACTAAATATTTCTATTAAAACATGGTCATTCTCAATGAAGTAAAAGCTGGTGACTTTTAAGAAACACATTACACATTCTTTTTATAAACATCAGAGTACAACAACCTGCTTCAAGAAGTACCTCAGCATCCCCAGAGGCCCTTCCTCCTCTGCCTTAGGGCCACAAGCCATGAGCTTAAGCTTTCTTTCTCACACTAGCTAATATCCTCAAAGTCTGCACCTCTGAAGGTCAAAGGTTTTCTTCAATCTTTCTCCAGAGATTAGTTTCGAGATCAATTTTCTGTGCCCTTGAATGTGAGGCTCAGAACAGGACTTGGTATTGCAGGTGAAGTCCACTAGTTAAGCAGACCAACACATCTTTCTTCCCTGACAGCAACTCTGTGTGTCTCTGATTAGAGTCCTAACATGCACACAGTGCTACTAAGAACATTCACCTAGGGGCCCACAAGTAGGACCTTACACTAAAAACGTACCAGGCAAGAACATAAACTGGAGCCATTCAGCCCCTGCCAGCCTCACTGGTATATTCGGATCCCATGGGATGCTGCAACACTTTCCACAGCAGCCTCTGTCATTCCTTGAATAGTTACTGAACGCCTCTGCTGTGCAGGCACTAATCTGGGCACTGTCTGCTAGCAGTGTAGTCCAGTGGCGATTATGGGCAAGGACCACGGGTGTTCTGAAAGAGGTGTCTGTGGGTCACAGGAATTCAAGCCTTACAAGCACTCCTGAGTCATGCACAAACTCTACCCTGTCCCCCAAGAAAACACATAATCCAAGAGCTGGCAGCGGAGGGAGAACAGTGTTAATATCTACTCTTTTCTTAAGGAACTATTTGCCAAATTCTTAAGGAACTATTTGCCAAACTCTACCATATAACTCCTAGCAGTACAGTGTGTTATAGGGTGGGAACCACTGGCCTGTTACATTTGCCATCTCTCTGTGTATTCATCTTTCCACTTGCCATTTACTGGGAATCCACCATGTATATCAGGCGTGACAGAGGGAGCCTGGGATGTGCTGGTGAACACGTCAGAAATGGCCTCTACCCACATGGTGTTTACAATCTAATGGCAGAGACCAATATTCATTTCTTGAATACTTACTGAGTGCCTATCACAATCACTTAAATAGACACATATAACGACCTATGGTGAGTGCTATGAGGAAAAGGGCAATGGAGAACTGTAACTGAGGAAGATGATTAGATTGGAGGTTTGAGATTGATGATTAGATTGAAGGTTTTCTCTGAAGAGGTAATGTTGACCCAACCAGGACATGGTAAGAATATGTAGGAGCTGAGGCACACATGCGGGCGAGTGTGGGCATGTGGGGGGGGGGAGAAAGGGAGAGACAGAGATCCACTGATGATGTGCCAGATCCCAAGGCTGGAGGACAGCTGGAACCAGATGGGTGGATGGGTGGGGAAGGGAGTGAGAGAGCGGATCTGAGATGAAGTCAGAGAAGTAGGCAGGGCTCGGGGGGGGGGGGTAATGACTTTGGGATTTATCCTAAGGGCAGCAGAATACCACTGTAGGATGTCATGAGAGGAGTGATGTGATCAGATTTAAAGTTTTAAAAAACCATCTGACTGCTGCATGTAGCACAGGTTATAGGGGGGCAATAGCAGAAAAGAGACCAACTCTGGGCAGCTCCAGTCATGGCCCCACCAGGGACTGATGGCACCTGCACCAGAATGATGATGAAGGACAGTGAGGGAATGGACAGATTCTAGAAACACTCAGGAGAACTACCAAGGTCAGGGGCAGGAACATCCAGGTGATTAAAAATTATCCCTTACTTTGATGAGGAACACAGAAGCAATGTGGGGATAGGGAAATCAAGAGTTTAATCTTTGGCATACTCATATTTACAATATGGCCTTTTCTCTATCGCCAGTGAGGTCATGGGCAAACATTTTCAAAGGAAGTGGCTTGGAATAGAATCCTTCTTGATCCAGGATCCTCCCTGATATATCAGAGTATAATAGAAACCTTCCCTCATCCCCGGGTGAAGACACAATCCCCTAACACCCATCAATTTCACTTCTCTTATCTTCCAACAGTCCTATCATAGGAAGTTATGAGAGCCTATCAAAGGGAGGGAGATAGCAATTCCAAGACAGACCAGACTCCAACAAAAATTCAACACAGTCTCACTCAAGGCATTCACACTTTCACCCACTGACTTCAGTTCTGCCCCATCTTTCAACTACTTCACTTGTTCATCACCTGTCAACCTTTTGACACGTGTTCAAAGAATGTAGCTCCTGAATGTCATGGTGCTCTCTGTGTAGGAGAAATATAGATACAGCATCTGTTCAATAATTAAGTGTGCTCTTTCTTCTGCCAGAAAGGTTCCTGTCCTCGTGCCATCCTACAATCCTTTTGAAAAGCCATTTCCTCAAGGGATCCTTCCTTAATCCCCCAGATTAGATGCAAGGCCTGTTAGGTACTGTCCTCTGGAGGATTTGAGCTACAATCTGTGTACATATGGCTTTATTGCTTGATACCTGCCTCTCCCACTTGACTGTTTTTAAGCTCCACGATGGCAGGGCCTGTGTCAGATTTTTATTCACCATTTTATCTCTACCTTACCAAATACTAGACCTTAATAAACACTGAGTGCTTAAATGAATGAAAGGTACAGTTCTGTGCAAATGTAGGCATCATCTTCCTAGCCTGCCAAGCAGGTGTAGCTATCTAAAGCTTGAAAACAAAATCTGTAGGAGAAAAATTGGATTGACTGAGCCCGGAGGTTTGAGACCCGCCTGGACAACTTCACGAGACCTCATCTCTACAATAAATCAAAAAATTAGCCGGGCATGGTAGCGCACGCCTGTAGTTCCAACTACTCGGAAGGCTGAGGTGGAAGGATCGCCGGAGCCCAGCAGGTCGAGGCTTCGGTGGCCGGGAGTGGCCACTGCCCTCCAGCCTGGGCAACAGAGTGAGATTCCAACTCAAAAAAAAAAGTTACAGAAATTGAGGATATTCTGGCCACTAATTTAGTACTTTCTTTAATCTGAGAGAAACATTGTCACGGTTATACTTTAGCACAATGTTTCCACATTGCAACAGGTTCAATTGTGTTTTTTCCAAACTGTGTTACTTTCCAAAGGATTACAGGTAGTTGTGAAGGGAGGTCAGGCTTACAAAAAGTGAATTTACATTACAGAATCTGCTCCACCTCAGTCACTGGTCCAATCTTGGTCAACTGACAAGTAGTTGTAGTGGCTTTTAGTAGTTTGGTACAAGTTACCAAGTCAGTGTGAGTGTTAGGGTATGGAGATTGAAAATGGTGCTGACAGCCCAGGATGTAGCAAACTGTCTCATTGAACTGCCCTGAGCAGACTCAGCACGGACTCAATATTAATATTTGTTGTGTGAATAAGGACATTTCATTTCGTTGCCTGACAACTGCAATAAGAGGTTTTAGAGCTTGCTGAGGGATGCAAGGAAAACGTGTAGTCGTACGAAACTGTCACAACCAAGCAAGTCGGGGCCCTCTTACTGTCGCTGACAACCCAGCAAAAAAGTGCAGCGCAGTCCTAGAGCTGGCTCTGCGGGCCAAGGACTCTCACCAGGGTCTTGGTTTTCTGCAAAACCGGAGACCGGGCACTGTCCCCGGGTGACCCAAAAGCTGCAGAAAAGGGAGGCTGTGTCTGGCACATGGAGGCTCCACCCGGACCAAGGCCTGGAGGCCTCCCTGCAAACACGTGCTCCCTGCCTTGGGCCCGCCGACCCGCACTCACCCGGCCCGAGGCCTTGAGGTTCCTTCAGCTGGGCCTTGAACAGCACGCCCGTGAGCTCTTCTCTGCGGGCCCGCTTGGTTGCACCCGCGGAGGAAGCCACGTCACTCTGGCCGCTCGGGGCCTTCCTCTTGGAGACCCTCATGGCCGAGAAGGCGGTGGCGCGACAGAAACGATACACCTACTGGGATCCGGTAAGAGGAGGTGTACAGATGCCCGACACGCACCTTCGGCCGCACGTGGGCCGGAAGGGGCGGGACTAGAGGAAGAGGCGGGATCAAGGAAGAAGAGACTGGCGGAGGGGGCGGGACCTAGAGGAGGCTGGGCTCGGCGGAAGGGGCGGGACCTGTGGGAGGAGCGGGCCGGCGGCAAGCTGCAGTCACGGGCTCTGCCGTGTGTCTGCTGTCCCCGTCGACTCGCTTGCGGCTTAAGGCAAGCGAACCCTCCGCTACACTCCCGCCCGTCTGCGGCAGGCTGGTGTCCACCGGGGCGCGCCTCCTGCCCCCGGCGAAGCTCTCTGCGGCCTTTGGCAGGAAGAACACGCAGACCCTTCACTCCCTAGCCCACTGGACCGCGACAACCGGGGCCCAGCGCGTCGAAGCAGCACTGAGGGCGCCCTAAAGTGTTGCCTGAAGAACTTGCTTCACGGACAACGAGATTCGGTACTTTGCCAATCCGAGACCCAGCGGGTTGGCCAGGAGGCTGGATTCCTCCGGGGTAGACGTCTGACGGGCTTACTGCTGGGAGATCCTCCCTGCAGCCAATTACTCTTCTAATCTCCAATTACTCTTCTGATGAGCTGGTTCATGATTTATTTGAACACATATCCAAGTATTGAAGTTGTATATAAAAATGCACCAGTCTGTTTTTACCTATTCATTTTAACCTCTGTTTTACTGGTAGAGTTGGAACTCATCCAGTATATCCTGTCCCCAAATTAAAAGCAAAGAAACAGAAGTTGGCAGTGCCCATCCCGTCTTAGCCAGAGACATGTTTGATGGCAAGTGTGGCTCAGAAGTACAGAGGGATGCTTCAGAGTCACCTAACCCAATACCAGGTCATGAAGCCTTTGTTGAAATACCAGGCTCACCAACCAACCTCTGGATAGTAAGTTGGCTTTCCACGTAAAAGATCTGCATTATTTGCCTCCAAGAGCGTTGTGGTGTGTTAAAGACTGAGGACCACTGTACCTTGGACATTCTATGCTGGCATCCACCTCAGGGCCTTTGCACTTGTTCTCTCCCTTTGAAACTGCCCAGAGCTCAGTGGCTCACACTCTCACTTCATGTGGGTTATTCCTATCCATCCCTCACTCTGTCTTCTTACCTTCCTCTATTTTCCTTTATTGCCCTTATCACCTGCTGGTGATATTAGGTATTCAATTGCTTGTCAAATCCCTTTTTAAAAGTATACACTAGATAATGGCACAAAACAAAGCCCAGTGCTCCATTCCTACTACCTGGAACACACATCATAGGGCACATAAGGCTCAATAAATAAGTCTTGAATAAATGTCTGTACATATGAATAAATAGACCCAGGTCTTGAGCTTACTTACTGTCAATCTATCCTGAAAGGCAGGTTCGTTCTTGGAATGTTGTCAAAATTCCTCAGTATGCAGGTTTCTGAGTCAACAAGCTTGTGAACTGGCCCCTGGACTAGACTGAGTTAGCCACAGCACATGTCCAACCCTAGAAGCCAACCAGTTGATCTCCAGAGGCCACATTTCTTATTCACACCTGTTATGTGTGTTTGTTTCTTGCCCATTTTAATATTACCAGGTTAAGTTAAAGTTCTGGAAAGAGGTAAAAGGAAAAATTCAGTCAGAACTCACATCAAGTTCATATTAAGTTGTGTTTATCCAGCCTGGGCAACATAGCGGGATCCCATCTCTAAAAAAAAAAAAAAAAGAAAATTATTTTTTAATTAACCAGTCGTGGTGTCACATACCTGTAGTCCCAGCTACTCAGGAGGCTAAGACAGAAGGATTGCCTGAGCCCAAGATGTCAAAGCTGCAGCAAGCTGTGATTGCACCCTGATTTAAAAAAAAGTGTGTTTATCATAGATTTTCTGAATATGAGAAGTATACATTATTGTACACAAGATGCAGTATTTAATGGTTTGCATTATTTTATTTGGATAAAATCTCATTGATACCATCACATTCTAGAGAGGAGAGGTATGGAATTCCTTTCTCTTCTGATACAAGTTTGAATCTCTTAGGATGATTATTTTAGTGTGGTATTGATTAAGATCAAGACATTCATTATCTGCTTATTTAGCAAGAATAAAAATGAAGCACTATTTCAAAGACAGTCATATGAACCCCAGTGAAGGACGCAGTATCCATAGATTAGAAAAAAGAAATAAGCTTCTGGCTTCTCCACAATTCAAGTCAACAAACACCAGTGTCTGCTATGTGCATTGCATCATACAACCAGCCGTAATAGACTCATAAAAGCAAAACCATACAGTAAACCTATCTGTAAGAGACTGATGGTCTAATTGAGAATATACACCTGGTAAATCCCATGGCAATAAAGACTAACCAAGGATTCAAGACGATATGAGGTATTACAAGTTCATATGATAATTAAGTGAACTATTTAAACAATAGACAATCATATTAGTAGAATCCAGATTACATCCATGTGTGTTTCTTACTAAAATAATGGTAAAATCAAGACAAATATCAGAAGCACCAAGCTCATCTTTTTTTCTTTGAGGCAAAATTGAAGTAGATGTTCCCCTCTTGTCCAATATGGAATGAAATAGCCATAAGCGTGAGGCCAGTCTTGGTAAGAATCATGACATAAATGAAGCTTGTCTTAAATCCCCCCAAGTCCACTCACCCACCTACCCCCCCCATCACTGACACATGTAACACTTGTGTGGTCCCATCTCCCAATGCCCAACTGCTGCAACTTTCACAGAACGAATCTCCCTGGGAAATGACTCCCCCTGGAATGACTCCTTTTCTGGAAGAAGAATAATAATTCCAAATTTGGCACAAAGCATACCAGAAAATTTGAATAGATCAATAATCATTGAAGAAAATGATAATCAAACTTTTCTGTCTTTGTCCAGGATTATATAACAAAATACTATGAACTGAGTCATTTATTATCAGAAATTTATTTTTCACAGTTCTGGAAGCTAGAAATGCAAGCTCAAGAGTCTCAATGTCTGGTGAGGGCCATTTTCTGTTTCCCAGAGGGTGCCTTCTTGCTGTGTCCTCACATGGTGAACGAGGGCAAAAGAGCTCCCTTGGGCCTAGTTTATAAAGGAACTTATTCCATCCATGAGGGCCCCACTCTCATGAGCTAATAACCTCCCAGAAGCCCCTACTGCCTCATTATATCACATTAGGGATTGGGTTTCAGCATATGAATTTTGGGGAGACGCAAACGTTCAGAACACAACACCTGCCCAAGGTACAGAAGATGTTTCACTTAAGTTCTAACAATATTTTTAAAAAACAGATAATTCCCACCTTATACAGTTTTTGCTTCACAAAACAGAACAGAGGGAAAGTATCCCAACATCTTTTACAAGGTTTACATAACCTTAAATACAAAACCACCTAAGGCTAATACAAAGTAAGAAAACGATGGTCTTATTTCAATATGGGTATAGATATATGTAAATAAAATATTAGCTAAGTGAATCCAAAGCTCTACTTGAAAAATAAAAACAAGAAGTATCTTCTTATATAATTCACCACATTAATAAATAAAGGAGAAAAATCAATTATTATTGATTAATAGTTATTTAAAATCAATTATCTCAATAGATGGGAAAAGATGTTTAAAAAATACTTATGATTTTAAAAATTTGCATAAAAATAGGAATAGGAAAACTTTTCATAACTTGATAAAGACTACATCCCTGTAGCAAAACAGCTAAATGGATGAGGGATGGCAGGAGCTAGTTTTTTCACTGTTAGAGAGGAAAGTTACATACAAAGGTGACCAAAAAAACCCTGATATTATCTTTTCGAGGGTGGGCTCCTTGTAGTCCAGGCTCACCCCGCTAGGTAAGTGTTCTAGGACCCCATCAGCATCAGTAGCCAGACAGAATTGTTGTGAGAGGCTCTCTTCAGCTTCAGTGAATTTTTTGGAGAGTCTTTCAATGTGTTTCCCCATTTCATGATGAGTGATTTACAAGCACGCCTGCCCACACCGCAATGACTGTTCAGAAGTTTTTGACCAAAAAACAGCATGGTCCCCATTCCCCACCCTCCCTATTCACCTGATCTTGCCTGGAGTGACTTTTTTTGTTTCCCAGGATAAAAAAATCCTCAAAGGGAAACATTTTGCCAATGTGGAAGAGGTGGAACGAAAGATGACAAAAGCACTAAAAGGCATCAAAATTGATGAATTCAGAAACTGAGCTATGGAAAAAGCATCTTGATAGGTGCATGGCATCAAAGGGAGAGTACTTTGAAAGCGATTGAAGTTTAAATGTATAAGTGTAGGCCGGGCATGGTGGCTCAAGTCTGTAATCCCAGCACTTTGGGTTGCCGAGGTGAGGGGATTGACTGAGCCCACGGGTTTGAGAACAGCCTGGGCAACTTGGCGAGACCTCTCTCTAGAATAAATCAAAAAATTAGCTGAGAGTGGTAGCGCACACCTGTAGTTCCTGCTACTGGGAAGGCTGAGGCAGAAGGATCACGTAAGCCCAGGAAGTCGACTGGGGTGACCATGAGCGTGCCACTGCACTCCAGCCTGGGCTACGGTGTGAGACTCCAACTCAAAAAAAAAAAAAAAGTGTAAGAATAAATACACAATTTTGTATAAATAAACTCCAAGGTTTTTTTGGTTCCCCTTGCATAAGCAAGTGGATAAGACTCCAGTGAACCCTCTGGTACTGGATTAGGGTTGGAAATAATCAGTATGACCTCATATTTGGGTTAAAATATATAAAAGATAGATATAGAAATAAGTATAGATAAGCATTCTACCTTTGTTTGTACACATGCACATATTTGCTAACTCTGTTTACTGACAGGCACTAGAAGCAGTAACAACCCAGTAGCAATAAGCACATATCTTGGTTTCTAAAGCCACTGTCAAATAAAAAGAACCAAGCCTCCGTGGAGAGATGACTGATTCTAGGGTTGGGACAGGGAACACCTAAGATGAGCCTTGTAGTCCCAGAGGGTATGAAATGCTTCCAAAACAAAAGAATGGGGAGTGTATCAGCAGATCACAGGAACCAACCTGAGAGAACTCCCAAGGGAACAGTCTGGTGGCAAAATGGGCAAGGTATCGCATTAGAACCTGAGGTATAAAATAAATATATATAAGTCTATAGTGACATAAAAAATGATTGCTACCAGGAGCAGTGACTCACACCTGTAGTCCCACCACTTTGGGAAGCTGAGGTGGGAGAATCGCTGGAGCTGAGTTCAAGTCCAGCCAGTTAAGGTTTAGGGAGACCCTATCTCTAAAAGAAATAATAAAAATTAAAATAAAACGATTGCTAAGTAAATAAGTGGGAGAGAAGAGATATATCTTCCTTAGAAAAGTAATCTAAATGTGTATATGGATACTCCCTGCTTCAAGAGATGGAGCTTATTCACACACTCCCTCCCCACTTCCTCAGTGAGCTACTTCTAAAATATGAAAAAGTAAGCATGGAGGCCAGATGCAGTGGCTCACACTGTAATCCCAGCACTTGTGGAGGCCAAGGTGGGAAGATTATTTGACCCTAGGAATTTGAGATTGACCTGGGCAATATAGTGAGATCTTATCTTCACAAAAAATTAGCTGCGTGTCGTGGCGCACACCTGTGGTTCCAGCTACTCAGGAGGTTGAGGCAGAAGGATTGCCTGAGCCCAGAAGTTCAAAGCTGTGGCCATACCACTGCACTCCAGTTTGGGCAGCAGAGTGAGACCTCCATTTTTTTTGAGTGAGACTCAAAAAAAAGAAAGAGAAGGAAAAATGGTAACTTTATAATAAACATGACAAACATTACCTTATCCAAGTGACCAAGGTTAACATCATACACATGTTGTTCCATGTACATAAGTCACATTAATATCATGTACCCCTGATGTGATGAGACATGTCACCTCTGTATTATTCTTCCCCAAACCCATAACCCCAACCCAATCATGTGAAAAACATCAGGCAAACCCAATTTGAGGGACAATCATGAAATAATACATGACTGGTACTTTTTAAAACTGCCGAGGTCACCAGGTATGGTGGCATGTATCTGTAGTCCTAGCACTTTGGGAGGCCGAGGGGGAAGGGTCGCTGTGGAGCCCAGGAGTTTGCAACCAGTTGGAGCAACATAGCATGGCCTCACCTCTACAAAAAAATTTTAAAATTAGCTGGGCGTGATAGCATATGCCTGGAGTCCTAGCTACTTCAGGAGGTTAAGGTGGAAGCACCACTTGAGCCCAGCAGGTCAAGGCTGCGGTGAGCCAGTGATCATGCCACTGCACTTTAGCCTGGACAACAGAGTGAGATCCTGACTCAAAAAATAAAAACAAAAGCAAAAACTTTCAAGGTCGTGAAAAGCAAAGAAGACCTGAAAAATGGTCACAGACCAGATAAGAGTGAGGAGACATAACAACTTAAATGCACTCTTGTAGCCTGGACTTGACCCTGGAACAGAAAAAGACCATTCGAGAAAAAATTGGTTAAGTGTGAATAAAGTCTGGAGTTTATTTAATAATGTACCAGTTTCTTAGTTTTAACAGTTGTACTGTATAACCATGAGAAATGAAACTATTAGATGAAATTGGGTGGGAATTTTTTCAAATCTTCTGTAAATCTAGAATCATTTCAAAATAAAAAGTGTAATCAATACAAAACAAAGACCTATGCATGAATAGGACCTTTATTTATTTTTAATTTCTAAACAGCTTTAATAAGGTATAAATAATATACAAGAAACTGTCATATTTACTGGACACAGCTTGATGACTTTGGACATACGCACACACTTGCGAAGCCATCACTACAGTCAAAGTAACAGACATATACGTCACTTCTCAAAGTTTCTTTTGTGTCCATTTGTGGTGTTTTCTGTTTTGCTTTGTTTTTTGGTTGTAAGAACAACTTGACACAAAATCCATTGACAGATGAATGGATAAAGAAAATGTGGCATATAACATATAATGGGATATTATTCAGCTTTTAAAAGAAAGAGAGAGAGAGACAGAGAAAGAGGAAAGAAGGGAGGAAGGAATCCTACCATTTCAACAACATGGATGGACTTGGAGGACACTATAGGAAGTTGATATATGATAAAGATAGCACCAAAATCAATGGGAAAAGGATGGTATGGTAGATTGCAAAAAATGGCCACAAATCCTCCCCCTTTGCAAATTTGACTTTGCAGCTCTTCCTATCAGGAGGTGGAGACATTTCCTTCCTTGTGGGGAGCAATTTGGATTCAGAGATCTCTAGGACTAGCTGAGGGCCAGTGTCACAACACTGTCATCATCTCTTCACTTAGCTTCTCTCAGGGTAGTCTGGCTTCCTAATTTCCACTGTGACAACTTCACGCATTTGTATCATGTTCTTTCTTTGGTCTTTACTGTTCATTTGTCTTTCTTTATGTGCGTTAACACTGAATTACATCCACACTGTAATTTTGCTTTATTACTATTGAAGTCATCCTAGACTACTAATTTCAAATGTAATTCTATTTTAAAGAACTGTGTTTGGCAAATCAACCCTTAAGATGCAGGGACACTGATGAAATGGCAGGCAGATCACCATGAGTGCTCTGAAGATGAACAAAGTGGGTGAGGGTAACTGGGGTGGGCAGAGAACGGCAGACACCTGAATGTGTTAGGGAGGAAAGCCATGGCAATCTGTAGGGAGAGAGCATTCCAAGTAGGAACTGCAGCAGATGCAAAGGCACTGAGGTGGGAACATGACCAGAGTGGTCAAGAGACAGCAACAAGGTCAGTGTGTCTGGACTGGAGGGAGGGCAACAGTGCTGAAAAGAGGTCTGTTGGAGTAGTTCATGCAGTGCCTGAATGGGCAAGGTAAGGTCTTCTTTTTTTTTTTTTTTTTTGAGTTGGAGTCTCACTCGGTCACCCAGACTGGAGTGCAGTGGCCGCTCCCGGCCACCGCAGCCTCGACCTGCTGGGCTCCAGCGATCCTTCCGCCTCAGCCTTCTGAGTAGCCGGAACTACAGGCATGTGCTACCATGCCCGGCTGATTTTTTGATTTATTGTAGAGATGAGGTCTCCCTGCCCAAGCGGGTCTCGAACCCGCGGGCTCAGGCAATCCACTCACCTCAGCCTCCCAAAGGCGCGGGATTACAGGCTGAGCCACCGAGCCCAGTTAGGTAAGGTCTTTATAGCATTTGAATTGTCTGGATTTGCTGTTTACAAACTGGGAACCAAAGTGCCCACAGCACTGCAAAATGCTTACAGGTTGCCTTGGAATATTTGTACAAGTTGAAAGAATTATAGCAGTTCTTTCTTTCTCTTTCTTTCTTTCTTTCTTTCTTTCTTTTTTCTTCTTCTCTTCCTTCCTTCCTTCCTTCCTTCCTTCCTTCCTTCCTTCCTTCCTTCCTTTCTTTCTTTCTTTTTTGAGTTGGAGTCTCACTCTGTCACACAGACCGGAGGCAGTGGCACACTCACAGCCTCGATCTGCTGGGCTCAGGCAATCCTTCTGCCTCAGCCTTCCAAGCAGCTGAAACTACAGGCACGTGCCACCATGCCCCACTAATTTTTGGATCTATTGTAGAGATGAGGTCTCGCCAAGTTGCCTGGGCTGGTCTAGAACCCCCATGCTCAGGCCATTCTCTTGCCTCTACCTCCCAAAGTGCTGTGATTATAGGCCACTGCATCCAGCTTGAAATATAGCAATTCTTGACATCTATTCATTACTGGGCAAACTACTAGCCCAGGGTAGTTCATAGTTTCAATATTAGATTGTATTACTTTCCTTTTGCTGATGTCACAGCTTTCAAAGCTGGGTATCTAGGGGTTACTGTGCTAAAAAGCAAATACCAACCAAAAATCAACATGGAACAGGAAATAAGGATGGTGGTGTCTAATAGGATTTTAAGGTTGGAGAAATAGTGACATGCCAGCAGACACATACACTACTTACTTATTTAAGAATAAAAGAAAAATATTTTACTTCAATTCATGTGTATTTTTTCCAACTGCAGCTTAATTATTAGAACATAAATACTTATTAAGGTATTAAGTGGTTTGACTCTAGCCAATGTAACAGTTCAGATTTCTGTTTCAGTTTTGTCCTAGGGCATTGTGAAAAATTATTGAGACATTAAGAATGCTGTGAACTGAGAACGTTTGAGCACCTCTTGGTCTACACTTATAATCAGAGCTCATTTTTATTAATTTTAAATTTCCTTTGATGGACTTTGATTCATTTTCTTGTTGGTAGCTTTAAGTTTCCCTTAAGAATGATTATTTAAAAATTTTTAATTGTTTTTGTACACCCATGCTTACAGCAGCATTATTCACAATAGCCAAAAGATTGAAGCAACCCTAGTGTCCATCAATGGACGAATGGATAAGCAAAATGTGGTATATACATACAATTGACTGTTTTCCAGCCAAAAGATGGAAATTCTGACACATGTTACATCCTTGAAGATGCTAAGTAAAATAAGTTAGTTATAAAAGGACACATGCCATGCGATTCCACTTATGTGAGGTCCCTAGAGTATTCAGATTCAAGGAGACAGAAAGTAGGATGGTGGTTACCAGAGGAGGGGAAAGGGGGAGTTACTGTTTAAATGGGTGCAGAGTTTCAGTTTTAGAAGATGCAGAGTTCTGGAGATGTACGGTGGTGATGGTTGCACAACTATGTGAATGTACTTAATGCCACTGAGCTGTACACTTAAGTGGTTAATATGATAAATGTATGTATTTACCATATTACCAAATTGTATACAATATTTTGTTTATTTTCCCACAATAAAAACATTAGCTTTGAAATTCATGGGCCACTGTCGTCATTCCTAGGAGGTAAATTAAGATTCCCACCTACAGAGGGCGCCATTGACAACTCCTAGCGGCTTCCCCAGGGTGGGCGTGCAGGACCCGCGACTGCCCTCAGCTCCGCCTTTTCCCTTCCGCAGCCACCAGCCTGTGCAACAGTCTTCAGCCTCCCAGCCTCGCCCTCGTCCTTCTGAGACTTTGCTGAGGGTTTCTTTCTTTCTTTTTTTTTAAACCGCTACTGACTAAGGGGAAGCCGACTGGACACATACGCGGCTACCTTTCTCTTTCTTCCGGGGGAGACAAAGTCACTGGACGAACTAACAGGTACCTGCATATAATGGAGTATCATTCACTCTTGGAAAGAAGGGACATTTTGACACATGCTCCAACAGGGATGAACCTTGCGGACGTTACGCTGATCGAAATAAGCCAGTCACAAAAAACGAATACTGCATGGTTCCACTTGTATGAGGCAGCCCGAGTAGTCAAATCCATAGAGACAGAAGTCCCTGGTGATTGCCAGGGACTGGGGGGAGGGAGGAACGGGGAATTGGTATTTAGGACACAGAGGTTCAGTTTTACAGGATAAAAAGAGTTACGTGGGTACCTGGTGGTGATGGCTGCACAAGAATGTACTTACTACTACTGAATTGTACACTTAGTGGCTAAAATAGTAAGTTTTATGGTACGTGTATTTGAGCACTATAGAGAGAGAGAGACGTTATTCCACACTGGTTTATTTAGGGCTCCAGTCTCACTTCTCGAGAGACTGGATGCGTTTCTCAGAGGTCTCTTCACTCACCAGCTCACCCATCTAGTCCCGAAGGGTTATTCAGCGTCATCTTGATCAGCCAACCATCTTGATAACAAGTCCTGGGTTTTCTGCAAGAGCTTCATTCATTTCAGCCCCTTCTCCAGATAAAGGGGAATAGAGCTCACTGGCAGCTTTCACACTTTCCAAAGCACCAAACTCATCTTGTTTGTTCAATTTTGTCCCAACTTCAGGCAGACTGTAGTAAACAACATTTCCCAAATCTTCCTGTGCAAAATTGCTGATACCCACTGTTCCTATTTCGTTCTCTGTTGTTATCCATTCATGTTTCTCTGTGAATTTAAGCACGGAAAGCAGGGCACCCCACCCCCCACAACCCTCCCCCCCAACCCTCACCTCCCATCCCCCCTCCCACCCCCCACCCAGTGTCATATTCGCAGGGATGCCGAGGTTCGCTGCGGGGTGCCTCGGCCACCCAGGCGGCTGGGGGCGGGGCGAGGGGGGGCGGGGCAAGGCGAGGCCAACATAATTTTAAACAAGAAAAATAGGCCAGGAGCAGTGGCTCACGCCTGTAATCCCAGCACTTTGAGAGGCCAAGGGGGGAGGATCACTTGAGCCCAGTAGTTCGAGGCCAACCTGGGCAACATAACAAGAGCTCATCTCTACAAAAAAAAAATTAAAAAGTTAGCTGGGTGTGGCGGCACGTGCCTGTAGTCCCAGCTACATGGGAGGCTGAGGCGGAAGGATCACCTGAGCCCAGGAGGTTGAGACTGCAGTGAGCCATAAGCGTGCCACTGCAGTCCAGCCTGGGTGACAGCGTGAGACCCTGACAAAATAAGAAAAGAAAAATAATTTTAAAAAAATATGTATACCGTGTGTGTGTGTGTGTGTGTGTGTGTGTGTGTGTGTGTGTGTGTGTTGTCAGGTCTTTGAGGATTTGAACAGCTCAAGTCAGATTTGGCTGTCATGTCAAAGGCTGGCCAGATCCCCAAAACTGGGGTATATCACAGAGAACTGAGGGGTGGGGAAAAGGGACAGGAACACTGCTGGGCAGAGGAAGAGAGGGAGGAGATATGCCTGGCCTGTGGAGGCCAACAGAGTGTGCCAGAGGTGGGGAGAGAAGGAGTGTATTGAAAAACCAGGATCAGGTAGAGTGTCCCAGCCAGGTCACAGGAAGAAGAAAAGGCCATTCTAATGTCCTTCCAGAAGTTCAGGGTTGCTGTCATTCGGAGAAACAAGTTGGAAGTTATGTCCATTACCTAATAAAATATTTGGGGAAGGCATGGTAGCTCAAGCCCATAATTGCAGCACTTTGGGAGGTTGAGGTGGGAAGATTGCTCAATCCCAGGAGTTCAAGACCAGCCTGGGCAACATAGTGAGATCTCATCTCTACAAAAAAAAAAAAAAAAAAAATTTAATTGGAGGAATGGCACTAGCCTGTAGTCCCAGCTACTTGGGAGGCTGAGGTGGAAGGATCACCTGAGCCCAGGAAGTCAAGGCTGTGATGGTGAACCATGAGCATGCCACTGCACTCCAGCCTGGATGACAGGGTGAGACTTCGACTCAAAAAAAAAAAAAAATAAATAAACAAAAGGAGGAGGAGGAGAAAAAGAAGAAGGAGGAGGAGGAGATATTTGATCACAAAGACAATCCTAGGGCTTCAAATGAAAAGCAACACCATCTTATGGTCGATAAAAAATAATATGCAAAATCCATAAAATGATTATGTTATTGTCATGGCTGCCTATGTATGAAGCTTCCACTCTGACAAGCTCTTTAAGCTCTGAACTCCACCACAAACCACAACACAAGTACCAGATGTGGCAGAGCTGGGATTTGAACCTTTGCACTCTAACCAAAAGCCCATACCATCAACCACCAGGTCTGCCTGTAGGACAAGCTTGGTGTTTTAGAACCAGAGCTGTGACTTTCCAGCATCCAAGGCAGCTGTCTTCGGCACACTTTCCTTAGCGACGGCAAGAACTGGGCAGGAAGGGTGCTCGGTCCCCAGGTGGAAAAGAGGAGAAGAAAGGAAGGTGGAGAGAGAAGCAGGAGTTTCTGGAGACAAACTGCCCCTTGCTCTCCAGTGGGGCCCAGCCTGGCCCCTGTGGCATCTACTGAAGGCAGCGGGTCACTGGCGTCTCAGGGCTTCTTTTGGAACCAGCACCCTCCAGCCTTGGTGGAAAAAAAGGTGTCTGCTCCCTCAAGGATGAAGTCTATGCTGTCCTCCAGAAGCTGAGTTTACCACGTAGATACTTGGAAATTTCCACAGTGAAAAATTCCCATGAATCAGAAATTATCATTCACAATGCTCCAAGGACCTCTAAGAGTTTGTTTGCACTGCAGTCTTCTTTTAAAAAGAGATTCGAGGCTGAGGTGAGTGGATTGCCTGAGCCCGTGGGTTCGAGACCCGCCTGGGCAGGCGAGACCTCATCTCTACAATAAAATCAAAAAATTAGCCGGGTGTGGTAGCGCGTGCCTGTAGTTCCAGCTACTTGGAAGGCTGAGGCGGAAGAATAGCCGGAGCACAGCAGGTCGAGGCTGCGGTGGCCGAGAGCGGCCACTGCACTTCAGGCTGGGTGACAGAGTGAGACTCCAACTCAAGGAAAAAAAAAAAAAGAGAGAGAGATTTAAGTCAGCCTGGGTAACTTGGCAAGACCTCATCTCTACAATAAATCAAAAAATTAGCCGGGCATGGTAGCACGTGCCTGTAGCTCTGGTTACTTGGAAGGTTGAGGTGGAAGGATCGCCTAAGCCCAACAGGTCAAGGCTGCAGTGGCCGTGAGCGTGCCACTGCACTCCAGCCTGGGCGACAGAGTGAGACTCCAACTCAAAAAATAAAATAAAAAAAGAGAGAGAAAAAGGGCCAGACATGGTGGCTCATGCTTGCAAATCCAGCACTTTGGGAAGCTGAAGTTGGAGGTTTGTTTGAGCCCAGGAGTTCCAGACCATCTTGAGCAACATAGTGAGAACTTGTCTCAAAAAAAAAAAAAAAAAAATTAACTGGATGTGGAGGTGTGTGCCTGTGGTCCCAGCTACTCAGGAGACTGATGCAGAGAGATCACCTGAGTCCAGGAGGTCGAGGCTGCAGTGAGTGGTGATCATGCCACTGCATTCCAGCTCAAAAGAGAGGGGGAGTGGGAGAGGGAGAGGAAGAGGAGAGGGATGGAGGTAGAGAAAGGTGACTCACATATAAACAAATTGATAGCATATACTAGAGAAAATATGTATTTAATAAAACATTAAAGAATGTCAAGAAATCAGTATAGATTTGACCATTTAAAAAAATCATACACCTAGGGGTTTTTAGAGCCAAAGTGGACTTTAGAATCTAACCTTCTCATTAGGTAGACATGAAAAAGTGAGAAGTAGGGATAGCCAGTGCCTCTGTGGGCAACCCTCCCAGTGGCAGACCTGAGACTTGATCTGAGGTTTCTTGAGAAGCCATTTGAACACAAGTAGACACTGTTGGAGAGATACCCTGGACCTTGAATGGGCTGTTGGTGCGGGAATCAGACCACGGCTGTGCACATCATCCTCAAAGCCTCCTGTAGGTTTCATTGCCACTCTTCCCCATACAAGCTTTCTAGTGCACTCCCCACTTTCCCAGTCCTCCGAGCAAGCTCCTTGCAATCGACATGGCTCTGTGGTGCCAGCTCTAGAAACAAACCACCATTTGTTGCTTTCTCAAAATAAGCCTTTTGAGCTCTCGATGACATTCAGCCTCACTGTCCTGAGCTCAAAGGTTGGTTTCTGCGAGGCTGACAGATAAATGGCATATGTCTTCTCAGAACAACCGCAGCCAACTTGTTCGAAGCCAAAAACCTTGCCTTGATGCCCTGGTGAGAAGACACAGAGCTGCAGTTTGAGCACAGAGCTCACCAACATCTTCCAAAATAACAGATAATAAATCAGATGTGAGGAGAGAAGTAGCCAGGATCTCAAGGGAGAAAGAAAACACAGATGGAACTTGGAGCTGGAAGGAAGGTACAGAGATTGTTTGTGTCAGGGTCTCACTTTGTCACCCAGGCTGGAGTGCCCTGGCACAATCGTGACTCACCTCAGTCTCAAAGTCAAGCTCAGACAATCCTTCTGCCTCAGCCTGCTGAGTAGCTGAGACTACAGACATGCACCACCATGCCTGGCTAATTTATTTTTTTTATTTTTATTTTGTAGAGACGAAGTCTTGCCATGTTGCCCAGATTGCCAAGGCTCAACCAATCTTCCCGCCTCAGCCTCCCCAAATGATAGGGTGACAGTCTTGAGCCACCAAGTTCAGCCTCAGTGACTGTTTCATAAGAAGGCAAAGAGGCAGGAAGGAAGCCCTGTAATTTACAATGTCCTGCAAGATTGAGAAATTGAGTTATTGATAGGATCTGGACTACCTTCATGTAACCTGGGCAGCTGCTCAGAAAGCCCATGCTGTTGCCCTCTTAGAACTTTTTCTATTTTTTTTTCCTGAGTCGGGGTCTCACTCTGTAGCCCAGGCTAAAGGGCCATGGCATGATCACAGCTCAAAGCATGCTCGACCTTCTGGGCTCAGGCTATCTTTTGGCCTCAGTCTCCTGAGTAGCTGGGACTACAGGTGTGCGCCACCATACCTGGCTAATTTTTTTTTATTTTTGTAGAGACAAGATCTCACTATTGCCTAGGCTGGTCTTGAAATCCTGGACTCAAGTAATCCTCTTGCCTTGGCCTCCCAAAGTGCTGGGATTACAGGTGTGAGCCACCACGCTTAGACTTTCTTGGGCTTCTTGATAATTTTGAACAAGGGGCCCCCAATTTTGTTTTACCCTGGACCAGTAAATGATGTAGCTGGTCCTGGTTATTCCCCATCTCAGAGGGTTATGGTGAGTATCAATATTTTGAGAACACATTATTTTGGCTCATCCTTTTTCAGATTGAATTCAGTTTAATTCCAGCTTCTGTAACTGTGCTGAATAATCAAGTGGCTATAACTGTATTTTATTTTGCAAATTCCATCATACAAGAGAGTTTAGGGGAAGCCTGCCTTGGAGGAAACGATCGTTCATCTTCAGGTCCCAGACTGATTTCACAGGGGTTACAGGGATTTCCCTCTTTCTGAAGCCTGTACACCCTCCCTGACTTTCCAGTTCTGTGATTTGTTGCAGTGCTTCCGAGTTTACATGAGTGATTTTATAAGACGCAGAGAGAGGGACGCAGGATAGCGGGTATTGGTTTCCATCTAGTGGGGAGCGCAAAGGCCCTTGGAAGTGTGGAGTTCAGACAGGAAGATCAGAATAGGAATAAAATCTGATTTAACAGCAAGGGGGTGAGAACAAACTGCAGGTAAGCCAGGAAGCTGTCCTTCAGACTGCTCTTTCTTATGTGACAATGGCCTGGTCACATTAGGCTGTCCATCTGCCTTCTAGATGCCTTTCCAATATGGACACTTCTCCCCTCCCCTCTGTGCCTGCTATGTGCCAGCCCAAAGCACAGCACACTCCTACCTGCACTCACCTCCTGACATCTCCCCTGACCCCTTCTTTTGTTGTTGTTGTTTGAGTATTATTATTATTATTTAATTGAGACAGTGTCTTGCTATGTTGCCCAGGCTGGTCTCAAACTCCTGAGCTCAAACAATCCTGCCTCAGTCTCCCAAAGTGCTGGGATTACATGGCATGAGCCACCATGCTCAGCCTGTTGTTTGGTATTTTTAAATAGCTTTACTGAGATACAATTCACATACCATCCATTTAAAGTTTGCAATGCACTGGTTTTTGGTATATTACACTATGCATTTTAAAGTTGTGATCAGTACATATAAAGCTTGCCATTTTAGCCATTGTTAAGTGTACAATTCAGTGTCATTAATTACATTGAAAATGTTGTGTTACCATTGCCATTACTTCCAGAACTTTTTCATCACTCCAAACAGAAACTTGGTATCCACTAAGCAATAACTCTTCATCCGGCCCCTCCCAGCCCCTGATAACCTCTGCTTTCTGTCTATATGAATTTGCCTGTTCTAAATATTTCATATGAATGGAATCATACAATATTTTTCCTTTTGTATCTGGTTTATTTCACATAGCATAATATTTTCTTTTTTCTTTTTTTTTTTTTTTTTTTAGTTGGAGTCTCACTCTGTCACCCAGACTGGAGTGCAGTGGCACACTCATGGTCACTGCAGCCTCGACCTGCTGGGCTCCGGCAATCCTTCCGCCTCAGCCTTCCAAGTAGCTGGAACCACAGGCGTGCGCTACCACATCCAGCTAATTTTTTATTTTATTGTAGAGATGAGGTCTTGCCAAGTTGCCCAGGCAGGTCTCGAACCCCTGGCTCAGGCAATCCACTCACCTCAGCCTCCCAAAGCGCTGGGATTACAGGCTGAGCCGCGGAGCCTGGCAGCATATTTTCAAGGTTCATCCATGTTTTAACACATATGACAACTTTGTTCCTTTTTTGTAGTTGAGTAACATCCCACATTTTGCTTATGCGTCTGTCTGTTAATGGACACTTGGGTTGCTTCCACCATTGTGAATAATGCTGCAATGAATATTGCAAGTACAAGTATCTGAGTCCCTGCTTTTGATTCTTTGGGGCATGTGCTCCCAGGATCCACTTTTGACTCCTCCAATCTATTTACATCCAACCCTTCTTCTTCTCCTCCTCTCTTTTTAGAGATGAGGTCTTGCTTTATTGCCCAGGCTGGTCTCCAACTCCTGGCCTCAAACAATCCTCCACAGTAACCCTTTACCTAGACACGTCCAATCACTTCACTTCTCTGCTCACGACCTTTTGCTGGCTCAACATAAAGATGGAAATGCTCAACTGAGGTCTCCAGGCTTCTGAGCTCTGGTCAGCTCAACTCTCCAAGTCCCCTGGCCCCATCCTTCCCTCTACCCTGGCCTCCCTAGATTTCCCACCTTCCTTCTGCAGCCTTCTTGTGGATTTCAACACACTTATCCCTTTTTCTAGAGCTTTTGCCCTCCCCAAACACCCAGCTCTTGTCAGCTCTTGCTTGTCCAACTGGTCCCATCTTTGTCATCCATCTCGCCTTAAAATTTCCCCTAACATTTCCCTTCCTCCCTGGGTCTCACTCCTCCATTTCCTTCTTTTGCTCCCATGGTCCCTTGCCTTTCATGGCACTCTGCTCTAGGGGCATTCTTGTTCAGTGTCTGTCTTCTCTGCCATAGCCGTGACTAGTGTTGGCTGAGTACTCCCTGTGTCTCAGGCCCTACTCCATGCACATCACCTGGATCCACTTAGCACATTCTCACAAGCCTCTGGACTTTACCAGTCTTATTCCTTATCCATGTTCACAGGCCAGGAAGGCAGGAATGCTGTCACACCAGCAGTGTTGCTCTGACATCCAGAAGCCAGCACAGACCCTCAGGGTCGTGCTGCCACCTGACACTCAGGGAGCATGGCCACCCCCTGTGCCAGCACCCCCAGTCCCTAGCACAGACCCTGGCACACATGGGTACCCAATTCATATCGAAACCGGGTGAATGAACCAACAGAATGGAGAGTACAGGACGAACCTGAGTTTTGAACAGTTACTTTTGAGCATTACTTACCAAGTGTCTCCTAAATGCTAGGCATCCTCACCTACCCTTGCACCTCAGCTTCCCCAATCTAGAGAGTGCACACTCATACTTATGTCAGAGGGTTATTGAGAAGGTTGAGTTCTCATTCTAATGTAGATTTCAAAAATCATTGTGAGCCGGACATGGTGGCTCATGCCTATAGTCACAGCACTTTGGGAGGTTGAGGTGGGAGGATTGCTTGAGCCCGGGAGTTGGAGACCAGCTTGGACAACACAATGGAACCTCATCTCTACAAAAAAGTTGTTAAAAACTAGCTGGGCATGGTGGTTCACACCTGTAGTCCCAGGTACTTGGGAGGCTGAGGTGGAAGGATCACCTGAGCCCAGGAGTGCCACTGCATTCTAGAATGGGCAACAGAGAGAGACCATCACTCAATCATCATCATCATCATCATAACACGTGGCAGACTGGGCCCTGCTGGATAAACACTGATGTTTAGCATCTGCTCCTCCTTCCCCAGACAGGAAAAGGGCTGGGGTCCTAACCCTCTGAGCCAGCCCCTGAGGGAGCACGGGGTGGAGAGGGGGGTCAGTGTCACGTCCTCCTCCAGGATCTCTGCAGTCCCCCTCCGAGAGGGTCCCACAGGGAGCCCAGCCCGTCGCATTTTCTGTCTCCAGGCCTCTCCGCCAGGCTCTGGAGCGCTCCGAGCTCTGGAGCCGCCGGGGCAGCGCGCCCGGCCCCGCCCCGGGGCCTCATTATCTGCGTTTCCGCGTCACGCCCGCCGCGAACTTGGCAGGCCCTCCCCGCGGTGCTCCGGGGAACACTTTGTGCCCAGAGCCCGCCCGCCGGGCCCTTCTCCCTGCCGTCGGCTGGAGCGGCCCGTGGGGCTCAGGTCGCCGGGCCCCGGGTCCCCGCAGCCGACGGGCAGCCACGGGACCCCCCCCCACGCGCTTGTCCTCGACACTCCCGACTCATTTGGACTGGGCGTCCAAACGTGGTCACACCGCGCATAATCTAGAGATTCAGAAAGATGCTGTGGCCCATTTTAAAACAAAGCCCAATTATTAGCGCTCGGCGGCTGTTTATGCCCGTCCAGTGTCCGAGGCGTCAGAGCGGCGGACAACCTGCACCCAAAGGACGCGCGGCCGGAGCGAAAAGAGACCGGCTCCGAGGCCATCCGACCGGTTCTGAGACCCCCAGCTCGTCGGCGTCCTGGCATCGTGAGCTCGGGCTCGGTATCCACGGCGCCGGGGCTCGGTGTCCTCTTCTGTGGAATGGCGATCGCTGTGTTGTGCGGGCTGGGGGACTCCGCACGTGGCGCGCGGCCGGTGGCAGGGATGGCAGCGCGGCGATCCCACGCCTCCAAGACCCCACCTTCTCGCGGCCCTCGCTCGGCCCCGCCCCGGGGGCGCCCAGGCTGCACGCGCGGCGCTGGCTCCAAAGTGCGTCACGGGCACCGGCAGCGCTCCTCCGGCGGGCCAGGGGAGGCTGGCACCCGGCCAGCGCGGGGAGGGCCAGGGTGCCGGGCCGTCTCCGGGGCCGGGACCCGGGCGTGGAAGGCGCTCAAGTGGCGCGGCCCCGGACGCGGTGTTGGGGGCGCCCGCCGCGGCGGGCAGCGCGCCAGGGACCGGCCTCGGCAGCCTCCGGGCGCGCGAAGGCGACGCTGTCCCCACGCCCCCCCACTGGCTTCCTCCGGTGCCGCGGGAGCGGAGATTTCCTCTCGGGGAAACGACGCGGATCCTTTTCGGGGCTCCTCGCCCCGCCCCAGTTCTCCGCCCCCTCCCCTCGGCTGGGGAGCCTGGGCCGGCCCGCGGCGGGGAGGAGGCGCTGGCAGCCTGGGCCGGGAGGCGGCGGGGGGCCGCGGAGCCGCTGGCCACCGACTCGGCCCGCCATGTGACGCCACCCTCGGCCCTGCGACCCCCCGCGCGCCCCGGGCCCGCGCCCGCAGTGCCGCGCGCCATGCTCCTGCCGCGACACGCACGCCCGCCGCCCGCGCCCCAGCCCGCGCAGCATCCCGGCCTCCGCAGGCAGGTAGAGCCGCCCGGGCAGCTCCTGCGCCTCTTCTACTGCACGGTCCTGGTCTGCTCCAAAGAGATCGCGGCGCTCACGGACTTCTCCGGTAAGAGCGCCCTCCCTGGCGGTACGCCCCTGGCACCGCGGGGCGCCCAGGTGAGCCCTGGGCTGGGGGCAGCCGCCCCAGCGGGCGCGGCCGGGTGAGAGTAAGGCTGAGGCGTGCTCGTAGTCGCTTTTCTGGTCCGATGTGAGCCCTTGGCATAGAGTGGCTGCGTGTGGGGTGGCGGCAGGAGAACCCTTACTCCTCCCCTCACCCCCCAGGAGGGAAGGGCGTGTAATGTATTTGAAGTTTCTCGTCCCGTTGTTGACCTCGTCAATTTCCAGCATCAGGGACCCAGCCCCGACCGTCGCGCGTTCGCGGAAGGCTCCTTAAGCCGAGCCTTGCGCCGCGCCCGGCGCTGTAAAATACACGTGTTGTGGTCGGAGGAGTTGCACTTGGTTTGCCACCCGCGTAGTCCGTGTGCCCATGTAAGGAGACTAGCCCAGGGGACACCTGCCCTGAAGTCCGCACGGACGGGTAGGGAGGGAAGCCCTCGGGGACTGGAGGTCTGTCGGAAAGGCTGTGTGAGATGAGAAATGTACAGAACGGAGAGGAGGTTCCGGGGGCATGACTCTATTGCCAAGGGCTACCGGTGCCCCCCGCCCCCCTTCTGGAATTCCAGTTTCCTTCCCAAAAAATAATGACTTCCTCTTCCCCAGTGAGCGATGAGGCTTTTCTTTTTGGGAACTCCATCCGAGGCTCCCAAAGAGGGTCTCAGTTTTGAGATTGCAGGTGTAGCTCCACAAAGTGAAAGCAGTTTCTGGGTTGACGATGGCCATAGGAGCGCGTGTTTGTATTAGTCCTGCACTTGCTTATAAAGTAGCAAATGTCCTTGCAACTGTGACAGCGCTGGGACTCCCTCTGGCAAAGCTAGAGGCCTTTGCTCTTCCCCAGCCCAGCTCAGAAAGCAACTCTGAGCCCACACCCCCCCCCTCCAGGAATGTTCCGCCGAGTACAGGCTCTGCCTAGTTCCAATGGCGCCCTGAAGTGCAGGGTCTTTTGCAATGAATTGTGGTAAACAGAGTCACTCCTCGTCCTGTTTGTGCAATAGACTAGTACATGGCAAAGAACATGAGAAAACCAGAAGTTGAGTTTCTAGTTCCCTTACAGAGAATGTCATTGTTAGCTGAGGGCCCTTAGGTCAGAGGTTCTTTGCTTTGAATATTTAATATCAAGGCAGTGTTCCTGCCCAGCAAAGGAAGCCAAGATATACTTATTTGGCAAGCAATCCATGGCCCTTAAAATCAAGCGCATAGGACCAGAACTCTGTGGTAATTGTTCTGGGGAAATGCATCGGGCTTTTCCAGGACTATTGACTTTTTCTCCCCCATAATAGAACTTTCTTGGCCACTAAAAAAGCTTTGTATTTGCTGATTTAAGCTATGGAGAGCAGTTCTGAGTTCAGCTACCATCTAGCTCAAAATTCTAAGGAAAGAATTGAAAAATGGCAAGCCCTTTTTTGTGATATCATTGCAACTGAACAAATGTTGCTTTAGGCAAATTGCAGTGTAACCATTAGATTGTTTTCATAGATTATAGACACTTAGAGTTTTGTTTCTTTAGGGAAGCAGTTGCAATACTTGTAACAGTCTATGGGTTACCACCCAAATTTGGAATAGTCTGTCTGTAGCAACTGTTATATACAGTGGACTTGAGTTATTAAACAGTGGGGCTATATCCCCAGTGGAATAGACACTTTGATATAGATTCTTCTAAATCATATAAATGATAAAAGGCTTTTTTTTCCTGCTTTCCAAGTGAATCTGAATTCCAGAGTTTAAAACTCCCTGAGCCAGCGGTAGGTGGTGATATTGCTACCCACAATCAGCCCCCATTTTTCCTCTGACCAGTGATGTTCTCCAGAGATCTGAAGATTAGAGAGAACAAGCCAGGGAGCCTTTAGGGGGGAAGAAAATAAGTAGAATGTCCTCCCAAACCACAGACACACTCAAGTTTAAACTTTAATTCTATATAGTGTGAAATTGAATTAGAAAAGTCTCGGAGAGAAAGGATGAAGCCTTTCAAAGTTAGCTCATGTGACTTGAAATTTAACAAACCTACATTCTTAAGCTCCAAAGATGACCGTCTGGGTGTTCAGTTGAATGCTTCGGTAGAAGCAGTGGCTCCTGATCCCATAACTCCAAACCCCCTGTGTTCTCAAGGCTTGCTGCCCACTTTCCCCGGGAGAGGCAGTCATTTCCTTTTTATGAACTCAGAGGAGTGTATAGAAACCAAAACAGACCTCCAAAGAGACAGTGGATCCTCCCCCGTGGAGCCTCCCAACAATAGCCAGGGCTAGATAGCAGTGTTTGACAACGCGGATGCTTGCTTGTTTTTCTAAATAAGGGAAACATCAAACATGAGTGGAGAATGGAGGGAACTTGGGATCCCTTTGCCTGGGAATAAGAAGGAAGGAGGACATATCCATGTGAAGGAAAATGCCAGAATGTCAGGGGTCCCAGCCATTGTCTGTACAGTATAGGGCCCCCCAGGAGATTAGCCATGCACAGTTTTGAAAAGTTACTTAAGCCTTTCTCTTCTTTGCAACTCTTCCTTGAGCCTTTTCCTGAGGCTGTCACCTGGTGTAGTTTTCCTGGGTCATTGATTTTTTTTCTTTGCCCCGGGGATTCCAGCATCAATCTTACTCTTTTTTTTTTTTTTGAGTTGGAGTCTCACTCTGTCACCCAGACTGGAGTGCAGTGGCCGCTTCCGGCCACCACAACCTCGACCTGCTGGGCTCCGGCGATCCTTCCGCCTCAGCCTTCCAAGTAGCTGGAATTACAGGCATGCGCTACCACGCCCAGCTGATTTTTTTTTTTAGTTATTGTAGAGATGAGGTCTCGCTGTCCAGGCGGGTCCTGAACCCGCGGGCACAGGCAATCCACTCACCTCAGCCTCCCAAAGGTGCGGGATTACAGGCTGAGCCACCGAGCCCGGCTTCAATCTTACTCTTAATAACCCAGTCTGCATGGTGGCTGGCTCTTCCCCCTCCATGCTCATGATTTGTTCTAATCACCTCCAAGCCCGCTGGTAAACAGGCTCTCCAAACACCCCCTTTCCTCTCATCCCTGAAGGTACTGAGATGCTGCCAGGGGCCACTGAAAGGCTATCATCACTGCATTAAAACTGTATCCCAGCGAAGGCAAGAGCAGTTCATGTAAAATTAGTGCCTCTGATCCTTAAACTCATACTCAATTATGCTTGGCTTTCATCCATTTTCCTCTTTGGGATGAAGTTCTGTTCTTTCAACTGCATTCTCCAATTGAGAATTTGGCCTGGGATGTCCAAATTGATCACTGACTTGAAAAACAAAACAAAACTAACAAACCTCAGAAGTATGTCATCCCCATCATCTTTGTTCAGAGAACAAGACCCAGAGCTGGAGCTTGGGAATGAGGGCTGGGTGGAAGGAGGGATGCTCTCTTGAGTTCCAGCCTTAAAAAGTCTGGGATCCTTCGCATTTTGCCTTGCCACAAAGAGTGGCTTCTCAGACTGAGTTTGTGCTGATCCCTCAATACTTGTTGATGCTGTTGGTGCGTTTTACTCTGTTATTTCTCTGCTGAGGGCAAGTTGGGTTTTCTTGCCCTCCCTACTACTTTCCTTTCTCTCCTTTTCTTTTTCTTTCTTCTCTTTTTGCTCAAAGAAGTTCAAAGGGATGGATGGACTTATGGGTAGGGATGGAAGGAGGAAGGGAAGGAAAGAGTGGACAATTGTTCTAGTTCTCAGTTGAATTCCTAGAGAACTCTTGTCTTTCAACAAAGTAGTCATGACCATAGATTTACACATTTGGTTTTGACCCAGGGCATGTAGTGGTGAACATGGGAAGTAGAGGTGGGGTGGGGGAGGGGATGGAAAACAAGGAGAATGGGGTAACCTTTAAAGCCTTCCTTATGCCAGATGTCCCCAGACCTGAGGAAAGGTTACTCTGTGATGGAAGTTTTTTGCTTTTGTTTGTTCATTTTCAAAGAAATGGAGCCTCACTGTGTTGCTCCAGCTGGAGTACAGTGGTGTACTCATAGTCCATGCAGCCTCAAACTCCTAGACTCAAGTGATCCTCCTATCTCAGCCTTCTGAGTAGCTGGGGACTATAGGTGCACACCACTACACCCAGCTTGGGTCAGTTTTTTGGGGTTTTTTTGAGTCAAGATTTTGCTCTGTTGCACAGGCAATAAGTGTAGAAGTGCAGTGGCGTGATGATAACTCACTGTAACCTCAACCTCCTGGGCTAAGGTGATCCTCCCGCTTCAGCCTCCCAAGTGCTTGGTACTACAGGAACATACCACCATGCCTGGCTAATTTTCTGATTTTTTTTTTTTTTTTGTAGCGACAAGGTCTTGCTATGTTGTCTAGTCTTGTCATGAACTCCTGGGCTCAAGTAGTCCTTCCGCCTCAGCCTCCTAAAGTGCTGGGATTACAGGTGTGAGCCACTGCATCCGGCCCTGGACTAATATTCTAATCCCCACCACTGGTAGCCTGAATAAGCAATAAGTGGCATTTGGTTTTCAGATTATAATATTTTTCTATGGCTGGCATGACAAAGTGCCACAGACTCAGTGGCTCAAGCAACAGCAATTTGCTTTATCCCAAATGCTGTTTCTGGAGACTGAAAGTCTAAGATCAAGAGATGTGCAAGGCTGGTTCCTCCTGAGGCCTCTCTCCTTGGCTTACAGACGGCCATCTCCTGACTGTGTCCTCACATGGTCTCCCTCAGTGTGTGTCTGTGTCCTAATCTCCTCTTCTTATAAAAACACCAGTCATATTAGATTAGACTCATTCAAACGACCTCATTTTAGCTTAACCACACATTTAAAGACCCTATGTCCAAATAAGTCATATTCTGAAGACTTGGGGGTTAGGGCTTCCATATATGAGTTTCAGTAGGATACAATTCAGCCTATAACTTACATCATTTGCAGCCCAACAAACAAACCTGATCAATAGCTCTTTACTTTCATCGATCAGGAATTTCAGGGTATAGTAATATGGTAATTCAATTAAGCTTGGGGGTCTGGGGTAGGAACTTGGTCGTGATGGACATAGTTGTCAGCTTTGGAGAGGTTGAACCTTGTTGTTTTGATCTCTGATAGGCAGTGGGTCCCAACCTTGGTAGCACTTGGGAAGATTAAAACATGTGTCGATATTCAGACTGCACACTAGGATTTCTGATTTAGTTGGTCCTAGGAGAGGCAGACATTGATCTATTTTTTTTAAAGTTCCTCAGGCAACTCTAATGTGCAGCCACAGTTGAGAACCACCATCCTGGTGTTCAGAGGGGAGGATGAGCTCCTGTCTATGCATTGGTTCATCGAGACACACATGGCTGGGTGTCTCCTGTACTCCCTGGCCCAGGGCTCACCACCAAGAAGACCAGGACTACATATCCAGCTTGTCAGCACTTCCCAACACATACAAGGGGGGACTCCCCCCCAGAAAAACCAGAATTTATTTATTAAAAGTTGTGTATTTATTCTTACATGTTTAAACTTCAGTCATTTTCAAATGACTGTTTGATGTAATACCTCTATTGAGATGCTTTTCCATTGCTCAAAAACAGTTTTTAAACTCATCAATGTTGGTGCCTTTTGGTACTTCTGCCATTTTTTGAGTTTTTGTTTCACCTCTTCCACATGAGCAAAATGTCTCCCTTTGAGGACTTTTTTCATCCAGAGTGAATAGCGAGGCTAGGCATGGGGGTCATGCCATTTTTGGCCAAAAACTGCTGAACTTCAGCTCAGTGTGGGCAGGTGCGATGTCATGGTAGAAGATCCAGTCACCTGTTTGCCACAACTCAGGTCGCTTCCTCCACAAATTGTGATGCAACCTTCTTGAAACGTCCAGATAAAAACTGTGGTTGACAGTTTGATCCAGAGAAACAAATTCTGAGTGTACTACAAGAGGCCCACCTTCCAAAAGACAATTCCGTTTTTTGGGGGGGTCCCCCCTCATACACACATGCACAGACACAGACACAGATACACTTCCCTCGGCATTTTATTATGCCTCAGTCACGTCCTCCTTTTATGCCGGAGTTACCTTCACTTTAAAAAAAATTTATGGAGCAAAAAGCCAGCTCGTAACCAAAGAAAAACAAACTGAATGTCCAAAGGAGTTGTCCAGCTGCCACAGAAAAGAGAAGAAGAACAAGCGTCTGAATCTGCTGGTCTGTTTCCATGGCAAGTTGTCTGAAAAATGTTCTGCCTGATCTTTCTGTAGCAGAGAGGAGTCTGGGCCTGCAAGTGGCCCTGTTATTGATGGCTTTGGTCTCCCAGGTGCTATGTTGGAAAGCAGTTTCAGGGAAGGAACAGAAAGGACATGAAAGTTGATTGAGCTCAGTGCTATCTGATTTTATCCTCATAGCAACCCTGTAAGGCGAGGATTAGTCTCATTTGCAGATGAGCACTCAGCCTCAGAAAGGTTAACTAACTTGCCCAAGACCACCCTGCCAGGGAGCAGAGTGCAGGCAGCCTCCAACACAGAGCAGGGAGTAGGGGAACCGCGGGGGGAGGGGCAGGTTGGGGAATCAGCCTGTGAGGATGTGATGAGGGAGAGGAAGCAAGGCCAGAATAAAGGTGTCACAATTTGCCTAACCATTCTAGATAGTTCAGGGGCCTCTGGATGGATTGGCTTTTCCCTCCCTTTCATCAACATTTTTTTTTTAAGTTGGAGTCTTACTCACCCAGCTTCATCCAGGCTAGAATGAAGTGGCATGATCATGGCTCACCACAGCCTCAATCTCCTGGGCTCAGGTGATCCCTCCACCTCCGCCTCCCAAGTAGCTGGAACTGTAGATGTGTGCCACCATGCCTGGCTAATTTATTTTTTATTATTTTGTCAAGATGAGGTCTTGCTCTGTTGCCTAGACTGGTCAAACTCCTGGGCCCCCACTCAGGCACTCCTCCTCCTCAGCCTTGGTCTCCCAAAGTGCTGAGATTACAGGCCTGAGCCACCACACCTGGCGTCATCACCATCATCACAGTTGTTCTAAAGTGGGCACACTCATAAGGTGATCCCAAGAGATGGGAGAGAAATAGTAGAGCTTCTGTTCTTCTCTATGTGCTTCTTCATACTAAAAAAAAAAAAGAGGAGTTAAGAAGTCGGGTGTGGTGATTGAATACCTGTAATCCCAACACTTTGGGAGGGAGGTCAAGGTGAGAGCATCACTTGAAGCCAGGAGTTCAAGACCAACCTGGGCGACACAGGGAGATCTTGTCTCTACAGAAAGAAATTTTTTTTTAGAAATTAACTGGACATGGTGACGTATGCCTATAGTCCCAGCTACTTTGCAGGCTGAGGTGGGAGGCTCATCTGAGTCCAGGAGTTTGAGGCTGCAGTGATCTATGACTGTGCCACTGCACTCCAGCCTGGGTGATAGAGCAAGACACTCTCTCTAAACTAATAATAATTAAATAATAATAAGGAGAAGAAGAGTTAAGATTTGCTTATAATTAGCATATAATTTGACAACATGTGATGTATCAATAAACGTAATACACATTGGAGATGTTCTCAAAACGTTTTTACTGATGGGGTTCATTATTTCAAAAATTTGGAGGTCACAGGTCTTTACAACCATTCTGTTGGCTTATAGTACTTTTAAAATTCTTGAAAAAGCACCATTTTGAGGTTAAGAGTGAAAGAATAACTGCTCACCTATTACCTACCCCCGTTACCTGCCTTGCCTCCTCCTCTCCCTAGCTCTACAACTGCTAGGAAAATTTAGAAGCAGGATTGGAGCCCAATACCTATCTGGTTTCAACAATCTATACTCTTGTCATTGAAGTTGAGCGGTGGACTAAGAAGATAGGGGCGTGGGTGTTCTGAAGCTTTGTGATACTCTGTCACCATTTTAATGAGACCAGAATGTTTGTGTATTTCTATACAGGAAATAGCCTCTCATAATAACATAAATCCTAGAGTCACCGAGATTTTATTACTGGAAGGAGAATCTCAGATTGGAAGAGTGGCTGACCAAGTGACTCTGATCTGTTCTCTTTGAGTTTTTCCTTGCCCCTTGGGGGTACTTCATACTGCCACTCCGTTGGCTTCTCTGTGTATACCACCTCCAGATAATACTCTGGCCCAGCATAGGCAATGACTTCTTGATTTGATTTCTGTCTGCACAAGTAAGAGAAGTTGATTAAGTTAAGAAAACTATTCGTTGGAAAGGAAGGATGGTTTACATGTATAATCCCAGCACTTTGAGAATTTGGGGAGGGAGGATTGGTTGAACCCAAGAGTTCGAGATCAATCTGGGCAATATAACGAGAACTTGTCTCTACAAAAAATTAACTAGGTATGGCAATGCATGCCTGTAGTACCTGCTACTCGGGAGGCTGAGGCAGAAAGATCACCTGAGCCCAGGAGATCAAGGCTGTGATGAACCATGATCATGCCACAGCATTCCAGCCTGGGTGACAGAGTGAGACCCCCAACTCAAAAAAATTTAAATTAAATAAAAATTTTTTTAAAAGATAGAAATACTGTTAGTTCATCAAGCACATAAAACACTCTATGCTGGACTAAGAACTTCTCATTAACTAATTTCTCACAATCATAGCTATAGAGGAGATACTGTTATTAAAAAATTTGAATAAACTGAGTCCAAGAGAGGTTAAGTCACTTTTTTTTTATTTGAATCTGCACAGCTTTTCTAATACTAAGCAAAGCAAAGAAAATAAATAAATTACAAAGAGTTTAAAGCAGTGCCATTTCTGTCATATTTATCTCTTAATCTACCAGAGCCAAATCTTCTCCAGAACTTACAGGTATTGTCTATTCCATGTCCTGTCCAAAGATAGTGTCATCTAGTCCCAAAGAACGGATTCTAGAGCAGGATCTGCAATCTGTTTCTAGAAATTGATGTTCTGAAATTGTTTTCCCAACAAAGCACTTAGTAATGTTGAGTAAAATATAATAAACATTTTAATGCATAAGTGAGTGATTAAATATAAGAAATATCCAGAGAACAAAAATGAGGAGAGAACAGAGAACTAGAGAAACTAACTGGTGCTGTCCCTATGGCTATAACTGGGGCTGTTTGATGGTGTTGACAACCAGGATTTAACAGGTGTAGGAAGGCAGGAGATAAGGCATGGGACCAATGTGAACTAAGAAGTTGGAATAAAGAGCTTTATATAAAGCCAGAACCTTGAATGACTAAACCTTCATAAAAAGATAGATGAAACAAATCAGCCTTCTTGCAAAGAACGATGACAAGGAAACTTGTTTCAGCCTGGGCTCAGGATTGGAGGGGAAAAAAATTCCCTTGAGAATGTGTAACTAGAGGCCTGTCTGTTTCAGAGTCTGGGTTTTGATTTCACATTACCTTTACTGCGAAACTTAAGCTGAGAAACAAATTAAGATTTCCCATGGTACCTGACAGAAACAAATACTGCCTGTATGGAAACATAATCAACACAGGCCCCTCAAAATTCCTATAGATGAACTTCTACTGATTATAAACATACAATCCAAAATTACATTATATGGGCAGTAGTCAGCAGCAACAAAAGAATTCTTAAGAAATAAAAGAGGGAATGTAAAACATAAGAAAGCAACAAAAGGCTACAAAGAAAGAGCAGACACATTTGTAAAAGAACCAAATATGAACATGAATAATAAATTCATTGAAATGGAAAGCTGGATGGATAGGGTGAAGAGCAGATTTGACATAGTTGAAGAGAGAAATAGTGAACTGGAAAATAAGCTGGAGAAAGTACCCAGAATTAAGCAAAAAAAGGTAAAGACATGGAAAAGATGGAAGAAAAATTATAAGACATGGAGGATGGAATGCAGGTTGAACATACATCTAATCAGTATTCTAGAAAGAAAAACTTAGGAAACCAAGGAAGAGGCAACACTCAAAGTGATAGTATCCTAGAATTAATTTTTCAAGAGTTGATGAAAGTTTCAGATTCAGGCATTCCAAGGTAGACAAATAAAATAAATTTATACTTATATCATCATGCTGAAACTGTAAAATAATAAAGACAAAGTGACAATCTTTTTTTTTTTTTGAGTTTGAGTCTCACTCTGTTGCTGAGACTGGAGTGCAGTGGCTGCTCCCGGCCACCACAGCCTCGACCTGCTGGGCTCTGGCGATCCTTCCACCTCAGCCTTCCGAGTAGCCGGAATTACAGGCATGCGCTACCACGCCCGGCTGATTTTTTGATTTATTGTAGAGATGAGGTCTCGCTGCCCAGGTGGGTCTCAAACCCGCGGGCTCAGGCAATCCACTCACCTCAGCGTCCCAAAGGCGCGGGATCACAGGCTGAGCCACCGAGCCTGGCTCAAAGTGACAATCTTAAAAGCATTCAGAGAGGAAAAAAATGTTATCTATAAAGTTTTTGCAGCAAAAACAGTGGGAGCCTGAAGACAGTCAAATAATATTTTTCAGGCTCTGAGGGGGGAAAAAAAGCAAAAACAAATAAAAAACAACTCTGAGCCCAGGACTATATACTCAGGTAAAAAAAATTTCAAGCGTGCGAAATAAGATAAAAAATCTTTACTGAGAAGACTACTAAAGGATGTACTTCATGAAAAAGGACACTGAGCCTAAAAGGAATGCATGAGATAGAAAAGAAATGGAACAACTTCTAAGGCATTTTACCCACATTTCTTGCTCAGTCTTCCTACTTAGGAAGTGTCATCTCCTTGCACCGAGAGTGATGTTCTCTATTTTACTCTTTTGGCAGCTAAAACCATGAGGCACTTTCTTGACCCACTTGAACTCTTCCACTAACTTATGACTTCCAGCCAGAGGTACCCAAGGCTTCTCCCCTGGTGGGCCTCAGTTCCATGCTGACTTCATGATGGTAGTGCTATAGAAAAAATGGTAAACACTCTAAAGCCTCTCTAGTACCAGATGCTGTGTTAGGTATGATACAGGGCTACTCCAAAAAGTCATTCCTGTCCTGGGGAACGCTTACTTTTTAGTGGACTCATGGGCACACAAATAACAAAGGAGTTTGAGGGCTGAACAATAGATTTGGCAGGTCACATTCCAAACCACAGATCTTGGAACTGAGCATTTAGAAGTATGACATATTAGACAACTCTGCTCATGCAAAAATTTTACATTCCATATGTGAATTCCTGACCCTTCGGTTGTCTCTGACACCCGTATCCCTTACTCACTTAAGCCCCTGAAATCGAATTTCTCCTGCATTAACAAGTTAGAGAATGGAGCAATACTTGAGGTTAGTTTTGACCCAAGAGCCAAGTTTTCCACACAGAGAAAACCAGGCAGCATTAACATTCAAAACTCAGGCTACTGAGTCTGAAATGTATGTTTGCGAACAGTCTGATTTCATGTCTGCCTCAGATGTCCTGTGAATACAAATCGCCTTATCTGGGTTGGAGGAGCAGAGAGGAAGAAACCTAAGAAAGATCTCCAAAACAAATCTTTAATTCGGATGGGTATAATAGAGTGTAATCCCATTTCAAGTCTGTCAGCATTCCTTTGATGATTACAAATGAGTCCCTTTTCGCTGGCAATGTGAGGGAATAATCTGGATAAAATAACCCTTTTTGTCTGCAAGGGCCCATGCGATGCATACTCGTGACAGCTTTCAGAGTAGTATTTCAGAGTCTGAGAAGCGCACACTATGCCACCAAGTCATCTCCTTTCTTTCTCTTGACTTAAAAGATTTTTCACTCTTTTCATGTTCAGTGGCTTCTGAAATTCTCAGGCTTAGAAATCATAAATCATAGTACTGTACCAGGGAACAAGAGAGACCCGGGTCACCAGGCCCTTGCCCCCCTGCCTGTTCAACAGGAGACAGGTGGAAATGAGAATGTATGATCTTATCTAGAAGACCAATTTGTACAGCTTTTGAGGGATTGCACATAGTTTTGTAGTCCTTTTACTCATTTACAAAAAATGTATGCTGGCTATGCACAGTGGCTCATACTTGTAGTCGATGAGCCCTCATCTCTACAGCAAATCAGAAAATTACCCAGGCATGGTGGTGCATGGTGGCTTATCCCTGTAATCCCAGCATTTTGGGAGGCTGAGGTTGGAGGATTGCTTGATCCCAGGATTTCAAGACCAGCCTAGGCAACATAGTGAAACATCATTTCTACATAAAAATTTAAAAATTAGCCAGGTGGTGGCCTGCATCTGTGGTCCCAGCTACTTGGGAAGTTGAGGTGGAAGGATCCCTAAGCCCAAGAGGTTGAGGTTGCAGTAAGTGATGATTGTGCCACTGCACTCCAGCCTAGGAAACAGAGTAAGATCCCAACTGAAACAAACAAAGTAAATAAGACTATCCCTTAATTTTACAACCGAGTTGATGAAAAGAAGGCTGAGGCAGAAGGAGCACTTGAGCTCAGCAGGTTGAGGCTGCAAGGCTGTGAGTGTGCCATTGCACTCTAGCCTGGGTGACAGAGTGAGACTTTAACTCAAAAAAAAAAATTTTATGCTGAACCCAAGTTCTCGCTGACATGCCTCTTTTCATCAGTTTGGTTGTAAAATTAAGGGCTAGTCTTTATTTATTTATTTATTTGAACTGGAGTGCAGTGGCACGATCATCATTTACTGCAACCTCAGCCTCCTGGCCTCACGGATCCTTCCACCTCAGCCTCCCAAATAGCTAGGATCACAGGTGCAGGCCACCACACCTAGCTAATTTTAAATTTTTTCTTGTAGATATCAGGTCTCATGGGTAACCCTTTCAGATCCCCTTCTGCTGTGGGAGCTTTTCTGTCCTCTCAATAAATCCTGCTTAAAAAAAAGAAAAGAAAAGAAATCAGGTCTCACTATGTTGCCTAGGCTGATCTGGAACTCCTGGGCTCAAGCAATCTACCCACCTCAGCCTCCCAAAGTGCTAGAATTACAGGGGTGAGCCACCGTGCCAGGCCACAGTTATTTTAAAGCACTTTCTTTTCTGTTCTCTGAGGCCTGAATGACTAAACACTCCTTCCAACACTAACAATGTGAAGTCCTTTGTGGACAGGTCAGCCTGAATGCAAAGACTCAACGCCACACACAACCTCGGAATGAAAAGAGATCTCAAAGCCCCCAGCACTGCAGGGCCTCTGTGTGGAATTGGTGGACTTGCCTGTTCTGCGTCTTTGAACCCTGAGGTTCCAGTACAAAGTTCTCTCTCATTGGATTTCCTTTTTTTCCCCCTTTTAAGTTAGGTGCCCCAGGGTTATTTTTAAATAGTCTTAAACCACTTCCAAAACCATAAACCAGTGCTTTGAGGAAAAAGGTCTTCCCTTGTCTAGGACTTCTGTTTTTTCTCTCTGGCTATTCAGAGCAGCTTATTTGTGTTTGTCACCAAAAATGCCATATGGTCTTTACAGTTAATGCCTGTCTTTACCCAGTGAAAATTTAGCTTTTTTGAATGGTTAGTGGAAACCAGTGATTCTCAGTTCGGGGCCATTTTGTCCCTTGGATATATGTGCCAATGTCTGGAGGCTATTTTACTTGTCACACTGTGGGGGTGCTACTGGCATCTAGTAGTGGACACGAAGGATGCTGCCAAACAAAAGGCACAGGACAATCCCTTGCGGCAAAGAATCATTTGGTCCTCGTGCTAAGGTTGAGAAATTTGGGGCTAGACCAGCAGGCTTGTCCTTGTTTTGTTTTTGACACTTTTGGAGCCTGACAAAAGTGAAAGCATTTTTTAAAAACCAGAGTTGAGTCTGGGGTCCCTAGATGGCTCTAAGGCTCTTGTCCTCAAGTCCAGCTTGTCTCCAGCAGCCAGAAGGAGGCCTCAGTTCCCAAAAGCCAAGGAAATAAAAACCTGTTCATTGGTGTGCTCTTCTGGGGGGGTTTATTCAGCCTTCTTTTTTCTTCTTCCTTTCCTCTAAAGAACTTGCCCGTGCCTTTGGCTCTGTTGCCCTCTTCCTCTTAAGTTAGACTCTTTGCCATCAAGAATGTCAAACTGAAATATCACCCCGAGGAGATGTTCAGACATGAAGTGGCTCTGCTCACTTGCCACGCAAGGACGTGTTTGCAACACATGTTAATTATTTTGAAATCTCAGTGAAATAATTGCATGGGTGGGGGTTTGTTTGATTTGAACTTTGGAAAGGGAGAGAGTGAAAGTCAAGAAGACTGTGGAGAGATCAGCTTTTCCCTGGTGTCTCCCACTGCTTTGCCCACCTTCCTCCACCCCAGTTTTTCTGCTCTCATCCCCCTACCTCTGTCTACCACCAACCTCCGCGCACCCACGTACACACAGCTCGAGTGTTTTCTCTGCAGCAGTGCATCCAGCGCACTGTGCTATGTATTGTACCCTTGGTCACGGGGACACATGGGCGCTCCTGTGGTCATGGGGCTGAGCACCATTGTAGGGCCCACGTTGAGCAGAAGGAGAATCTAGGTTGGGCCTGGCGGCTCACACCTGTAATCCCAGCACTTTGGGAGGCCAAGGCGGGAGGATCACTTGAGCCCAGAATTTCAAGACCAGCCTGGGCAACATAGTGAGATCTTGTCTCTACAAAAAAACAAAATAAAATAGACTGGACATGATGCCACACGCCTGAAGTTCCAGCTACTCAGGAAGCTGAAGTGGAAGGATCACTGAGCCCAAGAGGTCGAGGCTGTGGTGAGCTGTGATTGTGCCACTGTACTCCAGCCTGGGTGACAGAGTGAGACCTCGATTCAAAAAACAAAAGGAGAATCCAACGGCCTTCTCTGCGATGGTAACAACCACCACTTCCCAGAGGCTGTGAGTCTGCGGGACAGCTCCCACTTTCAGAGCATGCCCCATCTCAGTCACCCCTCTTTCAGACAAGCTGTAACTCTACTTAAAATATTTCTTTCCTTCTGCCAAACACAGACAAAATATAGTATTGTTTCCAAGAGACTGAGCAGGGGCACCAGCAGGAATGGGTGTGCAGTATTTGTACAGTTTTGTGACTCAGTCCATCTGAATTTCCAAGCATTTTAAGAGCTTTGTCCAAAAAAAAAAAGGTCTATTGTGTGGCTCTTGGCACTGAAGAAAATAGCAGGCCTGTCAGAACCCTGTTTCAGATTTAATTTTCAAGTGGGTGATGTAAGAATGCTGTCCAACGCGAGGGCTTTGCTCATTTTCTCGTTTCTACTCACTTTGGGGCTACAGAACTTCAGTTTCCGAATCATCTCATATTAAGAAACCAAAGCATCTGGTCCCTTGACATCCTTTTAATAAAAAGGCATCATGTTCTTAAGCAATGATTAGCGTGTCTTTTAAGTGACTATGGCTTCCTGCAGTAAAAGTAAAAACGTATTTAAACTTTGTAAATATCTTTTATTTATTTATTTGTTTGCTTGTTTATTTTGAGTCAGAGTCTCACTCTGTCGCCCAGGCTGGAGTGCAGTGGCATGCTCACGGCCACTGCAGCCTACTTGAACTGCTAGGCTCAGGTGATCCTTCTGCCTCAGCCTTCCAAGGAGCTGGAACCACAGGCATGCACCACCACACCTGGCTATTTTTAAAATTTATTTTAGAGATTGATTTCTTGTCATGTTGCCCAGGATGGTCTCAAACCCCTGAGCTCAGGTAATCCTCTTGTCTCCACCTCCCAAAGTACTGGGATTACAGGTGTAAGCCACCTCACCCGGCTGGTATATATTTTTTATATATGAGGGGGACCCCCCCCCGAAAGAATGAAATTATTTTTTGGTGGTCGAGCGCTTGGAGTACAGTCTTTTCCCGCTAGGTAAGTGTTCTAGGACCCCATTAACATCAGTGTACCAGCTAGCATTGTTGTGAGAAGCTCTGGTCGGTTTCAGTGAATTTTTTTGGAGATTCTTTCAACACATTTGCTCATTTCATGATGGATGATTTACAAGTGCATCTGCCCACACCACACTGAGGGTTTAGCAGCTTTTGACCAAAAACCACATGACCCTCATGCCCCACTCTCTCTATTTACCTGATCTCTCCCCTAGAGATTTTTTTTTGTTCTGTTTCCCCAGATGAAAAAAGTCCTCAAAGGGAAACATGTTTCCAATATGGAAGAAATGAAACAAAAAACAGCAGAAGCACTAAAAAAGCATCAAAATGAATGAGTTCAATAACTCTTGAGCAGTGGAAAGTGTCTCTATAGGTGTATTGCATCAAACAGAGAGTACTTTGAAGGTGACTAAACTTTAAACATGTAAGAATAAATTAAATTTTTAATAAATAAATTTTGGTTTTTTGGTTCCCCCTTGTATATAATGGTAATGTAATATACTTATTATATGTGTATTTTCAGAGCATCTTCTTACAAGACTTTACTACTCTTTTTGTTCAATACAGCTTTGAAAATGCAGGCCCAGGGTCGTTATTGATCTTCCCAAATGCCTTGAACATTCAGTATTTACTGGTGGGTGTAGAGGGTATAAAAAATAAGCAGGCAAACTTGTTTTTGAAGATGTTCTTTCCTAGTTGTTTCCTTCCCTAAACATTGAACAATGAACAGTGATTTTTGTCATCATATTTATATTTTAAGTAAAGTACACATTTTGTCCCCCATCTCTCTGTGTTGTCACATAAATAATGATTATGTACTATATATATTTTTTAAAAAGAATCAAGCCAGGAGCCATGGCTCACAACTGTAATCTCAGCACTTTGGGAGGCAGAGACAAGAGGATTGCCTGAGCCCAGGGTTTCAAGACCAGCCTGGGCAACTTGGTGAGACCTTGTCTCTATGATAAATTTTAAAAAATTAGCCAGATGTGGTGGCACACATCTGTAGTTCCAGCTACTTGGAAGGCTGAGGTGGAAGGATCGCCTGAGTCCAGCAGGTGGAGGCTGTGGTGAGCCATGATTGTGCTGCATGGCACTCCAGCCTGGGTGACAGAGTGAGGCTCCAACTAAAACAAACAAAAAAATATCGTAAGCATTATATTAAATCACAGGATCCCTCTGAACCGTGAATAGATGATAAGCTTCTGGGCTGGGACATTTTCCCACAGTGTTGCCAAGTGTCAGTCCATGTTGTAGAGATGACTTTCTACTCGAACCACTCATTTGGGCCCGTGGCCAATATCACCCATCCTCTAGTTCCTTCAAAACAACCTCTATTTCCTTCTTCCTGGTTTTCAGAAAGTTCCCCTAAAGCCCTAGAGAGACACTAAATGTAAGGGGCTTTTTTTTTTTGTAATGGGAAACTTGACATAGAGACCCACATACACAACATGGATTGCACCAGGCTTGATCCAAGATAAAACCAGACTGCGGACAACAGAACAGATATAAAACCCACTTGGCCCTCCACTGCACCAGGTCTGTTATTACAAGGCAGGCCCCACCAATGGGGATGTCTTGATCCATTGCTTCTGTGCATATAGCTGAGGTCAAGCCCTTCATCCTTAGAAGGCAGTCAGACAGGGACCTGCAAACCGACCCCAAACCATAGCCTTCTGCAGAACTTTCTGGAACCTTCTAGAATGTGACCCATTACTGCCAGAGGATCTTTGATGAAAGTCTATTCTGTACAATTTATTTTCATTACCCATGTATTCTCTTTCCATGGGAGAGTAAATTATTAGGTAGAGTTTATACAGTCTGATATACTAATTGAAAGCTTTACTTTAAAGAATGTCAAATGTTTGTGATTCAGTCTCACAGACGGTTGAAATCGCAGTGTTGAATGTTAGATTATAAATTAGTATAATTATCGTTATTATTATTCAAGCAAGCTGTGAGAAATGAATGTTATCTGACAATGTCTGCATTTCAGTGGACTGTAGAGAAGAGTGAATTTGCTGGAATTACAGAAGCCTGGGAACCACAGAGGAATTCTCACTGCAGGGTATTCAGGGTCCGGGGCTGATTCCATTGCATACTAAATCCTTCCTTGACTTAATTTTAATAAAATTACCACTGGGGATATAAGTCACAAAATGACAATATGCACACTTTAGAACAGAGCTCACCAACAGAAATGTAATGTAATCCACATATATAATACCAAATGTTCTAGTCACCACATTAGAAAAAGTAAAAGAAAGAGGTGAAATGACTTTTATAATAAATTTTATTTAACCTGATATATCCAAAATATTATCATTCCAACATTAATCAATATTTAAAAATTGCTTCGTAAGTTCTTTTTTTGCTTACAAAGACTTGGGAATTGTGTGTATTTAACACTTACAGCACATCTCAAGTGCTAAGTAGTCACGTGTGGCCCATGGCCACCATTCTGGGCAGTACAGTTTTAGGTAAGCCTAGGGCAGGACAGAGGATGGAGTCTGGGATCAGGGTGGAGCATCAGGCCCTGTTTAGCATCTCTTGGTGAGGGCACCTTCTTCCCACAGAACACAGGTCAAGCATGCCTCATGAAGGAGCCAGGGGCAGTGCCTCAGTTTACCCTTAGGAGCTTGGCCCTCCCAGCTTGCCTCCCTGCTGCTTGGAGGAAGATTGGTGTCACTCCCCCATCTCTTTTTCCTCTCAGGCTTCAGTTTTGGGGAAGGGACAGGGCCTGGGGAGTCACACTCTCTATGACAGGACCTGCCAGCCATGCCAGAAGTTGGTCAGTCTTACTCATCCAAACTCCCTTCTGCCACCTGGCTGCAGACCCCACACTTGGGCCAGGGATATAAGATTAATTGATTGATTGATTGGATGTCAGAGTTATTGATCTGGGCATCCTCCTCCTTGAATACCTATCCACCTCTAAGGCAGTTCCTGGTTAGTCTCATTTTACAACAGAGAAAACCCAGGCATGGCAAAGGCAAGAGATCTGACTCAATGTCTCCCAGCTTATTAGAGCAGGACCAAGATGGGACCCAAGGCTGTACTCCTGTTTTGACTCACCGTGCTGCCCTCGGGATTAGGTCTCAATACCAATAGCTGTGGGGTGCTCAGAAACTCCCCAGCCTAGAACTCTTCTCTCACCTGACAATAACAAGGGCTGAACTGACTGTTTATTCTTCTGGATTCACCCAAGAATCACTTTGGGGAGGTGGGGTACAGTAGTTCATGCCTGTAATCCCAGCACTCTGAGAGACTGAGGTGGGAGGATTGCTTGAGCCTACAAGTTCATGACCAGCCTCAGCAAGAGAGCAAGACTTCATCTTTATAAAAAAGTCAAGAAATCATCCAGACTCATTTTAACCTGGAACAGTTTCCTGTCTTTCTTTATCTTTTATGATATTGACATTTTTGAAAAATGCAAGATGATTGTATAGAGTACCACTTAGTTTGGATTTGTCTGCTGTTTGTTTTTCTTTTTCTTTTAGATTTGAAAATATAGTTTATTTAGAAAGTAAATTAGAGAGAGAGGGAGAGAGAGAGGAGATTCCTCTCCCCAAGGTAGGGGAGGGGGCCAAAGCTAAGAAAACATGGCGGCCATGGCTCAAAGAACACATGGCCTGGTCAGTGCTTAACAAAACAATGGCCTGCTGTTTCTTCATGGTGATAGTCTTATGCATTTGGGGCAGAACTATCACAGCAGTGATGCTGTGTTCTTGGGGCATCTTATCTGAAGGAACATAATGTTAATTCCTGTTACCTGGAAGTAAACGTTGATCTCTTGGTGAAGGTGGGCACAGGATTATGGCATTATGTTGCAGAAGCTGTCACCAGCCATACTCGCTCTGATTAATCAATCATCTGACTTAGCCATTTATCTAGCAACACTGTAAAGGTCTTGAATTCAGCATAAGCAAATCTTAAAGCAGAAGAGGAGGGCTGGGTGCAGTGGCTCACTCTTGTAATCCCAACACTTTGGGAGGCCAAGGCAGAAGTGCTTGAGCCCAGGAGTTTGAGACCAGCTTGGACAACATAGCAGGATTTCGTCTCTACAAAAAAATTAAAAAGTTAGCCAGGCATGATGGCACTTACCTGTAATCCCAGCTACTTGGGAGGTTGAGGCGGAAGGATCGCCAGAACCCAGGAGCTCGAGGTTGTTGTGAACCGTGATTGTGCCATTGCACTCCAGCTTGAGTGACAAAATGAAACTACGACTCAAAAATAAAATAAAGCAGAAGAAGAGAAAGAAGAGATGATTCTAGAACCCGGAGCTTTGGCAGAGTGGGGAGCTGGTCTGGAGAAGACACCACCCAAGTTGCTTCTGGTGTTAGGATGAAGTGGCAGGAAGGTGTTGGGTCTAGAAGGGGCTTTGGGTTAATGAGAGACACATAGAAAAGAGTCAGACTTAGCCGGGCTCGGTGGCTCAGCCTGTCATCCCGTGCCTTTGGGAGGCTGAGGTGAGTACATTGCCTGAGCCCATGGGTTCGCCACCCACTTGAGCAGGCGAGACCTCATCTCTACAATAAAATCAAAAAATTAGCCGGGCGTGGTAGCATACACCTGTAGTTCCAAGTACTTGGAAGGCTGAGGCGGAAGGATCACCAGAGCCCAGCAGGTCGAGGCTGCGGTGGCCGAGAGCGGCCACTGCACTCCAGTCTGGGCGACAGAGTGAGACTCCAACTCACAAAAAAAAAAAAAAAAAAGAGTCAGACTTTGCTCACTGGTGGCTTTGCTGAGGACTACCCTGCTGCCTACAGGTCTTCTGCTGCTGCACTTTAAAAATTTCTTTTTTCACTCTTCCATCAAAAACAGCAACTCCCTTTTGCTAAGCTTTGCCTCACTTTGCAGTCCCATCTGTCTTTTCTTTTGGCCTTGATGAATCCACGCTGGCTCCAGGAATCATTTCTGTTAAGGCGATGCCCAGCCTGGCACTTCTGATAATTCAACTTGTTTATTATCTACTGCTTATCTCCAGATCTGATGTGCTGTGTACCGTTTCAAAGAGTACTAGAACTTGTTAGCTTGAAGGCATAACTGAGCTACTGGCAAAGAAGACCTTTCTACTCCGCAGATGAAACATTTATATGTTCTCATAAGTGGCCAGAACTTGGTTTGGGGTGGGCAAGGTGGCTCATGCCTGTAATCCCAGCACTTTGGGCGGACAACGTGGGAGAATCACTTGAGCCCAGGAGTTAGAGACCAGGCTGGGCAACATAGTGAGACTTCATCTCTACAAAAAAAAAAAAAAAAGAAAGAAAGAAAAAAAAAATTGGGGTTGCCTTCTGCACATGTGTTGGCTGAGGCTGAGAGGGGGTGGTGTTTATTTCTGCCCAGCCTGGATCTCAGGCCTCCTGCTGGCCCCTGAGTAGAGGTAGGGAGGACAGAGGAACAAGCACCTTTCCCTCTCTGCGTTGCCATCAGTATTTCTGCCTGTGGTTGTGCTTGGCTCGTTATCAGGATGTGTCATCCCTTCCCTCTTTCCCTGTCCTTACTTCATATATTTACCTTCACCTGGGCTGCTAAGAGCTGCTGAAGAAACACTATGTTGTTTTGGAGATTGTGGCCACAACAAACGTACATTCCCCCACCTCAGATTGTCCTTTGCTGGTTTCTTCCTCATACCTTTGAAGAAAACAGCAACGAATGGAGGTGATAATAATAAAGACAAACATTTATGGAGTGCTGAGCTGGGCAGCTCAGTGGTTGTGGATTAAGTTGTATCCCCCCAAAAGATAACTCCGTGTTCCTCAGAATGTGACCTCATTTGGAGATAGTAATCAAATTAAAATGAGGTCATTAGAGTGGGCGTTATCTGATATGACCAGTGTCCTTATCCAAAGTGGACATTCCAGTTCACTGCTTTTGCTAACCTCTGGACTGGTATAGCTAACCTCTTTGAGCTATGGCTGCCATGTTTCCCCGGGCTTTGACCCCCTCCCTTACCTTGGGAAGGTGAATTTATTCTCCTTCTCTAATTTGCTTTCTAAATAAACTATATTTTCCTATCTAAAAAAAGGGGGGGAGGAACATCCTGGGCACAGGCGCACACAGGGAGAAGCCACGTGAAGGCTGGACTTACACTGCTACAAACCAAGAAGCTAGCAAAAGCTGGGAGAGAGGCCTGGGAGGGATCCTTCCATAGCACCTTTAGAGGGAATGTGGCCCTGTGCACACCTTCATCTCAGACTTCTGGCCTCCAGAACTGTGAAATGGTACATTCCTGTTATTCTAAGCCCTTTACTTGTGGTACCTTGTTATGGCAGCCTTAGAAATTTAATGCAGAGTTCCAAGCACTTCCCACATAATTGCTCATTTAACCTTGACCACAATCCCAAGATAAATGCTGTTATTATTATTATTATTTTATAAATGATCACCTGAGGCACAGAGATTGAACTATTTGCTCGCAGTTACTTGAGCAAATAGGATCACAGTCTGGTCAATCCCTGATACCTGCCTCTGGTTGTCACCTTAGTTCTCCCCTTTCCACTTGTCCCCTTCCTCTCAGTCTCCTTTATGGGACCTTCTTTGTTGTTTCATCTCTTTAATTTATTTTGAATTGAGGATCTTATTCTGTCACTCAGGCTGGAGTGTGATCAAGACACACCACGACCTTGACCTCCTGGGCTCAAGTGATCCTTCTGCCTCAGCCTACTGAGTAGCTGGGACTACAGGCATGCACCACCACACCCAGCTAATTTTCTTTTTTTTTTTTTTTTTTTAGAGAGGAGTTATGTTGCCCAGGCTGGTCTCAAACTCCTGGGCTCAAGCAATCTTCCTGCCTCGACCTCCCAGAGTGCTGGGCTTATAGGCATGAGCCATCGCGCCCAGCCTGCCTCGTCTCTTAAATGACTGCCTTCTCCAGTGTCCTTGCCCTCAGTTCTTTCCTCAGTAGCCAACCCCTCTCCTGACCCCCACCAGCAGCCTCAGCCACCCCCAACTATGTGGATAACTTGCTGCCTCCCTCCTCCAAGGCATGATGCCCTTCACACAGGCCCTGAAGTCTTAGCTTCTCCAGAACAGAATCGTAAAGCCTGCTCTTTGACACTGGATTTCCCGAGCCAATGGCATCATCCGCTCAAAATCTCACAGTCATCCCTAAGTCTTCCCTCCCCCTTTGCCCCACGTTCCCACCACTAACCTCTGCTGATTCTACAGCTAAAGTCCTGTCTTTACCGTCAGGACCAGCTGCATCATTTGCAAGGCCCAGTGCTAACTGAAAAAAGTGGGCCTCATGAGAAAGAACGAAATCGTGTCTTTTGCAGCAACATGGATGAAACTGGAGACCATTATACTAAATGAAACATCTCAGACTCAGAAAGACAAATACCGCATGTTCTCACTTATATGTGAGAGCTTAATCCTCTGTACACGTGGGTATGGAGTGTGAGATGATGGACAGAGGAGACTGGAGAGATGTGGGGTGGGAGGGGGTGAATGATGAGAGATTGTAAAGGGTACCATGCACATTATTTAGGTGATGGATACCTTAAAAGCTCTGACTTTGCCACTATACAATCTATGCATTAAAAAAATTATTTTTTTACCCCATATATTTATACAAAAAAGATCGGCCCCCATGTTCAAAAATGAGAAGAAAACTGTTGTTGAAGGTGCTAAAATATAAAGCATTTTTAAAATTCTGTGGCTTCTCTCTCTCTTTTCTTTTTTTTCTTGAGTTGGAGTCTCACTCTGTCGCCCAGACTGGAGTGCAATGGCTGCTCCCGGCCACCGCAGCCTCGACCCACTGGGCTCCGGCGATCCTTCCGCCTCAACCTTCCAAGTAGCCAGAATTACAGGCATACGCTACCATGCCCGGCTGATTTTTTTTTTTTTTTATTGTAGAGATGAGGTCTTACTGCCCAGGCGGGTCTCAAACTCGCGGGCTCAGGCAATCCACTCACCTCAGCCTCCCAAAGGTGCGGGATTACAGGCTGAGCCACCGAGCCCGGCTCCTCTCTCTCTCTTAAACTTAACGTGATGTTTTTTAAATTTGCATTTAATGTCCTTCTAAGTAAAGAAGCATTAACATTTTAAATTATTAACATGGGCTGGGCAGGGTGGCTCACGCCTATAATCCCAGCACTTTAGGAAGTTGAGGCAGGAAGATAGCTTGAGTCCAGGAGTTCAAAACCAGCCTGAGCAACATAGTGAGTCCTCATCTCTACAAAAATTTTTTTTTTTTAAATTTAACCAGATGTGGTGGTAAACACCTGCAGTCCCAGCTACTTGGGAGACCGAGGCAGGAAGATTTCTTGACTCCAGGAGTTTGAGGCTACAGCAAGGTGTGATCCTGCCACTGCACTCCAGCCTGGGAAACAGAGTGAGACTCTAACTAAAAATAATTTTTAAAAAAGATATTTTAAAACAATTATTGATTTTTTTCTGTTTTTCTTCATATTGTGCATTGCCAGATTTAAATGCAAATGTAAGAACATTTAACTCTGATGTGGAATCACAGAAATGACATACTTTGTACTTTGCATATGTAGTTTGTTTTTTATCATGAGAATGGCCAGAATGTTGCAAGATATTAATTCAACTATTTTTATTTCACTTTTTCATACCTGCACATTCTACTACCGGTGTCTATCGTTGGCTTCCTGATGTGTAAGGAAGGATGAAAGGGAAATAAATGAGTCCCACTATATTCCCCTCTTCGATGTCATCATGTGTCATCATATGTCAACTGCCCCACGGAAACAGTTGGCTGCTACAGGAAGTCACACACATAAGAGAGACTAGGATAGAACTACTTGGTTGTTCCTGTTTGTTTGTTTTTTTATTTTAATTTTTTATTTTTATATAGAGATGATGTCTTGCTATGTTGTCCAGGCTGATCTCAAACTCCTGGATTCAAGCAATCCTTCCACCTCGGCTTCCCAAAGTATTGGGATTATAGGCGTGAGCTACCGCGCCCAGCCTGTTCCTGTTTCCTAGAATGCCATTGCCTTCTTTTTGCATTTAAAGCAGGTTCTGATTCTATCACTAAGCGTGGCCCTTCGGTGCCATCAGCATCTCTCGCTATTCAGTTACAGACACAGCATGCTGTCCTTGTGCTTTCTTGGAGTCTTGCTGGATCCCAGACACTTTGGGGCCACCAGGGTTCTATGCCCAGGCCACAGCGAACACTTCATAGGAATGCGGTGGCAAGGGACAGCAGTGACTCATATTGTGGGTGTCCCATCTGCCCAGACTCATGCTCTGGTACCCTGTTGGATTTCACTTGTAAAACACAGGTTCAAACATTAAATGATGAAGCATTTCCAGATGGTGCCAGTGGAACATTAAGCCAAGCTCAGGACTCTTCTCAGTGCAGGGCTGACTGTGTGGCTGTGTGCACAGGCCATGCCTATGAATTTGTCCCAATTTCTGTCCCTCCCACCCCATTCCTCACTGCTGCCATCCCAGTGGAAGCCTTCCTCATTTCTCACTCAGGAGGACTGTGTTGACCCTGATTTCTTCATGGGTCATCAATCCAATGCAGGCCACCCAGGATTATTATTATTATTATTCTCTTTCTCCTTCTTTCTTTCCTTCCTCTTCCTCTTCCTCTCCCTCTCCTTCTCCTTCTCCTTCTCCTTCTCCGTCTTCTTTGAAATAGAGTCTTACTCTGTTGCCCAGGCTGGAATGCAGTGGCATGATCATAGCTCACTGCAGCCTCCAACTCCTGGACTCAAGGGATCCTCCCACTTTAGCCTCCCTAGTAGCTGGGATTATACATACCCGCCACCACACCCGGCTCACGTTTCTGTTTTTGTTTGTTCATCTGTGGAGAGAGGGATTACAAATAAATGCTAGCAAGTAGGTGAATTTGCAAATAGAGTCTGCAAATAATGAGATTGTATATGCCACAATGAACTGGAGGTCAGATTTTCAATTTAGCCAGCCAGGAGGTGACCAGGAACCAAGAACGGGAAAAAGACATTCCTAGATGGTGGTGCATAAAATCGATGTCCTAGAGACTAGAGATGAGGGATCTGATCGCTCAGCTGTCACACAAGACGTGAGTGACATGAGGCAACTGATTAAGAACAGTAAGCATAAGCCAGCCGTGGTGGCTCACGCCTGTAATCCCAGCCCTTTGGGAGGTCAAGAAGAAGGATTACCTGAGTTCAGGAATTTGAGGCCAGCCTGGGCAACAAAGCAAGACTCTGTCTCTACAAAAAATGAAAATTATAAGCCAGACACGGTGGCTCACACCTGTAGTCCCAGCTACTAGGAAGTCTGAGTCAGGAAGATTGCATGAGCCCAGGAATTCAAGATAGCAGTGAGCTATGATCGTGCCACTGCACATGGGGTCTTGCCATGTTGCCCAGGCTGGTCTTAAATTCCTGAACCCAGGTAATCCTTCCTTCTTGGCCTCCCAAAGGGCTGGAATTACAGGCGTGGGCCACCACACCCAGCCTACCCCAGGATTTCTCTGCATTGCCAATCCAACCAGCGTTGCTCCTCTGCACACCAGCCTGCAGTAGCTTCCATCTGCCTTCAGGTTAAAATTCGGTCTCCTTAGCAAGGTACTGCCTCTTCTCCAGCCTCGGTGATGGCCTTGGGCCCTCAGTGATGGCCTCGTGCCTCCTTAGCAAGGCACTGCCTGTTGTCTCTTGCTCTCAGTGATGGCCCTGCTGATGGTGCAGAAGTTCCTCCAAACCCTTCCATGCTGTCCCTGCTGCCTGAGGGTCATTCCCACCTGGTTGCCACCTGGCTTCACCTCCCCTCTAGAGGCCCTCCTCACCTCTGGGTGGGGGTGGGGCATCAAATGCCTGTTACTTTTGCCCCTCCCCACACACCCTGCACTTCCTGTTTCCCAGTGTTCATCTCCTGATGTATAATAAGCGATGGACTGTCTCAGCCCTGAGGCCGGGGCCGTACCCCGGTCTTCTTCAAGACAAAGCGAGAGCCGTGAGCGCGTCTGCCCTCTAATGGCATCTTGGATCACTGGTCTGGAGCCCTGAGGACTCCAAGAGCCAAGCTGTTCAAGTGCTAGAAATAACCATCAGTGTCCTTCAGCCTTTCCTGTTCCTTCTTCGCATCTATCAAGAAGGAGCAGCTGAGTTTTGAGGCCCTGCTTTCCTTCCCAGAGCTTTGCTCACCACCACCCTGCCTGGTCTCCAAACTCAGAGCCTTGATTTCCCTGTAAGTGCAGTTTCTCTTCAACTCAGCTTTATTAATTCATGCAAGATCTTTTTGTTTTGTTTTGAATTGGGGTCTCCCTGTCGCCCAGGCTGGAGTGTTGTGGCAGGATCGCGGCTCACGGCAGCCTTAACCCCCTAGGCTCAGGGGATCCTCTGGCCTCAGCCTCCCAAGTAGCTGGGATTATAGGCACATGCCACCACGCCCAGGTAATTGTTCGATATTTTGTAGAGACGAGGTCTCATTATGTTGCCCAGGCTAGTCTTGAACTCCTGGGCTCAAGCAATCCTCCCACCTGAGCCTCCCAAAGTGCTGGGATTACAGGCATAAGCCACCATGCCTGACCATGCAGGGTCTTTATTTCTCTTTCTCTCATTCCAATTATCCTTTCTGTTACATTTAAGATAACCCTGAGCATAATATTATAATAAATTATAAAGAAAGAGGTGTTGAACTGTCTCTGCTTTATTTGGAGTCCTGGACTCAGGGCTTACCAAGGAGTCCATCAATCTTGGAAGAGACTGGGCCAGAAATCAAAGTTTGCTAGAACTCATACCTGAGGGAAGCTTCTCAAACACACATTTTTCTCTGTTTAGTATATCAGTGTTTTCTTACACTTGAGAACCCTAGACAGCTCCTTAGCACTACACTTGGGGATCATTTAAAACAGTGAAATCACCACCACCACCAACAAAAACCCACAAAAATGTGAGAAACATGGCACTAAGTAGACTGAAAAGGGCACTTATCTGTGACATAAGAACTGAGACAGGAAAGCAGTGTCACCTTGGTGCATCTCATCTGAGACCATACACATGGGGCGACTCAACTCAGCCTATGTCCAGAAAAGCCCTGCACATAAAGATTTGGGGATTAGAAATAAATACAAGGGTTAGGGGTATTTGTACATACAGAATCTGCACATAATGACAACTGACTGTATATGCACCAATGAACTGGAGGTCAGATTTCCATTTTAGGAGATGGCCAGGAACCAAGAGCTGGAAAAACAGACTCCTGGATGGTGGTGCATAACACTGGTGTTCTGCGGTTCAGAGAAGAGAGACATGATCACTCCGCCGTCACCCAAGCTGTGGGTGACACGAGGCAACAGATTAAGAATAGTAGGCATAGGCCGGGCACAGTGGCTCACACCTGTAATCCTGGCACTTTGAGAGGCCGAGACGGGAGGATCACTTGAGGTCAGCCTAGGCAACAAATTGAGATCCTGTCTCTACCAAAAAAATAAAAATAATTGACCAGGTATGCCTGTAGTCCCAGCTATTCGGAAGGCTGAGGCAGGAAAATTGCTTAAGCCCTGGAGTTCAGGGTCGCAGTGAGCTCTGATGGTGCCAGCTGTGATTGTGCCACTGCACTCCAGCCTGGGTGACAGAGTAAGACCCTGCCTTAAAGAAATTTTTTTAAAAAAGGAATAGCAAGTATAAGATGAGCGTATTCAGTAGCAACCACTGTCAGCAAAGGAAGGACATGGTAGGGTGATTAGGGGTCCAGAGGGGAATTAAAGAGTGTGGGCCTCCGGGGTCATCCAGTGAAGCTGAGCCAGGTCCCGGGTGAGCGTGCCAGGGAATCAATTACAGACGAGTAGAAAGCTTGAGGCTGGGCCAGCCTAATGACTGTGTGGGCGCTCATATTTCTTTACGTTTGCTGCCTGTCAATCCAGCCTCCCCGTCACTGTGAAATACAAAGGAAGAAATGCGGTGACTTCCCCTTATTCTAAGGCGAAACCAAACATGGTGAAGCTAGATGGCTTGTCCGAAATCCTCCTCCAAACCCATGAGGAGGCTGTAAGAGATAGAGCCAGTCACTCAACCTGTTCCCTGAGCACAGTCTTCCAGATGTGCCGCTACATCTGTTTGGAGTTTTAGAAACTTCCAGGCACTGATTTTTAACTGAAAGGGAATATAGCATGTTCCCTCAAGACTACAGCAAACCTGTCTTGCCCCTAAATCCAACTGTTCTCACCTTCAAAATACATTTTGAGGTGTATAGTGCTATTCTCCAAACACCACCATTCCTTAAGTGAAAAGAAAAAAGGTTTTATTATTATGAGCAGTGAAATGACTATATAATCATTCAATTAACTGAATGGAGCATGAAATAAATTCCCCCAAGTCTTAACTTCTACCTTGAACATATCATACATACCTTGATCATCCTACACATCCTAGAAGTCGGCAGAGCTAGAAGACTGTGTAAGCAAGTGGGGTGGGGAGGTTTGCCTATCTGCCCCCACGGCTATGTTGGGCCCGTTGGTCCTTCTGATTGGCCAGCCACCCTGAGTGTTTCTGAGAGCCTTTTGTGAAGAGAGAGCCACTAATTTGGTCAATTTCAAGCAGAGAAGATCAAGTATAGATTTCATATCTGAGTTTTAAGTGCTGGTAAAATGTAGCATTAAGTTATCAAATCCACTGTGGTCCTGGCTTAATCACCAAGCAGCTTGGTAGTTTGGGGATTACTCTGCATCCCAAAGAAAAGAGAAAGTGCTCTCTTTAGATACTTGGGATAAAGGGTGATTGATCCAGTTACTTTTAAACAAATCTAATGCAGATGGTGTTCACTGCATAGCTTTCTAGGGTTGGTACCTGGTCAAAGAACAAGGTGTTCATTTTTACAGGATTTGAAACCTTTGGTTGAAAGGGCATGGAGGAACTCCTATCAGTACTGTTTGAAATCTCAAGACTGTAATTCAAGACCAACACAGCACATTTACAGTAACTTTTTAAATTGATCGATGGACAGCCTTCTCTTTCTCTCCCTCTCTCTCTCTGTCACATATTATATTGAAAAGTCTATGTCTATAACTTACGTCTATAACTTTTAAAATTGATTGACTGGCTTCTCTTTATATATGTCACATATTATACAAAGAAGTCTATACATCTATAACTTATAAGTCTATAACTTTAAATTGATTAATTGACAGCCTTCTCTATATACAGAGGGTGCCAAAAAAGTATACATTTTAAGAAATGGAAAAACTGCCGGGCTCGGTGGCTCAGCCTGTAATCCCACGCCTTTGGGAGGCTGAGGTGAGTGGATTGCCTGAGCCCAAGGGTTCAAGACCCGCCTGGGCAGTGAGACCTCATCTCTACAATAAATCAAAAAATCAGCTGGGTGTGGTAGCGCATGCCTGTAGTTCCAGCTACTTGGAAGGCTGAGGCGGAAAGATTGCCGGAGCCCAGCAGGTCCCGGCCACTGCACTCCAGTCTGAGCGACAGAGTGAGACTCCAACTCAAAAAAAAAAAAAAAAATCAGAAATGGAAAAACTGTATTAAAATTGTAATATTCAATATATAGCAATAACGAAAGATGAATACAAGTCACATTTGACTTCTGCAATTACAAGAGGTGCTCAAAGTGGTTACCATCAGCATCCAGACACTTCTGATTACAGCAAGCATCTCTTAAAAATGTGTGTACATTTTTGGCACCCCTGGTGTATATGTCTCTCTATAAATATTAAATAGAGATTCTATAGTCTATACTCTATAACTTATAAGTCTACAAGTTTATAACTCTTAAAATTGACAGCCTTCTTTCTCTATATATGTCACATATTACATAGAGAAGTCTGTATGTCTATAACATATGTCTGTAACTTTTAAAATTGATTGACACCTTCTCTTTCTATATAAATCACATATTACATAGATTAAGTCTATACATCTATAACTTATAAGTCTATAACTTTTAAAATTGATTGACAGCCTTCTTTCTATATATGTCACATATTACATGGAGAAGTCTATGTGTATCTATAGTCTTTAAGTCTGTAACTTTTTCAATTGATTGATTGACAGCCTTCTTTCTCTATATATGTCACATATTAAATGGAGATCTATAAGTCTATAACTTTTAAGTATATAACTTTTAAATCTGATTGACAGTCTTCTCTCTGTATGTATGTCACATTACATAGAGAATTCTACAACTTTTAAAATGGATTGATTGGCAGCCTTCTCCCTATATAAATGTCTTTCTATGTACATATGTCCCTCTATGTATGTCACATGTTACATAGAAAAGTCTATAAGTCTATACTTTATAAGTTTATAAAATTGATTGAGTGGCCTCTCTCTCTCTTTCTCTCTCTCTCCCCCTCCATATGTATGTCTATATCACATATTATATAGAGAAATCTATGAGTCCTGGGTGATGTCGGCTGCTGATGAAGTTTAATCAGAATCTACTACTCACCCACCTTTGATCTGCTCTTGCTCTGCTAGTCTTCCTCACTCTCTCAGTCACTCATTCATTCAAAAACTCTCTGGCCCCATGTGATGTCATATCACCATACGACAAACTCCTTCTAGGTGCTTAGGATATAGCAATAAATAAAACAAAGTCCATGCTTCCATTCCAAAGGGGAGAAACAAGCAATATGTTTCTACATGGTAAAATACAACAGGGTTGGGATGATGGGGTGGGAGGTGTGCTGTCTCGCAGAGCAACCAGGAAAGGCCGGTCTGATGAGGTCACATTTGCACAAGGGACAGAATGAAGAGGGGGTGGGGAGGGAGAGAGAAGACATCTGGAGGAAGAATGCTGCTGTACGCTAAGAGAACAGCCAAAGCAAATGTCCTGAGGCCAGGGTGCTTGGCGTTTTTGAGAAACTAGAAGGTCACTGTGGTTGGAACCAAGAAGGGGAATGGCAGTAGATAAGGTTGGAGGACATCAGATGAGGTAGAAGGGGTCCCGATAACATAAGGACTTTGGTTTTCATTTGAGTACGTTGGAAAGCCAAAATCATGAACTGACATGTAGATAAATGCTTGGGCAGACACAAGGATCTGAAATCCATACGTGTAACTCTACGTACATGTGGCATCTACACAGAAAAATCGACTTTATTTTTATTTATTTATTTTTTTGAGTTGGAGTCTCACTCTGTCGCCCAGACTGGAGTGCAGTGGCTGCTCCCGGCCACCGCAGCCTCGCCTGCTGGGCTCCGGCGATCCTTCCGCCTCAGCCTTCCAAGTAGCCGGAATTACAGGCATGCGCTACCACGCCCAGCTGAGTTTTTGATTTATTGTAGAGATGAGGTCTCACTGCCCAGGCGGGTCTCGAACCTGCAGGCTCAGGCAATCCACTCACCTCAGCCTCTCAAAGGCGCGGGATTACAGGCTGAGCCACCGAGCCCGGCTGAAAAATCTACTTTAAATGTATATGAATATTTAGGGGAAGTCATGGGACTTGATGAATCAGAGAGGTGGTGTACAGGAGGGGAAAAGAAGATGCTAGAAGAAAAAGATCAAGGTGAAAGATAATTGGGTAAGTGCCTATAAGAAACCAACATGAAGTATAAGAATTCAAAGTCCAGGGAAGTGAAAGGAAGTCTCCTCTGTATGTTTAGAAAAATGACAGCTGGGTGCTGTGTGGGACTCCAGGGGTAAAAATGTTCATTTCTCAAAGCAGAAACGTCACAGAGAGAGTTAGGGGTTGTTGTCACCCACTTGTTGAATGTTAGCAGCCAGTTACCAGGGTTAGTTTTCCATGTTTGAGAAAACTGAAAGTATTTTCATCACACACACTTTGGAATTCCTTTCAGTGCTTTTGAAACAACAGCATGTATGGAAAGCTTATCAACCTTACTTTGTTTGGTGCCTTTGGAAGTAGTAGTAGTATTTGGGTTTCAGAAAACCAAACAGTTTTATTGTTAAAGAGAATACCTGAGTGTGTTGAGAAAGAGTGCTCAGAAACTGGATCGGGAATATGTGGGCTCAAAAATAGCCAGCCTATCAGAAGCCAGCAAACTCATCCCAAGGAGGACTTCGCTGGCCCTTTTCAGAGAGCACTGTGCTCATCTCTATAAAAGATACCTCCGTGGCATCCTCAAACATGGGACCAAATTTTGAATGGAACAAGCCCCTCATGATGATGAACTCTTCTCTGGAGCAGTTTTATGGAATGCGAAAGCAGACATCATTTCCTTTCCCAGATATCTCCATCCTAACGCCAAACCAAGGCCCACCTGGGTAGTGGTGGATTTGGGATGCTCCTCGCCCTTCTTCTCTTTGGCCTCTCTTTTCTAGAGATTGGCTGCCCAATTTATTTACCTTTGTGGCATCTTTGTGGGCTCCCTAGAGCATGAAATTGATGTGCTCAGCCTCTATATACGGTGCTCTGCTTAAGGCAGTTTCTTATCACCTGCACATTGCTCTAGAAAGTAGGCATAACTCCCATTCTACAGAGAAGAAAACAGAGCTAAAGAGGTTATACTGAATGTACCCCAATAAACTGCTGACCTGGGCGATTCCAGGGTCTGATTCCCTCCATCATAACCCGCAGCCTCCACCTCCCTGCTCTGGTATCACTCCATCCCCTGCCCCACACTTATGGATATCTCAAAATTTGCCTGTCTTGTGAGTCTCTGTCTTGCACTTTAGCTCATACAATTTTATTATTATTTTTTTTATTATTATTATTTTGAGTCGGGGCCTCTTTCTGCCACCTAGGCTGGAGTGCAGTAGCATGATTACAGCTCATCGTAGCCTTGACCTCCTGGGCTCCAGCTATCCTTCTGCCTCAGCCTCCGAGTAGCTGGGACTACAGGCGTACACCACCACACCCAGCTAATTTTTTGATTTTTTTGTAGAGATGAGGTCTCGCTATGTTGCCCAGGCTGGACTTGAATTTCTGGGTTCAGGCAGTCCTCCCATCTTGGCCTTCCAAAGTGCTGGGATAACATGCATGAGCCACTGTGCCTGGCCTCATGCAATTTTTAAAAGTCAGAAGCCCTGAGAAGAGTGGTAAATGGCAAGCTGGTGAATGATAACTCAAATCCCTTTTATTGCCTTAGTAATTTAATTCTCTTCAACTCTAGGTTTTCAGTAGCAAAATCTTAAGTCAAAGAAATAACTCCCCCAATGAGGGTTGGAGGCCTTGTGGAATAGTGTCAGCACCATCACAAACCAGTGAGATGTTTTAGGTGAACATTTTTGGTACTTCCAAAAGTCCCACCATCTTCCTGTGTAAGCACCAGTTGACAGAGTACTAGAGTATTAGCCAGGCTAGGCTAGCTTCTGAAACAGAAAACTCCTAAATCTCTGTGGCAGAACAAAATAAAGAATTATTTCTTGCTCTTGCCACAGTCCAGTGAGATTGGTAAAGAGGGGAGGCTCTGCTCCATGCAGACACTCAGAGACTCAGGTTCCTTCCATCGTGTGCCTCTCTTATCTTTTGGGATCTCCTAGGTTGTCCTTGTTCCCTCTGTTGTCCATATGTGACAGCAGATAGGTGAGAGAAAGGGAGTGGAGGCTCACACAGGGTCTCCAGGACCAACCCTGCAAAAGACCAACATCACTTCTGCCCTCTTTTCCTTATGTAGAACTTTCCACTGGTCCACTATACTGTAAGGGTGTGTGTGTGAGGTGGGCAAGGATGGGAAATATACTCCTCCCATGTGCTTATGAAGAAAATGCATCTTCTCTCCTCTGTCTGGGTCCTCACCTCCCCTTCTCTCCTCCTCTGGTTTATTTCACGACCAGAACTTGATCTCATTACTTAAGGGAAGTCATAGCTACCTTTGGTCATCCCTAGAGATGGAATTACCCCCTCAAATATCTAAGAAACAGGTCGTTCTCTTCATAATTAACCCTCAAGTTCAACTTCTTAGTGCCAAACTTGAGACTAGAGGAAGAACTTAAGCAGTCTAACTTCACTTTTTCATCTCGATGCCCCTGGGTATGTGGGGCCCAGTCCTGAGTCTTTTCTCTGTCCTGGGTCCATTTCTGCTCTGTCAGGAACCCTGACTCGTGGCTGCCTGCCCATCCCCTCGTGTTACTGCCAGTTCTCTAAACACACTCACAGACACAAAAGAAAAGAACACCTTTTTCTGGAAAAGGACTTCGGACATGTAGAAACACCTTTGAGTGTGTGTGAATAAAAGGGTGTGGTCTCTTATCTAAAGTATTAACCGAGTGGGAGGTGCCACGTTATTACATAAAAAAGGAGGGGGTAAGGAGGTAACACAGAGGTTCCATTCTCTTCCCAGAAGTACGGCTGTAAAATTGGCCCCCAGTTAGGTTAGGGGACTTTGGCACATAGATATAGGGCGGGCAACTGGTTTACTCACATCCTGTGCTCAAAGTGACTCAGGCAGCCTTTGGGAAACTTGAACTTTACCAGAGGTCCTCTGGCTGCAGGAAAGAGGGGAAGAATTTATAGCCCATTTGGACTCTTGTAAATATTAGTAACTTTTTAGGCCTTAATTATTAGAGAGTTGGAGGGACAGCGGGAAGACTCCCTTTCCCTCCAAGCTCAGCAGTGACATTTCTGGACTCGGCGGGTAGCCATGGGCTGTGTGTTTGTCTCCGAGTGTTCACTTGACATGATGGTGCTGAGACTGCCCATAAGGTTGACTGGGATTGTAATTTGATTAAAGGTGGGCTGTTCAGCATTCCGCCAATGGGAGCTCTGTGCTAATTTAGCGTTCTTCAAGACTTATGGTACCATAGTAACATTTTAGAGTTGTAGAGATTTGTGGTAGGCAAAAGATACTTATGCCCTTTGATCCTCACAGGAAAACATGAAGACACCAGTTCTGAGAGATGATTGTCATAGTCACACGCTCTAATCTCAGTTTGAACCTGTTATTTATTTATTCATCTATCTATCTATTTATTTATTTGCAGTAGTAAAATTATACCTCACGGCAGCCTTGGACTCCTGGGCTCAAGTGATCCTCCTGCCTCAGCCTCCTGTGTAGCTGGGGCTGTAGACAAGAGTCACCGCACTCAATAGTCTTGGAACTTTTTTTTTTTTTTTTGAGTTGGAGTCTCACTCCGTCGCCCAGACTGGAGTGCAGTGGCCGCTCCCGGCCACCGCAGCCTCGGCCTGCTGGGCTCCGGCGATCCTTCCGCCTCAGCCTTCCGAGGAGCCGGAATTACAGGCATGCACCACCACGCCCGACTGATGTTTTGATTTCCTGTAGAGATGAGGTCTCAGGCAGTCCACTCACCTCAGCCTCCCAAAGGCGCGGGATTACAGGCTGAGCCACCGAGCCCGGCTAGTCTTGGGACTTTTAGTCCTTTGCTTCCTCCTCTTCCTCCTTCGCCATCACTGGCCTGCTTATGGCGAGGAACCATATGGGAGCCTGAAACGCCTTTTGAAATCATCAAAGTTCATCTGACTAAGGTGGCTCACACCTGTAATCCCAGCACTTTTGGAGGTTGAGGTGGGAGGATCGCTTGAGCCCAGGAGTTTAAGAGATCAGCCTGGGCAATATAGCCAGACCCTATCTCTACAAAAAAGTTATAAAACTAGCCAGGCATGGTGGTGTGTGCCTGTTGTCCCAGCTACTCATGAAGCTGAGGCAGGAAGATCACCTGAGCCCAGGAGTTCAAGGGTGCAGTGAGCCATGATTTTGCCACTGCACTTCAGCCTGGGTGACAGAACAAGACTTTGTCTCTAAAATAAATAAATAAATAAACAAACAAACAAACAAACAAATAAATAAACAAAACTATCCAAGTTAGGTGTAGCTCTTGGCACAGGTTATGGAGCTCAGGTGAATGCTCCCTTAAGAATGATGTGCTTAACAATAACCCTCAGAGACTTCACGCAAAAAAATGGGAGGCTGGTCAAATATGTGTGGGAGAGTCTGCCTGTTCTGTCCATTGCTAGAGACCTTCAGTGCATGTTAGCATAGCTGTGGCTTTGAGGAGCCTTGCAGGAAAGAACCGTGTTGACTTTGATTTAACCCGTGATGTCCCAAGCTTATTTTGCCATAGAACCTCCCCTTCTTCCCTATTCCCCTGCATAATCCCTGCAACTCCTACCCTGTTCTTCAAACCTGGATTCTTTACATCAAAATGATGTACAAGCCAGGCACGGTGGCTCATGCCTATAAACCCAACACTTTAGGAGGTTGAGGTGGGAGGATTGCTTGAGCCCAAGCGTTCGGGACCAACCTGGGCAACATAATAAGACTTTGTCTCTAGAAAAGTCAAAAAATTAGCTAGGCGTGGTGATGTGTGCCTGTAGACCCAGCTACTTGGGAGGCTGAGGCAAAAGGATTGCCTGAGCCCAGGAGGTTGAGGCTATGGTGAGCCATGATCATGGTCACTGCACTCCAGCCTGGGTGACAGAGTGAGAGACCCTGACTCAAAAAAGGGGGGGAGAGAATGTACAGCTCAACTCAAAAGATACTGCCACATTACTAGAATCCCGTTCACTCATCAACAATGAGTCCAGTCCATCATCGTATTCTATGACTACGTCTCCCAGGGTGAGACCACTCAGCTTTGAGACTTCTATAGATCTTACCAGGTTCCAAAAGCAAGATTAGTCTCAGCAACACATAACTTCACCGTTTCAGGCATCTGGTTATAAATGAGCTTAGGGACAAAGTCATCTCTTGCTCTGAGTCTCTTTCAGGTGTTAATATAATTTTGGATTTCCCTGAATTCCTAACCCATGCATTTATTCCTTTACCCTAAGCTACTTAATTCTTCCTTCTCTTTATTAAAAACAATAAGGGACATTAGGATGGCCACTGTGCTAGTCTAGATTGAGGGTAGCAATACTAGTTTAGCAAGCACCTCCTTCTGGGACCACACCCACTCAGGGTCAGGTTACATCGGTGCCAAATTCATGGGCCCACTTCTACACTGTTGGTGGGAATGTAAACTAGTACAATCTCCATGGAAAACATCATGGCAATTCCTAAAAGATCTAAAAATCGAGCTTCCATACAACCCAGCAATTCCCCTTCTGGGAATAAACCTGGAGGAACTCAAATTGTTCTACAAAAAAGATACCTGCGCACACATGTCTATTGCAGCACTGTTCTCAATAGCAAAAACATGGAGCCAACTATGCTGCCCATTGAAAACAGACTGGATTTTAAAATGTGGCACTTATACACGATGGAATATTAGGCAGCCATAAAGGACAAAATTATGAGCTTCGCAGCAACCTGGATGTAGATTTAGAATCTGTAATACTCAGTGATCTATGACAGAAACAAAGAATTGAGTACCACATGTTCTCACTCCTAAGCAGACTCTGAGCAATTATCATAATACTATAAGAAAGGGATTGGCAGTAGTGGGAAACTGCCAGGGGGCACACTTCATCAATAAGGTTACCTGAGCTCAAACCAGGTGACGTGGGGACCAAAGTGAGGCCCAAACTTTACCTGTACAATGACCATTTGTATACCTAACCCTGAAATGTACCCCACATCTTTAAAATAAAAAAGGGCAACCCCTTTGGGTACCCTCCCACTGTGAGAGCTTTTCTGTCCTCTTAATAAATCCTGCTTTCCAAAAAAGAAAGAAAGAAAATAAAACATTTGCCAAAGGAAAAAAAAAATCATGGGCCATTTTTACCACCAGGTCATGGAGCTGCCTTCACTTTCAGCCCCAGTTTTGCATAACTCGCCTTTATTAGGCCCTTAGGGATTCTGGCACAAGGTTTAAAAACAGTTACAGTTTATTGCCTAGGAATTATCTCTGCCTCCAGCGCTTGCATCAGGTAGAGGAGAGGGAAAAAACAGAGGTGACCTGGGGAAGAAAATAGTCTAATAATTATATCGGCATACTCTTCCCTTGGCAAGAATGGTATAGTCCCCCCAGCCGTTTCCCGTCACCCTTCCCAGATCAACCAGAAAAAGAGAAAAATCTAGTGAGGATGCTCTTTTGGTCCCACTCGTGTTGAGTGTGAGTGCACACTGGGGAAGGTGTGCAAGCCATAGCCCCATGCATTCATCTCCCCTGTTTTAGACAGCTGATGTTTCCGTTGCCCATTTCACTTCTCTGTCGAACTGCTACTTTGAGGAGGATAGCTCTCTGCCCGTTGTGAGGTACTGAGTGTTCCTTGTTCTGAAGAAATGATGGTTGGCCATCCAAATTAATGCAATACCTTTTTTTTTTTAATTGTCCTCTGAGCATTTGTATCTTCCACCAGGTAAGTAATACCCGCTTCAGAGTCAGTGCCTAGTCCTGTCAAGGACCATTTGTAGTCCCCTGGCCGACCACTATTAGTCTCACTTGTCAGCTATGTTCAGGGCCTTCCCACCAGGGAATCTGCCCCATAGCCATTGGCAGTCTCTGGGTTTTTTTGTTTTTGTTTTTGTTTTTGTTTTTGTTTTTTTTGCTGACAAGTTCTTATTAGCATTTTGTGCCTGGGAAGTTGCAAGAGGAGCATGTCTAGATTCAGCCCATCTCTGGACTGCTGCAGTAGCCCATGTACACTTAATTCATGGATCCTGGTAACCACATCAAGGGAGCACACATAAGGTCCACTTGGTGGTTCCAAAAATCACCTTCTGAGCCTGGAAGGGAGTTTTGATGGGCATGGGTATATCCTACTTCAATGCACCTTTCAAACTTCCATAGAGCCATGCTTCAATAAGACAGGCTTCCATTTGAACTCTTGCCTGAGTGTATAGCCAAATCATTGTCCCTGCCCGTGAGTCAGTAAGAATTCAAATACTGGGGCTTCTACCACTGTTCAATTCTTCCTTCACTGCTAGGAAAACAGCATGCAATTCAGCCCACCGAGCTGATTTATTTTTACCTTTTTTCAGTCAGAGTAGCAGCCTTCCAAACAGGATGCTGGCCATTCACCTTGGAACTACCATCCACAATGTCATAGGTAGTGACCCAATGGCCAGAGTTGCAGGCAGTGAAAGAATTCACCCAAGTCAGATTAGAGTCGAAAAACAGGTGTATAGAGTACCTTGCAAGTGAGACAGCAGGCAGGACATTGATAAGGGAGCTGTCTGCACTGAGCCAGTGGCTTGAGGTGTCTTTCCAGTGGAATCTGATCTTCTTCTCAATTAGGGTTAAGATTTCCATCATGCATTAGGATTTCCACCATGAAAATGAGGCAGTTCTGATGGGTTAATGTTCAACTTTGATTGTAGCATGTTTACTGATCAGTTGAAGGTAAACACAAGGTGGTTCTTGTACAAAATGGCTTCTACACACAAGCCAAGCAGCTCATTCTTGATAAGGTGAGAATTGTTTACAAGGCACTGTCTAGGTGTCAACATAATCCAGCATCTCCTCACAGCTTCAGTCCATTCTGGGGATCAAAGACTCCCAGCTTGAGAGTATGTCCTCCATGTATTCCCCAGGTAGTATGATCCCATACAAACCATTTCCATGTTATGATGAAACTTTCTGGTGACCGCTCTCTCCATCAGAGTGTTTTTCTTTCATCACCTGAGACAGTGTCAGAATTTCAGGTGTCAAGATTATTTTGTGTCCTTCAATTATAGGGCAGCTTCAGTTAATGTCCCATCACAAGGTAGTCAATGCCCCTCCAGTGGGAATTATCTAAACCAGAGTTCCAGTAGTCATTGCTGGGAGGCACCCACAGGCTTTTGCCATGAGCCCCAGGAAACGCTCCACAGAGGGCTAGCAGGTGGAGAATCTGTCCCTATCAGCACTCCAGTTTCTACTGTATACCCTATGGGCTCGAGCAGTCTTACTAGTTCCCATTTAGCATGTCCAATTACTATACCAGTGTCTCTATGCCAATTACTGTTGCTTGAAGGGTAGATTTACATGCCTTCTGTTTCACAATACTAGATAGGAAAACATATCCAAAGCAGATACAATGTCCATTCCTATAATACAGTCAGGTGAAAGATGCAACCACTTCACATGAAGCATGTTCAAATACACCAACGTTGGCCAGGAGTGGTGACTCACACCTATAATCTCAGCACTTTGGGAGGTCAAGATGGGAGGATGACTTGAGGCCAGGAATTCAAGATCAGCCTGGGCAGCATAGGGAGACCTTGCCTCTGCAAAAAATAAAGAATAAAAAACATTAGCTGGGCATAGTGGTGCATACCTATAGTTCCAGCTACTCGGAAGGCTGAGGCAGAAGGATTGCCTGATCGCAGGAGGTTGTGGTGAGACATGATTGTGCCACTATACTCCAGCCTGGGCAAGAGTGAGACTCCAACTAAAGTAATCTCATAATCCTATCAACCCTTATATTTTGATGTTCTCTTCTTCATCCCCAAACCATTTTACCCTCTCTAGTGCAAAAGGCTTTGCGTTACCAGCAAGGAACTGAACAAGAACAACCTGTCCCTTGTGTCTGTCTTTATTTTGATTAATCTGCCTCAACATTGCCCCAGGCAACTGGGGATCAGCTTTCTCATTGTTTTAACCCCATCAATGTCCATTTAATCCCATTTCTTTTTTTTTTTTTTTTTTTTTTTTTTTTTGAGTTGGAGTCTCACTCTGTCACCCAGACTGGAGTGCAGTGGCCGCTCCCGGCCACCGCAGCCTCGACCTGCCGGGCTCCGGCGATCCTTCCGCCTCAGCCTTCCAAGTAGCTGGAATTACAGGCATGCGCTACCACACCCGGCTGATTTTTTGATTTATTGTAGAGATGAGGTCTCGCTGCCCAGGCGGGTCTCGAACCCGCGGGCTCAGGCAATCCACTCACCTCAGCCTCCCAAAGGCGCGGGATTACAGGCTGAGCCACCGAGCCCGGCTTAATCCCATTTCTTAATAACCATCTAAAGATTTCTGCCCTGCAGGGAAAATAGCCCTATGGTTCTCCCTTCTTTTTCTTCTTAATTTCACTTTTACTGATGTTTTCTTTATTCACTTTATTATATAATTATTATTATTTTGGTGTCAGGGTCTTGGTCTGTTGCCCAGGCTAAAGTACAGTGGCACAATCATTCCTCAATGTAGTTTTGAACTCCTGGGCTCAAGCGATCCTCCCACCTCAGCCTCCCAAGTAGATAGGACTGCAGGCATGTGACACCACATCCAGCTAAATTTTTATTTTTATTTTGTAGAGATTGAGTCTTGCTATGTTGCCCAGTCTGGTCTCAAACTCCTGGTCTCAGCCTCCCAAAGTACTGGTCCCAAAAGCACTGGGATTACAGACATGAGCCACCTCACCCAGCTCATTTACCTTATTTCTTAAACCATTTTAAAATGTCCACCTTCCTGGGATGTATCCTTGGACTTTCCCCTTCACCTTTCCTCATTCTCGTGTTAATTACTCTAGTGCTTTTATTAGCATCTGTAAGACCAATAGGGGGAAGCTAAAATAGCAAATTTAATAAGGCTTCTCTGACCACAGTTCCATTTTGCAGCAGTAGGGTGCCCATGCAAATGATGCCACTTTAACCACAGCATTTATCATGACCTGGGTAATGGGCATATTAGGCAGGCAAACATCCTGGTCATCATAAAGCCATCCCATGTGGTTTTCATACGAAGTGAGTCACTTGCCTCATCTGACATGCTTCACTCATGACTCATGTTCCACTTGGCATTTATAGGTGGAGATGGATAGTTTCCCTTCTCAGGGCAAACAGACCTTTATCCAGTTCACCAGCCTGGCTATTCTGTCCTACATGTCTGGACCGTTTATAACCCTCTGTGATTGTTCCGTAGTGGGTCCATAGTGAGCTGTGGGTCCCTCACCCCAACATGTGCTTTCACTCTGCAGCATTTAAACCAAAGACATTGCCCCTAAATTAGTTACTCTCACAATCCCCATTTAGTAGAGGTTTCTCAGGGAGTTGATTCTATGAATCTACAAAGTGAAACAATTCCTTCAAATGATACCCTCTGTTTTCAATAATTACTTGGTTTTGCCATTCCCTCATATTGACTACCTTCCTAGTGACCAAAGGTGATAGAGGTACTTTCTGTAGTCCTTGCATAATTTTTTCCCAGGGGGTAAGTTTTGAGGCTAGAGACCAAAGCTCAGACTCACTAAAATGTAAGCTTGGTATAGCATCACGGTTGGACCAAGTATTCTATTTTAGTTTCATTTTAGCAACAATAACAATATGTTGTAAATAGCAATATTTATAAATATAACAATAACCAAGGAATTAAGTATTTTGTTTCTTATGCATCCAGTGAATCAGTTCCTTGGGAGTTAGATTCATCTCTAAATTCCACTGGTAATTTTCACTTACAATAACTCAGTGTAGCACAGCCATGTCTCTATACCATGGGTGATCACCCAGCCACCTAGGAATCAAAGGTTCCTCATTCCATACCTTTTCATCCTTTCTCTTCCCAAACCACATTTCCCTGACTGAGGGTCATTCTAGCAAATCCCACTTCTGACACCAATTGTATAGAAAAAGCACACTCGGACTCAAAGTGCTTTTTCTCTTCTCTCACTCAACAACAACAATCCATACAGAAGGCTTCTGTGATCAAATGTGTAGGATTTCTTTTCTTTTCTTCTCCTTCTCTCCCTCCCTCCCTTCCTCCCTCCCTTCCTTCCTTTCCATCAGGGTCTCACTGTCACCCAGCTGGAGTGCCGTGGCATGATCACAGCTTACCACAGCCTCCACCTCCTGGGCTTGGGCAATCCTTCTGCCTCAGCATCCTGAGTCCTGGGACTACAGGCACACACTGCCACACCCAACTAATTTTTTGAATTTTTTTATAAAGACAGGTCTCATTATGTTGCCTAGCCTGGTCTTGAACTCCTGGGCTCAAGCAATCCTCTCACCTTGGCCTCCCAAAGTCTGGGATTACAGATGTGAACCACTGCACCCAGCCAAATGTGTGGAATATCTTTCCAGCAACAAACAATCAATTCTACAGTGGACACCCACTGAGTATCCTCCAATCCAATTCTACACTATCTTTCTGGAGATAGCATCAGATCCTATAGGTTGAGGGCTCAGTCTCCAAGACTGCCTTCCTTTTCCACCAGTCACAGATCTGGGCCCCCCAAATTTCTGACTGACTATCTTCATAACTTCCTCCTGAGTTGGATTAATTAGCTAGGGCAGCTCACTAAACTCAGGGAAATTTACTTACACTTTTTGTTATAAAAGGTATTACAAAGGACACAGATAGGGCAAGGAATGTGGGAAATGGTGCAGAGTTTCTATGCTCTCCCTGGGTGCACCACCCTCCAGGAACCTCCTCAACTATCTGGAAGCTCTCCAAACTCAGACCTTTTGGGTTTTGAAAAAGGGCATGGGCATGATTCATTAAATCATTGGTCATTGGTGATCAACTTAAACTTTAGCCCCTCTCTCCTCCCTGAAAGTTGAGAGGTGGCTCTGAAAGCCCTAACTCTCTACTCCTACCTAGGTCTATTCAGTGACCACTCCCCATCCTGAAGCTTCTCAAAGGTCACCAGCCACCAGTCATCTCATTAGCATACAAAAAGACATCACCTTGGAGATTCCAAAGATTTTAGGAGTTGTATGCCAGAAAAGGGGATCTAAGACCAAATACGTATTTCACAGCATCACTCTCCTGGGACACTTTGGGACACACCCCGTGAGTCTTTGACAATTAGTTATTTATATCATTCTGGCCATTCTCTAGTCATTGGATTATTTGTATATAAATGGATTTTTATTGTAAATGTGACAGCGATGATGATTCCAAGAATGACTTCCCTGTGTCTTTCTGAAGACAGAGAAGAGCTTCCACCATTCTTAGGAGTTCATTTCCCATGAACTCCTCATCTATATTTTAAAAAGGAAAACATAAACAAAATTTTATCTAAACCGCTCTAAGATGTGCCCAACCCAAGCCTTTCAGGATATTCTTTTGAGAAAGGTTCTAGTCGTGTCAGTAACTGTAGGCGCTTCTGCTGGTACACAGTGGAGGTATTCCACCAGGCAAGGGAATATGTTGAGTTATACATGAGCACCTGAGCTATGAGAAGCTGATTAAAAGAGTCCCGTTTCCCCTCCCCGTCAGTTTAACAAGGATCAACAGAGTGTTTCCTGGCTCTACCAGACACCAAGGACTGACTTTTTAACAGAGTGTGTACTTCTGTCTTCTTCCAACATAGTAAATACTTTCCCACATATAGAGTTAGATCGTAAAAGCTCTGACTGAGATTATTCAGAAACAAAGCAGTTTTGACTGCTCCAATAGGATGGAGAATCTGATCCAGAGGGAGCCATTAATAAAAAGTTGCATTAGTAGCTGTTCTTTAAAAGGAATCTCCTGAACTAGCCAAGAAGCCAAGGTGTGGGAAGTTACGTGGTATGTTGACTCTGCCTAGCACATTGGAAAACATGTACTTGCTCCCTGGGGAAGGGCATAGCATGCCAGAAAGGGCATTAGCCTGGGAGGGGCTCATCTGTCATCTGCTTTTCGTTCAAGGACAAACTTGGCAGCAGGCTCCTGCTCCACCCCACTTCCTACCTTCATCTTGGGAGACGCCTCGTCCACAGGGCATCTTCAGCTCAGTCCTGGCATCCTCAGTTCCAGCAACTTGTTCCACCTTCCTCTTACATTCTCTTCCACGGCTGCTCTTGGGCCTTTCCATCACCTGCAACTGCTCCACCTTGAAATCACAATTCAGAAAACTCGTGGGCACAGGTTCCTGCCTCTTCAGCCTGCCCCCACTATGTCCTTGCTAGTCCTCAGCAGGACCTCTGATCCCTTGGGCACTTCCTTCTCTTATGCTCATTTCCTTCTCTATATTTAGCTTGGAGCCCACAATCCATCATGTCAAGCAGTATCTTGTCAATATCCACTGTCAAACTTGTTGGACCACAACCTACTGTAAGAAATATCATTTATATACAACCTAGTGCTCATCTGCATATATATACATACATAGACATACATCTGTGCACAGACCTCTCCAACTTTAGCTCAACCATAATTATTTTAAAATCTCTCCCTGGACATCAGTTCTTATAATGATAGCTCTATTTCTCTCATCTTCATCAGATTGCGACAACAGTCATCTGATAAGCGGTATTTGTATCCTTTTGCTGCTATAACAAATTGCCACAAACGTAGTGACTTAAAACAGCACAAATTTATCCTCTTACAGTTCTGGCAGTTGAAGTGAAGGTGTTGGCAGGACTGAATTCTTTCTGGAGGCTTCAGGGCAAAATCTGTCTCCTTACCTTTTCCAGTTTCTGAAGGCTCCCCACATCCTCGGGCTCATGATTGCATTGCTCCAATCTCTGGGTTCATTGTTAGATCTTTCTCTGACTGTGATCCTTTGGTCTCCCCTTTTTTAGGATAGTTGACTCTCCCAGATAATGCAGGATCATCCCTGTGTCTCAAGATCCTTAACTTAATCACCCCTGCAAAGTCCCTTTTACTATGTCAGGTAACATCATCACAAGTCCTAGGGATGACTGCCTGGGGACATCTCTGAGAGCCATTATTCTGCCTACCACATGAGGTAGCTTTGATTTTCTCAACTTCCACTCACTTTGCAGCCTTTTCCAAATGGGCTTCTAGCCCCACCTACCATCATCCCAAATGGCTTCAAAATGGCCCTTGGTGTCCTCCATGCTGCTGAAATCAGTGGGCAGTTCCAGCTGTTCTTCCTGACCTTTGACACTGTAGACCAAACAGAATGAGGCATGGGAAGGTGCCTGTGGAGGACCAGAGCACATGGAGCCATGTCTGGTCCTCATGAGCATTTATTTTCTGCTATCACTTAGAGCCCACCCTGGTGGGACCGAGGTCTGCTGCAGAGGCAGGTGTTCCACACTCCCCTTGCTCCACAATCACCCATGGCTCCACGGTGCCCAGACTTCTCTTTATTAATTTAAAAGGATCAGTCAGATAACTACAGGTGGAGTTTTTTTTTAAGCAAACATTCGTATTTACAAATTCAAAGTGGATAGCTGAGTGAGATTTCACAAAATAAAGGAACAGAGCATCTCCAGCTCACCTGAGCTCCTCTCTGTCCCCTCCCTGTCATTAGCCCCTCTCCTCCCAAAGGTAATGCTATCCTGAGATGGGGGAGCATGGGTGCTTTGTTTTGTTTGTTTGTTTTTCCTTTTAAATAGATGTTATTTTTTAGAGAAGGTTTAAGTTCGTAGCAAAACTGAGCAAAAAGTACAAAGTTTCCATACACCTCTGTCCCCACTGTCCCACACATGATCAGCTCTTTCTAGGTGACAGGTCTATACAAACCTACTCCAAAAGTTCAGGGAAGCTGAAAGGCCAAAAATAAGAGGCCTATGTATCCAATTTATTTTTCTCTCTTTCTGTTTTTTTTGAGTTGGGGTTTCACTCTGTCACCCAGGCTGGAGTGCAGTGGCATGATCATGGCTCACCGCAGCTTCAAACTCCTGGGCTCAAGCGATCCTCCTGCCTCAGCCTCCAAAGTAGATGGCACTACAGGCACTCTCAGCTACGTTTGTTGTTGTTTTTTTTTTGTAGAGACAAGGTATTACTGTGTTGCCCAGGCTTGTCTTGAACTCTTAGATTCAAGTGATCCTCTTACCTCGACCTCTCAAAGTGCTGGGATTATGGACATGAGCCACTGCTCCTGTCCAAGTTTCTTTGAAAAAAAAAACAACCAAAAAACATTTAATAAGAACTTATGAAGAGAAGTCATGTCTATGTCTCAGGTCGTGGTGAGACAAGGTAGTGGATCCCTGCACCATTACCCCCCAGACCAAGGGTTTCTATACCACAAAGAAGAAGTGATTCAGAAAGGCTGTGTAGGACCACTGAAAGTTTGATAATATCAAGGTTGTTCCTTATGTACCTGCTCTTACATAAGGAACAATAGACAAATGGGAAATGTCTTCCCTGAACTGAAATCAATCAGTGGCCAACATGGCAGGTGAGCACCCAAGATGGAGCAGCTTTGACCTCTACAAAGCTTCCCCCACTGTCAATATCAAATCAGAGGAGAACATTTGTTACAGTCAATGAACTAACTCTGATGCATCTTTATCACCTAAAGTCCATGGTTTACATTAGGCTTCATCTTGGTGTTGTGCATTTTATGAGCTTGGATGAATGTGTAATGCCATCTTTCCACCATTCTAGCATCATACAGAGTAGTTTCACTGCCTTGAAAATGCTCTGTGCTTTACCTAGTCATCCCTCCCTTTCCCCAACTCCTGGCAATGCCTGATCTTTTTACTGTCTCCATAGTTTTGTCTTTTCCAGAGTGTCATATAGTTAGAATCATACACTACACAGCTTTTTCAGATTGGCTTCTTTCACTTAGTAGCATGCACTTACAATTCCTCTGTGTCTCTCTGTGGCTTGATAGTGCATTTCATTTTAGTCCTGAATAATATACCATTGTTTGGATGTGGGTATAAGTTTTTGAAGAAAGAAGTGGACTAAGTGTAGAGCAGGTTTTACTGATAGTTTCTTTTTTTTTTTTATACCTGCACAGTGCCAGGACTGATATACTAGAGCAGGTCCTCCTTCAAAGTGCAAAGAACTTGAAAGATCTTGCATCAGTCAATTCTGTGCGTTGCACTTCACCTCCCAAATATCACTCTCAGAATAAGAATATGGTATTGGATGGCAGGGGACAGGGTGGAGCTCAGGTCACTGCATTGCTCACACGTGTCTTGACATAAATGATTCCACAGAGGTCAAGTTCTGTTTAGCGGGGATTGACTATGTGACAAATAGAGTGAAGAAAGGTAATGGCCCAGAAGTTTCTTCCCCTCTCATGTGGGGGCAGTCTGTGGGGTGGGCAGCACTTCTCTCCATGAATCCGGGACCCAGGTCCCTTCCGTGTTGTGGCTGTGCTGCCCCGAGCCTTGTCATTTTGTTCATCTAGCTAGAGTGATATATGATCTTTTGGACAAACCATGAACATTAAGCCAGAGTCATGTGTGGAGGGTTAATTTGACATGCGATCAGCTGGTCATCTAGCACTGTCCCAGGAATAATTTGATGAAGGACAACAAAGCCTAGATGAGGAGGCTGAGGAGATCTGAGTATGGGGGTGCCAGCCCGGGGCACTTCAGTGAGTGCTGGCTTAGGGGTAGCATCAGGGTGAGCCTGAGCAGAGTGTGACCCGTAAGGGGTGCTGAGATTCCACAAAAGAGGCTGGGGGATCTCATTCCTCATGGCTTTATCAGGGCCCTCCTGTGCGCCCTTCAGGAAGACACTGGCCTGTGGCCTGGGCCCACTGAGGGGTCTCAGCCTGGCTTCTTGGTGCCTGGCGGGGTGCACTGTGAGAGTGGTGATAGTCTAGTGAGTGGGACTCTGACCCACACTGCCAGCGCCTGATGTTCATTTTGCCACTTACTTTAGATTTTCTGAACTTACTCAGGATCGCTGGTCTCTTGGCCATTCCTCTGATGGTTTTTAAAGGTTAAGAAAGAAAGAAAGAAAGAAAGAAAGAAAGAAAGAAAGAAGGAAGGAAGGAAGGAAGGAAGGAAGGAAGGAAGGAAGGAAGGAAGGAAGAAAAAATGAGTTTCATTTAGTAAGACAGCTAAAGTCACAGCCTTCATCTTCCGAACACTCTGGACTGGCAAGTATGAGGACCCCAAGGAAGATTGTCTCGGTCCTTTTTGCTACGAGAAAAGTCAAGAGTGCTGCGATGGGCACCTTTTGCTGAGAATTGTGTTTCTGAGAGGATTTTAATGAGAATGCCTTGAGCACAGGTCATCATGTGGGAATTGGGGAGATCTGAAGCTTCCCTCCTTCAAGCTACCTCCTCCCTTTCAGAGGCCAAGGGCTGCCAAGCCTGTCTCCCACACACCTCAGCAAAAAGTCCCTGGCTCTCCTCCCAGCTGCCTTGCTGTGACCTCGTGGGGTGTGAGAAGGAGGAAGGGAATCTACATTTTGGACAACCCTTCCTTCCTCCTTTCTGAGAAATAGTCCAGGCCTCCACACCTGCTGGGCCTCAGAGCTTCCCGGAGCTTCTCAGAGTCCAGGGTCCAGCGTGGATCCTCCACCCAGCCCAAGATGTTGCTGAGGAGGCCGGACAAGAAGCCTATCTTATTTCCTGTGGCTGCTGCAACAACTTTCCAAAACTAGGGTAGCTGAAAACAATCAAAATTCATTCTCTCACAGTTCTGAAGGCTGAAATCAAGGTGTCAGCAGGGCTGTGCTGTCTTTGACAGTTCTGGAGAAGAATTCTTCCTTGCCTTTTCCAGCTTCTGGTGGTGGCCAGCAATCCTTGGTGTTCCTTGGCTTGTAGATGCAACATCTGCCCATGGCTGTCTTCCCTCTGTCTCTTCTCCTCTTCTTATAAGGACGCCAGGGCTATGGTGGCGAGGGCCTCCTTAACTCCAGGATGACCTCATCTTAATTAATTACATCTACGAGCTGGGCTCGGTGGCTCAGCCTGTAATCCCATGCCTTTGGGAGGCTGAGGTGAGTGGATTGCCTGAGCCCGCGGGTTCGAGACCCGCCTGGGCAGCGAGACCTCATCTCTACAATAAATCAAAAAATCAGCCGGGCGTGGTAGCACGCGCCTGTAACTCCAGCTACTTGGAAGGCTGAGGCAGAAGGATCGCCGGAGCCCAGCAGGTTGAGGATGCGGTGGCCGGGAGCGGCCACTGCACTCCAGTCTGGGCAACAGAGTGAGACTCCAACTCAACAACAACAACAAAATTACATCTACGACTCTATTTTCAATTGAGGTCACATTCTGAGGTTTCTAGTGACATGAACTTGGAGGACTCTATTAAAAAACCCTCCCATTCTCCTCCTTCCCCACATACTCCTTCTTCCTTACTCAGTGTAGGATGCCCTGCCCGGCTCCCCTCTCCAGAGGCGAGGCAAGTTGAGGAGTGGCTTCCTGAAATAAAACTACCTTCCCTCATCTCCTCACTTCCGGAGGGCATGGCCTCGCTGGTGGGATATCAGCGAACTCAAGTCTCCACATGTCCAAGGGACACCCACACAGAATTTTTTCCTGCTTTATAGAATGCTTCAAGACTCCTTGGCTCCTGGCCAATCCCTTAGTGCCTCCTGAGGAAGAAAGAGCCTTCTGAGCCTTACAATGGGCCTTCCCAGACCAAGGTTTCTGGCCCAGACATGAAAGCTGGCATCGGCTCCTGCGACCTTACCTCTGGGCCGAGTTTGGTGACCTCTTTATCAATGCTAGGGAGGCCCCACCCCACGTCTCGCTGACTGAGCAGCCCCTTCCCCAGGGGAACCGATGTCCTCCTGTCCCCAAACCTGTGAAGGAGAGGTGGGTTCCTGGGCTTCTTGTAACCCGGCTGAATATTTTCCAGGTTACCTAACCAAACTCCTGCAAAACCACACCGCCTATGCCTGTGATGGGGACAACTTGAATCTGCAGTGCCCACGGCATTCTACGATAAGTGTCCAATCGGCATTTTATGGGCAAGATTACCAAAAGTGTAGCTCCCAGCAGCCTGCCACCCAGAGGGAAGACAGCCTAACCTGTGTGGCACCCACCACCTTCCAGGTACCTTCATAGCTGTGTTAAGATGATGAAATGGTTTCAACACACTCTGCCTTTCTCGCCCACTCTCTCTCTCTCTCTCTCTCTCTCTCTGTGTGTGTGTATATATATATATATATATATATATATGTATATATATATATATATTATATAGTTCATGCAAAACTGATTCATGAAAATCCCAATTTATACAGATTATTAGTTTTGCATATGAGCTATTATTTGCTCTTCAAAAAGCTTCCTTGCCAAACGAGTTAAATAGAATTTCTACCTATTGGCGAGTGCCCTTGATCATATACAATATGAATTTATTTGTAGGCATACGCCATACTGCAGAAAGCAAATACAACCATGATGGGCTTCACCCTCCAGGCCCACAGCTTCCATAAATACCCCCATAGAAAGGGAAGGCTGTGAATCCTTTCATGGAAACCATCAGTATCTCTGTGAGGCAGATATCAGAGTTCATGGTCAACATTTTAGAAAATGTACTCAAGGAAAAGGGGTATCAGTAAGTGCCTTTTGCTTTTTCATGGTTTGCGTCTCATGTGATTAGTTGTAGCTAGTCATGTTATACTTGTTTGGAGCTATTTTGGGCAGCCTTTGTTGAATCTTCTACTGGAGTACCAGGAATTGGGGGTGGTTGGTATTAAGTCATTCTTTTTGTGGTTGGAGTATTCAGGGAAGGACTTGGCATAGGAGAAGGACAAAACTAATACTTCCACGATAGTTTGAGACTATTTGTGGCTTTCAACTACCCAAGCAATTTCTACATCACTGTCTCTGGCCCCTTAACTTTTATAGTTAGTTGGCCAAGATTACCGAGTTCCTTGGCCCTAGATTTTCGTTTGTTTGTTTAATGTCTCCCAAGTTCCAAATGAATACATTTAAGGCAAAGAATTTAGAGCAGGTGGCAAGTTGGAAGTCAGCTTGGTTTTGTCACTCATAGGAAATGTGGATAAAGATACATTTACTAGGATAAATAGAATTAGCTTTAATGCTGTGTAACTCTCCCTAAATCCCAAAGAGGAGAAGTAAAAAGAACGTGACAATGTGAGAATTTTTCTATTTCTTATACCATTTCTTGTTTTCATCACAAGCATCATAGTATCTGAGTAGTCTTGTAACTGGTAAAAACACCAAGTGAATGGCCAAAAATAATGTATTTGAATTAATTCCCTTGATGTGGTTTCCATACACGGAGGAAAGACATGCTTCCTCAGGAGGCAAGAGGTTGCTTTTCTTGTGTGCCATGTGTCTTGGTCTGTTCTGTGCTACTATAACAGAAAACGTAAGACTGGGTAATTTATCAAGAACGAGAATTTATTTCTCGTAGTCCTGGAAGCTGGGAAGTCCAAGTTCAAGGTACCAGCAGGTTTAATGTCTGGGAAGGGCCCAGGGGACAGAAGGAAACTCTATTCTTTACATGGCAGATGAGTGGAAGAGACAAAAGAAGGAGAGTTTATAAAAACTTGCCCTATTGTAACAAACCCATTCCCCCTGTAACAACCTACTCCCAAAGTAGCAGCATTAATCCACTAGTGAGGGTGAAGTCTTCATGACCCAATCACCTCTTAAAGGCCCCACCTCTTAAATTTTAACACGAGTTTTAGGAAGAGGACAAACATCCTGACCACAGCACTCACCCTACCCCCAATTCTTCCCCGCAGGTACCAGGAACCATATCCCTCCCTTCCATTCCCCACCTACCATCTTTAGTTCCCAGGCTGTCTTCTGCCCTCCTAGGGCATGAAAAGAATGTTGGCCAATGCCAGAGGGCGGAAGTATCTACTTTGTGAAAATAAGAACTCCTGGCATGCTGGAGTCCCGAAGCATGGGCACCACCCTCACCCTTCCCGGGGTACCTACCTCTGCCAGGCACCCCTGAAGGAAGAAGATGTTTTGTAACCAGGTCTACAAGTTAGCAGTTGAGAGCACAGTCCCAATGTTGTTCAGAGGGTTTGTTTGCCAAAAGCATCCCTGTGCTCAACTGCTCTTTCATTCAGAGATGAAGGGATCCTTTACCTTGTGTTTTTTGTACTTCACCGAGAGTACAGGCAAGGTGCTTCCACAAAAGGAGGTTGCTTGAGGCAGGAGATGTCCACACAGCAGACCACAGCTGACCCAAACTCTTACTAAACATCAACAGAAAGGCCTCTCTCTGCATTTTTCAGGTCTTAACACAGTTTAAAAACAGCCTTACCCTAGGGCCCACTTGAAGTTGTACCAGCAGGACCCTCCAGTGAGTCATTTCACCATGACCCTTGGCCATGCCCTTATGTCTAGTCATCTGAAAACCACGCCTCCTGGGGGGATCTGAGGGGTTCCCTGGGCATTTTTTAAAAATTGATACACATCTGTCAGGCCCCTGAGGGAAAAGGCAATACCTGGTAAGACCAGCATCCTTCACAGAAATATTGCATGAGCTACTACAAGAATATGGCGACTCAGATAGACTCATGCCTCAACACTAAATTGAGTCCTGAGGTACTAAATAGATTCTTGGGAATATTTTTTTTATAGTACTTGGTTTCCTTTTCACCAGAGCCCAGTCCAGGACCTCTGTGTTTACCACAGGCACGTCTTGTTCCATTTGGGAACCAGAAACTAAAGAACAGCAGTAAGATGCTGGGCCTTTCCGGGACCTAATATAGGGTGTCCTGTGAACTTCCTTAGAGCAGGATTCATTAAGAAATGGGGGAGCTGCCTGGAAAAATTAGGAGAGAGAGAGAAGGGGGGAAATTGAGATTTGAAAGAAAGGCTTCAAGCCGAATGCTCAACACAAGGTCTGAGTATGGCACTAACAAAACTGCTCCCCACAAGAGAAGTGGGCCCCCTACTCTTGGTTTGGCAAGGGTGGGAAGCAGCTTTTTAGTTTTTATTTGCTGGCCTGGGTAGGACTGTTTCTAAGAAGGAGGAGCCAGCACTGTGATTCCTGACGACTGCAGCTCTCTCAGCTTACAGCTAGGGGACCTCTCCTTCAAGAGGACCTCGAGGCCTGCTGCAGCCCTGACCTCACTCGTGTACCCTGGAACATTGACAGTGCAGCGCCTTTCTGAAAGTATCGGCTAGCTGTGGAGGATGGGAGACTGGTTTTTGGACAGGATCAGGGTCCTTTTGAGGGGAAAGAGCAAGGAGACACGGAGCCAACCTGTCACCCACAGGCATGTGCTTTCGCCTTAGCCACAGCTCAGGCCAGTGCAGACCCCAGCCAGGCAGGGAGGCATCCCTGCCTCCGCAGAGCAGCCCAGGTTCGGGGTCTGGCAGACACAGCGTGCAGTTTTCAAGCCTGTCCCTTTTCTACCCCTTCTTTCTAGAAGGTGCTGGACGAATGCCAGAACCAGCGTGCCTGTCACCTCCTGGTCAATAGCCGAGTTTTTGGACCTGACCTTTGTCCAGGAAGCAGTAAATACCTCCTGGTCTCCTTTAAATGCCAACCTAGTAAGTAACTTCTGAGGGGGACCCTGTGTTTGGGGTGTGGTTCCCGTTTCCTGTGCACTGTGAAAGTTATCTGCTGGTCGGCTTTCGTCCAACTTTGAAACTCTTGGTCATAGGGCACCATCCTATCTCGTTTGTGAAAGTCTGTGTGTGCACGCACACACGTTCACATGCATTCTTACAAATGCCTGAATTTGAAGATCCTTCTCAATATGTAAAACTCAGCCATACCGATGCTAAAAGAGTATCAGAAGTGGCGAGAGGCTGCAATAGCTGTTCCTCAAGATGAGGAAGCTGTCTGCTTTTCAAGGCAGGCTTGTGCTGAGGCAGAGGCAGATCTCTCCTGAAGGGCTGCCTGTTTGTTCCCTGGAGACCAGCAGCCCGATTACCACCTGAGCCCCCTGCACCTCCCCCAACCTGCACTCCAATTCAGATCTTTGTGAACTGGCTTCCCTCACTCTCATCCATGGCAGGGGCTCCTTAGTGGTGTTTGCTTCTCAGGAGATGAGAGAGGACATGGCTGGAGCAGTCTCTTTCATTTAGATTCCTGTTCTTTTCTCCATTTTTGCCATTTCTAAAGTACATTGGTTTTAGGATCAACCCAGTACCAGTCCCCAAAAAACAAAACACTCTTCAGCAAGTGACTCATGCTTCCAGGCACAGAAGGTCTGCCTGAGAAAAACCGTAGGTAATTGCAGAATAAGAAGTTCTTGAAAACTTCTCATGCCTGTAATCCCAGCCCTTGGGAGGCAGCGGCAGAGGATTGCCTGAGCGCAGAGGTTCAAGACCAGCCTGGGCAACTTGGCAAAACCTTGTCTCTACAATAAATTTTTTTAAAAAATTAGCTGGACATGGTGCTGCATGTCTGTAGTTCTAACTGCTAGGAGGGCTGAGGCAGAAGGATCGCCTGAGCCCAGCAGGTCGAGGCTGTGGTGGTTATGAGTGCTACTGCACTCCAGCCTGGGTGGGCAACAGAGTGAGACTGCAACTCAAAACAACAACAACAACAACAACATTTCTTGCAGAGAGATGATAGCAACAACGTTTAACCAAACTGTAAAGAATAGGAATTTTAAATCCTTTCTGCCACCCAACACAACTTTTTCATTTCCGCATTTTGTTCTCTGTTGGTTCCTGCCCTGGGGTCCAGCATTCCTGGAGACCTTGTTGGCATAGGTGCCTGAGATGGAGAGGTGTCAGCCATATTGGTACCATGGTCTCAGGTGCACATCTGGGAAGAAATTCATGGATCGCTAAGCAAATCACAGGTTTCTGTCAAGTCCCTTCTTTGCAAGGACCAGGACACTTTGGAGCTGCCCTTGAGACCCTTCCTGATACTGCAAATACAAACACACTCACTCACACCCACACCAGTATACACATTCATGCACATGCACACACGCACCATTACAACGCACACAATAGATGCTCATACACGTGTTATCACACACTATCACTCTTATACACTATTATACACATTGTATTACATACAATCACGCACATACATGCGATCACACACTCACTTGCACATGCACAGACATACGCTCTATCTTCGTGCTCACACACACTCACACATAAACACGTTCACAAATACCCAAGAGCAGGCCTGAATGGGGTAGAGGGGTGGGTTTGTGGTCCTCCACCCCCAGGCATTCTCATCATTTGACTCCTGACTCAATCAACAGTCTCAGGAAAATCACTTAGAAGCTTGGTGTTTTCTGTCACTTCTCTCCCACAGTTGAATCTCAGAAACGATGAGACCCTTGATGACGCCCGTGACAACACACTTGATGATGCCCTTGACTGCCGTTAGCTTTGCCTCCTTTTATTCCCCCTACCCTCCAGTTTGTTTTTACCATGATGAGAAAGAGTACCTTTTAAAAGCAGCCCTTGCTCAAGACATGAACAATTGGAGAATCTAGGGGGGTCAGACTGTGACTGTTTCTTGTGACATTCCTTCACATTTTCGTAATAAAAAGGTTGGGAGAACCAGCCTCTGAGAGAAGTCAAAGAACCCTTACCTAATTGGCTGAGCCTTGGAGAAGTCCATGTGGCACCACAGTCTTATTACTACAGTGTGTGATTTAGTCTGTTAATTCATTTCATTTCAGCAGACACCTATTAGCCGCTTACTTTGTGTAGGTGTTGTTGACTGTGAAGAGAACTCACAGCGCACAGAAACTTTCTGAATGGTAATTCTATCTTGGGTCGTTGTCACACCCCCTCCAGGGCAGTTTCCAACCTCTTTTCATCCAACGAACATTTACTGAGGTCTTCACATAGCTGGTTCCTCCTCGTTGTTTAGTTTCTAGCCCAAGTAGCACCTTTCCAGAGAAGTCTTCTCTGTCCTCTCCAGAAATATAAGAAAGCCCCCCACTTTCTCACACCCTGCCATCTCTCTTTTTCACAGCATCCCATTTTATTTTTTTCACAGCACCATCATCATTTGGATTTACCTTATTTGTGATTTGTGTATTAACCCACACACACACACACACACACACACACACACACACACACACACACACATATACACACACACACACACACATCCCATGAGATTGTGAGCATCATGGGGGCGGGCAAGGACTCTGTGCTGTTCACCATGGTAATCCCAGAACAGTAGCTGCTTAATATGTATTTATGGAGCACATGTTCACCTAGCGGGGGCCAGGTGCTCTTCTCAGCACTGGGGAGACACAGGTGAGCAAATCATCAGTAACCAGATGGTACAATCTAGTGAGGGCCTGACAGTCATTGTAGAGTCATACAAATATGTGCACGATTCCAAGTGCGATCAGGGCTCTGTGGAGAGACCCCTAGTACCTATGAAGGTAGCTCATAGGAGGAACTGACCTCAACAGGGGTTCAGCGGAGACTTTTCTTTTTTTTTTTTTAGTCAGGGTCTCACTCTGTCTCCCAGGCTGAAGTGCAGTGTCTCTATTACAGATCATCACAGCCTCAACCTCCTGGGCTCAGGTGGTCTTTCTGCCTCACCTTCCTGAGTAGCTGGAACTACAGGCTCATGCCACCAAGTCCAGCTAATTTTTAAATTTTTTTGTAGAGATAAGATCTCACTGTGTTATCCTGGGTGGTCTCAAATTCCTGGGCTCAACAACTTTCCTGCCGTGGCCTCCCCAGGGAGGGATTACCAGGGTAAGCCACTATACCCAGTCTTTTTTCTTTTCTTTTCTTTCTTTCTTTCTTTCTTTTTTTTTTTTTTTTTTTTGAGTATTTGATTGTTTCCTGGAGAACTCTTTGCCAGCAAATCTCACTAGAATCTTCTTTTCCCTAGTGTGCTTCTCTACCCATACCCCCTCCCCTCTCTAGAAAATTTAGGTTTCAGCAAATCTTGGATTTAGACAGTTCTGAATTCATATTCCTTTCTGTGTTGTGGATGCTGTGTGACCTTGGGCAGTGTAGGGACACTTCTGAGGCTCCAGGACTTGGTTATAATGTGAAGATAATGTTCCTTTCACATAGGCCTGTTGTAAGACTATGACGATACACAACTTACACATTTATGTGCATAACATGCTTAGCACAGAACCTGCCATGGAATCAAGATCAGTAATTGGTAGCTATTATTCCAATAAGCAGATGAAAGTAACTCTTGCGAAAGATGTGAGTGGCACATTTCAGAGGTTGTTGGGGGTGGGGGAGTATGGTGTGGTCTGCAATAGCAGGGTGCATTCTCTAATTTCAAAACATAATAAAAGGGACTAAATGTCTATCTGCATTTTGATATCACCATGCACTGGCAATTGTATACGATCAACAATAAAATACCCCCATCATGGCAGATCCTTTTCCTGCCCACCTTTGAAAGGCCATCGCTGATATGCTCCTGTGTCTGTGTATTTTAAAAAATTTTTTTAAATAACATTCTGTTTATAAATTAAAAATGAAGTCTTGCTATATTGCCTAGACTTGGCTCGAACTCCTGGGCTCAAGCAATCCTCTTGCCTCAGGCTCCCAAAGTGCTGGGATTACTGGAGTGAACCACTGCACCCAGCCAGCCTATGTATGATTAAAGAGGAACTGAATGATGCATGTGGCCCTCCAGTTGGTAGAATGAGGAGAAGGATTTTTATTGCTGGTGTCCTTTAAGGAGAGTCATGATTCCACTTCCCAGGCTCCTCCCAGGTCCCTCTCCCCCTCTAAGCCCCTAGGAGTGTTGGTGATCTGCTTCTGGAAGGTTGCCCACACTTCCGCTCATCTGAGACCACCTGAGAACTCTCACCTAGGTCTAAAACAAATTCTCGTCTTCTAAGAAAAGTAGCAGCAATGTTACTTAGTTCATTTATTTTTTAGAACCCAGAAATATCACTCCTAGGTGACAGTGAATTAGCACATTCCCAGGGAACCGAGTGACTCAACTTAACACAACAGTCACCCCAAGGATGTAATGTGACACGCCCAGGCCCCCTCCCTTCCAGGAGATGATTTGTCCATAATCTGGGGACCAAATCACTGGAGGCCTTGCATGCGGGTGTTGTGTTACTCTGGGAGGGTTCTGCTGGCATCGAGGCTACCTTTAATGAATGGGCCTTAATAAATCAAAGAGATGTGGCTAATAAATGCATTTTATGCATACCTTAAAAACAAAACAAAACAAAACTCTAATTTAAAAAAATTCTGATTTAAAAAGAAAAAGAGAAAAACTACCCCCGTTTAAAAAGTCTCCAGTTCGCCGAGATAAAGCTGGGTTTTGTGCCGCTGCTCCCACTCTCCCACTCTCTCACTCTCTTGTGGGCTAGATCTGCCACCGGAAGGCATTCTTCACATTTTTCGGTGTTCTGCTAGCTGGAAGGGTACTTTGGCTCTTTGGGGGTTTCTATCTGTGCCCTCTGCACTGCATCAAAAGCCATCGTTCACTCTGGGCCTTTGAAGTCAGGCAAAATTTCAGTGTTGGTGGGATTTAGCATCTCCTCATAAACAGCACTGAAAAACTCATGCCAGTGCAGATATGACTCACAAAAAAAGAACTAAACCCTCCAATGTTGGGGTCAGACTTAGTGTTCTTTTTATTTAGAAAAAGAAAACAAAACTTCCCTTGGCTCTACAACAGTTGAAGCTGTTGTATTAAGATTTCAATTAGCGGGGAAAGGACCTCTGAAACACTGGCTTAGTCACCATTTTAATTTCCCTTTCTTGCGGCGGTTCTTCCTGTCTGCTAAACTACTAGAAGGATGGAGATTTTGTGAGCGTCTGTAGTCTGGTTTCTGCCTCGAGCCTTTCATCAGTCTTAAATGTTCCCATCATCCTGGATGAAAAGACAGAGCCAGAGCTGGCAGTAATCTTGAGACCCTACAGTGCTTTCCTTCCTGTGGTCCAGAACTTGGTTTCATGCCTGCTTCTCTGCTTTTGGTAGAAAGTCCTGGGAATTTACAAGTTACAGAAATGTGGAGTTTATATTGGGAACTATTTTCTTCCATGTCTTAAGTTTGCAGCTTGGCATTCCTGAGCCCAGGATAGAAAGATCCAGCAGGTGCCATAGCCCTAGTGAGGATTATGGTGGAAGCTTCCAAATTGTCCATAGCAAGGAAAACACTACAGTTTGGCCCAGTGTAACACGTACTCATGTAATACAACTGAAAAAAAATGATTTTTAATTGCAAAACAGTGTTTATCCTTTCTTCATGTAACACTCTTTGATATTTTCTTAACTACTTTATTATTTATTTTTAAAAATTGCCGGTCACAATTCACTCATGATTTCAAGACTCATGAGTGGGCCTCGGATCACAATTTGGAAAACTTGGCTTGAGGTGTATTAGGGGCAACTTGCACTTCCGGTCCAGGAAAGAAATGAGGAAGGAAAACATGGGCGTGTGAGACAATTAAAGACAGGGGTGCATGCGGCACTAATTTCCTTTCCCTTTCTTTTTTTATGAAATTTTTAAAGACTTACATTCAAGGAGCACATGTGCATGTTTGTTACATAGGTATGTTGAGTAATGGTGAAAATATGGCTTCTGTTATACTCATCATCCAAATATCCAATAGGTAATCTTTTGACCCTCGCCTTCCTCCTTCCCCTAGTGTCTATCATTCCCATCTTTATGTCCATGTGTACCCTCTTTTTGTATTGTTTTGAGTTGAAGTCTCACTCTGTCGCCCAGGCTAGAGCGCAGTGGCATGATCATGACTCACCTCACTGCAGCCTTGACCTCCTGGGCTCAGGCGATCCTTCCTCCTCAGCCTTCCAAGTATCTGGGACTACAGGCACACACCACCACATTCAACCAATTGTTTGATTTTTTTTTTTGGTAGAGATGGGATCTCACTATGTTGCCTTGGCTAGTCTCTAATACTTCTGGGCTCAAGCAATTCTCTTGCCTCGGCCTCCCAAAGTGCTGGGATTACTGGCATGAACTATTCCTCCCATCCTTGTACCCACTGCTTAGCTCCCACTTATAAGTGAGAACATGTAATATTTGATTTTCTGCTTCTGAGTTAATTCACTTAGGATACCCTTCCCATCCCAGGTCAGCCGACAACTTCGTGCAGTTCCTGTCATTGAGCTCTTGTTTGAGGTTAACTCCAATGTTCGTTTTGCTAAAAGATGTTCCTGTCTGCTATGAGGTTGTCATTTAAAAGCAGAAAACTCCAGAACAGGGGATGATAGAGTACAGCTAGAATTTTTTTCAATACAAAATATTGTGAGGGGGTACCATATATGCAAATAAACACCCATGGTCCCCACCGTAGTTTGCTTCACTTTTACTTTGCAAAACTTAAGACAAGTGACAGGCTAGGGGATGATTTCCTGACATATAAGAGATAAAAGTTAGCATCGTGATGGCTCATGCCTGTAATCCCAGCACTTTGGGAAGCAAAGGAGAGAGGACTGCATAAGCCTAGGGGTTCAAAAACCTGCCTGGGCAACATGATGAGACCTCGTCTCTACAATAAATCAAAAAAATTAGCCAGGCGTGGTGGTGCACAGTAGTTCCAGCTACTTGGAAGGATGAGGTGGAAAGATCACCCGAGCCCAACCTATCGGGTCAAGGCTGCGGTGGCCATGAGCATGCTACTGCACTCCAACCTGGGCAACAGAGTAAGACTTTGACCCAAAAAAAAAAGTTAGCATCCAAAATATATGAACCACTTCATCACTCCTACCAACAACTTCTAAAAATCCAACACACAATGAAAAGGTAGTTCACAGAAGGGCTGTTTTGAGTGTTAAATTATTTAATACATTTAAAGATTTTAGAATAGGGCCTAATTGAGAGGAAGTACTCAGTGAATATTGGCTATTATTATTTCTAAAATATCTTTATTGAGACATAATTTATATAGTATAGAATTCATTCTTGATGGAGTGAGGTTCCAGCTCAAAAATAAAGTAAAATTCATTCTTCTTGAGTGCACAGTTCAGGGTTGTTGTGTTTTTTTTTTAGTCAAAAACATACTGAGTTGTGCAACCATGACCATAATCTAGCTGTAGAACATTCCTGCCATCTCAGAAATTTTCCCTGTGTACATTTGCTGTCACTCTTTGATCCCACCTGCAGTCTCAGGCAACCACTAGTCTATATTTTGCCCCTGTAGGTTTGCCTTTTCTGGATATTTCATATCAATAGGATCATACTATCCCATACTCTCAAAGTGCTGGGATTTCAGGTGGGAGTCACCATATCTGGCCTTTTTTGCTTCTGTGTCTGGAATGTTGGTCAGTGTTACTTTTTTTTTTTTTATTCAGAGTCTTACTCTGTCACCCAGGCTGGAGTGCAGTGGCACGCTCACGGTCACTGCAGCCTTGACCTGCTGGGCTCAGGCGATCCTTCCGCCCCAGCCTTCCAAGTAGCTGGAACTACAGGCATGCACCACCATGCCTGGCTGATTTTTTTGATTTGTTGTAGAGATGAGGTCTCACTAAGTTGCCCAGGTGGTCTTGACCCTAGGACTCAGGCAATCCTCTCACCTCTGCTTCCCAAAGTGCTGGGATTGCAGGCATGAGCCACCACACCTGGTTTTTTACTTTTAAAAATCAAATCATTATTAGTCATTTTTACTCATCAAATTGTTTTGGGGTACATTTACATTTTTTTTTTTACTATTTTCTCCAGCAGTGCATTTATAATGCCAACCCTGTATGACATTGCAAAGAAAGAGTTTACTATGGTAAGCAGATTAAACAAACAAATTTTTTCCTAAATTCTTTGGGAACAAAGTACGACCTGGTTCGGATCATCCTAACCCAGAATGCACCATCAGCTTGAGGGTCAATTGTTCCTGGATTTTACCAGATTTGGGGCAGACTTTTCATATTTCTCTAAAGAGGAATTCTTAATAGACACAGTGCCTTGTTTTTGCCCCCTTTCTAGCAAAGGGATAATTTGGGCTCAAGCAATCTTTCTGCCTCGGCTTCCTGAGTAGCTGGGACTACAGGCACATGCCATCATGCCTGGCTTTTTTGGGTGGGGTGGGATAGCGGTAGGGTCTCCCTGTGTTGCCTAAGCTGGTTTCAAACACTTTGGCCTCAAGCAGGCCTCCTGCCTCAGCCTCTCGAAGTGCTGGGATTTCAGGTGTGAGCCATCACATCTGGCCTTTTTTGCTTTTTATTTTTATTTTTATTTTTTTTTGAGTTGGAGTCTCACTCTGTCACCCAGACTGGAGTGCAGTGGCCGCTCCTGGCCACCGCAGCCTCGACCTGCTGGGCTCCGGCGATCCTTCCGCCTCAGCTTTCCAAGTAGCTGGAACTACAGGCCTACGCTACCATGCCCGGCTAGTTTTTGATTTATTGTAGAGATGAGGTCTCGCCAAGTTGCCCAGGCGAATCTCGAACCCGCGGGATCAGGCAAACCACTCACCTCATCCTCCCAAGGCGCAGGATTACAGGCTGAGCCACTGAGCTCGACCTTTTTTTTCTTTTTAAATACACAAATGGGGAAACCAGTTGCAAAGTCATTGGTGAGGTTTAGCCGGGCACTCTCCAGAAGTCTAATGCTTCTTTCAGGTAATTCATTCCTGGTCTTCCCCTGTGTGGATCACAAGTCAACATTTGAGAAAAGGCTCCCTTCCACAAAGGAACATGTGACGCAAGCGGGGAGAGAGAGAAACTTGCTTTGCGGCTAGACACTTCCTGGGACCTAACCTGTGTGCTTGCCTCCTTCCCCGCCACTTTTCCTCTGTTTGCCCCTTAGTATAATTCCTGGGGTCTCTGTGCTTGTCCATAGGCCACTGTCCACCCACTTCCTGCAGAAGGCTTTGTTTCCCAGGATCAGAGACCCCCTGGGCAGGCAGAGTCATCCTGACTGCCCCCTTCTCAGGAAGCAGCCCCAGGGAGGATGAGCAGCCGGGCTCAGGTGGGACCATGCTCAGCGATTCCTCCAGGGGAAGCTGACTGTGCCGCCGATTTTTGTTTCTGCTTCAGATGAACTAAAAAACAAAACCGTGTGTGAAGACCAGGAGCTGAAGCTACACTGCCACGAATCCAAGTTTCTCAACATCTACTCTGCTACCTACGGCAGGAGGACCCAGGAAAGGGATGTCTGCTCCTCGGAAGCAGAGCGGCTTCCCCCCTTTGGTAGGTGTCTCGTCGTCATCGTTGTTTTTGTTTTTTGAGTCAGAGTCTCACCCTGTTATCCAGGCCAGAGTGCAGTGGCACTGAGTGCATGGCTCACCACAGCCTCGACCTCCTGGGCTCAGGCAATTCTCCTGCCTCAGCCTCTTGGGTAGCTGGGATTACAGGCGTGCGCCGCCACATCCAGCTAATTTTATTTTTATTTTTCTAGAGAGGAAGTCTTGCTATGTTGCCCAGGCTGGTCTTGGACTCCTGGACTCAAGTGATCCTCCCCCCTCGGCTTCCCAAATTGCTGGGATTATAGGCATGAGTCACTGCACCCAACCTAAAGAGAGATCTTAAGGAATTGCTTCACAAGATTGTGGGGCCTGCAAGTCTGAGATCTGCAGAGCAGGCTGGAGACCCAGGGAAGAGTCAAGGTCTTGAGTCCAAATTCTCCAGGACATCAGGCTGGAAACTCAAGGCAGGTTTTCTGTGTTGCGGTCTTGAGAAGGGAATTCCTTTTTAGAGAAAACTCAGTTAGTTGTACTCTGAAAGCCTTCAACTGATTGGGCGAGGCCCACCCACATGATGGCAGGTTATTTGCTCCACTCAAGTCTGCTGATTTAAACGTTAGTCACATCTGAAAAACGTCTCCAAAGTAACATCTAGGCTTGTGTTTGACCAAGCAGCTGGACACTACAGCCTTGTCAAACTGACACGTCAAGTTAGCCAACACTCCAGTTTGCGGCAGTGAAAAAGCTTGATCTCTCTGCTGTATCACCAGAAGGAACAGATTTAGCTGTGAAACCACTCAAGGAGTTGCACTTACGGATCAAAATCTAAAATGAGCTCCTTAGTGTATTAGATTGCTACAACTGATTCACGAATCAAACCTGAAATTCAACATTAATTTTAGAAAGAAACGCATGCTTAAGTAATTCCTTGGATCTGAAAAAAAAATGAATGTAGAGTCAACTAACTGCTCAGGCACACACTCAGATGGGTCTCAAGAGAGCAAAGAGGCAGCCCGAGGTCCCAAAGTCTGGTTCCGGGGCTCTTGAAACTCCACCCTCCCTCTCAGATAACACCTGCTGGTGTTCCAACAGACGCTGTGGGTTTCTGTCTCTTAAATGTCTCCACCCCCTCCTCCCTTCTCCCTGCTTGTGCCTTAGGAAAAGGGATAATTGCCTGGGTCACTACAGGACTCTCCCTGCTCCCCAGCTTGCCTTTCTTCCCGTGGCCAGAGGCGTCCTTCTAAAAAGCAAATCCATCGCCCCCTTCTAACACCCTGCAGGGGCTGCCTATGGTATCTAGGTTCCTAAGGGTGGACCCATGGTGATCTAATCCCTTCCTGCAAAAGGAACTTCACATTCTTTTCGTTAATTCTTAAGCTTTCTAGAACTTTCGTAGGAGTTGTGTATGGCATTGTAGGCTCCATTTCTTCTTTATGGGTTCGACCCCCTTCTCTATTTTTTTCTTTCTTTTCTTCGTTTTTTTGAGTTGGGGGTCTCACTCTGTCACCCAGGCTGGAGTGTGGTGGCTCACGGCATCTGTGACCTCCTGGGACCAAGCAATCCTTCCACCTCAGCCTCCCGAAGTAGCTGGGACTACAGGCATGTGCCACCACGCTCAGATTTTATTTTGTTTTGTTTTATTTTATTTTATTTATTTTGAGACAAGGTCTTGCTATGTTGCCCAGGGTGTCTTGAACTCCTGGGCTCAAGCAGTCCTCCTGCCTTGGTCTCCCAATATGCTGGGATTGCAGGTGTGAGCCACTGTGCCTGGCCTCTATTTCTTAACATTAGGAGGAGCACTCCATCTCTCAGGCTTACAAATCTAGTTTAGCTGCTTGAGTTTTGGTAAACGGCAAAGAGTAACATCTACTTCAGCTGTTCTTTTGAACAGAATTCAGTCGGCCAAGCAGTTAGATATGCAGGCTGAATGGTTTGCACTCAGTAGGCTACTGAGAGTTGGATTTAAAAGGGAAAAGTAGGCCAGGCTCGGTGGCTCAGCCTGTAATCCCAGCACTTTGGGAGGCCGTGGCGAGAGGATTGCTTGAGTCCATGGGTTCAAGACCAGCCCGGGCAACTTGGCGAGACCTCGTCTCTACAATAAATACAAAATTAGCTGAGCATGATAGCGTGTGCCTGTAGTTCCGGCTACTTGGAAAACTGAGGCAGAAGGATCGCCAGAGCCCAGCAGGTCAACGCTGGGGTGACTGTGATCATGCCACTGCACTCCAGCCTGGGTAACAGAGTGAGACTCCAACTCAGAAAAAAAGGGAGAAGTAACCAGACAAAAAAATGTTAGCAGACCCAACGGCTAAGAGGCAGGAGACAGAATCTGCATGTCAGCTGACTGTCCTAAGGCCATCAGTCACGCTCGCTGACACGGAAGTGTCTGAGAATGGAACACTCTGTGGCACTTGCTTGGCTGCTCATGGTAAAAAGCTTGAACTCACAGAGCAAATACCACCTGCTCATCCTTCTCCCTCCACCTTTGAAATGAAATGCTTCTGTGTGTTGCCTCTGGTGTGCATACAAGGTGAGGACCAGCTCATTTGCTGCATTTGTGAACCAGAGTCCTCTTGCCGTGTTCTGCAGCATGAAAAGGCTCAAAGGGAAAAATCAAAGGATCCTGAGGGTGCCTCGTCCATCCAGCCCTCAGCCTCCCACACAAGCCTCAACTCTGTCCTCACCTTTGAGGTCAGTGCTGAGGGCATAACCATGCATGCAGAAATACAAACCTTTGGTCCCGGTGCTGATGCATCTTCTCCATCTAACTGAGTGCTAAGAAATCGTTTGCAACTGTGCACAGTGGCTCACACCTGTAATCCCAGCACTTTGAGAGGCCGAGGCAAGAGGATCGCTTGAGCCTGGGAGCTCGAGACCAGCCAAGGCAATACAGCGAGATTTTTAAAAATTTGGTAAATAAGCCGGGCTCGGTGGCTCAGCCTGTAATCCCACGCCTTTGGGAGGCTGAGGTGAGTGGATTGCCTGAGCCCGTGGGTTCGAGACCCGCCTGGGCAGCGAGACCTCATCTCTATAATAAAATCAAAAAATTAGCCGGGCATGGTAGTGCATGCCTGTAATTCCAGCTGCTCGGAAGGCTGAGGCAGAAGGATCGCCAGAGCCCAGCAGGCGAGGCTGCGGTGGCCGGGAGCGGCCACTGCACTCCAGTCTGGATGAGCGAGTGAGACTCTGACTCAAAAAAATTTAAAAAAATTAAAAAAATAAAAATTTGGTAAATAATAATTTTACAAAAAGGAATGATTCATTCCTTGGCCCAGGTAGACTGTACGTGAAGGTCTTAAACTACACTTGGCGTGCCCTCTCCACTGAATCATCAGATATCATATACCGTCTTTTGACCCCGTCTCCCGCCAGCTGTTCTTCCAACCCCTGCTCGGGTCTCACGGGCTCTCCCCTGATGGTGGTGCATCTGCAGTCTGGCCACTTTGCTCCCACCCCAATCTAGGCATCTCTCCCCTGGGCCATCAGGGCTGCATCCTTTCTTCACTTAGCAGCAACCAGAGGGATTTATTTAAACTAAATCAGATCACGTTGCCCACCTCTCCCTCTTTAAGCTCTCCACTCTGCCTGCTGTAATTAGAATACATACAATCTCCAGCGGTGGTCCTTCCGGTCTCTCCGCCTTCCTCCCTCACTGCTCATTCATACCCCTGGCCTTTGCACGAGTTCTGCCTTTGGACTGGACGTTTCTTACCTCGCATCTTGTATGGCTGGCTCTGACTTGGGATTCAGGGACTGACTCAGATGTCATCTCAGAGACATTTCCCCAGGCACCTGTCAGCATGGTGCCTTATCCCTGCAGTTCCTCTCGAGAGAGCCATCCTTCTGTTGGATTCTCTTCATAGCATGAAAATAGTCTACATTGCATGTGTGTGTCCCGTCACTCCAGAAACTGAGCTCTGCAGGGACGGGTCTGTAGAAACCCCAGCAACTAGACCCGTGCCTGGCACAGAGGGGATGCCCACGTGAGTCTTGAGATGTGAAAATGAATCAGAGCCCTCCTAAGTGAGGCGCCCACACTGGCTCTGAGGACAGATCGTCATCTGGTTGCAGGCTGGGAATGTGGAGCTGGTGTTGTCACAGCTTCCGACCACTCATGAGATACTGGAAATCCAGATTCGGTTTTTTTTCAGTTGGAGTCTCACTCTGTCACCCACGCAGAAATGCAGGGGCACGCTCACGGCCACTGCAGCCTCAACCTGCTGGGCTCAGGCGATCCTTCTGCCTCCGCCATCCAAGTAGCTGGAACTACAGATGTGTGCCGCCACCACGCCTGGCTGATTTTTTTTTTTTTTTTAATTATTTGTGGAGACGAGGTCTCACCATGTTGCCCAAGCTGGTCTCAAACCCATGGGCTCAGGCAAGCCTCACTTCCGCTTCCCAAAGTGTTGGGATACAGGCATGAGCCACTGCTCCCAGCAGCAGACTTTTTTTTTTTTAACTTTTGAAATACTGTGTGAGCCAAACAAAACATGCCTACAGGCCACATCCGCGCCATGGGCTGCCAGTGTGTGTGGGATCTCTGCTCTGCTTTCCAACTGATTACTGCAGCTCAGCTGTGCTGCTTTGAAGAAGAGGAAAGAGCTATGTAACCATAACCCTACAAGCCAGCATGAGCTTGGTAGGTTGCATAAGGCTCGAGAGGTTGGCTCTCACCACAGATCTCTGTATAAGGGTGCTCTGCAGTTCAAGGCCTGGCACACCTGGTTTGAGAGGGTCATTCATGTCCTTGTCCTCTTGGTCTGGCAGAACCCCATCTGCTTCAGACTTGACTACCCTATTGGGATCACATGTCATAAAGCCCAGCGGGTCTCGGGTAAGCTCTCCATGGCCAGGCACCACTTGGTTTTCTCAACAGCTGAGTGTGGCTTTAGCCCTCAGGTACTGCATTTCCAGTTCTTTCAAGAGAGCATTTCCAGTTCTTTCTAAACGATCATCATCATCATCATTCTTATTGTTCTGCACATACCATAGTAACATTGAACAGAAATAAGAAAAGATTCAGCCACAAATTTTACCCATCAGAGGAAAGACTTTTATTTTTCTGGATTTCTTTCAAGTCGTAGAATAATCTTCATAGATGACAATTCTAAAGCAGATACATTGGCATGCTGCCTTTTTTTTTCCTTTAACATTATAACATGCGTGTTTTTCCATGTGGCCAGCAAGATCCTAACAGTGTAGATCACTTCCTAATATCTTGTTGAACAATTTACTTAATGCTCCCTAGTGGCTGGATAGCTTTCATTTTGTTCTGACTTTCAAATATTATAAATAATATATCATAAGCTTGTGCTTATAGCTTTTTCTTTCTTCTGGATTATTTCCTTGGGATAAATTCCCAAAAGTTTTATATCAAAAGAGGGCATGGGCACATTTGTAGTTCATAAGCTTCATATGTATCGTTAAGTTCTTTCCAAAAACTTATTGAATCAATTTATTTATGTGTGAGCGGGGAAGTACAACCATGGGTTTCCCTGCAACTGGGGCAGCCTTATGTATGACTTTGCCATCTGTTTCCAATTGAAGAGCTATTAAATGGTCCTTCAATGCTGTTTCCATTTGCCTCTCTTTGGTTGTGAATGACCTTGAACGTTTCCCCTGCTTTTGTGGTTATTGTATTTGCGCTTGCACACCTCGTCTTTCTAGATGTTGCCTTTTTCTTCTGTTGGAATCTTTATTTATTTATTGTACAACTTTTTATGAGCTCCTGGCAGAGTAGAGGCATCAGCCCTTGACATGCCTTTTTTGCTAGAATTCTCTCTCCATCCCTGCAGTCTATTTTTTCTGACCTTGCAGTTTAGGTCTGTTATATAGGGCTAATTTTTTTTTTTAATTCTGTGTGTGTCATATGTAGAATAAATTCAAGAAGAAGGAATAAGAGGCTGTGGAGAGAGCCCAACTGGTGGAAGTTAGGGCATCAGTGCAAGCCCCTGTATATTACAGGTATGATGCCATAGTGCCCCCATAAATCTCCTCAGGTCTGCCCAAGGCCTGGCTATTGGTACCCTCCCATCCCTGTGGTGGGATGCACACTTCTCCTAAGGATGCTCACACCTGCCTCAAAAAAGCCTCCGAGTTCTGGACCCAGAGGAAGAAAGTCAGTGCCCCAGTGTTCTGACTATGAGACCCTGAGATGGTCCCATCTGAGGTGCATCAGGGCAGGACAGACTGTGGAGAGGTGGGAGCTGGGATGGTCAGTGTCACCCACACACCCTACCCTGATATTGAACAGTGTTGCCCGACCTTCCCATTATCATGCACATAGATAGTTACATCCAAATGGACAGTGGGGTAAAAGGGAACACTGCTCAATGCTAGCATCCATGGCCCTGGGTAGCCAGGGACCTGAGGGGACACATCCCAGTCACTGTCTGTGCCCAGTCACTGTTAAGTTGGGAAACTCTACCTTGAAGATGCACTTGACCTCAGGACACAATGATGACAGGCGCTGGGCTCCCCTTCAAGGCCCTTGGATCTTCCCTAATGCCCCCCTCAAGACTCCCAAAACTCATGCCACTGCCCTGTCCCAAAGCCATTCCACAGTCTGAGAATTTTGTTACCCCAGCAACCCTCTTCCAAGTATCCACATGTAGATTCCTTTGTTGTTGCTTTGTAGCAAAACACCCCCAAATTTAATGACTAAAAACAAAACACGTATTCCTGTGGGACAAGAACTCAGGGGTGGCACAGTCTGGCAGTTTCTACTCAGTCTCATTAGGTCACTCAAGGTTGCAGCCAGATTTTGGCTGGAGCTGCAGTCACCTGAGGGCTGGCCTTGCAAAGGGGCTGACTCATATAGGGGACAGGTTGGTGCTGGCTATTGGTGGGAGGCTTCAGCTACTGCCCACATGCGTCTCTTGAGTCTCCCCACAATGTGGCAGCCCGGTTTCTCCCAGAAAAAGTGACACAGAGAACTAGTGGAAGCCATTTGCTCTCACCTCTGCCATACTCTATTGGTCACGCAGACCAGTTCTAATTCATGTTTGAAGGAGGTTGCAGAGGACATGCATTCTAGGAGGTGAGAATCATTGGGGGCCATCTCAAAGGATGTTATGGGCTAACTTGTGCCCCCCCATTCATATGTTGCAGTACTAACCCCCCAGTATCTCAGATGTGACATTTTGGGTCACGTGTGTTTTGTTTTGTTTTGCACAGGAGTCTTGCTCTGTCACCCAGGCAGGGACACATTCTTTAAAGGGATAATTAAGTTACACTGAGGTCACATGGGTGGGCTCTAACCCAATAGGACATATTGGGCATCCTTATAAGAAGAGGGGATTAGGACACAGAGAGACATAGAGGGAAGACATGTGAAAACATGGGGAGGAGACACCGTCTGCAAGCCAAGAAGAGGGGCCTCAGAAGGAACCGACCCTTCTAACACCTTATCTCAGACTTCCAGCATCCAAAACTGTGAGGAAATAAGTTTCTGGCGTTTAAGCCACCCAGTTTGTGGTACGTGCTTGTGGTATGCCATAGCAAACTAGTACAAAGACTGACAACATATCCATTAAATAAAATGGAGAGCAGCAAGACTGATGGGCAGTTGTGAGACCTTCTCCAAAAAGTGACATCTTACTGTCCTGCCAGTTCAAAGCAAGAAACACGTGATGTCTTACCTTGAGGGTGGCTGACCCAAAGGTATTTTGAAAGATCTTACAGCAAGTCAGATCCGTCAGAACTTACACCTGATCCAGTGGAAGAGAAACTGAAAGGAAGGCATGAAAGCGATTGGTCATCATTGGTCCTCAGTGAATACCAGCAGGAAGGCATCATCCTAACACAAGAAGGGAGTGAATCCTTCAAAGACCTGGGCCTGAGGACTCGGGGTTTCAGAAAATTCTCCTGGCTGGGCATCCACTGTAGTGCGTCATTCCCTGCTGTGGTTACATTTTCTGTGTGGGCTCCAGGGATTCTGCTATTTCCTTAATAAGAGGATGAGAAAGTCACACAATGGGCCTTAAAGGTTGGGCGAAGGCCATTCCAAGGCCAAGTGTGGGCAGGCCTGGAATTTTCAGCCAAAGATCAAGGTGCCAAAAGATCAAGATCAAGGTGCCAAAGATCAATTGCCACTGCCAAGACAGCGCCACTTTAGAGCAGTCAGCCCTATTATCTAAATAAACACAGGTTGGAAGGAGCGATTAACTTCAGCCTTGGTGTTAAACAATAGTCAAAAAATTAAAATTAAAATGGTTGAATATCTTGTTATCACTTGTATTGGGGGAGGGGAGGGCAGCTTGCCAGAAACACAGGGTGCAAACAAAATCAGCCTGGGAGGGAAATACCACTTAAAAAAATAATAATAATCCTGTGAACAGTTCAGAGCTGTGTCAACAAGGGTATGGTCAGACCTGAACAAGACCTGAGTTACCTTGGGCCTCTTCCTGAAAACACACTGTGGCTCCTTTCATGCTCACTAAGATAAGTTTTTTCACTCCCAGGGTGCTTAAAAATGCAAAAATGTGCCCGCTGTAAATCACCAAAGACCTCCTGAGTCAAAGAGGACTATAGTCTTATTCCTGGAGTCTGGTATCTCCTTTTGTTAGCCTTAAAGAATGCAATCAGACATATGTCCTTAAAGTTCTAAGAAAATGTAAGTTTTCCAGGGCACGTTCATACAGTTCTGGCACCCCTGTGCTTTGGTACAACTTCTCTGGATAACAGTTTGACAGGCTATCCCAAAAACCTTGATGTTTTGGATAACCTTTGACAAAGCAATTTACTTAACAAGGATTCCTATGGAACTATCACGTTTGTTTGCAAATACTTAGCTCTAGAGATATTCTCCAAAACTCTGCTTATAACATTCAAAAATAGAAGTCATATGAATGTCTACCAATAAGGTATTTTCAATAGAGCTGGCACATTCATAAAATGAGCCTCTAATTTCTTCTTCACTGCAACCCACCCTTTTGTCTTCTCTCTCCTACCAAATGGTTTGAGCCCACGGTTCTCATAAGACCTTTCTCTGTTCTTGTCTAAGCACAGAAATTATATTTATGGGACAGTCTTTAATGTCAACCAGACTAAGTTTCTAGGAGCCATGCTACCACCAAACACTGAGATCTTGGACAAATTACATTACCTTGCCAAGCCTTCTGCATTAGTCAGCTAATTAATGTTAACTGTTTGTCAGGGCGATTAACTTTAACTGTTGTAACAAACCACTCAGTGGCTTAGCTCAGTAGGGCCCTGGTCCAGTGGAGGCTTGGGCAATTCTTCCTGGGCAACTTGCCTCCCAGTGATGACTCAGGGATCCAGGATTCTTCCGCCTTGTGTGGTTTCAATATCAACAGAGAAGGACACATCAGAGATGTACTTCTGGATGTTGACTCTGGCAGTATCATTTGAGTTGATCAACATAAACAGACTAAAGGTGGAAAGAATAGATGTGGAGCTGTTGATCTTACTGCTGTTTTGACCCTGAACTTCCTCTCTCTTTCCCTGTGTTCAAGTTTTTACCAGGTGTTACTGCTTCTTCTAGGCCCCTGTGAGTTGCCTCTTACTCTATGTGCCCATACTTAAACATATTTTTAAAAATTTCCTGTAGTATTATTATTATCTGATTCCTTGTCTCCAGCATCTCCTGTCTTCATTTAATTCTGAAGATTTCTAGGAGAAAAACTTTCCTGGGAAAAAAGGCTTTAGTAGTCCATTTTTATTTTTAAGTTCTTTAATATATTTGATGTACACAAATAATATACAAAAACACTTATATAAATTGTAAAAGCAGGATAATATTGTGCATTTCACCCCAAAGAACTAGAATCTCATAAATAACTTACCTCTACTTATGTGTTTCTCCCCATCCTGGCCCTGTCCCAGGTCCCGGGATGCAGGGAGTGCCGGGTTTTTGTTGTTGAGCGTTAGGAGTTTGTTATCTATAAGAGACATGCACAAGACTTTCTGTGATGGTGACCAGGCACAGTGGCTCACACCTGTCATCCCAACACTTATGGAGGCCGAGGCAAGAGCATTGCCTGAGCCCAGGAGTTTGAGACCAGCCTGGACAATATAGTGAGACCTTGTCTTTTCAAAAAATTTAAAAAGTTAGCAGAGCGAGATGGCGCACACCTGTAGTCCTAACCATACAGGAGGCTGAGGCAGAAGGATTGCCTGAGCCCAGGAGGTCGAGGCTGCAATGAGATATGGTTGTGCCACTGCACTCCAGCCTGGGCAACAGAGTGAGACTCCAACTCAAATAAAAAAATAAATAAATAAAAGACTTTATGTGACTGTGGTTGCTGCCACTGTGTGTCATCTCCCCCCAACCCTCCTCTCCTCCCCGCACCCTCAATCCCCACCCGGCTTCCTGAGCCACCCTTTGTCACTGCACCAGCCCTCAGGTTCTCCAGGCCTGAGCGCTTGCACATTCTGAATCGGCACATTTCCTTGAAAGGCCTCTCCCATCTCAAATGCAGAGCAGTTACTTTTTAAATGAATATATTATCTTGTCCTCCAAACTGCCTACTCCTACTGACTTCCTTGATGACTGCCAACAGTACCACTATTTTCCCAGTCTTACAGCTTAAGTTCTGAAATCATTCTTGACAGATCCCTTACCCACCCTTCACTGGAGACCTTGGCAGTGGGACTTCGAGGTCGATTTGCAGGCTCTACTATTTTCTAGCTGTAAGGGTGGGTAGGTGGGTAGGACCTCCCTGAATCTGCTTCAATCACAAAAGTGCGTGTGTGTGTGTGTGTGTGTGTGTGTGTGTGTCACAGCCTATCTTACAGAGTTGCCGGAAACATTCAGTCAGTTACCAAACAAGTGCTGAGAACAGTGACTAGCATAATGTTAGCAGTTATCAAAAATGAATGGAACTTTGAAAAGTCTCTCAAATTCTTCCCTCCGTTCCTTGCTCTTCAAGCCCTTAACTCTTCCCAATGTGTATTCTTAAAATTGCTTCCAAGCTGCTCTCCATGCCTTCAGTTCCATTTCTCTCCTAGGGCATCCTATACAGGGTCCCCAAAGGACAATAGTGTCAGGCCATCTCCTTAGGCTCCCTGGTGCCCACAGAATAAAGTCAAACCCTTTAACTAAGCCTTCAAAAGCTGTCTCCCTTCCAGCCCATGACTGGTGCCCTCCTAGCATGCTGCCTTAATGTTCTATATTTTCTCTTGTCACTTCTACCCAATTCCTGCTTTTTCTTTCATGGTCCAGCCGCTTTCCTCTGTAAAGCCTATTTTGTTTTAATTTTTTATTTTGAAGATGTGAGGTACAATTCAGGGTTATATATACAAATGTTCATTATGCAGGTACTCTTGTTGATGAGGTGTACCCCTCCCCTCTTGCAGTTTCCTACTACTGCCAATCCCGACCACTCTGCCCCCACCCCGCCCAGAGTTTCCAACTACTGCCGATCCCTTTCTTTTTTTTCTTTTTTTCTTTCTTTTTGAGTTGGAGTCGCACTCTGTCGCCCAGACTGGAGTGCAGTGGCCGCTCCCGGCCACTTCAGCCTCGACCTGCAGGGCTCTGGTGATCCTTCCGCCTCAGCCTTCCAAGTAGACGGAACTACAGGCACACACTACCACGCCCAGTTGATTTTTGATTTATTGTGGAGATGAGGTCTCGCTGCCCAGGCAGGTCTCAAACCCGCGGGCTCAGGCAATCCACTCACCTCAGCCTCCCAAAGGTGCGGGATTACAGGCTGAGCCACCGAGCCCGGCTACCAATCCCTTTCTTATAGTATTATGATTATAGTTCAAGGTCCTCTTATGAGTGAGAACATGTGGTACTCAGTTCTTCGTTTCTGTGACAGATTGCTCAGTATTATAGACTCTAAGTTCATCTAAGTTGCTGCAAAGTTCATAATTTTGTCCTTCTTTATGACTGCATAACATTCCATCATGTATATGTACCACATTTTTTTCACCCAGTCCTCTTTCGATGGGCAGCATGGTTGGCTCCATTTTTTGCTATTGTGAATAATGCTGCAATAAACATGTGTGCAGAAATCTTTTGCATAGGGTGACTTGAGTTCCTCTGGGTATATTCCCAGCAATGGGATTGTGGGGTTATATGGAAGGTCGATTTTTAGATCTTTTAGAATCGCCAAATTGTTTTCCACAGAGGTTGTACTAGCTTACACTCCCACAGTGTAGAAGTGTTCCCTTTTCACCACATCCTCTCTGGCATCTGTTGTTTTTCGAGTTATTGGTGATGGCCATCCTGACTGGAGTTACATGGTATCTCAGTGTGGTTTTAATTTGCATTTCTTCGATACTAGTGAGACTGAGCATTTTTTTTCATGTATCTGTTGGCTGCATGTATGTCTTCTTTTGAGAAGTATCCACTCATATCTTTTGCCTACTTTGTAATGTTGCTGTTTTTTGTTTTGTTTTGTTTCTGGCATGTTTGAGTTCCTTGTAGATCCTAGATGTTAGGCCTTTGTCAGATATATAGTTGGCAAATATTTTTTCCCAGTCTGTAGGCTGTCTCCCCACTCTCTTGCTGGTTTCTTTTGCTTTGCAGAAGCTTGTCAGTTTGATGAGGTCCCCCTGGTCTATCTTATTTCTTATGGCATGGGCACTTGGGGTTTTGATCAGGAATTGGTTGCCAGTTCCAATTTCCATAAGGGTGTCTCCTGCATTTTCTAAGGTTCTTATAGTTTGAGGTTTATGTTTAGGTCTTTTATCCATTTAGAGTTGCTTTTTGTGTGTGGTGATAGGTAGGGGTCTTGTTTTAATCTTCTGCATGTGGTCAATTAGTTTTTCCAGCACCATTTACTGAATAAGTTCTCCTCTCCCCAGTGGTTAGTGGTGGAGGCTTTGTTGAAGATGAGTTGGCTGAAAAATTGAAGTTTTACTTCCAGAATCTCTATCCTATTCCATTGGTCTATGCGCCTGTCTTGTGCCAATACCAGGATGTTTTGATTATTGTAGCTTTATAATAAAGTTTAAAGTGTGGGAGTGAGATACTTCCCACTTTGCTTTTTGGGTTTTTTTTTTTTCTTCTGAGAATTGTTTCCATTATTCATGGTTATTTATGTTTCTGCATGAATTCCTATATTGTTGCTTCCAGGTCTGAGAAGAATGCTGCTGGTAATTTAATAGATATTGCATTAAATTTGTAGATTGCCTTGGATAGGATGGATATCTTAACATTGTTGATTCTTCCAATTCATGAGCATGGAATATTTTTCCATTTGTTTGGATCATCTTTGATTTCTTTGAGCGGTGTTTTGTATTTTTTGTTGTAAAGGTCTTTCACTTCTCTGGTTGGTAAGCTGCCAAGGCATTTCATTTTCTTATGTGTGGCTATTGTGAATGGGATTGTGCTTTTTATTTGGGTTTCTGTTTATTTGGGTTTCTGTCTCTTATACATTTATTTTATAACCTGAGACTTTGCCAAAGTCCTTCATTAGTGCAAGGAGGTTTTCACAGATTCTCTTGGGTTTTTGAGGTATAGAATCATGTCGTCTGCAAAGAGGGATAACTTAACTTCCTCTTTTCCTATTTGGATACCCTGATTTCTTTCTCTTGTCTGATTACTCTAGCTAGGATTGCCAATACTATGTTAACAGAAGGGGTGAGAGTGGGCTTCTTTGTCTTGTTCTGGTTTTCAGGGGAAATGGTTCTGATTTCTGTCTGTTTTGCAGTATGTTGGCTGTGGGTTTCTCATAGATGGTTCTTACTATTTTGAGGTATGTCCCATCTATGCCTAGATGTTCGAGGGTTTTTTTCAAGGAGTGCTGGATTTTATTGAAAGGGTAAAGCCTATCTTGATCACTCCCTCCCGCCCACAGCCATCTCTCTGCCTCTGACACACCCCTCTTGTCTGGAGCACTACTTGCTGACACTCATTCACTGTCCCCACTCTTAGACACAGGCTCTCACATATGGGTTTTGTCTCTCCAGTGCTTCTGCACACCCTTCAAGTGCAAGGTCAGCTCTTCTTGCTGGTTTTCCTTACAATACATAGCTCAGCGCCTCATCCTCCATAGGTGTTAGTTTACTGTTTACTAATTAGGGTGGCATTGTGCCAAGATGCTGAAACACATGTCCTTAATTTTTATTAATTAATTTATTTCATTCATTCATTTATCAGGTACTTATTGGGCTTCTACAGTGGGCCAGGCATGGGAATTAGGTGATGAACAAAACAGAAATAGTCCATCCTGGAGCTCATATTCATCTAGCAGAGATGGATTCTCAATATAAACAACCAAAATATTACAGAGAGTGATAAGAGTCAGAAAAGAGTCAAGAATGTTCATTCAATGTGCTTCATATTTCACCTGTCACCTGTGTGACATAATTTGTGGGGTCCAGTGCAAAATGCAAATTTGAGGCCCCTTGTTCAAAAGTATCAGAATTTCAAGATGATGCCAGCACAGCATTAAACCAAGCTCAGAAACTCTTAAGACAGGACCGTGAAGCTGCTCTGCCCATCCTGGGTGTTTTAATGAGACATAAAATAAGCAGAGACACTCTTCATTTGATTTTAAATCCAGCTCAGTGTATTTATACAGAGAATACCTCAAGCTACAGGGTAGCCACATGTGGAATGCAACATGAAGTTCTTCTGGGTGCTTCTTGCCTTTCAGACTGCTTGTCTTACTCAGCGTTACAAGTGCTATCCAGAAGGTGCTATGGGAAGCAGAGATGCAAAATCGTTGTCAACAATCACCATTTCGGAAGCCCCTGCCTTCCAGGAGTGAAAAAATACCTCACTGTGACCTACGCATGTGGTAAGAACAAACCCTCCACCGAAGACCCTGCCTCTTTGGGGAGTGGTAATCACACGGACGGTGGGAACCTCATGGAACATGCCAAACAACTCTCTTCCTGAAGCTGTTTAGTCACCCTGGGTATTTAGAGCCCTTTTTCTATCCTTTACCCTTATTTACGACATTCACCTCAGATAAAAAATTTTCTTTGGTCAAAATTTGTTTTTAAAGTGTATTTAGCGATCAGATTGGCAGCCAATGGGAAGGGTGAGAAAAGAGAAACAAATGGAGGTAACTGTTGTCACTGAGAGCAGTGATTTTAATCTGGGTTCTTAGGAGGCTCTAAAATTTATTGGGATGCCACGCAAGTTCAAGATTGTATTGTTTGTCTCCTAGTTAACCTTCCAGTACTGCTTTTAGGCCCTGAATGACTAACCCACTGTGCTGCCAACACTGTTTTATCTACATGCCCACAGCATTGAATCAACAGATCAAATACTTACCTAAAACCATTCAAAACACTATACAGCAGCATTACTTTGTTTTTCCTAGAGTTGTTAAATAATGAAATGAAATGCCGGCTTTGTTTAGACTCTAATTTCATAAGGCTACTTAAAAACAAATCGGCAGTTTATTATTTTCTGAGGGTACTGTGAAGTTCCAGTTTGTAATTCTAATACGTTGACTGGTTTTGTGACATGAGCATAAAAGCTCAGGGAAAGCAAAGAACACTATAACTGAAGAACTGATATCTTTTCTCTTGGAAGCCTCTTTTTCCCCTCTGCCAAATAGCCCTCATCTTTTTGTTTTGTAATAGTTTCTTTGAGATGTAATCCACAGACCATACAATTCACCTGATAAAGCATACAAATCAGTGGTTTTTAGAATATTCGCAGAATTTTGCGACCATCACCACAATCAGTTGAAGAACATTCTCATCCCCTCAAAAAGAAAGCCTGGATCTTTCAGCTGTCACCCCTAAATCCACCCATTATACCCGCCCTAGCCCCAAGCAACTACCAATCTACTTTCTGTCTTTTTAATTTGCCTTTTCTAGACATGTCATATGAATGGGCTCATACAATATGTGGTCCTCTGTGTCTGTCCTCTTTGCTTTCATATGGTTTCAAAGTTCCTGCATGTTGTAGCATGCATCAGCACTTTATTCCTTTTTATGACCTAATAATATTACATTGCATCACAGGACTTTTGTATCCTGAACTGAAAACTTTGTTTTCTGCAATATCAACACCATCATAGGTACAATGGAGTGACTCCATAAATAGATTCTCCAAATACTAGCACCCACACTTCCATGACAGGAAGGATGATTTTGCCTGTTCTCAGTCTTATTCCTGCTGCCACATCCAAACATCTCTGGGTAGCGTTGAGCCCATTTTGGCCGAGGTTCCCCTAGAAGTCAACATAGGCCGCTCTGAGATTCCAGTAACTTCATTCCTCTAAGTTGATTGTTGAGTGAGGTGCAAGACTTTAGCCGGTAGATAAGGTACCGTTTCTTTTGTGCTTTCAAGGACAAGCGGCTCCTGGGACTCTTGAGAGCTAATGCCAAGATGATGAGCTTTCAGGGCCTTGGGATCCCACATCTCAGTTCAAGCTTATTAACCCTCAGTCACTGATTCAGCACATTGTGGGTGCGTTCTTTGTGTCTGGTTCTGTGCAGGTGTTAGGGATTCGGTAGTAAGCCAAGAGTCGTGTTCCTGGACTCCTGGGCTTATCAAGTCGGGGGAAGGCCAGGTATGGTGGGTCAAGCTTGTAATCTCAGCACTATGGGAGGCCCAGGGCAGGCAGACTGCTTGAGCCTAGGAGTTTGAGACCAGCCTGGGCAACATAGTGAGACTTCTTTTCTTTTCTTTTTTTTTTTTTGAGTTGGAGTCTCACTCTGTCGCCCAGACTGGAGTGCAGTGGCCGCTCCCGGCCACCGCAGCCTCGACCTGCTGGGCTCCGGCGATCCTTCTGCCTCAGCCTTCCAAGTAGCTGGAACTACAGGCGCACACTACCACACCTGGCTGATTTTTTGATTTATTGTAGAGATGAGGTCTCACCTGCCCAGGCGGGTCTCGAACCCACGGCCTCAGGCAATCCACTCACCTCAGCCTCCCAAAGGTGCGGGATTACAGGCTGAGCCACCGAGCCCGGCTGAGACCTCTTTTCTACAAAAAATTAAAAATGATTTTAAAAAGCAGGAGAGAGAGGTATTAAACAAATAACCAGGCACATCATTAACCATGGTGATAAATGCTATTTCAGAAAAAGGCAGGATGCTATGAGAGGATAAGAGGGGTTATCATTTAGCTTGGGGATGGTAGTTTGTGATGTCTTCCAAAGAAAACCTTCTGCAACGTGGACTCTTGCCTGCATGCTGGGGGATGGGTTAATATGAGAGGGAAGGGTACGCAGTTGAGATGCTGAGGCACTCAGTAGGGGAGGAGAGGGGTTAGTGAGGGCGAAGCTGGCATGGGAGAGGACCAGGACCAGATCCTGCAGGACCCGGGGAGGGAGTGCTAGTGGAAGATTTTACGTGGAGCAGTCTGGCAGTCAGGTCTGGGCACACAAGACTGTTTCTCTGCCTCCTTGATTTTAGAAACATGTGACCCAATGCAGCCATGGGTATCAATTCTAGGTCAAAGCATAAAAGAAAATGAGGGAGGTCTTCATGGGCTCTTCACCTCACCATGGGAACTGAGAAGACCTCTCTAGCTGGGGGTGGAGGATGAATGGGAGCAGAGCAGAAGCAGGGAACCAACTAGAAGGCAGCAGGCCACGATGGCTTAGCCTGGAGTGGCGCTAGTAAACAGGAAAAATTGGGTGGATTTGAGAACTATTTGGAGTATGAGTATTCTGGAGTACTGGAAGGGTTGGGGTCCAGGGGAAGCAAGAGGATGGGATTGATCTTTGATGGGATGGACCGAGGTTTCCCATGTAATAGCAGGAGGGAAGAGGACTGTGGGAATGGATGGAGATAGGTCTTGAAGTTCCTATCACATGGGCTCTGTCTTCTAAAAAAAAGTCTGAGATAGGGTCATCAGCAGCCGTGGGGAGTGAGGGAAGAAGACAGGACTGAGGAGATGAGAGAGGTATGAAGTAGAGGTGAGAGGGCGGGCTGACTTGAAAAACTGTAGCGGCGACATTGCTGGGTATGTTGAGAGCCCGTGTGAGGTTAATGGACACATGGGACAACTGAGTTACTCAGCTGTGTGCCTCCCTCTAGCAGGGCTCAGCTGCCCAGGAGCAGATGTAGAGAAGAGGGTTCTTCCAGGTGTAGTGGACAATGGCAGGAGAGTTAAGGGGTTTCCAAGCAAGTAATCATAATGGTGGCTGGTGGAATCTAACCTGGAGAAACAGGGAAGTGAAGACAGGAAGGACTGCAAGATGGACAAAAGGGTGGGGGTCAGTGGAGAGTTGGACAAGGCTGAAGAACCGCACGGGTAGCCCTCAGAAAGTCCAGTTGGAGAACAGGAGGCTGAGGTCAGGGATGGCGTGTTTGGATCCTGGTTTTGGATGTGAGGAGAAAGCAGGAGTGTTAAGAGTGTCCTTCCTGTCTCCCCAGGACAGCGTCCCTTGTCCATCAGTGCTGTGCCCAGGAGTTATTCAAAGGGAGGCAGTGACTCTACTGGGATGCAAGTTAGTATTTTCCCCCTAAACAGACACCTTCTAATTACCTGCTAAGTAACTGACATTTTAACACCTTCACATTGGCTCTTAACTATAAAATCTGAATCATTAAAAATGATTTTCCCTGAATTGTACCCCACATCTTTACAATAATTTTAAAAAAAAATTTTCAGTGTTGCATATTTTATAAATCATCAAATGGGCATGAAGGGTTTTATATTTTTCAAAATTCTCCCAACTGATGTGGGAGTTGATATGAAGACTCCAATATCAATAGCAATTTCTTTCTTTTTAAAAAATTTGTTTTCAAGTTGGAGTCTCACTCTGTGGCCTAGGCTGGAGTGCGGTGGCATGATCATGGCTCACCACAGGCTCGACCTGCTGGGCTCAGGCAGGAGCCACCACACCTGGCTAATTTTTTTATTTTTATTTTTATTTTTATTTTTTGTAGAGACGAACTCTTGCTATGTTGCCCAGGCTGATCTCAACTCCTGGTCTCCCATGTTGGCCTCCCAAAGTGTTGGGATTATAGACATGAGCCACCACATCTAGCTGTCAGTAGTTAATTTCTAAGTGAACCTGTCTTAGTTAAGACTCTGCATGCAGTGAAGGTACTGACTTGATCTGGTTTAAGCCTTAAGTGGGATGGGGAGATACTGTAGCATTAGAAGGATCAGCTTCAGAAGCCAGGATAGAAAAGCAGGTTCTCACGGTGGGCTGAAGTCCAAAACTACAAGCCCACAGGGACCATCTCTCCCATCTCTCTGCTTCTCACTTCCGGGTTCATTCCATCTCTTCCCCCACCCCTGTCCCCATTACAGAAGCCTTCCTCCAGTCTGGGCTAGACAGAATATGGCCACCTCCACAACCTGGAGTAGTATTTAATGTTACAGTTCTACCAGTGAAGACTTGCAATCTTGCATTCTTAAATATTTAACAGAAGGATAGTTCACTGGCCAGGCTGGGGTCAGGGAGACGCCCCTTTGATCAGTCCCAGCCAGAGACCATGTGATGTGATGATAAACATGGCTGCCAGAGAGGGGCCCACTCAATCCCTTAAGTTCTTAAATAAGATCAGAGAAGATCAACCCCCTAGGCATCTGTTCAAGTGTCGTGTTTCTAACTTCCGCATGCAACCAGGCTTGGCTGTTCTACCCAGTACTCTTGCTCTGCTGCCCTAAGAGACATCCCATCCCATGGCAAGGGGATTCTGTCAGAAACAAGCGCAGGCCCTGCTGTGGTGACCCTCATCTCTACAGAAACACATGCTGCCCATCTCCAGAATGAGCCAGGCTGGGCTGGGCTGACCGGCAGGAGTATTATCCATGGCTTTCCCTGGTTACACAGCCAACTGGAATATTCTAGAGAAGAAGGAGCATCTAGAAGAATGTTGGCCTTCATTGGGCTGTGGACCACTACTCTGTGGTCATCTGTACTTAGGCCATTAAGGGACAGGGGCACAACTGCCTTCTTGCCTTAATTCATGCCATATGTACTCATTGAGTACCAGTCACAAGCCCAGCACTGAAGTGGAGGCGAGGGAAATTGTGGTGAGTAACATGGCCCCTGCTCTTAGGAGTTATAGGGCAGAATGTGGTGCATCCATGCTGTGGGGCAGGAAAGGGGGTTTGGGGGACTCAGGGGGCCAGGAGGGCTTCCCAGGGGACAGGGCATCGGAAGCAGGGGAGACCTGGTGGGTGTGTGGGGGCAGTAAAGTGAAAGCGGGGGAGGGGAGGGTGGGCAGAAGGAGCTGTCTCAGCAAAGGCTGGGAGGTGATCTCTAGGGCAGAGATTGGAAGGAGCTTGGGCGGTGGTGGTTTAGGCTTGGCTTGTACCAGAAGGAAATGACGAGCCATTGCAAGGTTTTCTCAGGGCACCTAATCGATGTGCATTTTTAAAAAGAACATTCCTTTCTAATTTCTAGAGTTCATTTAATCATGGCTCTGCTTTTTGTTCTCCCACGTCAGCACTGCTGTGAGGCTGGATGGAGAGTTTCATCATCACTGAATTCCCTCGGGGGAAATGAATCAGCTGTTAGGGGCCTTTGCCTGTTTCTGACATAGGCAGCAAGTCTGGCTGGTGTCAGGGAGCTCAGAGCCTTGGGTCATTGATTAAGTTTGGAGATGCATCACTCAAGTCCTCTTCTTCTTTTTCTCTAATTTTGTTTTTAATCAGAGTGTCACTGTTACTGGCATGCAATGGCATAATTATGGCTCACTGCAGCCTTGACCTCCTAGGTTCAGGCAACCCTCCCATCTCAGCCTCCTGAGTAGTTGGGACTATAGGTGCATGCCACCACGCTCAGCTAATTTTTAGATTTTTTTTTTTTTGTAGAGACAAAGTCTCACTATGTTGCCCTGACTGGTCTCAAACTTCTAGGCTCAAGCAATCCTCCTGCCTTGGCCTCCCGAAGTGCAGGGATTACAGACAAGAACCACTGTTCCTGCCAAGTCCTCTTCTTGATATCCGCTAAATGAGCTTCTCCCACTTTGTTTATCCCTCCGAGTCTTACCACGAGTTAAACTTCTTGAAAATGCTGAGTTTTAGGCTTTTCTCCCCATAGGGAAGGCAGATAATGGACAACTGGGCCAGTTCTCCCCTCTCCTCTCTGCCAGAAGGACTTCCCCTTCCCCACCCCTCATGCCCACAACCAGCAGTCCTCCAGGGCCACCAACACAGAGGCACAGCCAGCATTCCTGCCTTGACAATGTCCTGGGGCCAGCAGAGCTCCTCCCTAGAGGGTGGGGCAGGTGGGATGATGGTACAGGATTTAGAGGAGCCTGTACAGTCTTGGCACCCACCCAGAAGAAGGACTGGTTAGGCAGAGACCATTTTTGCCTCTGATGTGAAGACTTATTCTAAACCCTAAGTTCAACCTGTGGAGGTTCTTTTCTTCAAGTCTGCACTGACCTTGGCTTGACACAAGGTTTATTTGGCAATAAAAAGATAAATAAATCGAGGGGAGGCGGACCTAAATTTAGCAAGCCATTCTAGACCACAAAAATTGTTATCTCTGGTTTCACTCAAATAGACTCAAGAGGGCCAGCCTGAGTGGGAATCACTTCGCATCTTTATGGTCCTTTAAAATAATCTGTATCCACTTCCCAAAGGCTGAATGTTCCACAGACAGTATAGTATTATGGAGAGAGTGAGGGCCTTGTGTAAGCAACGCCAGGAAGTGAAGCTTTGCCTCTCCCTGGGTGAATGGCGCATCTTTGAGCTTCAATTTTCTCACCTGTAGGAATGGAAATGATACGCATCTGTCTCGGGCCACTAGAAGAATTGTGTGAGGTGCACTCTTTAAACTGCCGAGAACAGCATCCAGCACATGTCAGGAATTCAAGAAAGAGTGGTTTCTAGCCTCTTCACGAATGTTTCTAAAGTAGAGAGGGGCAGGTTCAAGTGACAATAATCAGTCACACTGCAGTCCCCGTCCTTATTCCCAACCAATTTGAAACAGGAAGATGCAAGAATCTAACAGGAGTCTGACACCTGTTATTACTTTAGAAGTCCTAAAAGATCCTGCCAATATCAAAGCCGTGTTCACACAGTAAGCGGGCAAGTTTCCTGCAGTGGCCTGTATCACACACTGGCAATATCATCTCTTGAGTGTTTGGTTATTCTGCAAAGTTCATCCTAGAGTGTCCCTGCTCTCTGAGCTCCTCTGTAAAATTCTGATTCTAATGGTCAAGCCTCTGGCATTTGCAGAGAGGCCAGGCTCTCCTCAGGCCGTGTTTTGAGAACAAGCCAAGAGACGGACATGAGAAAGAAGTGCCACTGCTGCCAGGGAGAAATGACACTTCCTGGACTTACAACTCCCAGGGAATCAGGGGCGTTCTTCTCAGGGCCCAGATATGAGTGCGAAGTCACTTAATCAGAAGCATTTTGCAATGGCACAGCTCAGCTCTCCAGGTGCTGCAGTGGTTCCCCAAATTAGTGGCATGCTCTGTGGATAGCCGGGGGGCATTTCTCTGAGGCCCTGGATGGCATCAACTGCTGGCGGGATCTTCACTGTGCCTCCCTGGATAGTCACCCTCGCTGCAGATGGACATGACAGTGCCAGGGCCTCCTGCATGTGGAAAATTCAGTCTAGAAGTGCCCCATGACTGTTGATACTGGGATATCCCCAACATAATTCAGTGAAGCCCTCCGAGAAAGGAAATGAGGTCTTCTTGCTGTTGAAGATGTCTCACCAGTTCTTCTTTAAAAACAGTACACTTGAACTCGCACAGTTTGTATTGGCCTCCCTCCTATTTCCTGTTGCCTCTTCTCCTAGATCTCAGCTGGGCTGAAGAGCAAACAAAAATAAGCAATTTTCCACAGCAAGAATATTCGGTTTCCTCTCCCTTCTCCAAGTCCGTGGCAACATGCTGGGCCTGCAAGATCTGTGCTCCGTTTCAGCCAGTGCTGTCATCTGCTGGCTGCTTTGCCTGGAGACCCTGACGCTCCATGGCCAAATTTTAGGTCAGTTGAGCAGAATCTTAAACCACCTTCGATCACGTGCCATTCTCTCCTCATCTTTCTAGCGTCCTTTCTGATGATGTTTAGCAAATCACTCTGCATACAGTCTCTGAATTCTCTTCAGGTTTATTATGAAAGCACACAGGCAAAGAGCTGGGGGTAAAAAGCAGGGGAGTAACTGGGGAGAGGTCAGTGGTGAATTTTGAGTTGGTCGCAGTCATTTTGCTTCACTGAGTCTCAAGGGCGTTCATGTTCAGAGCTAACCACTTTATTGAGGTGTTATTTAAAGACCTCAAAATTCACCCATTTTAAGTGAATACAATTCAATGATGTTTAACACATAGAGAGTTGTGCAGACATCACCACATTCCAATTGTAAAACATTTTAGGCCGGGCTCGGTAATCCCAGCACTTTGGGAGACTGAGGCGAATGGATTGCCTAAGCCCGTGGGTTCAAGACCAGCCCGGGCAATTTGGTAAGCCCTCGTCTCTACAATAAAAAAAATTTTAAAAATTAGCCAGGCATGGCAGCACACGCCTGTAGTTCCAGCTGCTTGAAAGACTGAGGCAGAAGGATCACCGGAGCCCAGCAGGTCGAGGCTGCGGTGACCGTGAGTGTGCCACTGCACTCCAGCCTGGGTGACAGAGTAAGATTCCAACTCAAAAAAAACCATTTCTGCAATCCCCCAAGTTCACTATGCCCATTTGCCATCACTCCCCATTCCCACCCCAGTGGATTTTCTGCCTCTATGTTCAGCTTTGGGCGGTGAGAGTTTTGTCCTGTTATTATATTTACTAGTCTTTTCTGGATATCTAGTATAAAAGGAATCATATTATAAACCTTTTTTTGTGTGTGTGGCCGGTTTCTTTCACTGAACATAATGTTGTTGTTTTTTTGAGTTGGAGTCTCACTCTGTCACCCAGACTGGAGTGCAGTGGCCGCTCCCAGTCACTGCAGCCTCGACCCACTGGGCTCCAGCGATCCTTCCGCCTCAGCCTTCTGAGTAGCTGGAATTACAGGCACGCGCTACCATGCCCGGCTGATTTTTTGATCTATTGTAGAGACGAGGTCTCGCCAAGTTGCCCAGGTGGGTCTCGAACCCGCGGGCTCAGGCAATCCACTCACTTCAGCCTCCCAAAGTGTGGGATTACAGGCTGAGCCACCGAGCCCGGCTGAGCATGTTTTTAAGATTCATGTATGTTGAAGCATTTGTCAGTACTTCATTCCTTGTCATTACTAAATTGTATTCTGTTGGGCGGATATACCATGAATTGTTTATCTATTTTCAATGTTTTTTTTTTAAATATTGCAAATGGGTCTAAAATCTCACCTTTCTGGGACATCTGATGATCACACAGGTATCAGTGGGTTGTGTGCGTGCATGTACATCTAAGAGGAAGAATGAATAATTCTTGGGCTGACTTGGAAGAGATTTTTTAATCTTATCTACATTGCACTTTAAAGATACATTAAGTGTGCATGCATTTTTTTTTTTGTCAATATACCAAGTATTTAAAATATTTCTTTTTGGCTTTTAGTTCCCAAGAACATACTCACAGCGATTGATCCAGCCATTGCTAATCTAAAACCTTCTTTGAAGCAGAAAGATGGTGAATATGGTAATTTTTATGGCTTACTACCAGCATTTCTCTTTAAGTAAAGGTAAACAACCCCTGCATCACCACAGTCGGGCACATCTTGGTGAGACTAACGGGGGCTGTCAGGAGGTGTGTTTAGACCTGGGGACAATAGCACTGAGGCTGATGGTTGCAAATGGTGGCTGCCATTTTGTTTAGTTTTGATTTTTTTTTTTAGATCAGAAGTAGGAAAAACCTCCCCTCTGTTCTCCTCTAGTGACCTAAAGGAAAAATCATTTCAAAAAACAGAACTGCTCATAAATGAATGTGGATTTATTGCATCCATATTTCCTGGGGTATACAATGAACTATTTGCAAAATTGATCCCAGTGGAACCTAGGTGGGTCAGAGCCAGCTTGGGCTTTCAGGCCTTCATAGCATCCTCTTCCTCCTTACTTTTCACTTGACTTGATAAATAGCAAGGACGAGCATTTTGGTTTTCTGATTAAACCTACATGGAATCCAGACTCATGGGATTCCTGATAGAAAACTGCTGAGACTCAATAGAGCATCTAAAATATTTAGCTTTGGGTGGTGAGAGTTTTGTCCTGTTATTATATTTACTAGGTCTTTCCCCCCTGAGTATAAAGGTTAAAGTATGCTTGATATGGAAAACACAGGAGTACACCAAGAAATAGAAAGCACCTTTGTCCAAAGCTTAGAGATAGCTCTTCTGTGTTCTTCTAGCTGGTCACCTCAGCTTTCTTCTGCACTTAGCTTCTCTCAGTCCACTTCTCTTTATAACAGGGCTCCCACTCGATCCCATGAACAGCCTGGCCCCCTGCAGTGGGGGCCTGAGAGCTCTGTGCCATCTTTCCTCAGAGGTTTCTGTCTTATCTGACATTGCTAGGAGTCCCCTGGTCCTCTAGGCTGTCCTATCAGAGACTCACTGAGTTCCAGCCCAGTAGTATAACCAGGATCTGAAAACAGATCTGTACCACAGTTTGCTGTCATTTCTCAAAAACAGCCCCAGCTGGGCACAGTGGCTCAAGCCTGTAATCCCAGCACTTTGGGAAGGCCGAGACGGGAGGGTCACTTGAGGCCAGGAGTTCAAAATCAGCCTGGGCAACATAGTGAGACCCCATCTCTAAAAATATTAAAATGAAAACATTATTAAAAGCAACCTAACACAACCTCCCTCTGTAATTCAAGGTTTTTCTTATATCTAGCCAACAGAGCAGACAGCAGCTTCGTGGTTAAAGTGAGACATTATTAAGCCTCTGAGAGGCATGACTGGCACTGCCTTCAGGATGGGAAAATACATTTGTTCCCTTCTGTGGTGGAGTGGTTGAGTGGCACCTGAAGTTGGAACCAACATGTCTTAAAACTTCTAATCCCTTTTAGAATTTAATAATTTCAGGGACTGCTCACTAAGTGCTCTTGCTGGCTTAGTCTTCCATGATTTAGTCAGGGGCCCCGTTTGATTTCTATGAATTTTAATTATTGTGGCAGTCCCAGGGTAGAGCTGCAGGGGTCTCTTAGGACAGGCATACTGTGAACAGCTGTGGTTAATTGGTCTTGCATTTTTTATGAAACAGGTATAAACTTCGACCCAAGTGGATCAAGAGTTCTGAGGAAAGATGGAGTCATTGTTAGCAACTCTCTGGCAGCATTTGCGTACATTAGAGGTAGGTCAGTGAATCGAAGCTTCCTAGAATGCTAATGGATTTACTAAAGTATTATTAATAGATGCTGCATCGTTCAATTATAACACTCAGATAACTAAAGAACAATGCCTTCAAGTATGACGTGCCGACTACAGTCTTCTAAGATCCTGAAACACAAAGACCTGAATTCAGGTACAGTTGCAACCAAGCGATCAACAAGAGCACCACATGAACAGATAAAGTAGCACTTACAGGGGCAGGGGACCTAAAACCAGAATTGTCTTTTGGAGGGCAGGCCCCTGGACTCCAAGGGGCCAGGGGCCTGGACTAAGTGTTCTAGGAACCCATCTGCACCAGTGTACCGGCTAGCGTTGTAAAAAGCTGCATTCAGCTTCAGTGATTTTTTTTTTTTTTTTGAGATTCTGTCAGTGCATCTACCCATTTCATAGTGGGTGATCTATGTGCGTACCTGCCCACACCACTCTGAGTGTTCAGCAGTTTATGACCAAAAATAGCATGACCCTCATTCCCCCCCCATTCACCCTATCTCGCCCCGAGTGACTTTTCTTTGTTTCCCCCAATGAGAAAAGTCCTCAAAGGGAAGCGTTTTGCCGATGTGGGAGAGGTGAGACAAAAAATGGCAGAAGCACAAAAGGCATCAAAATCGACAAGTCCAAAAACTGTTTTGAGCAGTAGAAAAAGTGTCTTGATAGGTGTATTGCATCAAACGGAGAGTACTTTGACAGTAACTGCAGTTCAAACATGTAAGAATAAATATACAATTCTTTAATAAATAAATTCCGGGTTTTTTGGGGTCCCCCTTGTATTTAGGAGTTAGGCTTCACACATATTTTCCCCTTTGAAAAGTGGGAACCTGAGGAATGCATCTCCCAGGGCTAAAATTTGGGAAGGGACTAGGATTATTGAATTTTACCCTGCCTGGAAGAAAATGAGCCAGAAGTTTCCTTAGTAAACAAAACAGGTCATGCCCTGTGAAGACAGAGCCACTCTCTGAGTTATAAGAGCTGTTTCTCATGGTTGCCAAGGATTCCCTTGTTAATCTTCCCCACAAGGGTTGGTCAGACTCAGCCCTCTTGAATTAGCAGAGCCAAAAGACTTGCACTGTGGCTGGCCACACTGTAGGCCCCCTTTGGTGAGGGGAAGGTACGTACAAGCTTTCCTCACCATCCTCTCTGCTTATCTGAAGATAGACCGTGTCAGCTCAATCCAGTCACTCACAAGAAGCTCTAACTCAGATCACAGAGGCTTGTAAAGTCCTAGTGGAACAGGCACCTCTGGTCTTGCCTGTGGGTCTCCTTGGCATGTCTGGGTCGCTCCCTGAGGGGTCACTCTGGAGGTGGGTGGCACAGGGTTCATGCCCAGGGGTCCACAGGGCGGCACACTGCGGGTGTATGCATGGACACCAGGCTGAGCTGCTTCTACCTAAACAGGCAGTGGCCACCAGCCAGCGCCACACGGTGCCAAGTACCATCCTCGATGCTGCTAGAAAGAGGTGCCCGGCCAACTCTCAGATCCTTGGCCCAGCTGTGAGGATGCTGCCCGAGGGCTAGACTGGGGTCCCTGGGAACTCCCGAAGGACAGGCTGTTGGCAGGAGCAGCCAGGAGCCAAGAGCACCAGAAGGGCAGGTTCTGTCCCACACCAGCCTAATAGGCGGTGCAGTGAGTGAATCCAAAAGGAGATTTACCAGGTCAGGCTGCAGGTTGCTTTGACACATTAGTGCGGTCAAGACATTTTTTTTCCCGTGATAACAAAACAGAGGTTGGCAGAAGGAACATGAGGATGGTCAAGGGTCCCTGGTGATTGGTTTGAATGATCTGTGAGGTTGCTTTCCCAACAATGAGACAGCTTCTCAGGTGTGCTTGAATTTCCCTTTGCTACAATAGTACAAACCTACTCCTCGAATTCATCCTAGAATCCAGAGCGTGGATCTGAAGAAGCTCATGGAAACATTTAGAAAGAAATGGAAAGTCAAATGTAGTGACTTACACTCTTAATCCCAGCACTTTGGGAGGCTGAGGCAAGAGGATTAGTTGAGGTCAGGATTACTTAGGCAATATAGTGAGACTTTGTCTCTATAAAATAATTTTAAAAATTAGCCAGAGGTGGTGGCACACACCTGTAGTCCCAGCTACTTGGGAGGCTGAGGCAGGAGGATCACTTGAGCCCAAGAGCTTGAGGCTGCGGTAAGCTGAGATTGTGCCACTGCACTCCAGCTAGCTCAGGCAACAGAGTGAAACCCTGTCTAAAAAAAAAAAGGAAGAAGAAAAGAAAGAAAAAAAGCAAAGAAAAGAAATAAAGAAAAGAAAAGAAATGGAAAGGGAAGAGTAGTGTGTGTGTGTGTGTGTGTGTGTGTGTGTGTGTGTGTGTGTGTGTGTGTGTGTGTGTTGGAGGCTTTTAGGAGGGCAGTTTACTAGCTCAGCATAAGCTATTGTCCCCAGCAGATTGTGCCTACAGGGACTTGTTTACACAGTCTTGTCTCAGAACATGACCGCTCCCATTTCACCTAATTAGCGTTTTATTGGCATCTGGTTTGTGTGTTTACCTCACATATGACAGCAGGCATACCTTTTGTGGCCTAATATTTCCGTCACTGCCCCTGTTCCCTTGGGACAGTGGCACATGTGTCTTTAGTCTCTGGCAGAGCCTGCTATATGGATTTTCAGGGTGCAGAGGTAGCCTGGGCCAGGATAAAGAAACAGCGTCTGAGATGCCCTGGGTTGGGGAGGCATCACTGTTTCATGAGGAAGGAACTCTCGGGCATCAGACAAGCCCACGTTGAAACTGAAGTCTAATAACACATTCCAAAGTCAGCTGCATGATTCTCCTGCAAGGGAAGACAATTGGAAATCAGAGCCACCTTGTGACATAGGCGTGAATTCTGATGTATTCCCACAGTCTCCAATCTCTGGCTCCATGACGGAAATTTACTATCACATCCCTAAGTGCTGTCAGACTTGGTGCTTCTTCCAGGAGGACCCTCGGGGACCGACTGCTCCCTACATCCTCTCCAAGACAGCGGGGGCCCAGGGTGTATTATTTGGTCAAGAATACATTTGAGCTGGAGCTTATGCTGGCCCCAGACTCAGAATCTAGGGGTCAAAGGGCCTTCAAGGCTATGGGCCACAGTTCTGAGGTCCCCAAGATCATGCTATGGCTGAAACAATTCAGGTCATTCACTCTAGCCTAGGATGAGCCCAGGCCAAACTTAGAATGATACCAGCAATAGCACCAGGAAAGGAATTCTATTTTCCCAGAATATTTCCTGGGAGAAGCGGTCGCAAAAGCCTAATGCAGTCCAAGTTTATTCTAGAAAACAGATGGAGAGCCCTCAGTGTAAAGCCTGGAGCTGTAGCGGGAACCATGGCCTGAGCCCGGGGTCCCAGCCAGGTGGTGTGGCTTTGGACAAGTGACTCAGCTACGACAAAAAGGGTTAGGACAGCTCGTCTCTGAGATTCCATCTAATCAACATCCATAACATTAAAATAATCTATTCAGAAGACTAGGATGTTTCATTCCAATGGGCTGCCAAGCCTGGCCTATGTTCTCTGTCTTTGGTGGTGGCTGGATCTCGGTGGAGTTGGTATGGACAGGCCCTAGTGAGTATTCACTTAGCAGGAGGTGTGCCTGAGCCGGGAGCCATCTGAAGTGAGACGCTCCCTTCCAGTAGAACCCAAACCCACACCACCAAGGAGAGGAGGAGCAGGAGAAGAAAGGGAACAGACTTGATAGGGCCCAGTCCCCAGGGCACCAAGCCTAGTGCTTAAATCCTGCCACCTTCCCCAGAAATGAAGAGTCCCTCCTTCTCTCACGAAAGATCCGTGTCTGTATTTGACCAAGTCTGCTAAATACCTCAACCCTTAGGAAAAATATAAATATTGTTATTAGTAGCAGCACAAACACAACTTACTTTCCCTCCCTCAGCCAAAATAACTTTTGAATTAAGACGTTCACATCTTCAGGAGAGCGATGAGACTGTACTGGCCAGGGCAATGGTAACAAAGAACAACACCTTTCAGTCCACTAACTCTACTGGTGACTTGAGCTGCCATTGAAGGAACAGGACGTTTTGGGTTTCAAGAAGATAAGCTGTCCCAGTTCCACCCCTCCAGGCAGGTCACAGCAGCTCGGTCCTTTGGCTATGCACTAAACTTGACAGCTCTTGTTTTGTAACTCCAGTCTGGACCTCTGGGGAAGAACAGAGGTCATGAAGACAAACAATCCTACTTATTCCTTTGAAATCAAAGAGGGGAGCAGTGTGCCTGGAGGAAGATCCATTAGTAGAAGATCCACGCATGCCCCCCACAAAGAGCTCACCGTTCAAGGCCTGAGTTCCAGGACAGATGCTTGAGCATCTGTATCAGGGGTCAGCAAGCTGGCTTCCAGACCAGATCTACAAATAAAGTTTTATTGGGACACAGCCATGCATTCTGGTTTATATATTGTCTGTGGTTGCTTTCTCCCTGCAACAACAGAGTTGAATATTTGCAACAGAGACCACATGGCCTGTAAAACCCAAAATATTTACCACACAACCATTACTGGAAAAAATCTGTCAACTCCTGATCCCTGTTATGAGGGAGTTAACTGAATCATTATTTCCTAGTGCAGGGGTAATAACACCTCGAGGGGTATACAACTGTAAAGTGAAGATAGTGACAGTAAAAAAGTGAAGTAAATTGGCCATGGTGGCTCATGCCTATAATCCCAGCACTTTGAGAGGCTGAGTTGGGAGGATTACTTGAGCCCAAGAATTCAAGACCAGCATAAGCAACATAGCGAGACCTCATCTTAAAAAATAAAAAAGCAACCGGGCATGGTGGCTCAAGCCTGTAATCCCAGCACTTTGGGAGGCTGAGGCAAGAGGATTGCCTGAACTCAGGGGTTCGAGACCAGTCTGGGCAACTTGGTGAGACCTCGTCTCTACAATATATCAAAAAATTAGCCAGGCATGGTAGTGCATGCATGTAGTTCCAGCTACTTGGAAGGCTGAGGCTGAAGGATTGCCTGAGCCCAGCAGGCCGATGCAGGGTGGCCGTGAGCATGCCACTGCACTCTAGTCTGGGCAATAGAGTGAGACTCTGACTCAAAAAACAAAAAATAAAAAAAGCAAAGTGTTCCTTTCCATGCAGAGTTAGTGTAAGGACTAAACCTACGTAAGGGTTCAGATGAAGACACGTAATACATATTAGCATTCCTTTTATTTCTATCTGTAGATACAGAATCCATTTGGATGCAGGAAAAACTATTAGAACTTTATGTTTTATTTTTGTATTTTAATATTTTATTAAAATAGTTATATCTTATTATATCATATTTTATATTAGAGTCGGCCTTCTGTATCTGTGGGTTCTACATCCGTGGAGTCAACCAACCACAGGTTGAAAATATTTTTAAAAAACGAATTGTTAAGATGCTAGAGAGGATGATGCACTGTTGGTGGAGTGTAAACTAATACAACCTCTGTGGAAAACAGTGTGGCGATTCCTAAGAGATCTAAAAATTGACCTCCCCCATGACCCAGCAATCCCCCTTCTAAGACTACACCTGGAAGAACTCAAGTCACTCTATAAAAAAGTTACCTGTGCACACATGTTTATTGCATCACTATTCACAATAGCAAAAACATGAAATCAACCGTGCTGCCCATCGAAAGTAGACTGGATAAAAAAATTGTGGTACATATACACGATGAAATATTAAGCAGCCATAAGAAAGGACAAAATTATGAACTTCGCAGCAACTTAGATGGATTTAGGGTCTGTAATACTCAACGATCTATCACAGAAACAGAGAACTGAGTACCACATGTTCACATGTTCTCACTCATAAGCAGACCAGAACAATTATCACAATACTGTAAGAAAGGGATTGGCAGCAGCAGGAAACTGCCAGGGAATGGAAGGGGGCACACTTCATCAACAAGGGTACCTGGTCTCAAACCAGGTGACCTGGAGACCAAAGTAAGTCCCAAACTTTACCTGTACAATGACCATTTGTATACCTAACCCTGAATTGTACCCTACATCTTTAAAATAAAGATTTGTTTTAAATGAATCATTAAGCCACAGCATTTATAATTTATTAAAAATGTGTTCTGTTTTTCTTTAATATAAAGAATTTTTCAACCCCCCTTAAAATGAATTGTTGCATCAATAGTGAATATGTACAAACTTTTTTCTTGTCATTACGCCCAAAACAATACAACAAATATTTATATAGCATTTATATTGTATTAGATATTATAAGTAATCTAGAGATGTTTTAAAGTATGTAGGAGAGCTGTGTAGGTCATATACAAATACTTCATCATTTTATATAAGGGACTTTAGCATTCATGGATTTTGGTATCCATGGGGCTCCCAGAACCAATCCCTCACAGATACTAAGGGATGATTTTATATTTATATTTATTTTTTAATCTAAAAAAAATGGGATTACGTTTTGCTAACATCTATTGTATTATTCTTTTCTTTTCTTTTTTTTTTTTTTTTTGAGTTGGAGTCTCACTCTGTCGCCCAGACTGCTCCCGGCCACACCCGGCTGATTTTTTGATTTATTGTAGAGATGAGGTCTCACTGCCCAGGTGGGTCTCGAACCTGTGGGCTCAGGCAATCCACTCACCTCAGCCTCCCAAAGGCACGGATTACAGGGTATTATTATTTTCACATGTATACTTCATGCATAAATTATCTGCAGGGAGCAAATAATCGACTAATAACAGCTATCACTTTATTGAGCATTTACTATGTGTCATTGAGTATTCTAAGAGCTCTATAAGAATTAACTCGTTTCCTTATAACAGCTCTATAATAAGAAGGTACTATGAGCTCCATTGTACAGATGAGGAAACTAAGGCACAGAGAGGTTATGTGATCTGTCCAAAGTCACACAGCTGGTGAGTGGCAGATCTGAGTTTGAGCTCAGAGGAGTCTGACTGTTGAGTTCCTCTACTATGAGGTTTTCTCATATACATACATATATTGACTACATATACTCCAAAACTTTCTCAAAAAATCCATGAGGCTATGGGCTATATGGCCAGTTAGGTGTGGATGCTCTCAAAGATGCTGGACTGGCATTCTTCAGCAGTCTCCGATGTGAGCAGACATCGGTTTCTGTGAGACTTTGAACTGGTAAGGACTGACCATCCTCCCAGCTCCTGACTATTCTCTTCCTCCTGCAGCCCACCCGGAGCGTGCCGCCCTGCTGTTCGTGTCCAGTGTCTGCATCGGCCTGCTCCTCACATTGTGTGCCTTGGTCATCAAAGTGTCCTGTGCCAAGGACTTCCAGGAGCTGCAGCAGGGGAGGGAGAACCTGGTGCCAGGAAGTGACAAGACCGAGGAGGACAACGAGGATGAAGCAGAGGAGGAGGACTCCTCTGACTCTGATTTTCCAGGGGAACTGTCTGGGTTTTGCAGGACTTCATATCCTGCCTACAGTTCCATAGAAGCTGCGGAGCTGGCAGAAAGGATTGAGCGCAGGGAGCAAATCATTCAGGAAATATGGATGAACAGTGGTTTGGACACCTCACTCCCTAGAAATATGGGCCAGTTCTACTGAGAACCAGGTGCACCTTGATGCGATCGCGCTTTCTGAAGAGGGAAGGATCCAAGATGCCCCTCCTGTTGCTTCCCGTACCTTCTGTGAAGGAGCATTTGTCATGTCACCCAATACTGGTGAGGCCAAGAAGCTATTAAAGGGACATTTCAAGCAGTTTCCAGCACAGTCCAAAATAAAGTGGGAGGGAAGGAGTCTTTGTTTTCTGGATTTATTTGAATTCATGTCTATGCATTAACAAATCCGTATAGAATTAGAATCCACATGTCTTGAGTGCTTATAATGCTAGGTACTGTTCTAGCTGCTTTTGTTTTTTTTTGAGTTGGAGTCTCACTCTGTCGCCCAGATTGGAGTGCAGTGGCCGCTCCCGGCCACCGCAGCCTCGACCTGCTGGGCTCTGGCGATCCTTCCGCCTCAGCCTTCCGAGTAGCCGGAATTACAGGCATGCGCTACCACGCCCGGCTGACTAGCTGCTTTTTATATCCTAAGTCATTTCATCTTCACAGCCTCATGAAATAGTGCTGCTACTCTCATTTTATAGATGAGTAAGCAGAATATCCCTCTATATCCATAAAATAATTAAACTGATACTCAGGACCACAAACATGGCTCATGGGTGATTTTCATCACTAACATTATTTGTTTAGAGCTAGGGTCAGCAACTTTTTTTTAAATTTCTTTTTTATATATATATATACTTTTTTATTTCAATAGCTTTAGGGAGTACAAAAATAGTTTTGGTAACATGGTTACATTGTACAGGGGCAAAGAAGTCTGGGTTTTAAGTATACCCCCCACCTCTACTGGGCACATTGTACCTGATAGGCGATTTTTCTTCCCTTCACCTTTTCTTCCTCCCCCTTCTGAGTCTTCAGTGTCAGTCATACCATTCTCTATGCCTTTGCAGATCCTTAGTTTTGCTCCCACTTGTGAGAACATGCGGTGTTTGGTTTTCTGTTCCTGTGTTAGTTCACTTAGGATGATGTTCTCAAATTCTATCCAAGTGGCTGCAAAAGATGTTATTTCACTCTTTTTCATGGCTGAGTACTATTCCATAGAGTATTTAGGCCACATTCTTATTATCCACTGATAATAGACTGTTGATAGACACTGATATCCATTGATAATCCACTGTTGATAGACATGTAGGTTGATTCCACATCTTTGCAATTGTGAATTGTGCTGCAGTGAACATGTGAGAACAGGTATCTTTTTTATATAACCATCTCTGTCCCTTTGGGCGGATACCTAGCAGTGGGATGGCTGGGTCAACTGGTACATCTACTTTCAGTTCTTTGAGAAGTCTCCGTACCTTTTTCCATGGAGTTTGTACTAATTTACACTCCCACCAACAGTGCATAAACGTACATCTGCACCAGCTTCAATTTTTTTTTTTTTTTAAGAATGACCATTCTGACTGGTGTAAGACGGTTTCTCATTGTGGCTTTAATTTGCATTTCCGTGATGTTGAGCATTTTTCCATATGTTTTGACCATTTGTATCTCTTCTTTTGACAGATGTCTGTTCATGTCATTTGCCCACCTTTTAATGGGGTCATTTGTTTTTTTCTTGTTGATTTGAGTTATTTGTAGATTCTGGATATTAATCCTTTGTTAGGTATATAGTTTATAAATATCCTCTCCCATTCTGTAGGTTGCCTATTTGCTGTACGAAACTTTTTAGTTTCATTAATCCCATTTATTTATTTTTGTTTTTGTTGCATTTGCTTTTGGAGTTTTAGCCATAAAATCTTTGCCTGGGCCAATGTCCAGAAGAGTTTTTTCTAGATTTTTCTTCTGGGATTTGTATGGTTTCAGGTCTGACATTTAGGTCTTTAATCCACCTTGAGTTGATTTTTGTATATGGGGAGAGATAGGGATCAAGTTTCATTCTTCTGCCTGTAACTATTTTCCCAGCACCATTTGTTGAATGAGGTGTCCTTTTCCCAGTGTATGTTTGTGTCTGCTTTGTCAAAGATCAGTTGGTTATAGGTATTTGGGTTTATTTCTGGATTTTCTATTCTGTTCTATTGGTTCATGTGTCTGCTCTTGTACCACTACCATACTGTTTTAGTTACTACTGCCTTGCAGTATAATTTGAAGTCAGGTAATATGATCCTCCAGCTTTGTTCTTTTTGCTTATAAGTGTTTGACTGTTCTGGCTCTTTTTTGATTTCATATGAATTTTAGGATTTTTTTTTTCTAACTCTGCGAAAAATGATGTTGGTCGCTTGATAGGGACTCCATTGGATCTATAGATTACTCTGGTCATTTTAACAATGTTGATTCTTCCAATCCATGAGCAAGGGCTGTTTCTTCCTTTATTTGCGTTCTCTACAATCTCACCAGTGTTTTGTAATCCTCCTTGTAGAGACTTTTCACCTCCTTGGTTAAATATATTTCTAGGTATTTTAGCTTTTTGGCTGCTATTGTAAATGGAATTGGGTTATTGGTTTAAGTCTGGCCAAGAGTCTGGCTAGTTACAACACATGTCAACTGCTTTTTCTCTTCTTCATACTATGTGGCTATTATCACTTCTTTGATAAGTCATGGGGCCCACTGCTGGTCCTGCTTCTCTCTGGATGCCGAGAAAACTCTCCATCTCGGTTTACTCTGTAGGAGAAACACAATCTAGCTGTCTCTAGTTGGCCATCTTAATCTGTAATTCCCACCATTTTCTTCAAGGGCAAGATGATAAATATTTTTAGGCATTGTGGATCTATCCTCTCAGCCACAATCACTCAACCCTCCATTGTAGCTCAGAAGCAGCCACAGCTAATACATAATGAGTGAACATGCATTGTTCCAATAAAACTTTATTTGTGGACAGTGAAATGTAAATTTTATTTAATTTTCACAAGTTACATATTCCTTTTTTTTTTCCCCCAAATCAACCACCTAAAAATGTAAAAAACTGGCTGGGCACGGTGGCTCATGCCTGTAATCCCAGCACTTTGGGAGGCCAAGGCAGGAGGAGGACTACTTGAGCCCCAAGAGTCTGAGACTAGCCTGGACAACATAGCGAGGTATCATCTCTACAAAAGACAAAATTTAAAAATCAGCTGGATGTAGCCGGGCTTGGTGGCTCAGCCTGTAATCTTGCGCCTTTGGGAGGTTGAGGTGAGTGGATTGCCTGAGCCCGTGGGTTCAAGACCCGCCTGGGCAACTTGGAGAGACCTCATCTCTATAATAAATTCAAAAAATTAGCCAGGGGTGATAATGCGCACCTGTAATTCCCGCTGCTTGGAAGGCTGAGGCGGAAGGATCGCCAGAGCCCAGCAGGTCAAGGCTGCGGTGGCCAGGAGCGGCCACTGCACTCTAGTCTGGGTGACAGAGTGAGACTCTAACTCAAAAAAAAAAAAAAAATCAGCTGGATGTGATGGCAGGCGCCCGTAATCCCAGCTGCTTGGGAGGCTGAGATGAAGGGATCACCTGAGCCCAGGAGGTTGAGGCTAGGTGAGTGAGCCATGATCATGCCACTGCACTCCTACCTGGACAACAGAATGAGACCCCAACTCAAGAAAAAACAAAGGTAAAAACCATTCTTAACTTTAGGGCTATACAAAAACAGAGAGCAGGAAATGAATCTGGCCCACAACCTGTTTTTGTAAATAAAGTCTGGTTGGCAAAGTCTAAAATATTTACTTTCTTGCCTCTTACAGAAAAAGTTTGCTGACTCCTGGTTTAGAGTTTAAAAGTGCAGAGCTTCCCGTGGTAAAGCCATTAACCAGGATACCCAACAGTCCTGAGGGAGAAATCCAGCAGAGTTAGCTGTCAAATCATTGCAAAAACTGACACTACTACACCGGGGGAGATGGTGGGTTCCTTCAGAAGTCTCCCCCTGGTGGACAGAAAGTTACAGCTGTAGGGTAGAATAAGATTTTTTAATTTTTTGTCCCAGTGGAGCTTTGAGTATAAAAATGATCCTGTTCTATACCTCAGCTGGCTACTACAATGAGCTCGCTCTGCTTTATTCCTTCTTCCTTTACCTCATCACCCTTCAACCCTGCACAAATACATAGATGACGAAGCTGGAGGCTGCCCAGTTATGTTTTGGGGCCCATGTCACACAGCTAGAAGGTGCTGGGACTGACTCAGTCCTGAGTGATCAGGCAATATGTAGCTGTTTCTTCAGGACCCCGGAAGGCACAGGTAATAAGGAAGGCATTTCTCTTTCAGTTCCAGACCATCAGGATAAAAGCCCTGTCCAAAGAATGCCAGACGAGGGTGGGTGTCGAGTGAGAAGGATTGGGCAGAGGGTCTGTGGCATTTTTAGAAACTGACTTGAAATCCACATAATGTCAAATTAACCCTTTTGGTCTGGTTTGGTGACTCATGTCTGTAATCCCAGTACTTCAGGAGGCCGAAGCGGGAGGATCACTTGAGCCCAGGAGTTCAAGACCAGCCTGAACAACATGGCAAGACCTTTTCTCTACAGAAAATAAAAAAAAGTAGCCAGGCATGGTGGCATGTGCCTGTAGTCCGGCTACTTGGGAGGCTGAGGCAGAAGGGTTGCCTGAGCCCAGGAGGTCAAAGCTTCAGTGTGCTGGGATCACACACTCCAGCTTGGGCAACAGGGTGAGACTCTGACGCATACACATATACACACACACAAAAACCATCTTAAAGCAATCAACTCAGTGGCATTTAGTCCATTCATGCTGTGCAACCATCACCTCTATCTAGTTCCAAAACATTTTCATCACCCCAAAAGAAAACTCCATATCCATTGAGCGGTCACTCCCTCCAGCCCCTGATATCCTCCAATTTTCTTTCTGTCTCTATAGATTTACCAGTTCTGGATAGATGGGATTGTACAATATGTATCTTTTGCGACTGCCTCCTTTCACTCAACATAATGTCTTCCAGGTTCATCCATGTTGTAGCATGTGTTATGACTGAATAATATTCCAGTGGGTGGATAGACCACAGTTTGTTTATCCAGTTGGTGGACATCTGTGTTGTTCTTTTGGCTATTGTGAATAGTGCTGCTGTGATCATTTGTGTGTGATGTTTTACCAGCACAAAACAGCAACTACAGACAAAGCTGGTGAGAAATCCTGGGTTCTCATTCAATGGGAAAAAGAGGAAAGTGATGGGAAATCAGTGATACCCTCTCTTCCACCTGCTGATCTTGCCAATTTCTTTCTTTCTTTCTTTCTTTCTTTTTTTTTTTGGAGTCAGGACTTCACGCTGTCTCCCAGTCTGAAGTGCAGTGGTATGATCACAGCTCACCGCAGCCCCAACCTCCTGGACTTAAGTGATCCTTTCACCTCAGCCTCCTGGGCTTAAGTGATCCTTTCACCTCAGCCTCCTGAGTAACTGGGACTACAGGTGCAAGCCACCAAGCCTGGCTAATGTTTTTTTTAAATTTTTTTTAGAGGTAAGGTCTTGCTCTGTCATCTAGAACTCCTGGTCTGAAGCAATCCTCTCACCATGGCCTCCCAAAGCGTTGGAATTACAGGCATGAGCCACCACGCCCAACCAGTTTTAAAGCCAGCTTCCCTTACACAGACTCCCTGCAAGTAGGAGAGCAGGGATGGGTCAAGAGACGTGTCACACAGATGGGCTGGGGTAGTTGGGTGGAGACTAAAATTCCTCAGCTCTTCCTGGTATCTGAGTCCTCCATGCATAGTGTGGAGGATGGGGAGGAGTTGAGTGGTTGAGGATGACCTATTTTAACTTTGAATGAGAGAGAAATCTATTCTAGATCATAGCAGAGGATGAAATGAATTCCATTGTCCAAGTGCTTCATAACAATTTTGTTCTGATCAAAGAGAATCCTTGTCCTTTCATTTCCCTGAGTTCAGCAGGGAACATTTTAACATCTCAACTCCCAGAGTGGCTGCCTCTATTTCCAATTCCCAAGTAGTGCCTTCTCTGTCTGCATGAACACAAATGCCATCCATGACTGTCTTCTTGGGGCTGAAGACAGCATGGTGGCTGAAGGTGTTCACTTTACCAGTTGGAGGAAGTACCCATACTGACCTCGGTCACAGTGCTGTTCTTGAATTTCACAGTGGGTTTTCTCTTTTCTGAATTTCTCCATCAACCCCAGCATACACACACATGCACGCACACAGACACATGTGCATACCCTCCTAGGATCCCTGCAGAGGCAGCTGGACAACAGGCCTGCCAAGGCGAGGGTCAGTCTTTGACCTGTGCAAACAGTGTGTTATTTATTTGCATTTTCTGAGCCCAAAAGAAGAATGCCATGTTCTTCTCATGGACAGAGCCCAAGGATCCTGCTGAGATTCTGTTTGGCTGGGCACGGTGCCCAGGAGGAAAATGACCAAACCAGATTTGGATGAGGGCTTACGGATGGGCCGTGGTGGCTGGGAGGAAGTGCCTGGGTGGCAGTCCTCCCAGGGAGCGCGGGACTCACACAGGCTGCTGCTTCTGAGCTTTGTGCTTTTCTAGGCAGCAGGGCCCCCACTGTTTCCAAGCTGCGGGGTCCCAGAAGTCCTGTGAAAAGAGGTTAGCTCTCTCCAGGAGGTGTCCACCTCAGTTTTTTGCGGCTAACGCTTACTTTCAATCCATGAGCTGCCTGATAGAAAGTTCTGCTAAATTCTGCTCTTCTGGCTTCACCTGAACTTTTAGAAGAGCTAGTGGCACTTTGTAGTGACCATGGCATTTGCTGCCACATCAGAGAAAAGCAGCACACACCCAGAGGCCAAGTGGGCTCCCAGGAGCCTGCAAGTAGTCCCCGTGTTGAGCCCACAAATAGGAAAGGGCATGATGTTGGTGCCCTGTTTCCAGGTCAGGCACCCAGCCCAGCATCTGTAAAGGGTAGCTGTGCCTGGCCCACACCTGTGTCCTCTTTTGCAGAGAATCACCCCTCACCCCTTTCTTACAGGTGTTTCTCCAGAGAGTCCTCCCTCTATAAGTCTTTCTTGCTAGAGTCTATCTAGAAAATGACTCATAGCATCCAGTGGGGGGTTGCGGGCAGAATGCTAGGCTTTGTCAGGCCACAATGCTGGGGCGGCATCACCCACAACCCCAGTGGGAGCCAGATGGAACGTCAGGGACCCTCCCCGCTAGCTAATGGTGTCAGGAAAAGTCAGCCATTCACACACCCAGCATTTAGACAGTCTTAGAGAGGGGTGTCCACAGGAGTCCCCTTCCAAACTCCCCCTGGCCTTCTCCAGGAGTCCCTGGAAGTCACTTACTGTTCCCTGTTCTTGGGGAGCCAGAGCCCAACGCCAGGCAGGCAGGGGCGCGGAGCAAGCCTTTCCTGTGCTCTTCCTGGGGCTTGATGCTGCTCCCTGCAGCCCACACTGTCTAGAAGGACCTCCTGAGATGTGCCACTGCCTCAAATTTCCACCTAAATCTCTGTCCCTCGCCCCAGACCCCGGAATGCTGACATTGGCCAGACTGGATGTGACTCTGCCCTACCTATGGATTCAGGGTATCCTCACCCGCTGTGTCACTTTTGTCTCCTAGTTTCTGCTCTGGCTGGGTCCTAACCCTGTCTTGGGTGACCTAACTGTGCCTCAGTTTCCTTATCTATAAAATGGGTATAAAGATAGTGTCTATTTTTTTTTTTTTTGAATCAGGGTTTTACTCTGTCACCTAGACTGGAGTGCAGTGGCATGAACATGACATGAGCATTGGCCTCCTAGGCAAGGCAAACCTTCCACCTCAGCCTCTCTAGTAACTGGGATTTCGTTTTGATTTGTTTTTGTAGAGACAAAATGTAAAGACAAACGTAGAGACAAAATGTTGCCTAGGCTGTTCTTGAACTCCTGAGTTCAAGTAATCCTCCTGCCTTGGCCTCCCAAAGTGCTGGGATTACAGGTGTAAACCTCTGAACTTGGCCGATAGTATCTACTTTCTAGTGGTGTTGAGAGTGGTGGAACTTTACACGTTAATGACAACATCATCAATGATTTCTTCCACCTGAGCCACAGTCACCAGTAGACCATGCGGCCAAGGCTGCAGCATTTAGAATACACTAAGGGCGCCTCACAAAACTCAAAGGTATCGTAAGAAGAGGTCCTTGATGGAGAGAGCAAGGCTGCCTCCTTCAGCACTGCTGTGGAGGAGAAACCTTTCATCTGCAGAGCTCAGAGGGAAGTGTCAAGGCCTGCACTTCCATGGCACCTACAGCCAAGTCCACTGTCAGGTCTCCCACGCATGGATTTAAGAAGCCGTGCTCAGTCTTGCCAATGAGGTTATAACCCGCAACGATGGGCACTGGTTTTAAAAGCCCACTGTGAGCCTGACCACCAATGTGGAGTTGGCCAGACTCCATCCCAAGACTGGATAGTAGCCTTGGAGATTAAATCCCAAATACTCCAACTTACGCTCTGTTGACTGGAAGCCTCACTGGTCCAAAGCCAAAGAGAAGGGCAGAAAGAACCATGAGACCTTGTCTGCTACACGAGGGAGAATCCAGGAAGCCAGCTGGCAATCTGGGGTCACCCCATCCTATTTGGGATTTTCAAATCAACAGGTACCTCCTCTGGGCGGGGCACAGTGCCAGGCTCCCTGGAGAATGAACGAGAGGTTGTTCATCACAGATGCTGACAGGACTGTGCTGTCCAGAACTGAGCCGCTAGCTACATGCAGTCATTTACATTTAACTTTTCTTTCTTTCATCTTTTCTTTCCTCCTTCCTTCTTTCCTTCCTTTCTTTCTCTTTCCTTTCTTCTTTTTTTCTTTCTTCTTTCCCTCCTTTCTTCCTTTCTTCCTTCCTTCTTTTTTTCTTTCCTTCTTCCTTTCTTGAGTTGGGGTCTCACTCTGATGCCCAGACTGTAGTATAGTGGCATGCTTGTGACTCACCACACCCTCAACCGCCTAGGCTCAGGCGGTTCTTCCACCTCAGCTTCCCAAGCAACTAGAGCTACAGGTACATACCACCACGCCCAGCTAATTTTTTTTCATTTTTTGTAGAGACGAGGTCTCACTATGTTGCCTAGGCTGGTCTTGAACTCCTGGGTTCAAGTAATCCTCCTGCCTGCCTGAGCCACCACAACTGTCCATATTTACATTTAACTTAAATCAATTAATAAAATTTAAAAGTCAGCTACTATGCTGCACTAGTCACATTTCAAGGGCTCAGTAGCTACACAGCCAGAGGCCACTGTCTTGGAAGTTGTGCATAGCTCTATTGACAATGCTCAGTGAGTGTATTAATACTGACATGGAGACAGTTCTGTGATATTTCCCTGGCCTCACCAACCAAGGGTGTCATCAGACAGCAAAATTTCATGCACAGAATTTGGGACCCCAGCACCACCCTAACACACCTCTGCTCACCCTCCTGGGATGCCCCCATGTACCCCGAATCTTCAAGCTCCAAAGCCTCAGTGCACAGGTTCCCAGGCAGGGTTGCAGCCTCTCATTCATGGGCTCTGACCCCCTGCAGAGCCACGATCCCAGGAGTGCCCCTCTCTGCCCTGGCCACCCTCAGGCCACTGCTCCTTTTTGTTTTACAACACACAACCTGGCCATGGTCCTGTGGCAATTGCTATCACTGTCACTTCTTTGGGCACTGCTGCCACTGTTAACTCCCTTTGTCCCCTGAGAAGGGTATCACTATCTAGAAGAGTCTATACCAGGGGTGTCCAACCTTTGAATTCCCTCGGCTGCATCAAATATAACCTTTTGGCTTCCCTGCACCACAATGAGTAAAGAGGAATTATCTTGAGCCACACATAAATTATATAATATAGTTAGCAAATATTCATAATAAAACTTCTTTTACTATTTCAATTATAAAGTTCAGAAAAATGAAAACAATACAAAACTAGTGGGGAATTTGACCTTGTTTTTGTAAAACTAATCTATCAGTATCTGGTTCGATGGAAGTGGTCACAATTCTTTTTTTTTTTTTTGAGTTGGAGTCTCACTCCGTCTCCCAGACTAATGGGCGCTCCCGGCCACCGCAGCCTCGACCTGCTGGGCTCCAACGATCCTTCCGCCTTAGCCTTCCGAGTAGCCAGAATTACAGGCGCGCGCTACCACACCCGGCTAATTTTTAAAAATTTTATTGTAGAGATGAGGTCTTGCCTGCCCAGGCGGGTCTCAAACCCGCGGGCACGGGCAATCCAATCACCTCAGCCTCCCAAAGGAGCGGGATTACAGGTTGAACCACCGAGCCCGGCTGTGGTCACAATTCTTAGTGAGTTCTCAAGGTGCTCATCAGAAATGCTTGTTCAAATTTTACTCTTAGTGTCTTTCATAATTGAAGACAGAACAGCTGCTCACAAATGCATGTGCTGCCAAAGAGCAGTGTAATGAATAAGGTGTGATGGTGAACTTCAAAAATGGAGCTACACATGGGGTCACGAAGAAAATAAATGCTGAAAAGCACATGATGTTAAAAAGACTTCATGGGGCCGCATTACTAACTGTGCAGGGCCTGTGGGCGGCAGGTGGGACATGCCTCGTCTACAGGATTCCTTCTCCTGATTCCACAGGCCATGAGCATCCCAGGAACAGTCCAGAGCAGCCTCAGGCCAGACCTCTGTCACACGGGGACCCTACCTCCCTTATTCCCCAGATGGACTTCTTGAGGACTGCAATTCCTCCCCTCCTCTTTTCCATGAGCAAATTCAGCAGAAGCCCTTTCTTTCTCCATCAGACATTTAACCTCACAAGACACAGTGTAAGGATGACAGTGGGCCAGGCACTGTGACTCACGCCTGTACTCCCAGCACTTCAGGAGGCTGAGACAGAAAGATTGCTTGAGCCCAGGAGTTCGAGACCAGCCTGGGCAACATAGCAAGACGTCATCTCTACAAAATTTTTTTTTTTAAAGTAGCCAAGCATAGTGGCACTCACATTTAGTTGCAGCTACTCAGGAGGCTGAGCTGAAAAGATCATCTGAGCCCAGGAGGTCGAGGCTATGGTGAGCCATGATAGTGCCACAGCACTCCAGCCTGGGTGACAGAGTGAGGTCCTGACTCGAAAGAAAGAAAGAAAGAGAGAAAGAGGGGGAGAGAGAGAGAGAGAGAGAGAGGAAGGAAGGAAGGAAGGAAGGAAGGAAGAAAAAGGAAGGAAGGAAGGAAGGAAGGAAGGAAGGAGGAAGGAGAGAGAATGCTAGTAAATGGCCAAACCAAGTGGCGCTGGGAGCACAGGGAGAAAGTGATTCCACTGAATGGGCTAGGAGAGGCTTGTCAGAGACAGTGGTCAGTGCAGTCCTCAAAGAATAGGCAGAATTTTCCAAGATGAAGGCAGGAAAAGGAGTAGCCCAGTAGGCCAGGAGGTGGGAAGAGGAACAGCATATTTGGGAATAGGGAACAGCCAGAGAGAGGAGTGCATGAAAAAGGCTAAAGGGAGAAAGGGGGCCTGGGGGGAGGTGCTCTGCATGCCAGGCTGTGGCACATGTCTGACGTCCTGGCTCTAAGGACAGCATCACCCACTTTGGGTGGCATCCCTCCACTTTCCTGGGACAAAGACAATATCCAGAACAGGTAAGAGACCCACAGCCAAGAGTGGGCTGGGTCTGGTCTCAAACTTTGGCTTTCTGATTCTTGAAATAGTCATTGCTCCTGATTTTAAGATTGCTGATCACCATTCAGTTCACCTCAATGTCTTGGAAATACCAAATTGTGTCTTAATTCTGTTGGAAAAATTAAAATCAGTGCTCTAAGAAAGCTATTCTGGTGACTGACTCGTGTGGACACTTTAAAATGCAATTAATATCACCAACACAAATGGATGTCAAGGGCCTGACGAGATTACTTCTAACGGAGGGCTTGTTTGAAAGGGTTCCAATCTGTGCTGGAGATTGCTCGCTTCATTGATGTTAATTGCATTTCTTTCCAATGGGCCCAACAGAAAATCCAATTGGGAATTTATCTCCAGGTGAACATGCCACCTTCCTGCTTTTAAGCGAACTGCTCACGATAGCATGAGCTCAGACCGCAGGAACAGGACAGAACAAAGAAAGGAAAGCTGTTCACTTCTGATTGGGGTTACACAATAATTCCCTGCACTTTCTCTGCTCCAAACTCATGACTCCATGGATCGGGTCCTTTTAAGAAAAGAAAAATAGAGCCTGTCATTTCCCATTGTTTCAAGGACGAAATCTAGCCTGGGAAAGATTAAGGGAAGAGGAAGGGGACTCGTGTTCAGATGACTAAGCACCCGTCTGACCTGGAAAGGCCTTGATTCCTTTCTGAGGAAGGGAAGGAGCTCCAATTAGCGGCGTGTATGAAAGAATGACATCACCTCACTAAAAGAGAAAAAGGAAAATCTTCCCCACTCACCAACAATGCACCAGCAAGAGAATGTGTTACTAAGCTGTGAAGAATTCACAAACCCAGTGAGTTGCCTCCCAGGTCTGAACCCCCACACTTCCTTCCTTAGAACTTGACCTCTGATTGTAAAGCCCTGGACCCTGGAAGAGGCGTGTGCTGGTCGGCAGAGGGAACGTCACACGGACACAACAGGCTGGGCTAGCCCGGGCCCGGGTTTCTGTTAAATGAGCCTCTGTCACTCAGTTCTTGTACACTGCTTATTGAAGATGTCTTGGGAAAAAGACCCTCTGCTCTAAAAAATAATAATAATGCACCACATTGTGTTTATAAATGAGGCAGTTCTCTATGTATTGACATGAACACTTCTTGAAGTCATTACTAAATAATACATAGGTTATGATACTATGTAGGTTAAAAAAAAAAAAAAAAGACTCAAGGCAAGGTGCAGTGGCTTGTGCCTGTAATTCCAACACTTTGGAAGACCAAGGCAGAAGGATCACTTGAGTCCAGGAGTTCGAGACTAGACTGGCAACATAGCAAGATTCTATCTCTTCGAAAATTTTTTTTTAAAGATTCAAAAGACCCATATGTTTTTCTATGTATGAATAGAAATATCTAGGTTAGTCCTCTAACATAGGCAGGGTCTGAAAGAAGAAATGGAGTCTCACATACCATACAGCAAAATATTAAAATATTATACACGGAACCAAAAAAAGTTACATGAACTATATTTTCTTCTACCTTGAAAAATTTACCTTGAAGGCCAATTTAAAGTTGGAATTCTCGGAGTCCCCAGGGTTTGGTGTCAAGGTTTGGCCACAGAGGTCAGGGCTCAGCCTCCAGCCCCAGGCCTACCTTTCTCTTCCGACCCCAGCTCTGTCCTTCCCATGAGGAACCTCACATACATGTGTGTGGCATGTATAACACGGTCCATATGTCCATGATCTGTCCCACCCTTCCCCCAAACAGCCGCCATTCCTTTGACACTGCTTGGACCTAGGGATATGCACACCAGCATCAAGGTCCGCACATAGGAGGACAGACTGGGAGATGCCCATACTAGCCCTGGAGGCAACATTGTATCCTAGACAGCTGAGCCATCACCTTCCCCATACAATACCAAAACAATTCTTTAAATCTTCAGCTCGGTGGCTCAGCCCGCACTTTGGGAGGCCGAGTTGAGTGAATTGCCTGAGCCTGCGGGTTCAAGACCCGCCTGGGCAACTTGGCGAGACCTCATCTCTACAATAAATCAAAAAATCAGCTGGGCGTGGTAGTACATGCCTGTAGTTCCGGCCACTTGGAAGGCTGAGGCGGAAGGATCGCCGGAGCCCAGCAGGTCGAGGCTGCGGTGGCCAGGAACGGCCGCTGCACTCCAGTCTGGGCAACAGAGTGAGACTCCAACTCAAAATAATAATAATAATAATTAAATAAATCTTCAACTTCAGGCCAGTCACTGGCTCTTGCATGTAATCCCCACGCTTTGAGAGGCTGAGGCAGGAGGCTTGCTTGAGCCCAGGAGTTCAAGATCAGCTTGAGCAACATAGCATTTGTTTGTCTCTATAATAAATCAAAAAAAATTAGCCAGGCATGGTGGCATGCACCTGTAGTTCCAGCCACTAAGGAAGCTGAGGTGGAAGGATCTCCTGAACCCGGTAGGTCCAGGCTGCAGTGAGCTGTGGCTTACACTTTTTTTTTCAGAGAAGGAGGTAAGTAGAACCAAAGGCAAAACCCAAGACAGAGCACTGCGGTCAAAGTTCCCCAAAGACTGCTGCCCTAGAAGCAAAGCCCTGGGCTCAAATTCCACCTCCATTCTTCAAAAGCTGCAGCCCTTAGGCAATTTTTTAACCTCACTGGCCTTCAGCTTCTCCATCTTTAAAGTGGAGACAATGAATGCACATACTTCTCCGTCTGATGCAATATACCTACTGAGATGTCTTTTCCACTGCTCAAAACAGTCTTTGGTTTTTTTTTTAGTGGAAATTGACATTTATTCATTAAAAACAATCACACATATAGTATGTGTTCAATCAAGAAATCATCAAAATGTAAAAAAGGAAGAAAACCACCAAGGCACAGCAGCCGTGCCTTTCTCCCTGCCTAGAGGGCAGCCCACATTGGGGCTCAGAAGCCAGCTGGAAAGTAGACCATTGGAACAGTCTTTGATCTCATCAATTGTGATGGCGTTTAGTGCTTCTGCCGTTTTTTGTTTCACCTCTTCCACATCGGCCAAAACATTTCCCTCTGATGACTTTTTTCATTGAGGAGACAAAAAAAAGTTGCTCAGGGCGAGATGAGGTGAATAGAGAAGATGGAGCATGGGAGTCATGCTGTTTTTAGCCAAAAACTGCTGAATGCTCAGGGTGGTGTGGGCAGGTACACTCTAAATCACACATCATGAAATGAGCAAATGTGTTGGAAGAATCTCCAAAAAAAATTCACTGAAGCTGAACTCAGTCTCTCACAACAATACTTAGGGTCATTGGGAAGTATTAGCATATGAGAAAAGTGATAAAATTCAACGTGAGATAGGGAAGGACAATGGGCCTTCAAGGAAGCCCAAGGTAAAGGGTGTGCTCAAAGACAGAAGGAATCGAAAATTATTGGGAAGTTCTTCAACAAGGCATTTTCTCCCCAATAGAAAGATCACAAAGAGATTTCTGGGTTGAGAAATCTTAATTCGGCTTCTTTCCTTGAGCATTTCTGAGCACCCATCCATGTTAACTGTTTTGTGGTTTCATCTGGGAATTCCACATCTATAACTGCCAGACCAACTCTCACCAACCTTGGAGTCTCATCTCAAACACTACTCCCCCCCCCAAAAAAAACACTACTTCCTCCATTCCAGACTCCTGCAGCTGGGACATGACATGCCTTCCTTTGAATTGTAACGTTACCTCTACTTCTCTCGGGGCATTAGCCTGGCTTCAAACTAGGGCACTTGGAATTCAAAGAGTAAGACACATTCCCAAGTGCAGTATACAGGGAGGACCCCCCCCCCAAAAAACCTGGAATTTATTTATAAAAGATTGTGTTTATTCTTACATGTTTAAACTTCAGTCCCCTTCAAAGTCTTCTCCACTGGGTGTCACGCACCTATCGAGACACTTTTTCCACTGCCCCAGTTTTTGAACACATCAGTTTTGATGCCTTTTGGTGTTTCTGCTATTTTTTTGTTTCACCTCTTCCACATCAGCAAAAAACGTTTCCCTTTGAGTACTGTTTTCATCAGGGAGACAAAAAAGAAAAAGAAATGACTCAGGGTGAGATCGGGTGAATAGGGAGGTTGGGGTGTGGGGAGTCATGCTGTTTTGGGTTAAAAAAATACTGCTGAACACTCAGCACAGTGTGGGCAGGTGCACTCATAAATCACCCATTATGTGATAGGTAAATGCATTAAAAGAATCTCCGAAAAACATTCACTGAAGCCAAACACAGCCTCCCACAATGACACTAGTGGGTACACTGATGCCAATGGGTTCCTACAACACTCATCTAGTGGAGGACGCCTGTACTACAAAGGGCCCACCTTCCAAAAAATATTCCAGGGTTTTTTTGGAGGGGTTTTCCCTTAGAGAGTTTAAAAAACATGCAATGAAAAAATAACATCAGCATAGATGTCCTATATTGAGTACTGACTATGGTCCAGGTACTGTGCTCATCATCTATAAAGTCATCCCTTGGAATCCATAGAGATTGGTTTCCATGGACACCAAAATGTGTGGATGCTCAAGTCCCTTATACAAAATGGCATAGTATTTGCATACAACCTATGTACGCCCTCTCATATACTTCAAATCATCTCTAGATTATGTATAATACCTAATACAATGTAAGTGCTATGCAAATCGTTTGTATAGTATATTGATTTTTTTAAAATTTGTATAGTTATTTTTTAAAATATTTTTGATTCAATGTCATTTGAATCCATGGATACAAAAACCCACAGATACTGAGGACAGACTGTACCTTGTTGTTCACCAACAAAGCTATCTAGGCCTTGACTTTTCTTTGTGGAAGTTTTTAAGTTATTGAGTCAATCTCTTTCCTTGTTATAGGTCTATATAGATTTTCTATTTTTGAAGTCAGTTTCAATAGTTTTTGTCAATGTGTTTATTTCATCTGAGCTATCTAACTTGTTAGCAGGTAATTGTTCATTGTATTTTCTTATAATCCTTTCTATTTCTGTAAGGTTAATAGTGATATTTCCTCTTTCATTCTTGATTCAAGTAATTTGAGTCTTCTCTCTCTCTTTTTTTTTTTTTCTTGGTCAGTCTACCTATTAGTTGTCAATTTTGTTAATCTTTTCAAAGAATCAACTTTTGATTTCATTCATTTTTCTCTATTGTTTTTCTATTTCCATTTCATTTATTTCCACTTTAATCTTTATTCTTTCCCTTTTTCTGATTGCTTTAGGTTAATTTATTCTTGTCCTAGATTATTAAAGTGGAAGCATAGATTAGGTTATTTGAGTTTTTTTGGTTTTTGTTTTGAGTTAGAGTCTCATTTTAACACCCAGGCTGGAATGCAGTGACATGATCACAGCTCACCATAGCCTTGACCACCTGAGCTCAGGCAATCCTTCCACCTCAGCCTCCCAATTAGCTGGTTCTACAGGCACGCGTCACCACACCCAGCTAATTTTTTAAATTTTTTGTAGAGATGAGGTCTTGCTATGTTGCCCAGGCTGGTCTTGAACTCCTGAGCTCAAGCAATCCTCTCATCTTGGCCTCCAGAAGTGCTGAAATTACAGGCATGAGCCTGTCAGCGCTTCTTTAGCTGCATCCTGTAAGTTTTGATATTTTGGTTTTGCTTTCATTTATTCCAAAATTTTTTCTGATTTCCTGTGTGCTTCTTTAACCCACTTGTTATTTGAGAGTATGTTTAATTTCTGCATATTTGTTAATTTCCCAAGATTCTTTTTACTGTTGTTGATTTCGAATTGAATTTCACTGTGGTCAGAAAACATACATTGTAGAATTTCAGTCCTTTTAAATCTCCTGAGACTTGTCTTATGGCGTATATGAGGCTTATTGGGCACTATTTCCATATGCAATTGAAAATATGTATACCCTGCTGCTGTTTAGTGAGGTGTTCTGTAGATTTCTGATAAGTATTGTTGATTTATTCTGTTTTCCAAGTCTGTTATTGACTCTCTGCCTAGGTAGTCTATCCACAACTGAGAGAGAAGTATTGAAGTTCCCAACTATATTGTTGGATTCTCTATTTCTTCCTTTAATACTGTCAGGATTTGCATGTATTTAGGGGCTCTGTTGTTAGCTGCATATATGAGGGGGGGCCCAACAGAAACCAGAATTATCTTTTTTTTCTTTTTGGAGGCAGGCCTCTTGTAGTATATATGGAATTTGTTCTTCTGGATCGGTCAATCAAAGATTTTTCTGGAAGTTTTGAGAAGGTTGCGTAACAATTTGTGGAAGAAATATCCCGAGTTGTGGCAAACAGGTGACTGGTTATTCCGCCATGACAACGTATCTGCTGAGTGTTCGGCAGTTTTGACCAAAAACAACAAGACCTCTGTGGCCCGCCCCCCTATTCACCTGATCTTGCCCCGAGTGATTTTGTCCATTTCCCCAATGAAAAAAGTTCCCAAAGGAAAACATTGTACTGATATGGAAGAGGTGAAACAAAAAAATGTCAGAAACACTAAAAGGCATCAAAATGGACAAGTTAAAAAAAATGAACAAGTTCAAAAACTGTTTTGAGCAGTGGAAAAAGCATCTCTATTGGTGTCGTGCATCAAACTGTGAGTATTTTGAGGGTGACCAAAGTTTAAACATGCATGAATAAATCACAATTTTTTATTAATAAGTTCCAGGTTTTGGGGGTTCCCCCTCGTATGTTTGTAATTGCTATGCCTTCCTGCTCAACTGACTTTTTATCACTACAAAATTTCCCTTCTATCTCTAGTAACAGTTTTAGTCTAGAAGTCTATTTTGTCTGATATTAGTAACAGTCACACCAGTCCTCTAATAATTAGAGTTTGCATCTTTTTCATTTTTTACTTTCAATCTATTTGTATCTTTGAATATAAGATGTGTCACCACTAAACAGAATACAGATGAATCATGTTTTTAATCTAATCTTTCAATCTTTGCCTTTTGATTAAATTGTTTAATGCTTTCCCAATTGATAAGATTGGATTTATGTCTTCCATTTTGCGTATTGTTTTCTATATGCCTATAACTACCTTGTTTCTCTCTTCCTCCTGTACTTTCCTTCTTATGTGAATATTTTCTCTTCTTTTCTTTTTTCTTTTTTTTTTTTTGAGTTGGAATCTCACTCTGTCACCCAGGCACGCTCACAGCCACCGCAACCTTGACCTGCTGGGCTCAGGCGATCATTCCACCTCAGCCTTCTAAGTAGCTAAGACTACAAGTGTGTTTCACCACACCTAGCTAATTTTTTTTAAAATTTATTTATTATAGAGACAATGTCTCGCCAAGTTGCCTAGGCTGGTCTTAAATCCCTGGACTCAGGCAATTTTCTCACCTCTGCTTCCCAAAGTGCCGGGATTACAGGTATGAGCCACTGTACCCAGCCTCTTATATGGATATTTCCTAGTGTACAATTTTCATTTGTGTAATTATCTTAACTATATTTTTGAGAGTTTTTTAGTAGTTTCCCTGCGGTTTATAACATGCACCCTAATTTATCAGAGTCTGCTTCAGATTTATACTAGCTTAATTCCAGTAAGTTCTGGAAACTTTATTCCTGTATAACTTCATTTCTTACCCCTATTCTGTGCTTGTTGTTATATATCTTACACCTATGTATGCCACAAACCCAATTATATGTCGTTATCATCATTGCTTTATGTAATCTTATGTGTTTTTAAAAAGCTAACAGAAGAAAGAAGACCACAAATATACTTGTAGAATTTTTTATATTAACCTTCTTAATTATTATTTTTGGCTCTTGTCTCAGTCAACTTGAGTTGCTATAACAGAATGGCATGGACTGGGTGGCTTAAACAATAGCCATTTATTTTTCACATTTCTGGAGGCTGGAAGTCCAAGGTCAGAGTGCCAGCATGGTTGGGTTTTTGTTAGGATCCTCTTCCTGGTTTGCAGATTAATGATGTTTGTTTGGTTGGTTGGTTGGTTTTGGTTTTGGTTTTGTTTTGTTTTTTTGCTGTATCCAGAGAGAGAGAAAGAGAGAGAGAGAGATGAGGGGAAGAACTCTCCTGTGTCTCTTCTTATAAGTGAACTAATTCCATCATGATGGCTTCACCCTCATGACCTAATTACCTCCTAAAGTCCCTATTTCTAAATAACATCACATTGAAGATTAGGGTTTCAATATAAACGTTTTGACAGGAGGGAGACTTACTCTTGCAGTCCATAGCAGCATTCTTCATTTCTTCCTGTGGACGCATGTTACCATCCGATGTCATTTCTTTACTCCAATATAGTTTCATTTCCACTCCGCCTTTGTGTTTCTATTGTCAATATATTATATTTATGGATGCTATAAGCCCATCAATACAATTTTATTGGTACTGTTTTATGCAATCGCTTTTGAGTTACTTAAGAGAAGAAAGAAAAAGAAACATAATTACACGATCTTTTGTTATACACAGTTACTTTGACTAGAGGTCTTTGTTGTTAAGTTTGTGGTGTTTACATTATTTGTTGCCATTTCCTTTTGGCCCTGGCAGACTTTCTTTAGAATAAGTCTTGTAAGGCATGTCTACCAGCAATGGGTTATCTCCATGTTTATCTGGGAACGTATTAGTCCACTTTCATTTTGAAAGATGATATCCACATCCCACTCCCATAGTTCCTGCCTTGGCATAGCCTGGCGCAAGTACACAGTGTCCTGGATGCGTGTGATCCCAGGAGGGTTCTTCTCAGCTGTCTCTCCCCCTGATTTTCTGTTAGATTTCTGACTGGTCTGCTCTTACTTGTTGCCACTAGTCTGATGGAGCCACCAGGTCAGTGTTGCTCAGTTGTCACACCTCCATCGTTCAGTGACACCTTCCACCATGACCATCTCTGGGCTCAGTTCCAAATAAAGTCCATCTCCTCAGGCAGGGCTTTGCATTTCTCTCCATCTGGAAGATCTGCCTGTCCCTCTGGGCAGGACTTCTTTACACAAAGGTCAGGACAGGGGCCCACTTCTGGAGTGACACCGTCCCAAGCATCTCAAGGAGAGGGTCTGGAGGAGAGGTGGTAATCCCTGGTCTTCTCAGCTGGCCTTTTATGGTGCAGAATCTCTGTCCTCCCAGTGAGCTGGACTAAGAGATATCAACACCTTAGTGTCCTAGAGTGCCATGACACTCCATGCCTTTGACTCAACCCTCACCTCAAGTAGGGGCTGGGAGGGGAAAGGGAACCCAAGCACTTCTGCAACATGGGGCTAGTAGATAAGAGATGCTGGTGGCCCATTCTTCCTGTGGTAAACTGTAGCCCCCACTAGGACCTAGGGAGACAGGGAACCCTAGTTTTCTGCCCAGAGTAGAGCTTCTCCACACGGAGCCAGGAAGGGAATGGGAGCAGGTCGTGCAAGCTCAAAGGCCATGGATTCGCACTGCTCTCACTGAGTTTTGTGGTTTTTCTCAAAAAAGTGTTTTTCCATTTACTATATGCCTTAGGACAACTTCCAAAGAGTTTAAATGGTTGGGGTTTTTTTTTTTCTTCATCTTTTAAACAACTTTTACCGTTTAAAAAGTTGTTTCACAGCCGGGCTCGGTGGCTCAGCCTGTAATCCCACGCCTTTGGGAGGCTGAGGTGAGTGGATTGCCTGAGCCCGCAGGTTCGAGACCTGCCTGGGCAGCGAGACCTCATCTCTACAATAAATCAAAAAATCAACCGGGTGTGGTAGCGCATACCTGTAATTCCGGCTACTCGGAAGGCTGAGGTGGAAGGATTGCCGGAGCCTAGCAGGTCGAGGCTGTGGTGGCTGGGAGCGGCCACTGCACTCCAGTCTGGGTGACAGGGTGAGACTCCAACTCAAAAAAAAAAAAAAAAGTTGTTTCACTAGGAAGAGGGTCCACAGAGCTCACAAAGTCCCCTGAAGGCAGGGTCTCAGCGACATTCATTTCCAGAGGCCCTGCACTGCCTGCAGTGACCCAAGCAGAGAGGGCATTTGATAACCATTTGTGGCTTGCTGCTTCTGTTGAATTCTTCACTTGCTGCACGCCCACGGAGCGGGGTATACCCACAGCCAGTCTTTCTAGTCATCATTTTGCTTCTTTGCCCAACACTTGGGCATCGGGGAGCTGAAACCTCAGTGGATATTAACCCCACTGTGGTGAACTCACAGATCGAATCGCTCCACCCCATTCCCTGCTCATCCAAGTCAAGACTCAAGTGGAATTCAGCCTTCCCCACAGTCCAGTCAGCTAATGGTTGCTACCAAGAGGAAAGAAGGAAAGAAAAGTGGTTCTAATCTTTCTTGCCAAGAAATGTAGAGATCACCAAGCCCATCAAACCTTTTCAGGCTGGGCATGGTAGCTCATTCCTGTAATCCTAGCACTTTGGGAGACTGAGGCAGGAGGATTGCTGGAGCCAAGGAGTTTGAGACTAGCTTGGGTAGCAAGACCTCATCTCTACAAAATTTTTTTTTTAAAGCTGGGCATGATGGTGTGCACCTGTAGACCCAGTTACTCAGGAGGCTGAAGCAAGAGGATCGCCTGAGCCCAGGTGATCAAGGCTGCAGTAGGCCATGATCATGCCACTGCACTCCAGCGTGGGCGAAAGAGTGAGACCCAGAGAAAACTTTTTTTCAGTCCATTACATGGGACACTGATGAGTTTTTATGAGATGAACTTTGTTTCTCTCTCTCTCTCTCTCTCTCTCTCTCTCTCTCTCTCTCTCTCGCGGTGTGTGTGTGTGTGTGTGTGTGTGTGTGTGTGTGTGTGTGTGTCCCTATCTCTTCTCTCTCTCCTCACCCACAACTCTAAGCACATGTCCCTAGCAATTAAACTCTAGGTTTCCTATATAGAAGGTCCCTAGAAGCCTAGTAAGGAGAAAGAAAAGACAGAAAAGGCCAAGAATCTTTGTGCCTTCCTGCAGGAGGGCCCATTTCTCATGGATGATGAGAAGCTGTTTTGAGACAGCTGACTGGAAATCATACACACGCACCCACCATCTGATTACAGCTTCTAACAAAAATGCCAAGTTGCTTTGCTTTGGGTTGGAATTACCTCAACTCAGTTAGCTCATGCTGGTAAGAAGAATGATCAAGGAGTTAAGGATGTGTTTAGTTAATGAAAAATGTGAAAATAAATAGGCTATTCCTAACACTGTTTGACAAACAAGCACTTCCAAAACATGGAATCTGTAAGCATGAGGAAAAAATAATAAACATGCTTGGCAGTTTAGAAAAATCCCACTCATGCACCGCCCCACCCCATCTCTTCATGACTTTCCTTCACCTCCAAACTCTGGGATCAATGCTCACTGCCATGCTAATTCAGATGAACAAAAGACCAACTTTGCAGGAGGAAGCACCAACCACCTGCAGCTTTTCTCAGCTCCACCAAAAGCACTGGCCCCTTCTCTCCCAGACCCAGAGCAGGCACGGCATCCTTTCTTCCTTCTTTCTTTGTCTATGTGTCCATTCATCCTCCTATCAATTCATTCATTCATTCATTCTGTGATTCTCTGCTGAACTCTCTGTGCCAGGCACCGTGCTAGGCCCTGGAAATACAATGATGGACACAATGTGGTTCCTGCCTTGAGGAAGTTTACATTCTGGTGAGGAGACAGACATTAAACACATAAATTCAGTAAAAGATGTAGCCACACATTGTGGTGAGTACTATGAAGAAAAGACATGAGCAAGCTGGGCATGGTGGCTAATACCTGTAATCCCAGCACTTTGGGAAGTCAAGGCAGGAGACTGCTTGAGCGCAGGAGTTTGAGATCAGCCTGGGCAATGTAGCGAGGCCTCAGCCCTACAAAAAAAAGGTGTTTTTTTTTAAATTAGTTGGGCATGGTGGCATGTGCTTGTAGTCCCAGCTATTCAGGAGGCTGAGGTGGAAGGATTGCCTGAGCGCAGGAGGTCGAGGCTGCGGTGAGCTGTGGTTGTACCACTGCCCTCCAGCTTGGGCACAGAGTGAGACCTGGCTCATGAAAAAACAAAACAAGACAAAAACGAAGAAATAGGAGCTCTCTAGGAGAGAATATTCAGGAAAGGGTCTAGCTGAGATTGCTGGATCCAGAGAAAGTACCGAAGCCTGTTACTTAAAGGGTCTCTATTTATCCCCAGCCTGTCCACCTCGGTGCCAATCTTGGGAGGCAGGGTCTACCCCGGAGGTGGAAGAGGAAGTCACTGCTGTCTGTTCTGAGCCTCCACCATTTTGCAAGAGGGAGTTCCCCGGCTCCCTCAGAGGTCAGAGTCGGTGGTGTAGTTCTGGTCGTGAACCCGATTTCCTCTTGAAGAAAGGGATGTTGTCACAGAGAATCTGCTCACCCTGCTAAAGGTGCCTCTTGTGGGACAGCCCTGCCCTTCTGCTTGCCCGGAACGGACAGGATTAACGAATCACCTCAGGCCAGGGACAGTGGGGCCTTGGGGTCTAGGGCACTAGAGTGGGTGGGAGATGGAATTTGGCCTGCAGTTGCGGGAGGAATGGCCAGGAATGGCCTCCCAGCCAAGCAGGTGAATGACCTGAGCTCCCTTCACGTGGTGGGACTTCAGGGTGTCATCTGTGGAGCACTTGGTTCCTGTTTCACACCAGGTCAAATTGAGAAAGAGCTGGGAGACGGTCCTCTATTCCTGGGGTACACTCAGCTCTGGGGTAAATCCTGGCAACTCATCCCCAGCCCTGAGCCAGGCTTCTGCTCAGAGTTGTCAGGAGGGGCTGAGGCCTGGAACCTGTGCCCTCCTCCCAGAGGCAAGCTGGCCCCAGGTGCCCAGGAAGCAATAAGCCACCAGCTCCTGGCCTCAGAACCTTGGCCCCACTCAGCTCACCTTAGGGATCCTGGTATGCTGAGACACCCAGAAGCAAAGGCGGTGGCCCTCTGGCCCTGCAAGCCAAAGCAGAGACTGGAGGAAGGCTGTCGTGGGCTAGACTGGGCAGCGAGTAGAGGTTGGGCTGGGACAAGGCAAGCCCTGGCTCAGACCAGGTCCTGACAGGCCCTGGACACAACTGCTCACAGCTGCTAAGAAGTGGCTCCTCAGTCGAGCCTTTGCTGCCCTCTGAGCTCTTGTCCCTGGAGTCTCCATCCTCACTGACCCCAACTTCTCACCAGCCCTGGGCACAGACGCCCAGGGTCACCACTTGGGGTCATCTTGCTGGATCAACTGCCCCGAGGGTAGAAGAGGAGTCTTGACACACATGTTTCCAGCACAAGTTTCCAGAACAGGCTGATAATGGAAGGGCTTGGGATTTCTGGAGGCATGAAGTCAAGGCTCTCTTGATGTACTCAGCTTCCTGCCATCTGACTTTCCAAGGCTGAGATTCCTAGCACCCAGGAACCAGCCCCGGCCCTCAGTCAAGGCCACCTGCAGCCCCTGTTCTGGGCTCTCCAACACTGGGTGAAGACATCTAAAAAGATGGATTCTGGCAGGGCACGATGACTCATGCCTGTAATCCCAGCACTTTGGGAGGCTGAGGTGGGAGGATCGCTTGCCTAGGAGCTCAGGAGTTTGAGACCAGCCTAGGCAACATAGCGAGACTCAATCTCTATGAAAAAAGAAAAGAAAAAATTATCTGGACATGGTGGCACATGCCAGTGCTTGGGAGGCTGAGGCTGAAGGATTGTCTGAGCCCAGGACATCGAGGCTGTGGTGAACCTTGATCATACCACTGCACTCCCACCTGGGTGACAGAGCCTGGCTCAAAATAAACAAATACATAAGTAAAATAAAAAGATTCGAAAATACCACTCAAGAGTCACTGTGGCAGAATCTCAGGGTGTGGGACCCAGGCATCTGCAATCATCTCTCAAGCTCCCAGGCAGGCAACTGAGGGCAATGTCTGCCCCCCACCTCAGCTGCCTATACAGAAAACCTGTTGCCCCCACCAATCTGCTCTCTATTCTACTCCAGCCTCCTCCACTACCCAGGGCTCTCAAACCGTTGGCAACTATCTCTCCTGGCCTTCAGGGGGATTCAGCTAGTGGGGAGCCCCAGAAGGGGACGGTCATGCCATCAGCATTTTTTTTTTTTTGAGACAGTATCTCACTCTGTCACTCAGGCTAAAATGCAGTGGTGTGATCCTAGTTCACCATAGTCTCAAACTCCTGAGCCCAAGTGATCCTCCCATCTCAGCCTCCAGATGTGCGCACCACCACCCAGATAACTTTTTTTTTTGCAGATACCAGGCTGGGTCTCAAATGATTATCCCACCTCAGCCTCTCAAAGTGTTGGGATTACTGTATAAGCCATCATGACCTTCATGCCATCAGCCTTGAAAATGCTTTCCTTTCCTGACTTCTCATCCTGGAGTCCATGAGCTCCGAAGGAGACCACTGGTGCTCTTCCAGAGGTCTGTGACCCCTCTGATGTTCAAGCAAAAGTTTGTGTGAATGAGAAAATGCATTTCCTGGCCTTCTCGTGAGATTGTAATGAGGATCAGATGAGATAATACAAGTGACATCAGCTTTGATAACTGCTAAGTGCTCGACAAACATAAGGATTATTATCATCACAACACGGTTGAAAGAGGTTATGTGCATCTCTCTGTGTCAACAGTGTTGTGAAATTTCTATTGGAGCTGGCCACAAGATTGACTCAGTGTGCACAAGGGCAGCAGATGTTGGCGTTACAGATCGTTAGAATGAAAGGCTGACCCCAGGCCATTGACTTGCTAGATCTGGTGTGGCCATGTGCTCTTTGAGCTATGGCTGTTGCCATGCTGCCTGGGTTGGCCTCCTCCCCCACCTTGGGGAGGTGAATCTTTTCTCTCCCTTCTCTTTCTGTCTAATTTACTTTTTTTTTTTTGAGTTGGAGTCTCACTCTCTCACCCAGACTGGAATGCAGTGGCACGCTCCTGGCCACCGCAGCCTCAACCCGCTGGGCTCCGGCGATCCTTCCGCCTCCGCCTTACAAGTAGCTAGAACTACAGGCGCATGCTACCACACCTGGCTAATTTTAAAAAAAATTTATTGTAGAGATGAGGTCTCGCCAAGTTGCCCCAGGTGAGTCTCAAACCCACGGGTTCAGGCAATCCACTTGCCTCGGCCTCCCAAAGCGCTGGGATTATAGGCTGAGCCACCGAGCCCAGCCTACTTCTAAATAAACTATATTTTTAAATAAAAAAAAAAAAAGAAAATGATGCACTCGGCGGGAGGGGTGGGGCGTGGTGGCTCATGCCTATGATCCCAGCATAGGGAGGCTGAGGCAGGGGTGTTGCTTGAGCCCAGGAGTTCAAGACCAGTCTGGTCAACACGGTGAGATCTTGTCTCTACAAAAAATAATAATAATAAAAAAATTAGCTAGGCATGGTGGCATGCACCTGTAGTCCCAGCGACTCAGGAGGCTGAGACAAAAAGATTGCCTGAGCCAGCAAGTCGAGGCTGTAGTAGCTGTGATCATGCCACTGCACTCAAGTCTGGGTGTCAGAGTGAGACCCTGACTCAAAGAAAGAAAGAAAGAAAGAAAATGACGCACTTATTGAAAATAAAGAGTGCACGTGGGTGCACGTGGGAGAAAGAGGGGACAGAGACTCCAAAGTCAGTGGCATGATTGGGGAGCAAATTTGCTGTTGCCCACAAAGCTTCGGTCAGGGCCCTTTAGCTCCTTGGTCACCACTGGTGTCAAGCAGCCCTCAGGTCTCTTCCCTGCCTTAGAGGGACAGCACCACCTGTGGTTTCTCCTGCCGGGGTCTGATAGTGGGTTGAATGATGACCCCCAAATAGGTAGGTCCACCTGGAACCTCAGCACATGGTGCTCTTTGGAGAGGCTTTTGCAGAAGTAACGAGTGAAGACGAGGTGGTAGTGGGTGAGAGCAGGCCCCAAATCCAAGGACTGGTGTCCTTAGAAGAGGAGCAGACACATAGACATACACGTGGAGAAGGATGGAAAGACACTGTCTGCCTTCAAACTTCTGGCCCCCAGAACCGTGAGCGAACAAACTTGTCGTATGATGCCACCCAGTTTGTGGTCATCAGTTACAGCTGCCACAGGAGGTGAGTACAGATGGAGTCCAGAGCGGCTCCCGGGAGCTAAAGGTGGCACACGGCGAGAGTACACCAGTTGCAGGGATCCCCGCCGGAATCAGGTGACGCCTTCAAAGTGGGAGGACTCAAGGAACTCTATTCACAAAGCATGAGCCAAACTCTGCTCTGTGCCAAACACCTCACTGGGCAGAGGCCACTGGACGTTGGACGAGCTGTAGCAGCCAGCAATGCAGGGGAAAAGAAGGACCCGATTTGGAGCATGTGCCATTTCCTGGGGTGTGACTGTCCTCTCCTTGGCCAGTGCAAGCACAACATGACACCACCAGGCACGGAGCTGGGAAGAGGCACCTGTCAGTCTCCCATTTTACAGTTTCCACCTACAGGTGCAGTACATGTCAGTTACCTCAAGAGCATAGATAATAGTCTCGAATTCTTGGCCTCAAGTCATCCTCCGGCCTTGGCCTCCCAAAGGGCTGGGATTACAGGCGTGAGCCACTGCAGCCAGCCAAGAGCATGGGTAATAGAAACATGATGTGGAATTAGGAGGAGGTGATGAGTTTTGAGAATGTCCTACCTTTGTGTCTAATACAATCTATTTAATTGTAAGCTTCTATAATTTAATGTTTCATGGTGGCTGTGTTTAACAGCGGGTTTGCAAAATTCCTGAATGTTACCACTGGCTCTCACAAGCCTGTGCTGGCACACGACTGGCTGGAAGAGGCCAGTGGTGGAGAAGACAGACAGCAAGACCTCAGTCTCATGGGGTGTGAGCCGTGGCAATCAGGCTCTGATGGATGCCTGCACACCTCCACCTCTGATGGCTGCAAAGCCCCCCGGAGGAAGCGTGGTCCCCAGAGCAGCCTCTGCACCAACTCTCAGCTGGCACAGGGGACAGGGTCCAGCCGCATCAGCTTCTACCCATGAGCTCTTGGGAGACCTTTGGACTCACAGGTCCCTAGAGATGGCACAAGGGGCAGGAGAGGGTGGGTGCTTGTGCACACACACATGCACACTCAGGTGCACATACATGCACCACACATGGATGCACACAATTGCACATACACATGCATACACGTGTATACACACAAATGCCCTCACACATACAGGCACACACGCTTCTTTTTGTATTTTTACCTTTTCAGTTCCCTCTAGTTCAACAGGAACTTTAAAAAATTTTTTATTTTAGATTCAGGGGTACGTATGCCTGTTTGTTATGTAGACATATCGTATAGTGGTGGGGATTGGCTCTTAGGTGGCCCATTCCCCAGAATGTGAATGTTGTACCCGATAGCTAATTTCTGAACCTTAGCCTCCTTCCCCTCTCCCCCTTACTGGTGTCCCATTGTCTGTTATTTCCATCTTTGTGACCATTTAACTCCTGCATGTGAGTGAGAACATGCAGTGTTTGGTTTTCTGTTTTTGAGTCAGTTTGCTCAGGATGATGGTCTCCAGCTCCATCCATGTTGCTGCAAAGGACAGGATTTCATTCTTTTTGATGGCTGTATAGTATTCCATGTTATATAGATACCACATTTTCTTTATCCATTTCAACAGCTATTTTTTAAGAGTCCCTTTGTGTCAAGGACCAGGCCAGGTACTAGGGATGTTAACAGGAAGAGAGCAAAGCTTCTGTCTTTCCAGAAGTTGGTGAGATGCCTGTGGTGATCCACAGCTGCCTGGACCTCAGTCTGGGGCTGAGCTAAGGAAGCTCTTTGTTGTCACACACCTTACCTCAACCCTGTTATCCATTGTCAGCTTCATCTATCCTGGAGGTGGCAGGTAGCTCCCAATCAGTTTGGGAGCTGGACGTAGTGGCTCACACCTGTAAACCCAGCACTTGGGAGGCCAAGGTAGGAAGATCTCTTGAGCCCAGGAGTTCGAGACCAGCCTGGGCAACATAGTGAAACCTTATCCCTATAGGAATAAAAAATTAAAAAGCCAGGCATGGTGGCATGCGCCTGTAGTCCCATCTACTCAGGAGGCTGAGATAGAAGGATGGCCTGAGCCCAGGAGATCGAGGCCGCAGTGAGCCATAATTGTATCACTTACTCCAGTCTGGGTGACAGAACGAGACTCACAACTCAAAAAAAAAAAAATTAAAGAACTAGGGTGGGAACAGACTGTTATTTCTTGAGCCCTCACAAATACCCACCTTTGGCATTGAGTATGTTCTGTGCTATAAATACAATATGAAGTCACATGGTTGGAAAAGGTGGGTCAACTGAAGTTGGTGGTGTGTGGTTTCATGAGCACTTTCCATAGCTGTAGGCACTTCACCCAGAGGGACCGATTGTCCTGGTTTGCTGGAAATGGGGAGGGGCGTTCTGTGACATCCAGTGCTAAGACCAGGGTAGTAGCCCAGAGACTCTGGATTGCGTGGTCACCCTAATTCAGATGGTTGAGACTTGAATACTGAAGTCTGCAAGGATATTTTTCTCACTTTGCAATAAACGGCCACTGAGCTCTAAATCTAATTTTCCTTAAATCCTTTTCTCTGGGAAATATTATAGCATTTACTCCTTTTCATTTCATAAGACATGCTGAAAAATAGCCATTCATTTCTAAATCCCTCTTTTCAGTCACTTTTAATATTCTTTTAAAAAGAAAGAAAGGAAGAGAAAAGACTTCTTGGAACTGAAACTTCACATTCTTGGACTGAACCCAGAGATGAATATTTATTTCAGCAGAATTCATTTGAGGTCTTGAAGGTCAAGTGCATGAATATAAAAATACATCTTTTCAGCCTGGGATCATGCCCTTTTCCAAGCTTGGATGGCTGAACTGTGAAATATCGGGTTGTCATACTCAGTGATCCCAGCAACATGACCCCAGAAGAAAGACGGGGGAATGTTGCCCTTGTGGAGACAGCCAGCCTGCTCACCCAACTTGGGTTCTGGAAGGGTCCTGTCCATCTACTGCCACCTCGTCCCAGGCAACTCTTCATGCTCGCAGCTCACAGGAGCTACTGAGTCACACTGTCATCACGGGAATAGGGGGAGTGGGGGAATGGGGAGTGTGGGTGCTGTTTAAAACTCTCCTTCATAATCCGGGCTCGGTGGCTCAGCCTGTAATCCCGCGCCTTTGGGAGGCTGAGGTGAGTGGATTGCCTGAGCCCGCGGGTTCGAGACCCGCCTGGGCAGCGAGACCTCATCTCTACAATAAATCAAAAAATCAGCCGGTCGTGGTAGCGCATGCCTGCAATTCCGGCTACTTGGAAGGCTGAGGCAGAAGGATCGCCGGAGCCCAGCAGGTCGAGGCGCGGTGGCCAGAAGCGGCCACTGCACTCCAGTTTGGGCGACCGAGTGAGACTCCAACTCAAAAAAAACCCAAAAAAAAACTCTCCTTCACTAGCACAGTGGTCACCTGCTTTGGCTTCAGCTTCCCACCACGATTCCAGCAGAAGGATGTATCTGGATCTTACCGAGGCCATATTCATGGCAGGTAGGGTGGGAGGATCCATCAGCACCTTCACACTCCAGCCCTCATCACTGAGGGACAGAACGCCCTGTCCACTTGCTAAGATTGTCCCACACTTCGGAGGCGTAAACAGGGCTCTCGTCCTTTCATCTGCTCCCTTGTTCCTTCTGTCTGAATCATTCACTGTTTGCAGACAAACGCACGTGGCTGTGTTTGTGCATGCATGTGCATGTGTGTGTGCTTGTGCATTTGTGTGTGTGTGTGTGTGGTGTGTGTCTGTGCATGTGTGTCCGTGTGTGCTTGTGCATGAGTCATGTGTGAGCATGTGTGTCTGTGTGTGCTTGTGCATGTGTGCATGTGTATCACTGTGTGTTTGTGTACATGTGTACATGCATATGTGTGTGCCTTTGATGTGCAGAGTGCATGTGTGTCTTTGTGTGCTTGTGCATGTGTGGGTGTGTGCAAATCTGTGTCTGTGTGTGTGTGCATGTGTGTGTATGTGTATGTGTGTCATGTACATGCAAGTATCTGTGCTTGTGTGTGCTTGTATGTGTGTGTGCATGCATGTGTATGTCTGTGTGCATGTGTCTCTGTGCATGTGTGTGTGAGGTTGTGCACATCTGTGCATGTGTGCGTCCTTGTGCATGTGCATACATGCATGTGTGTGTCTCTGTGCATGTGCATATGTGCATGTGTGTGTATGCATATGTGTGTCTGTGTGTGCTTGTACCTGTGTGGGTGTGTGCTTGTGTGTACACATGCAAGTATGTGCATGTGCAAATTATTTCCCTCCATTCTTAAAACCACATTGCAAAATGGCCAGGTGTGGGGAGTCATTTCTTCCTTATGGATTGGCTTGTGTACATTTGAAGAGACCAACCAGCCTGGGTGACAGAGGGTGGCTTCAGTTGACCTGGGTTCCAATCCTGCCTCTGCCACAGGTAGCTGCAAGTCCTTGGTGACTTGCTAGGTCCTGCAGCATCTCTGCCTGCTCATCTGTGAAACAAATATCACAGCAGCACCACCCAAAAGGCTGTTACAAGAAGTGCACGGGGTAATGAATGCAGAGTGCTGCCGCGGGCCTGTGCATGCAGCATCTAGTGACAGGTGGCTGCTGTTCCCTGGGGAGTCACCAAGTTGTTCTAGCCCCTACAAGCACAACCCCTGTCACTCTCTCCACCTATTGAAAAAGGCTGGCTTTGGTTGACTAAGCTGAACGTTTCCCTTTATCTGGTCACCAGGAGGTAGTTCACTAGCCTGGAATCCACAGGAGGCATGCTGGCTGCATGACAAGGAGACCAGGAGGAGGTAAAGAGTGGAGGGGACGTCTCTGTGCACACCTGGCCGGGCCAGGGCCCATGAGCCCTCCCTACCACCTGGCATGCTTCCCTGGGGCAGGCCCAGGCCACTCAGCCCTGAGAATGATTCATTCTTGATCAAGCCCAATGCTTGCCCACCCCCCTCCAAGCCCCCCGCAGCGTCCCACACAGCACACAGTATGTGGCCCGCCAGACCCAGCCCTCCTTTCCCCAGCCAGGGAGAAGAGGGCAGAATGTCATGTATGTCTTTTTAAAGTTCCATTTCCTAAAGTTCTTCTGGGAAGATGGTGAATGTAGCATGTATTTATGTATTAAAAAAAAATTATCGCTGGGCGAGGTGGCTCAAGCCTGTAATCCTGGCATTTTGGAAGGCTGAGGCAAGAGGACTGCCTGAGCCCACGGGTTTGAGACCAGCCTGGGTAACTTGATGAAACCTCGTCTCTACAATAAACAAAAAAATTAGCCGGGCATGGTGGCACATGCCTGTATTTCCAGCTCCTTAGAAGGCTGAGGCAGAAGGATCGCCTGAGCCCAGCAGGTCAAGGCTGTGGTGGCCGGGAGCGTGCCACCGCACCCCAGCCTGGACAACAGAGTGAGACTCCAACTCAAAAAAAAAAAAAAGTATAATGGGTAATAGGATGTGCTGGGCTGTGTGAGTTCTACAAATCCAGCATTGGCGCGGATGTGGAGAAAAGGGAATGCTTCTACATTGTTGGTAGGAGAGTAAATTAGCACAATCTCTATGGAAGTCAGCAAGGAGATTTCTCAAAGAACTAAAAGTAGATCTGCCATTCAATCCAGCAGTCCCTCTACTAGGTGTCTACCTAAAGGAACAGAGGTCATTATATGAAAAAGACACCTGCACCCGCATGTTCATTATGGCACAATTCACAATTGCAGAGATGTGAAACCAACCCAAATGCCCATCAGCCAATCAGTGATAATGAAAGTGGGGGCTATATCCACCCCGGAATACTATTCATCCATCAAAAAGAATGAAATGACATCTTTTGCAGCAACTTGTATGGAATTGGAGAACACCCTCCTAAGTGAACTAACACAGGAACAGAAAGCCAAACACTGATGTTCTCACTTACAAGTGGGGGCTAAACTATGCATCTACAAAGGCACAGAGAATGGAGACTCAACAGGGAAGGGGTGGAGGAACGAAAAATCACCTGTGGCGTACAACGTGCACGCGTTGGGGGGTGGGTACACTTAAAGTTCAGACAAAACTATTTGTACCCCCCCAAAGCTATTGAAATAAAGAAAAATTTTCAAATAAGTCAGCATTCACATGACAGCATCATTCACAACAGCCAAGAAGCAGAATGATCCCAAGTGTCCATCCATGGATAAATGGATAAATAAGGTGTGGTCTGTTCATAACATGGAACACCATTCAGCCTTAAAAGAGAAGGCAGGTGGAGCGCAGTGGCTCAGCCTATAATCCCAGCTGTTTGGGAGGCTGAGGGTGAGAGGACTGCCTGAGCCCACAAGTTCCAGACCAGCCTGGGCAACTTGGCGAGACCTCATCTCTACAATAAATCCAAAAAAAAAAAAGAAAAATTAGCCAAGCGTGGTGGCGCCTGCCTGTAGTTCCAGCTGCTTGGAAAGCTGAGGTGGAAGGATCACCTGAGCCCAGCAGGTCGAGGCTGCGGTGGCCGTGAGCAGCATGCCACCGCACTCTAGCCTGGGTGACAGAGTGAGACTCCAATTCAAAAGAGAGAGAGAGAGAGAGAGAGGGAGAAAGAGAAGGCAATTCTGACATAGGCGGCAGCATCGCTGAACCTTGAGGACATTCTACTAAATGAAATAAGTCAGTGACCAAAGGACAACTCCTGTGTGACTTCACTTCTATGAAGTAACTAGAGGACTCAAATTCATAGAGTCAGGCAGAATGGAGGTTGCCAGGGGCAGGGGAAGCAGGACATGAGGAGTTAATGTTTGTTTTTTCTTTAAAAAAAAAATTTTTTTAATAGAGACAAGGTCTTACTATGTTGACCAGGCTGATCTTGAACTCCTGGGCTCAAGCAATCTTCCTGCCTCAGGCCCCCGAAGTGCTGGGATTATAGGCATGAGCCACCACACCCAGCCAGAGTTAATGTTTAATGGGGACGGAGTTTTAGTTTTGCAAGATGAAAAAGTTCTGGAGAGGGCTGTACAACAGTCTAAGTATACTTAGCACACTGAACATTTAATAATGGTTAGGATGATTCATCTTATGAGATATATATTTCAATGTGAGTGTAGTTGGCACTACTGAACACTGAATAAGGTTAAGAGAATACGTTTTTATGTTATGTGTATTTTACCACAATTTTTAAAATGTGTGTATATCTATACACCTATAAACATCGATCGTTATAAAATAAAACAGCATTATAAAGCCCCATCCTTGCATGAGTTGCCTACGGCTGGCTCAGGGCTCTCAGCCACCCAGTCCCACATCCTGAGTCCACCCTCTGAGGATGGGGCCTGTAGCCCTTCCTACCCTTCAGTGAAGCCGCTGTGGGAAAACCCAGCATATATCGGAGCACCGGCAGAAAACAGATCAAATTAAATGAGATACGAGGTGTTGACTGTGCAGAGACAAGGGTCCCACAGAGAGGTGCAGTAGGCAGGAACTGGAGGATGAAGGATCCAAATAAGGGTCTGGAGAAATTAGAAAGTGCCTCTGCTCATTAACTCTCATTCATTTATTCATTCAGTAGATGTCTTTTTATTGCCATCTGCACAAGTGATGGAGTGTCTGTTTAGATATTTTGTGTGTTTTTAAAATTGGATTGTTTTCTTTCTTATTGTCGAATTTAAAGAGTTCTTTATATATGTTGGATACCAGTCCTTTACCCAATATGGATTTTTAAAAATTGGGTATGTACCCTATGCCAAGCACCTGTTCTCAGAAATGAGCAAAGCAGAAAGCATCCTGCCTCCTTAGAGCATTTGTGGAGGGGTGGAGGCAGGTTGGGTGCTACTTTATAAGAATGGATAGGGAAGATCTCTCAAATAGCGTAGCAATTGAGCAGAAACCAGAAGGACTCGAATTCTATTCCTTTTTTTTTTTGAGTTATGGTCTTACTCTGTTGCCCAGGCTGGAGTGAGTTCACCCCAGCCTGGACCTCCTGAGCTCAGGCAATCCTTCTGCCTTAGCCTCCCAAGAAGCTGAGACTACAGATGCCCACCATCATGTATGGCTTATTTTTAACTTTTTTTTTTTTTGTAGAGATGAGGCATCACTATGTTGCCCAGGCTGGTCTCCAACTCCTGGGCTCAAGCAATCCTCTTGCCTTGACCTCCCAAAGTGCTGAGATTAAAAGTGTGAACCACTACCCCTGGTCTAGAAACCAGAAGAAAATAAGGAATAAGCCTCAAAGGTGAGGAGAGCTCCTGGATGAGGCATGGTGAGTGCAGGGGCCCTGGGAAGAGGACAGGCCTGGCTTGTATGTAGAACAAGGAGGCTAGAGTGGTAGGAGATGGGCAGTGGTGGAGAGAGGGCCCTTGGGAAGGACTTTGGGGCTGGGTATTAGTTTCCTGTGGCTGCTGTAACAAATTACCAGCCGGGCTCGGTGGCTCAGCCTGTAATCCCGCGCCTTTGGGAGGCTGAGGTGAGTGGATTGCCTGAGCCCACGGGTTCAAGACCCGCCTGGGCAGCGAGACCTCATCTCTACAATAAATCAAAAAATTGGCCGGGCGTGGTAGCACGCGCCTGTAATTCCAGCTACTCAGAAGGCTGAGGCAGAAGGATCGCCGGAGCCCAGCAGGCGAGGCTGCGGTGGCCAGGAGCAGCCACTGCACTCTAGTCTGGGCAACCGAGTGAGACTCCAACTCAAAAAAAAAAAAAAAAAAAAAAAACCAAAAACTAGGTGGCTCAAAACAATGTATATTTATTCTCTCATGATTCTGGACACTTGAAGTCTGAAATCGAGGTGTCAACTGGGCATGGTGGCTCATGCCTGTAATCCCAGCATTTTGAGAGGCCAGGGTGAAAGAATTGCCTGAGCCCCGGGGTTCAAGGCCAGCCTGGGCAACATAGCCAGGCCTCATCTCTACAATAATAATAATAATAATAAAGCCAGGCACAGTGGCATGAACCTGTAGTCTCAGCTACTTGGGAGGCTGAGGTGGGAGGATCACCTGAGCCCAAGAGGTGGAGGCTGTGGTGAACCATGATTGTGCCACTGCACTTCAGCATGGGCCACAGAGTGAGACTCCAACTCAAAAGAACAAAAAGAAAAGAAAGAAAGAAATCAAGGGTCAGCAAGGCCATGCTCCTTTCTCCTGCTCTAGGGACATAGCCTTCCTTGCCTTTTCTAGCTTCTGGTGGCTCCAGGTGTCCCTTGACTTGTGGCTGCATCACCCCAGTCTTTGCCTGTCTTGACATGGCCTTCTCTTCTGGGTGTGTGTCTCTCCTCTACCGTTCACTTCTAAGGACTCTTGTTATTGGATTTGGGACCCACCAGGATGATCTCATCTCAAGGTCCCTGTCTTAGGTGCATATGCAAACACCCTAGTTCCAAATCAGACGCCACTCACAGGTTCTGGGGGTTGGGACCTAGACACATTTTTTAGGGAGCCCCCATTCCACTCACTATAGCTCTGAGTAAGATGAAAAGTCTCTGGAGGTTCTGAACAGAGGGAGAAGGGAAAGGACCTGGCTTTTACCTTCAAGGAATGGCTCCCTCCTATGCAGAGCAGACTCTAGAGAGGAACAGGATGGTGGCAAAAGAACCGCTCAGAGGCCAACTGGAATGATGGAGCACTGTGAACTGAATGCTGGGTCCGCCTAAAATTCATCTGTTGAAACCCTAATCCCAAATGTGATGGTCTTCAGAGGTGTGGCCCTTAGGGGGATGATTAGGTTTAGATGAAGTCATAAGGGCAGAGCGCTCATGATGGGATTAGTGCCCCTTAAGGAAAGGAAGGGACCAGAAATCTCTCTCTCCACCATGTGAGGATACAGCAAATAGGCAGCTGTCTGCAAGGCAGGAAGAGAACCCTCACCAGCCACCAAATCAGTTGGAACCTTGCTCTTCTGGCCTCCACAGCTATGAGGAATAGATGCCTGTTGATTAAGCCATCCTGCTTATGGCATTCTGTCACAGCAGCTAGAGTTGGGCAAGACATGGGAAGAGTGGTCGGATCTCGCAGTTGGAATCTAGAGACAACAGTGTTCACTGAAGGATCAGATGTGGGAAAAGGAAGAGCCAGGGGCACTCAGAAGGTCAGTAGGACCATTGCTGAAGGACTAGGTTTGAGGGAGTCATCAGGAGTTCTATTGGAGACATGGTAACATTTCCGTTTCTATTAGAAATCCAAGTAGATAGGTCAAGCGCCAAGGTGGATACGTGAGTGCGGAAGGCAGGGCAGAGGCCATTTTAGGAGCTGTCAGTGTGTGAATGGGATGTCAAGCCATGATGCCAAAGGAGACCCCTGGGGAGGGAGTGCAGTTGAGGCAGAAAGCTGAGGGCTCAGTCTCTGAGATCACCAACATTTAGAGGCAGGAGGGCTGAGACCAGGGAGGTGGGAGGAGACCAAGGAAGCCTTTGTAGGAGGGAAGGCGCTCAGCTACATCAGGTGCTGAGAGCTCACATAGATGATGAACAACTAGGCCCGATAGAGTGAAACCCACTAGTGGCTTTGGCAAGAGCCACTTTTGTGAAGTAGTTTGGATAAGAACCCAACGGGAGAAGGGTCAAGAGAAAATGGGAGGAAGCTGCAGGTGTGGATAACTCTTCTAATGGGGTTCTCTATAAAGGGGAGCAAAGAAGCAATAGCTAGAGAAGGATGAGGGATTTCAAGATATCATTTTTGGGGCAACCCCCTAGGGTCCTCTTCCACTGTGGAAGCTTTTCTGTCCTCTCAATAAATCCTGCTTTCTTAAAAAAGATGGATATCATTTTTGATATGTCATTTTGTTTATGATATAAGTGAGAGTATATTTACATGCTTCAGTAAGCTACATTCTTGGAGCAAAAATATACTGCAACTATCTTTGCATGTTATTTACTCTACTTCTACAACTGATTTAAAATTTTAAAATGTTTATTGTGGTAAAATATACATGCAATGTACTAGCTGAACCATTTTCAAGTGTAGAGTCCAGTGACATGAAGGACATTCACATTCTTGTGCAACCATCACCCCCAGCCATCTCCAGAACGTTTATACCTTCCAAAGTTAAACTCTGTACCCATTAAACAATAACTCCATCGCCCGCCCCCAAGCCCTGGGGACAGCCACTATCCTACCTTCTGTCTCTATGAATTCGACTACTCTAGGGACCTCGTGTAAGAAGAATCATACAGTATTTGTCATTTCGTGTCTGGCTGATCCCATCAGCATAATGTCATCAAGGATCATCTGTCTTGTAGCATATGTCAGAATTTCCATCTTCCGCAAGGCTGAATAATGTTCCATGGTATGGACGGACCACATCTTGTTTATCCATTCATCCGTGAATGGACACTCGGGCTACTTCCACACTTGAGTTACTGTGAATGATGGGTGGACTGTAACTGGCTTTCATATTTATTTGAATGGGTGCACTTCAAAGGTGTAAAATACCATCTAGTGAAGCATGACTCCGTCCCATACCATTCCCAGTCCTGTAGTTTTAACCACAAGAAGCCACTGTTACCCATTTCTTGTGATCTTTCCACACATGCTGCATGGGTATGTGAGCATGTGTGTGTGTGTGTGTGTGTGTGTGTGTGTGTGTGTGTGTGTGTGTGTGTGTGTGTGTGTGTGTCCCATTAAAGTCAACGGTGAAGCTAAACACAGTGTGGTACCTGGGCTTTCTCTCTCCAGTCAGTACACATAGCATGGTCTTGCTCCCCCTGGTGGCTGTAGTGTAGTGTTCTACTGTGTGGATGTACAATTTGGGATGTTTCCAATTTCTTGCTGTTACAAGGCTGTAGGTGTTATAGGCTGAATGGTGACCACCCAAAGATATCAGGTCCGAATCCCTCAAGCCCATACATGTAGCCTTATATGGAAAAATGGTCTTTGTACAACTTGGGCATCACAGTGAGACCTCACCTCTACAAAAAAATTAAAAAATTAGTTGGGCGAGGTGGGACACATCTGTAGTTCCAGCTACTCAGGAGACTGAGGTGAAAGGATTGCCTGAACCCAGGAGGTCAAGGATGTGGTAAGTCACGATTGTGCCACTGCACTCCAGCCTGGGAGACAGAATGAGACCTCAACTGAAAAGAGAGAGAGAGAGAGAAAGGTCTTTGCAAATGTGATTTAATTAAGAATCTTGAGATGGGGAGGTGATCTTGGTTTATCCAGGTGGGTCCCAAATGCAGTCACAGTGTCCTTAGATGAGGACTTTATACAGACTCTCCTGCACATGAGTGCCAGCAGATCTGTTTTGTCCGATTTGAGCCTGAGTGTGATTACTCTTCCCCTCCCGCCGGGCTCAAGCCCTTCCTGAGGAGTAGGTCCTTGTTAGAGGTCCCATTCTCCAAAGCCAAGGGCCCCAGGGCCTGCCTGAGGTCCAGTCTCAGTCCCTCTGTATTCATTACACATTCGAGTTTAGGGTTTTGCTTGGTCTCCAGTTATTGAAACTCTCTCTCATAATAACACAGTCTTGAGCTCACACCTGTAAAATCATGGCACTTTGGTAGGCTGCAGTGGGAGGCTTGGGCCTGGGAGTTTGAGACCAGCTTGGACAACACAACATGACCTTGTTTCTACAAAAAAATACAAAAAATTAGCCAGGTGTGGTGGTGCAAACCTGTAGCCCTAGTTACATAGGAGGCTGAGGTGGGAGGATCACCTGAGCCCAGGAAGTTGAGGCTAGAGTGAGGCATGGTCGCACCACTGCACTCTAGCTTGGGTAACAGAGTGAGACCTCAACTCAGAAAAAAAAAAAGAAAAATATATATAAATTTCCTCTCGAGCCAGGCATGCTGGCTCAGCCCTGTAAACTCAGCACTTTGGGAGGCCAAGATGAGAGGATTGCCTGAGTCCAGGGGTTGGTGAGACCTCATCACATTAAATCAGAAAAAGTAACCCGAGTGTGGCGGCATGCACCTGTGGTTCCTGCTACTCAGGAGGGCTGGGACAGAAGGATCACCTCAGCCCAGCAAGTTGAGGTTGCAGTGAACTGTAGTCATGTTACTACACTCCAGCCCGGGCAACAGAATGACTCTAACTCAAAAAAAAAAAAAAAAAAAAAAAAAATCCTGCATTTTACATAATTCATATTTTGGACCCCATTGATTGGCTGAAAGGCTGGGTTTTATGCTATTACTACTGTGATTCATTTGTCTTGCTTCAAAGTTCCACTCAACAACTTCTTGGAACAGCCCTGAGGGTGGGCATGGTGGGCGGGAGTAATTGTCTCATATCTATTCGCCCTTTCCCCCGAATAACAGAACACCAATTTTGTTCAAGGTGGCAGAGTACCTAGCTAAAATACTGACCACCCCATATTCCTTTACAGCAAGCATGGACAAAACAATCCGTTTTGGCCAATGTGCTATAATGGCACATTGCCGGGTGGGGCTTCTAGGAATGCTTCTAAGAGGGAACAGACAAAAGTCGTGTCTAGATCATGGCCTCTTGCCTTTTGCTTCTTCTCTGTCCTGTGTCTGCCTGGTACACCAGTGGGCCCAAGTCATCTTCCAACCATGAAGAAGAAAGCTTCAAGCCAAGAACAATGGGGCAGGAAGCAGGGAGCCTGGGTTCTTAATGCCTTCCTCAACTGTTCCAAATGGGAACTGCTTGACTCCAACTTCCTGCCACATGAGAAAAATGGAACCCTTAACTGGGAAGCTCCTGCAGCCGGGTCTCTGCAGTCCTCACAGATGCAGCAGGCACTGCTATTAGTCCCATGTACTAAAGCTAAAGCCCCTTGGACCTTCTAGGGCCACTGTGCTCTAAGCATGTGGTTGTTCATTTCAGGCTTGATGGCACATTTTTCACAGAGCGGTTGCCAAAGAACAAGGTAATCTTGTGACAGAAATACAGCCCGATGCTGTCAGTTTGCTGATTGAAAGGGTTTTATTTAGGTAGTGTCTAATGTTATTACTAGCATCCCTGATCTCCATGAAATAACCATGTAAGAAGACAAGTTATGTCAAAGGACAAAGCCACAGATCCAGATGGGCACCATTCACACAACAGGCACTCCATTGCCTTTTGATATTGATCCAAAAAGTACTGGACTAAAAAGAAAAATAGGCTGGGTGCAGTGGCTCACACCTATAATCCCAGTACTTTGGGAGGCCAAAATGAGAGGACTGCCTGAGTTCACGGGTTCAAGACCAGCCTGGGCAACTTGGCAAGACCTCATCTCTACAATAAATTAAAAAAAAAAATTTAGCTGGGCATGGTGGCGCATGCCTATAGTTCCAGCTACTTGGAAGGCTGAGGAGGAAGGATTGCCTTGAGCCCAGCAGATCGAGGTTGAGGTGGCTGTGAGCATGCCATGGCACTCCACCTAGGCAAGAGTGAGACTCCAACTCAAAAAAGAAAGAAAGAAAGAAAGAAAATAACAACACGACCACATACTTAAGCTGATCGATAGCCCAGCACTTGCAAAACGACTTTTGCTGATAAAATTTCTTGGAAAGTCCTAGGTGTGACCCCTTGCCCAACCACCACTAGCTATGAGACCCAGGGTGAGTCAGTGGCTGGATGAAAAGTGAATTAACACACAGAGCACAGTGAGCACAGGGTGGGTTCCAGGGACCGTCTATCCCCCTCCTTCATGGACGGCTTGTGACAAGATCGAGCTCAGGGGCTTCTGAGGCAGAGGAGGGAGAGAGAGGGCTGTTCTTTTTACAAGAGAGGAGAGTAGTGTGATGCCACCAATCTAGTGAGTTCTTTAAAGCGAGTGACTCTTTGGTTAGTAAGTTCAGCTGATTACACGAAACAGCAGAATAACTATATGGCTACCTAGAGCTTTCCTATCCCATTGGCTCAACAAGAATTCCTAGCTACATGGAAGCAGCGGCTCTTAAAAAGAACTACTGATCCAATCCTCTTTTGATGGACAGCATGGTTGATTCCAGGTTCTTACTATTGTGAACAATGCTGCGATAAACATACATGTGCAGGTATCTTTTTGATAGAGTGATTTGTGTTCTTCAGGGTATATTCCCAGTAGGGGGATTGCGGGGTCATATGGGAGGTTGATATTTAGAGCTTTTAGGAATCGCCACACTGTTTTCCACAGAGGTTGCACTAGTTTGCACTCCCACCAACAATGTATAAGTGTTCCCTTTTCACCACACCGTCTCCAGCAACTGTTATTTTTTGAGTTATTGATAATTGCCATTCCGACTGGAGTTAGGTGGTATCTCAGTGTGGTTTTGATTTGCATCTCCTTGATGATTAGCGAGGTTGAAAACAAAGATCTGAGTATCACATGTTCTCACTCATATAGTGGACCTTGAACATCTATCGTAATACTATAAGAAAAGGATTGACAGTAGTGGGAGACTATGGGGGGGAGGGAGGTGGGATTAACTGTAGTCAATATCTGTCTGGGGATGGGGAGACGCCCCTTATCAACAAGGGTGCCTGAATGAAACATATTTGTATACCTAACCCTTAACTGTACCCCACAATATCAAAATAAAAAATACTGATTAATAAAAAAAAGAACTACTGAGATCGTGTGGCTTGATTAACTTTTTTTGCAAGTCTGAGCATTAATACACACAAACTATACATTAACAAAGACAATCCTTCTCAAATAAAATCAGAGCTTTTCTTTTTTGGAGTGCAATGGCACAATCATAGCTCACTGCAGCCTTGAACTTCTGGCCTGTGGGAGACGGAATCATTCCTCCACAGTTTTGTCATTAAAGCACGACACGTAGACTCAGACACTGGGGGAGTGAAGCAGCTCTCTTAATCTCATTCTTGCAAGAACGGGCAACTTTCGGGTGAGCAGGCACACCGAGGCAATTAAAGTGGGGATATTTATGTCCTAGAACGCAAGTCCCTTTCCTGGTTTCCCTTTGGATGGTACTTGCAGGAGTTACACACTTTTTCATACGATGCCTACATGTTACATGTTGATTAGTTTTACAGAATTGTCTTATTTACATATCCTATTTGCCGATTGGCTTACAGGATTACTATTCCGATTGGATTCTGCCAAAAGTTTAAACATGTAACCCACCAAAGTAAAAAACCCGCGAAAAGGAAGCACAAAGCATTTAGACACCATCTTAAGAACCCAAGATAAGCCAGGCTCTAGTTTGAACATAAATCACCATTCTTATTTCTTACATGGCCTCCAGAGATTCTCCTGCCTAGACCTCCCAAAGTGCTGGGATTACAGGCATGAGCTACCATACCCAGGATGCATTTAAAATTATAATCAAAGTAAAACAGGTAAATAGATGCAAATCTGGTTTTACAAAGTTTGAAAGTCAGCCAAGAGTGAGGCACAACCATGACACACAGCTACAGCGCACCTTAGAAAACACTGCTCTGAGACCAGGCCCGGGATCCTGCGCCTGGGGAAAGGCTGCCTGCCAGCAGTGGGCACTAACCTGGGCCACCTTCATCAGCTTCCACAGCTCCTCTCTGCAGGTGGTGGGGGGCTCAGGCACTGAGGCGGGAAGGCCAGGGCAGGGCAACACCCCAAGTCTTCCACTTTCCCTCTGGGAGAGCACACCGGCTTCCTCTTACTAGGGAATGGGATCCTAGACACCAAAAGTCAAGCATAAGGAAACTTCCAAACCATCTGGGAGGTCCTTCAGGTGCTGACGCATCAGGGTTGTAGGCTATTTGAATGGTTTATGGCAATGAGGAGCTGAGCGTTTAAAAGTAAAGGGATTCTACAACACCCAGTCAGAGCGATGGTGGACCCAGGCATTCTGTGGGTGGCCACTGGGCCGATGATGGTGGCCTGAGCCTGACACCTGAAACTCATCTGGGAGTCGCACTCAGCCATCCGCAGGGAGGACCATGATGGGAATTTGTGTTCAGGATCCATACCAATGAAAGAGACTTAAGAAGCTGACACTACAGGAGAATTTGTTTCAAGGCCATACAAGTTTGGCTACCCAGCCTCCATCACAAGAGTAGCCATTACTTCCAAAAGACAAGGCCCGGGAGGCATCACCCAGGAGACAAACCTCACTTTTGAGGCTGGCCTGGCTCCAGTGAGCCCCTTCAGTGGGATTACAGAAGTCTCTCAATCAAGGTTGGGGGTTCAGCTTCCACTAGACTACAGAGGCCAAAGGAAAATGGCATGGGAGGTGGCTGGCGCCCTCTAGTGGTCACCACCGGTGGAAGTCACAGCAGACTCCCCCAGTACAACAGTTGAGCATGCCAAACAGCAATCAGGAAGACAAATGTTCTGCATTTTATCAAAGGAAGCCCCTGGGATACTAAATAGTTGTCCTGAAACAAACATTTGAAGAAAGAAATTTTCTTTTGAGGATGAATTTATTAAGTTCTGAAACTCTGAATAATCATTGTTTAAAAAGTCAAACTAAAAGAAAACTAGACATTCCAACATCTTTACAAAGGGTGGGGGCTGTCTTTTTTATTGTAACTATTAGCGTAAAAGAAAGCTGAGCCAATGTTTTTTGAAAGCGTGCGCTTCATCTTGGTCTCCACTTTATGTCTTTTACTCCATGAAAGTGTCTTTTCAAAGCAGTGTTATCTGCCCATGGAGAATTTAAACAGGTGTCGTCATCATTTTCTTCCAATCTCTGGAAATAAATGTGATTTACTCAGGAAGGCATTTCAGGAAAGTGTTTGGATACAAAGAGACCGAAGAAAACCCATGACCGACCTCCCCTGTCTCCACCTTCCCAGAAGCAGGGCACATCCAGAGTCTAATGCTGGGGGACATGGATGGCAAATGCTCTAGAAAGTCCCCTCCCCCGACATCCTGCAGCACTCACTGCCCCCTCCTGCCCCAGGTAAGGCATGCAGGGTATGCCCGGGACGCGAACTCTGGAAAACCTATCACTGATACCTTGAGTTCCTCTTGTCTTCTGTGATAATACAGCATCAGTTGCTTCTGCTCCTCACTGCTAATGATAGGCTCCCGGGCCGGAGCTCCGTGTCCCCTCTGAAAAGTTTAGGGCAAAAGCAAATTGTGGATTAAGGTGGCAATTCTGGAGTTACAGCAAATGTTTTACAAATTCCTTTGCCAACCACTAATGATAAACAGGTCACCCATGCCTGAGCATCCAAGGTGATCATCAAGGGAAATGCTAGCACTCTGGACTCCTACAGTTCTGGAGACAAAGGCTGCACGGTGCCACCCCTGGCCTGGCCATTCCCAAGGAAGCCCCGGCACATCTACGGGAAAAGGGTCCACTGAGAGCCACGGGCTCTAGATACAGATTGTGCTGGAGGGCTCTGTCACCCCCAAATGATGATTTAGGAGCACATGACACCAAGACAGCCTTGCAGGCAGGCAGCTCTACACAGTGCCCTCCTCATCCCAGAACATCAGCAGTTGGGAAAAACCTGCTGCTTTTTTCATCAAGGTTGAAATTAACATGGCATATTTCTTCTCCCCACAAATTATAAATTCCAGATATTGCCCATCAATCCATATTTTGTGGGTGTGCATGAAGAGGATTTTTAGTTTAAATGTGAGCCAGTAAGATTAAAATATCTGCACAATTTAGATCTTTCATATTTACTGTAAATTTTTTTCAGTTTGAAGGCAAATAACAAAAAATATTGACATGTTAAAAGCAAAAGTACTTACTTGCTGAATCTTGACGATAATTTTGGTTTTTTCGTTTTTCCCCACATAGTCTGAGAGCTGCTTTGTCCTTCTCAGCTCCTTGGCTGCCCACCACAGCTGTACCTCTGACTCTTTAATGACGTTGAGCCCTGCCTGGGGCCAATTGTAAGAACCAACGCAATCAGGACCCAGTACAGGTGTGGTCCCACCCCAGTGGCAAAGCTGTCTCTCCCACCTTACTCAAAGTCCTTGCCAACTTCAGTTCTTCCCTGTGGAGTTGCAACTCATGCCCTGACGCACTAGGGTCCTGCTCCAGGAAACGGGCCGTGTCTGACCTCACCTGCACCCTCTGCCACAATACAAGGGCCCTCCCTGGATTAATAGGCACTGCCAGGGAGGGACACTGGAGTCCTGCTGGGCTCTAAACAGAGGTGGGATGGGCTGTTTGTGTCTGCACACTCTACCTATTTAAGATGGCTCAGAGAAATCATACTGACCAACAGGATAAGGAAGGAGTAAGTGAGAAAAACAAAGGAAAATGGGATATAAGGGTAAGAAAATAAGACGAATCAAGGGGTAAGACTAGAACACGAATGTCCACACAAAGGGACCAATACATTTGGGTAGAAATAGGAAGAAATTAGGTTTCTGGCCCTCCAGTGGCCAAAGAAAGTGGAAACGTTTCCAGTTACTCCTAGGGTGGCCTCACAGACTGTGTCTACTGCCTCCCTGTATGTGGGCCAGACCCTTCAACCTGAGTGCCACTCTTGCAAGTCCACTCCTGAGCTCAGAACGTGGCTCTGAAGCACTGCACAGCAGAGACGGAAACAGCGTAGGGAGCAAAAAACTACATTCATAAGAGGCTCTGGGGGACCATGAACTCACCTTCAGAGAGTCCAAGAGCCACCTACCTGCGTTCCTGACAAATCTTCTTTATCTTCAAATTCCATGCGGATGGGATCATACGGTGGCAGCCCCATGGGATAGACAATCATCACCGCACCTCGAAGCTGGTCCAGGGCGTCTTTCACCATCTCCATGGTAACACAGACACTGGCTTCCACCTGTTTCTGCACATGGACAGGCATCGTTATCAACAATGCGGCCGTTCAGGTCAGCGCATGTCGATTGAGTTCTTGTACAAGATCCTTGCCAGATACTGCCAGAGCAACAAAAAGGAATCAAGCCATGCTTGCTCCCAAAGTGCCTGCCAGCTCAGGGCTGAGCCCAGCACTCCACAGCCTGCATCACACAGCAGATGGTGAGCAGCCCTGAGCAAGGAGAGCAGCAATGTGCAGAGTAATCAAGGGGAGGAAGCCAAGGTGAGAGTGGCACAGACAGGAAACAGGGTCGGGAAACTGCAGAGGGAGACTGTGTCTCAGGTGGGCCTTCAGCTCTTCAACCACAGCTGGACAGAAAAGGTGGCGATGGGAGCAGGTGCTTCAAGACAGGAAGCACCCTGGCTGGGGCAGGAAAGGGAAGACAGGGCTGGTAGGGAGGGCTGGAACTTTTGGATGGCCACAAAAGCCAGGTGGAGGAGTTTGCATCTGCTCTGTCAGCCATGGGCAGCAACGGGCTATTCTGAGAGGTAGCGATGATGCTGGGAGAGTAATCTTGGAGGGAGACCAGGAAGCAGGCGCTGAAGAGTACTGAGTAGGGTGTGATATAATAAAAATATATCTGGCCTTTGCGCCAGGACACTCCATTCCTGGCACAGAGCTTCAAAGTCCCATGGAATTTCCTGGGTAGTGTCTTTTGTTATTTATAACAAGCCCCTTTTCATTACACCTGAGTTTGTGCTGGCATGGTACCCCATGGGCAGTAACCCATGGACAGCACTGAGAGAGTTCATGGAACTTCCATGCCAGGTAGACCAAGCGCATGACCAGAGGATTGGGACTTTCGGCCTCCTCCCCCCACACCCTCAGGGGAGGGGTGAGGGACTAGAGATCGAGTTCAATCATGTGGCATGTGATTTAATCACTCATGCCTACTTAACAAAAACCTCAATAAAAATTCTGGACATTGGCCAGGCGCAGTGGCTCAAGCCTGTAATGCCAGCACTTTGGGAGGTTGAGGTGAGAGGAATGCCTGAGCCCAGGGGTTCGAGAACAGCCTGGGCAACTTGGCGAGACCTCATCTCTACAATAAATCCAAAAATTAGCCGGGCATGGTGGCTCGCACCTGTAGTTCCAGCTTCTTGGAAAACTGAGGCAGAAGGATCGCCTGAGCCCAGCAGGTTGAGGCTGTGGTGGCTGTGAGCATGCCACTGCACTCCAGCCTGGGTGACAGAGCGAGACTCCAACTCACAAAAAGAAAAATTCTGGACATCGAGGCTCAGTGGAGCTGCCTGGTGGGACACACTGACATGCCGGTGACACAGTCAGGCTCCACAAGGGGAGGGCTCAGAAGCACTGTCCTACCCCATACATCTCTCCCATGTGGCTGTTCTTGATATATCATCCTTTACAAGAAAACTGTAATCATCACAAGTGGAGCGATTTCAGTGAGGCCTGTTAGTTGAACAGAAGCAGGGGTAGCCTTGGGACCTTACTTGCAGCTGGTGTTGAAGTAAGAGGAGTCAGGTCTCCCCTACTGAGCTTTCTTAAGCTTTTTCAAAAGATGCAAGAAACTAAACCAATATTTACATAAGCCAACAAAAATTTTTGTGTGCCCGCAGGAACTGGGGGGATTCTGGACAACCGTCGCAATTATAAAAAGGAATAGTGAGGGCCCAGCCCTAGCACGCTTGCTTTCTTTGCCTCTGGAAGGCTTAAAGAAAAAAAAGGGACTAGATGAGAGGGAACTCTGGAAGCCAGAATTGGAGTTTGTAACTCAAAAGCAAGCTTGAGGGCATGATGTTAAAAGCTGACCTTAGATATGATTGCTCTGGCTTCTTCTATCGTCTTCTTTAACACTTGCTTCATTTTTTCATTTGGAGCTACGAAAATAAAAAGGAGAGGGGGAGAGACAGCTATCAAGCAGGTGTAAGTCTCTGTAAACTCTTCTTGAGCGTCTCAGTTCCTCTGAGTTAGGAAGTAAGTGGATGAGGGAGTGTGCAAGTGTAGACTCTGGGGAGAGAAGAACCTGGCCGCAGAGGTGAGGTATGGATCTCATCACAATGGTGGAGACCCAGAGTGTGGTTTACACAAACTGGCAGAGGCTACAAAGAATGGAAACCCGTGTCACAACTAGATGGGGCTGGCCACCTTTTACTGTGAGAGGCTGGAAAGTAACTATCTTAGGCCTTGCAGGCTGCAGTCTTGGATGTAGCGACATGACTCTGCCATAGTAGCATAAAAGCACCCACAGACAGTACTTGCAAGTACTTGGGGTGGCTGCATCCCAATAAAACTTTATTTGCAAAAATAGGCAATGGGCTGAATTTGGCCTGTGACCCATAATTTGCGGATCATTAGACAAGGAAAAAAGAAATCATAACTTGAAAGTTTAGAAGCAAAAACAATGAAAATGGAACACTCAAACCTAGGGAAGACAGGGCAAATTCAAACCACATATTCTTAATAAATAACAGTATTAATTAGACACTGAAAATATGAGAAATACAAAATTGTATTAGAATAGAAAGAATTAACTTAAGAATACAGCAGTTTAAAGATGAATAATGAACTGTTAACTGGTTATTGTACATCACGATTATTTTTTTCACTGATGTAATTCCATCTGAAAAGCAGACTCTCCAGATTGAGAATGAGTTTACGTATGAAAGATGTAAAAGACAACAATTTTTACCATGTTAAAATTCAAAGAAAATAATACTAAGAATTCCTATCACCCCTGATATTTAAAAAGTGTCTTTTTGAGCCTGGAAAGGCCTTGCAGGGATACTGTTTTGTATTTCTTCCGCTCCTAACAGCATTTTAGTATTTGAAATGGAGCTTTTAATGCAGGTTAAAGAGGATAAGCTATCAAAACAGATTATTCTCCTTTTTTCCTTCTAGTTCCACATGATCAAGCAAATACCAAAAGGAGATTTTCTTCAGTGTCCCACCATATACCAAAGTGCTCTGTCCTTGAGCAAGTGGAGACCTGTGCTGACACGTCCATCCTGCTTTCACAGGAGCAAATGGTGACAAAGCACAACCTTCAGGGCAGTTTCAATGAGTTCTGCCAAAAACCATAGGAAATCCCAAACCATAGGAAATCGCCAACACTCAACCATTTCTAGCCTACAGGAATGGTTTATCTAATATACTTGAAGTGAGCTGCTATCTAGTAACAGCAAGCAGATGCTTCCTCTCTTCACTTAGTTCATGCTGGATTCGAGTTTTACCAGCAGGAGCTACACAGCATTGTATTTCCTAAGTTTGTATAGAAACACAGAGCTCAATTTTTAAATTTAAAGATGGCTTTCGTACTGATTGGTGCATTCAGAATGCACATACACAAGCACAAGTGAGAGAGGCTTGCTCACCTTGCCCATTCCTTCGTCCAATATCATCCTTTTTAAACACTGCGCCCCCGCTGGGTACACATTTTTCACCCCATTCATCCTTTAATTTCAGTTCTTCAATCTGGTCATCAGTTAGTCCTTGCATATTAGGAGGGAGAAATATGCCATGTTCTGCTAGTTCTTCCATTTCTTAAAAATAAGGAAAAGTTAGACAGCCTGTGTCACAATCATTATCATGCCGTATACTCCATGAAAGCTCCCTGGCCAGGCACAGTGGTTCACACCCATAATCCCAGCACTTTGGGAGGCTAGGATGGGCAGAATGCTTGAGTCCAAGAGTTTGAGACCAGCCTGGGCAACATATTGAAACCTCATCTCTCCAAAAAAATTAAAAAATTAGTTGGGCATGGCAGCGCACATCTGTAGTCTCAGCTCCTGGGAATGCTGAGGTGAAAGGATTGCCTAAGTCCAGGAGGTGGAGGCTGAAGTGAGTTGTGATTGTGCCACTGCACTGGAGCCTGGGCAACAGAGTGAGACCCAGATTCAAAAAAAGAATGTAAGCAAGGGTCAAAGGCCTTGCCCATCTGGCTACTTTATTGAACAAACACTCATATACCGCTTGCTATGTGCCAGAGCTGACATAGACCCTTGACAAATAGTCACTGATTCACCTTCAGTCAACAGAAGCACAGAGCTTAGGAACTTGCCCTGTCCCAGGCAGTCACCTGTAAACTCTATGTTCTAATCCTTTGTGCTACACTGTGCTTCCTGGAACTCAGGAGGCAAAAACTTAATACTCATTGAAAGCCTGGATACATATTCATACAAGGTTTCACAGTTTTACAAGTGTGTTCACACAGATTATCTCATTTAATCTAACCTTGTGAGGTAGGCAAGACAGTTATTAACAGCCCCATCTTCCCTAATTTACGGCTGTGTCATTGAGGCTTGCTCAGATAACACAGCTAATACCTTATATAAAACTTTATAGAAATAATTCATATAAATCAGAGGGCAGGACTTAAGGTAGCTTATACTCCACAAATGTAGGAGATACAGGACAAGGGCCTTGGTTTTCTAGTATCATGTTCACTACTCAAATGCATGGCTTTATATTTTTCCTAATCCATATATAGTTACCCCAAAGTTCGTTCACTGAAATTTTAAGCTTGCAAAATTGCCTAGCTTCCTTTCTCCCTTAGTTCTTTTGAAGGAAGCACATGGATCTAGGTGTTCTCACAATGCTGTGGGAAGGCATCACGTGACCTGTAATAATATAAAACTATAGAACAAATGGTGTAACTTAATAGGATGTTTATCATCTCTCTCCCCCCACCACACTCTAAGCAACTAGGAGGCAAGGGTGAGTCACAGTTGACATTGAGGACTGTAAATAAGTCCACCAACATGACTCTTCACATTCAGATAAATAAGGGAAAGTAAGACAATATGATCATCATAACACCACATACCCCACTAGAATGTAAGCTCCCTGGCCAAGCACCGTGGCTCACACCTATAATCCCAGCACTTTGGGAGGACAAAGTAGGCTGGGAAATTATAAATTTCCCATTTATAATGTAATAGGAAAAGAAGTTGAATTCCTTTTCTCCTAAATGTTTTAAATTTAAAATATTTAATGTTGAGCTTGTTTTGGAAGCACAATTGAGAAACTATATATATGCTTCATAAAGTGACCACAACCCTTAAGAAATTCCCCATAATGCAAAATCACATTTTAATTTATGTATTATTTTTTCCCCCAATAGTTGGGATTCCACTAGGTAGGTTGCCCAGGAGCACAATCATAGCTCACTGCAGTCTTGAGCTCCTGAGCTCTAGCAATCCTTCTGCCTCAGCCTCCAGGCATGCCACCACACCTGGCTAATTTTAAAATTTTTTTAGAGATGTATCTTGCTGTGTTGTCCAGGTACCGTATGCAATTTAATAAATTACATAGATCAATGAATACGTTATTTATTACATACAGCTATCATGTTTATACATTATGTATAGTTATACAGTCACTCAGTAACATCCTCGACCGCACCTGGAGTATCATCACATGCTTACTGTAGCTACTAGCTGCACTTGCCTATTTAAATTAATTCAAGTGAAATACGATTAAAAACTCGGTTCCTTGGTAGAACTCGCCATATTTCAAACGCTCAGCAAAAACATGTGGCTAGGGTCCACCTGTTGGGCAGCACGGTCAGGGACCATTTCCACCGCCTGGGGAGGTTTTATTGGGCTGCAGAGCCCTGGACGCATGGGGGGGGTGGGGAGGAGCCACCCGCGATAACCAGAGAAATGGGTTCGAGTTTCCAGGAATAGAAAAACGATCCCCAAGGCTTTCTCACTGTCGTCTCTCCCCTGATGCCAAAGCCAGGTGGCTCACCATCGAAAACTGCTTCCCTCGAAGTCTAGAAATAGGAAATTCACCTTCCAGAAGCCCACCCAGTTCTCATCCTGCCCCTTGTGGGCACCACATCTACTTTTCAGCCAGGTCTTGGGCTCCCTCCTGGCGCATCTTCCCTCTCGAGGCTGTTCCTTTCCACCTGCTTACTCACAGCACCTCAAATCTCGACTCCGAAAGACCCTTGGGCGCCCGTGGCCTTAGCCGCTGCCCACCTCGAGCCGGGGGCGCCAGGCCGATCCTATCTTCGTCTCCCGTTAACCTCGACGACCCATCCTAACCCCGGCTGCGGCAAATCTTTTCGAGTCCTTCCCAAGTCGGACCCCTCGCCCCAGCCTGCCCCTTTTCTTCCATCTCTCCCGGGCCCGCCGGGCCGCACCTGAGCAGAGGCGCTGCACCTTGAGCCGCCCGTTGTAGATCCGGGCCACCTGTACCGTGAGCTCCTCCAGCTCGGTGCTGCCCGGCGCCTGCAGCAGGAACTGGCTCTCGTCGCCCCGCTTCACGTGCAGGAGAACCATGACGGCCTCAAAGGCCCCGCCGAGGCGCTGGGGCGGCGAGAAGTCCCGGGTTGTGCGGCCCAGTCGTCCGAAGCTAACCCGAGGGGCGAGCGGCGGAGGAAACTGCCGCTTCGAGGCCGGAACCCGGAGCTAGAGCGCCCGCGGTACAGAGGGAAGGCGGCACTCGCTCCCGGAAGTGGCCGTTGCCAGGAGCAACAACTATACACAGAGTCAGAAGGGTCGCCAACTCAAGACCAGAACCCGAGGATGGGGAAGCTGGGGTACGCGGAGGCGCAGCACTCCACTCCCGTACGTAGCTGCCACCGGGCCAGCAATCCACACAGTCTGAGAACCGCGCAGGCTGATTCGCGGACTCCGCTACCGGAAGTGGCTGTTGCCCGGCAACCCCCAAACACAGACCCAGACCCTGGAGGGAGCGCGGACGGCCCAATCGCCTCGCCTGTGGCCCGAGGCCCCACTCAGGGAGGTGGGTGGGCTGAAGTGGGGGGGGGCTGCAAAGTCGGGAATGGGTGGGGCGATGGGTTCCACAGGCGCCGAGTTCTGCAGCGGTCTCTCCAGGCCACTCCAAATCCCAGCGTCGTTTCCGTCGCCAGCAGTCTCCACTTCCGGAAACGCCCCCTCTCTGCTTCCGGCCTAGAAGAGTTTTGCAGAGGTGAGCTGGAACTCGGTTGAAGCTGTTTCCCGCTGGTCTGGTTGTTAGGACCAAGGGACCAGAGTGAGTGCCCGTACTTCTTTGTACAGGCAATTAAGGGTTGGCATATCTAGGGTATCTCAAGCGACCTGCCAGAGCAACTCTCCCCAGAATCTCCAGCCAGACATCCGCCAACAAATTCTTTTTTTTTTTTTGAGTTGGAGTCTCACTCTGTCGCTCAGGCTGGAGTGCAGTGGCACGCTCACAGCCACCGCAACCTCGACCTGCTGGGCTCAGGCGATCCTTCCGCCTCAGCCTTCCAAGTAGCTGAAACCACAGCCGCAGGCCACCACACCCGGCTAATTTTTGAATTTATTGTAGAGACGAGGTCTCGCCAGTTGCCAAGGCTGGTCTTGAACCCCCGAGTTCACCTTGGCCTCCCAAAGTGCTGGGATTACAAGCTTGAGCCGCCGCGCCCAGTCCCAACAAATTCTTACTGAACGGCAATCGAGTTCGGGCGCTGTTTTTTCCAAGTGCCCTGGATCCAGCGTCACTGCTCTCCTGGAGCTTATGTCTTAGTGTGACAAAGAGAAAACAGAAATAAATGGACAAGACAAATGCAAGTGCAGGTGTAACGGGGTGATTGACTTCTTAGACTGGTGGTCAGGGAATGCCTTAAGGGGTGCGTAACAAGGCACTAGCAAAACAAGTTAGTGCAAGGGCTTGGAAGAGGGCAGTCCTGAATACAAATTGACTTGCATATTACATGTACCCTCTACTTCCTATTCCTGAAACGTTGACCCTTAGGTATCTGTTAAAACTGCATCCCGGGGAGTGTGTGTTGTAGGGTGGATGATTATAGACCCAGAAATGCCCAAAGCCAGTCCAAGTCTTCATATGAAGACTGATAAACTGATAGTGGGTAGAAGCAAGATGGAACTCAGGGAGAGGGAGAGATATGTCATCTCTAGTACTGTTGAGGCAGGGATCACTCAGCTCCTGGAACAGACAGTACTGGTCTGATCTGCAAATGCCTCTCTTCCCAGTGGGAGAAACGGGCTATGTTCTCTTAGCTCCTGTCTGTTGGCCGTAAGGGCTGTTTCTCCTTAATCTAATTCCAAACTCAAGAAGCCAACTTCTTAAAATTTGGTTTACAGTGTAGCAGAACCACTTGTCCACAAATTTATGCATTACAGGGTCTCGATATAATTTTTAATCATATAATATTAATGGGAAGTATAGAAAACTGTTGCACAAAAAGACCCACGTACTGATTACTTAGCTTTGTTTAAATAAGTAGCTTATTAATACTACTACAGGTCAAGCCCTCGCGGTATCTTTAAATGTCAGCACTGATACTTGTAGTTCTCTTATCTTTGTTCTGTTACTACATTCTTTTCAATGTTTTCTTAAGGTCCTTGTCTCCTACAGGTTATGTCTGTGTAGCTTTTTCTTGGTGTGGTTTAGGCTATCATAAGCCTGTTGTCTTACCACCAAGACCAAGATGACACCTGGTGTGTTCTTGTACATCTTACTAGTTTTCTTAGTATTTTAGGTACTGTTGCCTTTCTAGGAAGAAGGGCATCTTATAACCCCACTTGTATCTGTTCAAGCAATCCATCAGTGATTTACTTCCTGGTCTGGATAACTTGAGTCATTCATGATGGCTGCTGGATATCAGGCAGTCAGGAGGGGAAAGAGCAAACTTTGTTCACTGACTTTGTTTTGCCTTTTTTTAAGTCCTAACACACAAGTGATACAGTTAAAGCCCCCACATGCCCCTCTCTAATCCTATTACCGTTTTCCCTTTCTCCAGAGGTAAACTGCTATTCTGAGTTTGTCATTCCCATTACATGTTTTATACCATTCACACATATATGTATCCCTAAAGAAAATGTTGTTTGCATATTTTAAATTTTATATAAATGGTGTCTTACTATATTACTTTGTAACTTGCTTTATGGCTCCAAAATGAGATTTACTCACTGATATGTTGCTTTTCTTATTTTCACTGCTGTATACTATTTCACGGTACGAACATGCCACTCCATTCCCTATTGGCGTTTAGTTTATTTCTAGTTTTCACCACTATAAACATGCACCTCATGTGCCACATGTATTAGTTTCTCTAGAAGTCAAATTTCTTCTTGATAGGGTATGCACTTTATCCAACATTGTCAAGTTACTCTGTAGAGTTTATGTGCCAATTTACTCTTTCACCAACAGTGCAAGAGTTCCCATTTCTCTGTATGTGTGTTAATCTTGATATGGCCAGACTTATTTTTCTAACATTAATAAACAGCATTTTGATTTATACATCAGGTTTTTTTTTCATGAGTTTAGCTATCATATGTCAGTCACCCTTGCTGTAGTCTCTGGCCTTGCAGAACCCAGGATCTGGCTGTGGCTCATGGGAAAAGGATGAAAATTAAGCTACAGACTAGAGAGATATTTTCAAACCACATATGCAACAAAAGATGAGTAGAATCTAGAATATGTAAAGAGCACTCAAAATTCAACAGTAAAAAGACAAAAACAGAAAATGGGCAAAAGAACCGAAATAGACATTTCACTGAATAAGATATGAGATGGCAAATAAGCACTTGAAAGAATGTTCAACATCATTAGCTGCTAGGGAAATGCAAATGAAAACCGCAGTGAAATATCCACTCATAGAATGGCTACAATAAAAAAGTGACAGGCCAGATGCAGTGGCTCATGCTTGTAATCCCAACATTTTGGGAGGCTGAGGAGGGATTGCTTGAGCCCAAGAGTTCGAGACCAGCCTGGGCAACGTAGTGAGACCTCGTCTCTATAAAACAACAACAAAATTGACTGGGGGTGGTGGCAGGCGCCTGTAGTCCCAGCTCTTGGGAGGCTGAGGCAGTAAGATCACCTGAGCCCGGGAGGTTGAGGCTATGGTGAGCTGTGATCATGTCACTGCACTCCAGCCTAGGTGACAGAGTGAGATCCCAACTCAAAAAAAAAAAAAAAAAAAAAACGAGTGCAAGGATGTATAGAAACTGAATCCCTCCTACACTGCAGATGGGAATGTAAAATGGTACACACTCTGGAAAACAGTTTGGCAATTTTTAAAAAATGGAAGCATGCCATTATCATATGACCAAGCAATTGCACTCCTGGGCATTTAGAAATAAAAATTCATAAACACAAACATGTTTATAGCAGCTTTATTTGTGATAGCCTCCAATTGGAGACAACCCACATGCCCTTCAGTGAGTGAATGGTTAAATAAACTGTGGCATATCCATGCTACGGAATACTACTCAGCAATGAAAAGGAGAAATGATTGATACACACAACCTAGATGAATCTCCAGATAATTGTGCCGAGTGGAAAAAAGCCAGTTCCAAAAGGTTACATGCCATGTGATTCCATTTATACAACATTCTTGAAGTGACAAAATTACAGAAATGGAGAACAGATGAGTGGTTGTCAGAGGTTAAGGACAGGGGAAAGGGGAACGGGATGGAAGGGACATGGAAAAAGGGCACACGAGGGTCCTTGTGGTGGATGGAAATGCCTAACGTCCTGGTTGTGTTATCATAGTGTAGTTTTGCAAGATGCTACTATATGGGAGACTGGGTACAGGGTACATCTGTTTTATTTCTTACAACTGTATATAAATTTAGCCCTTTGCACTCAGATGTGCCCTCTGAGGGGACATCATAAATCTAGCAGACCACTCGGATGTTCCCTCTTAGGAGACATAGATTGTTGGTGATAACACAGGACAAACTTATGCCAGAGCAAATTTTTCAAAAATGTATGTTTCCTTGACATTTTCCATTCAAATTGCATAAAAAAGCAAATAAAGAGAGGGTATACTGAGATATGATCAATCAGTTGAGAAGTAGTTGTCAGGAATCACAAGTGTGTCCTACATTTTCTTCAAACAGACTGGACAATAAATTACACATTAAAGTAGGAGGAAAACAGGACTTTGTTGTCTGCTCAAGTAGAAAGACACAAGGTAGAAGACGTCAAATTACTATTGCACATGTATCAATGAACCACAAGGATGTCAGTGACTTTCACGTTACCACACATTAGAAAAACTTAAGCTAGGTTGGACTCAGTGGTTCAGCCTGTAATCCCAGCACTTTGGGAGGCCAAGGTGTGTGGACTGCGTGAGCCCACGGGTTCAAGACCAGCCTGGGGAACTTGGTGAGACATCATCTCTACAATAAATCAAAAATTAGCAGGGCGTGGTAGTGTGTGCCTATAGTTCCCGCTCCTGGAAAGGCTAAGGCAGAAGGATCTCCGGAGGCTAGTAGGTCGTTGCTGGGTGGCTGTGAATGTGCCACTACACTTCAGCCTGGGTGGTGGAGTGAAACTCCAACTCAAAAAAAAAAAAAAAATTAAGATATTAAATGTCCATGTGTCATAAATAAGTTCCTCAATGTCCTAAATTCCATTATAAGTCAAGTATCATTACAATAAAATAACTGGTTCCAACACTATACTATTGAATATGAAGTGGTTAGTTTTCCACTATTTTGTAAAAAAGTGCAGCTGAGTTGCTGGTTGGTGATCCGCAAAATGTCTCTGAGAGCAAAGGGTTAATTATCTTAAAACAATTTTTAAAAACCTATTAACTTGTATCTGTAACCTCTTAATCAAGGTTAATGAACATAATTCAACTAAGAATCAAAGTTGTTGTTTTGAATGTTAATCATATAGGTCTGAAAAAAGGCAATACTCATAGAAATTATCAGCCTTGGGCTCTTAATTTGGGTCTTTTCAGCCAGTCCCTTTGTATCTGGCTATTTGTGTCCTACCTCCCCTCTCTTCCTCAGTTGTTTCTTCTGATGTGGGTCAGAAATTCATCATTCATGCTATTGGTATTATTTTCAAGCCAACATAATTTGGAATGAGAACTTCTCTTAAGGAATAAGGGCATTGGTTTTTCAATGACGATTAGTAATCTCAGAAAATCTTTCTTCTAACTTTTAGAGTAAGCACTATATGGAGAAATAAAATTGGTGGAAAAAAAGGCTTTATTTAAAATACCTCATCTGGAAATAAGAGTTAACCTATTTTTCCCAAATGTTACTAAACTTGTATGTATAAAGTGCAAGAAAAATGACTGAAGTCTTCCCTTTTGATCAAAGAAGGCAGCATGGTAAAGACAGATATATTTATTTCATATAACAGCACATTTCACAGGATATGTACAGAATGTTTGTATACCACTGACTTTAATACCATACTTCTATAAAGTATATAGTTATAAATACTGTATGCCACATAAGCAATAAAATTCTTACATATAAACAGCAATCTACTATAGAGAACAAAGAATTCACAAAGAGATCCTTAGTGCCTAACTTCAGCTCTGCTTTTAAAAGAACTGGTAAATATTTAATAATACACAGAATAATGGCTAGTTATTTGCAGCATACCTTTAACTTTCAAAACTTTGTGCATTTTCAGCAACTTGCCAAATATAATTTTCCTGATAAAGGCTGAGCTGCTGATGATATGTATATTTTAGACAGTAGTTTATATTCAACAAGAAACATTGCTCACAAAACTGCAATTTGCACTAGTGAAGTTCACTAACAATGAACTATTTTGCTAATGGAGAGCAAATACCATATACACTAGTCACATAGATGTTAAAGCCAGTTTCAACAAGTTAATTCACATTTTGAAGCATATTGCTTATAGTAATACTGCTGTTTAAAAGATACTACTGCTGAAATGATTAGAACCTTCAAAAAGCACAATATAAAACTCACAAGAGTTATTTCTAACAGCAAATCCTAGTTGTTAACAGAAAGGACTATGTCTATAAATATAGTATTTTGATAACATTTGCTCATGTAGAAAAGTATTTTCTCATAATAGATTTGCTTTATGTTGTTAAGTGCAATGCAGTTTCCTGTGCTTTTACATTTTACATATTTTTAGCCATGAACTCTATTTTTTGATATTCCCCCAATGGCACATCTTTAAAGATTAAATGTGGACCCGGGAATTTAGGTGGACATATATAACCCTTTATATAAAAGGAAGGTTAATGTGACTTCTAATGGGTAAAGATGATTTTAACTTAAGGTGAACAAAACTACTATTGCTCAAGGAGTTTTCTGATTGATTTACTTAATGATATCAAAATACTACATTCTGTAAAAATTCTGTGTACTTCATAAAATTAATAAAAGCAGGGTCATTTGCATATTGGCAGTGCGGGAGACAAAATCCACAGCTAATTTGAGGTATAGCCTCTGAAAACTTAAAGCAGCATCATGGATGTTATGGAGCTTCTTAAAGGGGGAGAGAACACATACCAAGTATGGCTCCAGTTCAAAGCCTCTGAGGATAGCTGCTTTCCCTGCTAAAAGCAAAGTTCTAGAGCAAAAGCAGCAAAAAGAAAAGCATTGGAAGGAAATGGGCAACACATACTTTAGTGTACGCAGAGAAGAGAGTACAAGCTTCCCACAGAACTTGGTGGTATGTACCTTCCCTGCATATAAGGCTACAGTGTTTTTTGAGAGGGCTAGAATATCCGTTCTCCTGACAGCGACCACAAAATATGTGGCTTCCGGCTTTAAGAACCTCCTCCCAGAGAAAAGCATATGGAAGTGTTGGAGTAGAAAGTAAAGTAATAAGGTTACTTTGTGTTAGAAGGGGCTGGGTGTGGAATGGTAGAAAATTCTGGTTCCGTAGTGAGATTTTTCTAGTTTTGGAAACAAAATGGAAATGTCCAAGCTACATTTGCAGCCATCTTTTGGTAATGAGATATTGAAAAAAGGACTTAATTAGAACTTTAAGGTCAAATGTGGTCCGACTTATATCCTATAATTTAAATTATGAGTTTATAAATATATGTGTGTATAGCATGTATATGTATACATACATATACACCTTTTTTTTTTTTTTAAAGCAAGGCCTTTCAAAACTCTGTTTCTTTATAACCTTGGCAGCTCTTTGGTAAATACTCATAGATACCAATTGTTAAACTTATAAAAGGGCTGGCGGAAAGGTCAGCTGAAAGTTGTGTGGGCTTTTTGAGATGCTTCAAAGACACAAAAAAATTTCTGAAGGACTATTTGCTAAAGTCGTTTTAAGCACTTTTTATGACTACTACTGTCTCCTGTTCATCCAAAGAGAAACACATCAAAACTCCAGTTAATAATGAGAATGTTTTTCCTTATTTCCAATATACACATATTCCAACTTTGTACACATCAAATAGTGGCATTTTGTGACGATATCAGTGCGCTTAACAATTACTTATTGCACATAACAAATAACTAATGCCCAACTCTTTTGGCTGTCCCCTGCCAAAACTAAAAAAGTGACTGTTTTCTATCATGTATAATGTCATCTTTCTGTAAAGTCTAACGTGGGTGATGCCTTAGATGCTGAGGTCGTGAAAGGATCTACTGGAGGACTGGTGCTGGGTGGGAGCAAAGGGACAGGAGGTGGAGGTGGTCTTCTTGATGGTAACACACAGAAAGAAACATTTGTACCCTTATTCCAGTCATCATCCAATGTCAGGCTGGAGCTAGAAAATGAACTTGGTTGATTACCCAGTAAGTCTGGACAAGTTGACTTAGACTTCCCTTTCACACCGAAGTCCTCTTCTTCCTCGAAGGTTACCCATCCTTTTGGGTTGCTAATTTTTACTGTAGACTGGCCCTGCAGATCAAAACTGTCCTTAAAGCCATCAAGTGAGGATGGAGGCTTGCTTTTGTTATGACCCAGAGAAGGGAAAGGATTGATAGTAACAGGCTTTTCTGTGGAGAACCATGAAGTTGCCTCTGATTCTTGAGACTCGGCTCTAAATGGGTTTCCAGGAGCAATAGTCCTGTCGCCGAAAGGATTTGTGCTGGTCAAGCCAGTAACAAACGGGTTTGGAGAACTTCGCATATTCTCCTGGGATTTACTCCGAGCTGGAATTGGAGGCATTGTTGGCATGCAACTTACAGAACTCAAAGTATTAACATTACTCTGTGTTGCAGAAGGCAACTGAATTAACCTCTTTGGGTTTGGGGTTAGAACTGGTGACGTCTGAACAGATAGCTGAGCCTTTGATACAGCAAGCAGATTAAATGACAGATCTTCAAATGGGTCACTCTTTAGTGGTGATTCTAGTTTGATACTGGAGACTCCATTTGTTTTTACCTGGAAAAGAAAGAGAACATTGAAAAATCAGTTTATATGTACTCTTAATATCCCCTATTCTTCCTGTCTCAATTATTCTTCCTTTTTTTAATGCAAGTATATGAATCTATAAACTAAAAAAGCTTTGTGTGGCTTGTTACTCTGGTGGTTTAGGCATGATGAAACAGCTAAAATCTTATTTTAAAAAAACTCCTTACTAAATAAATACTTTTATTAAATCAATTTTTTAAATACCAAAGAAGTTAGACAGAACTTATTTCATTCGTGTAAGTTTTGAAATGGTAAGAAGGAGAATTATACAGAATTAACAAATTTGTTCATGCCCAGTTCTACCAAATTTTAACATGAACTTAAGAAAGCCACAATTAGAACTTATGCAAAATCTATATAAATAAACTTCCAACACCCATCTGTGATGATGTGGTTTCACTGTTCTTTTAAACATATTTTCATTTAAAATTAATGTTACTATGGAAATTCAACTTTATAGATACCAATTAATTTCATTAGAATATTTATATTCATAAGCTGAAGACTACATCTTTCCCTTTTCTATTTGGAAAAATGAATTTCTAGAGTTATTTGTCTTTTAATCTAAGTTCTCCTTTGTAGAAAAAAGTCTATGAATAATGTGACAACTTTCCTTATTTGACCTTCCTCATCTTATAAAAATATTCCAAAATAGGTATGCTATTAATGAACAAATGCAATGATTGTTTAAGACCAAAGGAAAAAGATCCCATTTTCTGTTTGATATATTCTAAAATCACAATGAAGCTGTGCCCAGTCCTTTCTATGTGATAGAGCTGGTTATGAATTGTCATCAGTAGGAAGAGTGCTCAGAATTACTTCATGGCTGTCAAAAGTTTGCGCTCTGGCCCTACATCCCTGGGTCTCTAATTCACAAAGAAGCTGGCTGGAATAAACCATGGTCATGGAACCAAGCAAAGTCAGCTGATCAGATGGGAAAAGAATTGTGATCCTGGCCTGATGAGCTTGTAAATATAAATAAATACTATTTATTTTTAAGTAAATAACTTTGAGGTATCCATTTTATTCAATTATCCTAAATTATACTTTATGATTAAACACGTACATTTTTCTTCAAACTTCATATAATAAATTTGTACAAAATTAAAGAGTAAATATTTCAGACTTTAAACTGTAATCTAAATGTATTAAAGGTAAGCAGACCTATAAATGAAAATACACTTAAGAGGAAAATTTATATATTATAAAATGAAAATTAACTCTGTATTACCAATAATCTCTGAATTATTTATGATTAACATAAAATGAAAGTATTTTATTGTGTCTGAGGCCAAGTTCTCCTATGGCAGTTAGAACAGTCCACAATGTAGACATTGCAGGAAAAGAGAATTTTATCTTCTGCCTAGCTTAGAATAGTAGGCACCTGACACATAAATGCTATATATTTAAATATCTGTATTTTCATACATTAGAAAATTACTTATTTCAAAATCAGTTAATATAACAGAAGCGGAGTCATTTTCCTAATCAGACTTGAAATTACAATGAGAGCCACATCACCATTCATTCATTATATTAGAATTAATTTGTAATCTAAGCAGGTTTTGTATGGATAACATAAAATTGGTGTTATTTTCACAGAGAAAGGTGTTGGAAGGACCTTTAATCTTTTTATGATGTTAACTTTCATCTTTCTAAACAATCAACTTTTCCTTACCAAGAAGAATCTTGCTGCTAAATCTACCTGAACAACTTCCCCAAATATTTTTTTCTAAAAAAATATTAATTTTGTGTTTATGTAATTATGATGCTGTTAAAACCAAGAACAAATATGGTTTTGCCAAATAGGCTTCAATATGCTTAAATCTTACTTAAAGTTACCACTTTTTAGTTATGTTAATTTTCATTAAAAGTGAAGCAAAATATGGCAAAGCATTAGCAAGAACAACTAAAATGGTTTCTAAAAATCCAAAATACTAAGAAAAAGAAAAAGCAGGTTTTATGGTATGATAATAGAATTTATTAATGTGAACAGGTGGTTTTTAAAATGGATGAAACTTTAGATGTATGGAGCAAAGATCCATATATCTAATGTGCTAAGACAGATGAAAAGCATGTAAGATTGATAAATAGTTAGATACCTGTTACCCTGATGGTTGCTCCGGCTTTGAGAAGGGAAAACACAGACATCAAAGGAAAGAATTAGGAGGATAATCCAAGATCAACTAGCAACCCTAAGAATTCAGTCAACAAAATACTTTTATTTCTGTTACATACAGAATCCAAGAGCAGCAATATTTGCAGGTTGTAAAATAAGTTCAAAAGACAATTCTAATTCCTTTTGTAATCTCATTGAATTGAGATCCAAACTTTAGTTTTGTATGAGGTTGACTACTAACCAGTTAGTTATTCCAAAAAAGGTTTTGGAGCTCTAAAATATTTTAAGCAGCCTGTCATGAGATGAATGTTTGTGTGACACGCCCACTCCCAAATTCATGTTGATGTCCTAAGCCCCTATGTAATAGTATTTGGAGGTGGGACTATTGGGAGGTAACTAGGGTAGATGAGGTCATGAAGGTGGGGCCTTCATGATGGGATAGCAACCTTTAAGAAGAGAAACCAGAGAGCTTGTATAAGGGTGTGTGGATGCTCTCTATTCTAGGCACCACACACACTTAGGTCATGAGAGCACATGGTGAGAAGGTGGTTGTCCACAAGCCAGGAAGAAAGCCTCACCAGAACCCACCCAGGCTGACACCCTGATCTTGGACCTCCAACCTCCAGAACTGTGAGAAAATAGTAAACTTCTGTTGTTTAAGCCACTCAGTGTATGATATTTTATATGGCAGCCCAAGAAGACTAAGGCACAGCCTTAGGATATGGATATCATTATTAGAAAAATGTATAAAACGGCACCACTCTACAAAAGTACTACACCACTGAAAATTAGTATTCATTTTAACAAAATGGTCAGGATCTAGGGTTGTTCTAGTTTACTCCAGTTTTCTGAAGAATGATACTATCATTAATTCACCTCATAATTTATTAGTTGGAAGGTACAATAAGAGACTGGATCTTACCTTCGTTGATTACCTAAAGCTCATCTTATTTTTAAATAGCAAAACTAATGTTCATAGTTTAGAGAGACACCATCCTTAAATTTATGGAGTACTTTAGAATTTCTTGCCTATTAAACATAAAACTCTTGAATTTAAGTTAACACTGTCTTGATGATCTTCAGGTTACATGCACTGGAGAGTAAAGCAGGAACAGGCTCCTGTTAAGATGAACAGGATTTTGTGCCCTCCATTAAATGGATCTAGAATGCTGAGATTTTCTACCTGGTCTCACATCAATAGTAAAGCAGTGAGTTTTGTTACTTGACTTCTTGTTGGATTTCCTTACTTCTGGCTCTCAGTTGATAAAAAGATACATGGATGTTGGCAGTCAACGATAACTGAGGCATTTTAATACTTCCTAAAGGATATATGACATGTTACATAGTCATTTAAGTTAAAAGATTCTTCTCTGGTCAGTTGTGATGGTTAACACCTGTAATCTCAGCACTTTGGGAGGCCAAGGTGGGAAGACTGCTTGAGCCCGGGAGTTCAAGACCAGCCTGGGCAACATAGTGAGACCTTGTTTCTATTTTTAAATATTAAAAATAAAAAAATTCATTTCTATGTAGAATTATAAAGTCAATGAACACTTAAATAATAAAAAGGAAAACTGAGTCATGTATGTTTTAATTGTTCAGATACCTCGTAGATTCTGGGCAGGATAAATAAAGATTTGAAAACAATTACTTTATGTTCAGTTCTAAAACTATTTCATGTCATTACTAAAATATCAAATTCGTAATATTTTAAAAAACTCACCCTTATCCGATTTGAAAATCTTACATTTTACAAATTATAGCTACTTTAAGAATTTAAAAAATTTTATTATTTTCTGAATCCTTATTATTCATACAGTTCAAAATTCAAAAGGTAAAAAGACTCCTTCTCACCTCTCTCCTTGCCCCCAGCATTGTGCATTCCCTAGAGGAAACTGATGCTTCACAATGACAGTCTACATGTAAATAGGAACCCCACCCTCCAAAAAAGAAGTGTGTCTGGGTGTATAATGTTCAGAGGAGTTTGATATCTATGTCTGAGACAAAAAGAAATTTTAGAATTTAAAGCAAACACCTTTGACTTTTTGATGAACTACCACAAGATTCAAGAATGCAACGCACCAGGCTACACACAAAGCATGTGGCATCAGCCACCAAATCACCATACTCAGTTCAATGAAAAACAAAAACAGAAACAATGGAAAATTATCTCAGAAAGTGATGTTTGGCAGTGACTGTCATATTCACACTGTAGTACTGTATGTCATAACAGGATTTTACAATGATGATGTCAACCTTACTTGATAGTTCACTCTTAAGTTTTTCAGAGTACTGTATCTTTCATATTGGCCTAAGGAAATTTAAACCATTATAGAGCTTTAGGAATTATGGTGTACTTCTATTATAAAATGGATGCCCTAAAACAGTAATAGGAAGCTCAAAGTGGCTAGTTTATAAGTTTTTTGCCCTCCAGTTACATTTTAAAAAATACAATAGGGCAGCGGGCACTCTTGCTGTTGTCCTGCCCATTGTGTCCTTCACAATGTATCTTTCCTTCAATAAATCTACCTTTCTTAATTCATTAAAAAAAAATAGTACATATTACAAGAAAATGAGATGAAAAATTTATGACTCACTAAAAGTAGACTGGCAGAGAGAAAATACTAGTGGACATTTATTCTTTAAAAGGTTCTTTATATCATTATTAAATATCTTTAGCATCCACAGTTTTCTGAACTTAAAAAAATGTAGAATGCTTTTTGGTATTTATCATCTTAAGAGAACATTTATTTTTCTCTATTATATATCCTTTAGCTTTTACAAATGTGATTAATAATCTAATGAGTGCTAACAATTGCTAACAATATTCAGATTGTATAAGTCATATATTTACCTTAGTATCTTTTTTCACAATGTGGAAACATAAACTGTTAACTTCTGCCAACTAGCCAGACATACTCATATATCTATAAAATTCAATGTAAACTATAACTTATAAATATGGTTAAGGAACATTATCAATATGTAATATTTCTGTATTTTACTTCTTTCCAAAGTTTAAAAGCAGACTTTTAAAACTTCACACATTTCTTTGGCCTTGATGGCATTTTCAAGTTAATACTTTATATATAGCTAGACAACAAAAAATGTACTTACTAAATATAAATTTCATTTTAGCAATTTTACTGAAATGTATATAACAAACTAAGTAAAACAGCATCCAAATAAAAATAAAACAATTTAACTTACATAACTATTCCTGTCTAAAATAATTTTGTATATATTAACCAGAAGTCTTTCTGATGTGAGATGAGAGCTTCTGTGATTATATGACTTATTATTTTGATGGGTGTTTTTTTTTTTTTTTTTTTTACAGATCCAAATCAAATTTTATTTTTACTTATTTTATTTTATTTTTTGAGTTGGAGTCTCACTCTGTCGCCCAGACTGGAGTGCAGTGGTGATGGTTTTTACTTTGGTGAATGGATCCTACTACTGCAAGTCCAAACCATCTAAACTGATTCAATAACGACTGCAACTGTTTGAAATACCTAAGGAAACCCAGTGCTGCCTCCAACACACTAAAGAACTACTGCTTGCATTAAGAGTAACTAAAGGATTATTCTGTGTATTGGAAATTAATCATCATGTCGGTGGTCCAAGGACTGATCTGATCTGCCTCTCTTTCCAGGAAGTAAAAGCAAAAACCAATTTATTACTGTGAGCAATAAGAAAAATAAATTATTGTTGTTCATTCTAATTTCTTAACTATCCAAAGTCAATTATGATTAAAAAAAATCGTAAGCTTTTAACATTAACATGAAAAAATGACTGGGAGTCACTTGGAAACACCCTAAAGAACCCTGGCCTAGGATCACTTTCTGAGAATCTTTGATGTAAGCAATAAGTTTTTAAAAGGCCCTGCTGGGCATGGTGGCTCACGTGTGTAATTCCAGCTACTAGGGAGGCTAAGGAGGGAGGATTGCTTGAGAATAGGAGGTTGAGACCAGCCTAGGCAACACAGTAAGACCCTGTCTCTAAAAAAATTTTTTTTTTGAGTTGGAGTCTCACTCTGTCGCCCAGACTGGAGTGCAGTGGCCGCTCCCGGCCACCGCAGCCTCGACCTGCTGGGCTCCGGCGATCCTTCCGCCTCAGCCTTCCGAGTAGCTGGAATTACAGGCATGCACTACCATGCCCGGCTGATTTTTTGATTTATTGTAGAGATGAGGTCTCGCTGCCCAGGCGGGTCTCGAACCCGCGGGCTCAGGCAATCCACTCACCTCAGCCTCCCAAAGGCGTGGTATTATAGGCTGAGCCACCGAGCCCGGCTAAAATTTTTTTTTTAATTAGCCAGGTGTGGTGGCATGTGTCTGCAGCCCCCGCTACTCAGGAGATTAAGGTGGGAGAGTTTCTTGAGCCCAGGAGTTCAAGGCTGCAGTGAGGAGCTAGTATCCTACTATTGCACTCCAGCCTGGTCAACAAATTGAGATCCTGTATCTAAAAACAAACAAACAAACAAAACAAAAATCCCTCAAACAGCCAAAGCATTCATTTGTTATGTGACTAGTTTGAGATTTCCTATCTTAAGATGCTATCAATACCAAAAGAAAATTAAAGCTCATATTTATTTATAATAGCTAATAATCAAAATAAGTAAGTTCAAAGACTATACATCAAAGATAATATTCTGGGTAACGGGGAGACGTACTTGCAGTTGTGATGAAGCTTCAGAAGGCAAGCTATGGGATGACCTACTACGAGGTGGTGGTTGTGGTGGGGTCTCCAAATTTGGGTGGGGGCCAGACGGAGGTATAGGTGCCACCATAGGGACAAGAGGCTCCTGCAACCTCGGAGCAGGCGGGGGCACGGAGGGCTGCAGAGGAGAAGTAGACTGAGGCTTCAGTGGCTCAGGAAGAAAAGTTGAACCTAAAAAACAATGGTTGTCACATTAGGTGTATTCTAGAAAACCACGGTTTCTTCCTCCCTTAGTAAAATGTTAGGAGAGCATTCTGGTTGTTGCTTTTTTTCCCCAACAAGTAGCTTCAATTCTTGTGGTAGAAGGAAAGGACATCCCTATTTGAGTATGTTGTAGAGGGTGGGAAACAACAGAAGGGAAAAGGAAAAATGAAAAAAAAATGTAGAACAAAAGTGGTACAACATTTCTAATACAGTGTCTACCTTTCGATGCTTCTGGTAGTTTGCTTTGGCTTTCAGGAGTCAGTCTTCCGGCAGATGCCCGAGCATGGCTCTGTGGGGCACTGATAACTCCAGCACGGGGTGGAATCGTCTGAAGACGGGAAATGTAACACTTGAGACATTTATTAATCTTCAACAGATAAGATTTTCTGAAAATATTTGCTTTTGCATCTCATTTACTCTCCTCTCTGGTATTATTCCCCATTTTGTCATTTTAATTGCCCTCTATTTGTAGTCATACTGTGATAAATTTTATAAAATTTTCCTTTTTATTTTTGACTGTTCACTATGTGCCAGGTACTATGTTAATTAGGCACCTTAATAGGTATTTTCATTTCATTTTCAAAATAAACCTCAGAGGTAAGTATTAATTTTATCGTCCCTATTTAAAAAAAAACACAACTTATCCAAGGCCACACAGTTAGAAAACAGAGCCAGGATCCAAACTCAGGCCTGACTAGCTGTTGGACTGGGGTTTTCAACTATGTGCAATGTTGCCTCCATGGAAAACGATGATTTTTTTAAAAAAAACTTCTATTTTTTTTATTTTAAAGATGTGGGGTACAAATCAGGGTTAGGTATACAAATGTTCATTATACAGGCATCCTTGTTGATGAGGTGTGCCCCCCCTCCCCAGGCAGATTCCCACTACTGCCAATCCCGCTTCCCTGACTAGGCTGATTTTAAAGTCCATAAAGAGATGGAGAGATATATGCCTGAACAACTAGAAGACTTCAGAAAAAACACACCTTGAAATTTTTTTGCTTTGCTTTGCTTTTTTTCTTAGAGACAGGGTCTTGCTATATTGCCTGGGCTGGACTCAAACTCCTGACTCTGGGGAGTGATTTCTTCCACTTCAGCCTCCAGAGTACCCAGGACTCCAAGTATGCCACCATGCCCAGTTAGAATTTTTTTTTAAACACAGAAGTGAACATTTGTATACCTAATCCTGAATTGTACCCCACATCTTTAAAATAAAGGGAAAAAAACCATAGGATTAAAAAAACCAAAAACCACAGAAGTAAAACTCTTGAAAGACTAACTCAATTTTCCAAATTAAATACACCGCAGTGGCAATTTTTTAAAAAACTAGAAAGTGACCTTCCAAACGATGCAACAATCCCTCTTCTGGGAATATACCCTGAAATCATTTTACAGAAAAGATACTTGCATATGTATGTTTATTGCAGCACTATTAGCAAAAACTTGTAACCACCCTGCTGCCCATCAAAAGTGAACTAGATAAAGAAAATGTGGCACATATACATGATGGAGTATTACACAGCCATAAAGAAGGACAAAATTATGGACTTTGCAGCAACTTAGATGGATTTAGAGTCCATCATACTCAGTGATCTTTCACAGAAACAAAGAACTGAATACCACATATTCTCACTCATATGTTCAAATGTTCAGTGGGTTCTGAACATTTCAGAAGAGGGATCGGCAGTAGCAGGATACTGGAGGGGGTACGGGGGTGGAAGACACACACCATCACTAAAGGTACCTGATCCTAAACCAAGGGAAGTGAGGACCAGTAGGAGGCTCAAACTTCACCTGCATGTCAACCATTTATGAACCTAATGCTGATGTGTACCCCATATCTTTAAAAAAAAAATACACTGCAAGAGGCAAATTGGGACATAGAACTGAGACCCCTTGGCTCCCAGGCTAGGTTTTACCTACCGGTCTGGTTGTACTGGGTCCTGGGCCTGGAATTCCTGCTTGAGGTGAAGGCTGATTGCGTCCTAGAACAAAGACATCATACCATATATTTAAGTTAAAAAAAAAAGTTAAAAAAAAAATCAATAAACCATGTGCTTATATTCCAAGTGTCTATTTCATGGTCCAGTTTTAAAAGGTAAGTAGCTACATTCAAGTGTTTTTACCTATATTATCTTTCCGTGTTGTTCCAGGGCTTTTGGGTGCTTTGAAACAGGAAGGGAAAAAAATTAGTCATAAGTAAAAAATAAAGCAATATTGCATAACATAAGTTGGCTGTTCAGCTTCATTACCAGCAAAAATGGGGACATGAGATGGTAACAAAACAAAGTACTTTGTTTTGGATGATAATGAAGGGAATTATCAGTCCTAAAAAGAAAGAAAAACTAGAATACTTAGACCTTTATGGGAGATGAATGTAGCTCTTAGTGTGACACCTCACTTATGGGACCACTTTTAAGGTGACATTCCCCACAGAGCTCTCTCCCATGAAGCTTGAAAACATACAGTGTGAGTGGTCACAAGACGTGGCATTGCTGCTTTTCAGAGCCTGGCAGACAAATGGCTCCTGAGCAACAGATAGAACTGCATTTGTCAACCTACACAAGAGGCCCTAATAGTGTTGTTTTAGGACTTCATGTTGTGGATATCACTGTGGATAAAGTCATCTGGGATGAGATCTTTTGGATTTCTATAACAAAACCCTATGATTACGACAGAAGACAGGTATATCTTATCACCAAATATCTGCCTTACAGAAGACAGTGTTAAAATATGGTTCAAACTCATTAAAATGGCATCTGAAGGATAAAATGAAATAAATTACTCTGGGTCCAAAAGGAGCAGGGCAGCATCTGGACTGTCAGGACTATCAAGGGCAGCATCTTAGATTTATTCTCCTTCTTGAAAAGTGTAATTGGTCTATAAAATACATCAGTCCTTTAGTAACTATAATCTTAACAAATGACTTCTAGTCTTAATGGTCTTTTAAACAAATCTAGCTCAGTACCAATATACATAAAAACAGCTCTGTTATCTGAAATCACTCACAAAATACTATATTCTTGTATCTGAATTAACAGAGTTTAATTTTTAAAACTTCAAATTAGTAAAGCATATTTTTCTAAATTTTTGTCTTATTCTGAAAAGAATTTTGAAGGCAGCCTTCTTTAACAGTAATTGTATAACCTAAATATATATAAAATATGTATGAAACAGAGTACAAACAACATAAGAATCTAGGGGAAATTAAATGAATATCCATTAGAAACTATACACGACATAGAATGAAGAGAAAAAATACAAGGTATACAAGGGGAGAAGTTTACAGCTGGACTAAAGAAGGATTTAGGATGCTTTTAAATACTGGGGGGAGGTGTATTGACATTGAGAAATAAAATGAGAGAACCATTTCTAGAATGCAAAAGTCTTGTTACCTTCCATCTCTCTCCTAGCTACCCCAGGACTGGGAGGGGCTCCAATACCTTTTTAGAGAAAGAACAGAAGCTATATATTGTTCAGGGCCCATAGCACCGAATGAAAGGCAGGCACACAAGACAATTTCTGCATTAAATTTACTTTTGCAAATATGTTCTTTTACTTCTTTAAATTTCTTCAAAGATGCAGTACAAACCAAAGTGACTTTAGATGACTAGCCCAAACCTGAGTCCTCCCTTGACTCAAACAAAAGAGCAGAAACAGGATGACAATTTTTAAAAATATATGAGATAACTAGCAGTAGGGAATTTTTTTTCCAGCTTTATTGAGATATTTTTAAAATTTATGAGTTTTTAAATATTTTACTTTTAAAATTTGGGTACAATTCTGAATTAGGTATGCAAGTGGACATCGTACAGGTAAAGTTTGAGCCTCCCTTTGGTCTCCACTTTGTCTGGTTTGAAATCAGGTACTCTTATTAATGTTCAAACCCCCACCTGGCAGTATCCTGTTACTGCCAATCTCTTTCTTAAAGTATATGGTAAAAGTTCAGGGTCCACTTATGAGTAAGAGTATATGGTATTCTGTTCTTTGTTTCTGTGATAGATCACTGAGTATTATAGAGAGAATTAAAAAATATATTTAATGAAGGCCTTTGCTTTATAATCATCTCATATCTTTTTTCATATACAGAGCAAATAACTCCAATATTTGGCAGTCAAAAGAAAAAAATATACGAAGTTTCAATTTCATTTAAAATTTCTGTGAGACTATATAAGTCCACTAGAAGTTAATTTTTGAAGCTTTTAAAAATAATTCTTAGAGTATTCTAATGACTTTTCCCAAGCTTAGTGCCATAAAAGAATTACTGATTATAGAATAAAATAAAATATGTCACAAACACTGCCTGCAAAAGAACTATGAAAAGAAGCAATTAAAAAAAATTAAAACAGAATTCTAAGTAAGCCAAATTCATTTTAAAATTTGTTTTCTACAGATTATTTTCCTAATTAAGGCAGAAGATAAAAATTATGAAAATATAAATAAAAGCAGGAACCTGAAATGGGAAAAATTAATGATTTTTGTAGGTTAATGGAAAAATGATTACCTAGCAGTATTTTGCAGAAGTTATAATGCTGAAATAATTTAGCCATCCTTATTATAAAAAGTCATTAAAATTTACACACAGGAAAAGTCTATAATAAGACCTCAATTGGTTAGCAATGTCATTAGGCAGTTAGAATAGAAAAAGACCAAGCACACATGTACAATGAACCTTAATAATATTAAAACCAGATTTGCAAAGCTCTTCTGAGGAACTGTGAAAACCTACCTCAAGACTTTCTTGAGAATTAGATTAAATAAATTTGTCAACTCCAACTGAGATCTGAGTTTTCATGTAAGCCAAATAAACTACATGTTTTACACTGCATAAAAGTTTCCTTATTGAAAGTGAGAAAATAAGCTGGGCTCGGTGGCTCAGCCTGTAATCCCACGCTTTGGGAGTCTGAAGTGAGTGGATTGCCTGAGGCCACGGGCTCGAGACCCGCCTGGGCAACTTGGTGAGACCACATCTCTACAATAAATTAAAAAAAAAATTAGCCGGGCGTGGTAGTGCCCGCCTGTAGTTCCAGCTACTTGGAAGGCTGAGGCAGAAGGATCACCGGAGCCCAGCAGATCGAGGTTGTGGTGGCTGGGAGCATGCCACTGCACTCCAGTCTGGGTGACAGACTGAGATTCCAACTCAAAAAAAAAAAAAAAAAAGAAAGAAAGAAAGTGAGAAAATAATATAGTTCTTATATAAACAAATGAGTTTTATGACAAGTTAAAATAAATGCAAAATGAAAAATATATTTCAGATAATTATTATAATTTTAAATTGTATTCCTAGGAAACTTTGCTAATCCACAAGCTTTTCCAAGGTCCTATAGCATCACTAATCAAATACTTGGGAAATGTTCTGTATTCACTATACTTGAATCCCTTTTGAAATTTTTGGAACTTTTGAGAATTAAATCTTTGTAGCCAAATAGAGTATGTTTATCAAAAAAATGATATTAGGTCTAAAGAGTAGTTTGACTGTATTTACCTGGGAAATGCCAGTCCTCATTAGTTCTATTCACAAATAAAACTAACCTCTAATCTATTACTCAATGAGAGTGTAATAGAAGTTTGAAGCTATTTTTAACTTGGAGTATGAGTGTCATTTATTTTGACTTTTATCAAAGCAAACCTAAAATGTCTTTCAGTTGTAGAACTCAAACTCCAAAACATTAATGAACCAAGATTCATACATGATAACAAATGTAAATATTTACCTCCAAATTCTTTTCTAGCAGGTGCAGGACTCCTAGCCCCTTATAGTTCATAAGAAAATATGCAGCAGAAAGGAAACGACATTAAATAAAAAATTGAAATGCCAATGATTGACTATACTATTCATGATGTCAAATATCATGTAGGAATTACATATTAGTATCTAGGTACTATAAAAAGGCTATTATTCAATGCATATACTTATAATAATTGAAGTAACAACACTACGTTTAATAAAAAAAAACATTTCAAAACATCAAACTCTATATTAATATGTATGCTCTCCAGTTTTAGTTATACACTTTACAGAAATTAGTAAATTTTAATGATTTTATGTTATAACGCCAGAAATGAGAATTGTGAAGAAAAATTAAACCTAGTCTTACCTATGAATAGTTTACATGCATAAAATTAGCAAAAACAAAACAAACATCTCTGGCATGCTGTTGAGAAGGCAGCTATGAAAACACATTAGAGAAAACTACTTGAGAACCACTTTCTGTCAAGAATACTACGATCTTTAGAGAAAAGCTGAAGCAGCAGCAATAATGACAGAAAAACAATAACATCTAGAAGTTAGGGACTAGAAAACATTTCTTAATAGAGTGGAGGAGAATTTTATATCTAGCAGCAATGGAAATAAAACGGTCCGTCACCTGAAGGTGGAGGAGGTCTCTGCGGAGGGGCAGGACGCGTGGGAGGAGCAACTGGGCGGGGCGGAGGCGGCCGCTTGGGCTCCAAAGGCTGGGCGGGGTCTTTCTGCTGCAGTGGTGTTGCTGGTTGCGTGTCAATAGGAGAACCTGAAAAAGCACAATGGGTAAGATCAGGTTCCAAGTGGCTGTTGGCAGAAAGAAATGACACTTCATATGAATGTGTAGTAAAATTCTGTTTTCCTAAGTTTAAACTTTGTACTACAGTGTGTACACAGTGCCATATTTTCAGGATGAATAACAAAGGCAGTCTACCACTGAACTACCCTCTGTTACTAGGGCAGTGATAATACTACCTCTATACTGACTTCTTTCCGAGGCCCTATGTGCTGAAAGCTGATTTAAAGTGGCCCTATCAAGACAGCTCAGAGTATTAAGTCATTTGCAGTCTGCTGGTCAGCAGAGACAATAAAAAGAAAAGCCCAAATAGTTATGGATTCTTACCTTAACAACAACAGCAAAAAGCTATCTATGATAAGATAAACAAAAAGCTATCTATGATAAGATATGGACAAACCTAGCCACACAGAAAAAGTTTTAAGAACAATTTTCATTCAGTGACAGTGATGATAAGTTTCCAGTCCTTTGAAGGCTTATTATCTACACAGTTTCCTCTTTTTTTTTTTGAGTTGGAGTCTCACTCCATCACCCAGACTAGAGTGTAGTGGCATGCTCACTGCCACCCCAGCGTTGACCAGTTGGGCTCCAGCGATCCTTCCACCTTAGCCTTCCAAGTAGCTGGAACTACAGGCACACGCTACTATGCCTGGCTAATTTTTAAATTTATTGTAGAGTGGTAGCGCATGCCTGTAATTCCAGTTACTCGGAAGGCTGAGGTGGAAGGATCGCCGGAGCCCAGCAGGTCGAGGCTGTGGTGGCCGGGAGTGGCCACTGCACTCCAGTCTGGGCGACAGAGTGAGACTCCAACTCAAAAAAAAAAAAAAAAAAAAAAATTTATTGTAGAGACGAGGTCCCATCATGTTGCCCAGGTTGGTCTCGGACTGCAGCTCAGGTAATCCTCTCACCTTGGCCTCCCAAAGTGCTGGGATTACAGGTTTGAGCCAGCACACCCAGCTCATTGTCCTCTTTTGATGCAGAGAAAACAGGGTACACTTTAGCACGTGGGTATGAAGGTTAAACAACAATGGCTTTCCAAAATCAAGCACATCAGCTAGAGGAAGTCATATAAAACTTTCAAACAAAATACACACTTTGTGCACTCGGAGGCCCAGGAGTTCTGGACGGTGCTCGGCTTGGTCTGATGGGAAGGGAAGGTACAGGACCTTCTGATATAGTAGGTGACTGGCAGGGACTGGTCCGGGGTGAAGAGCTTGGGGAAGTGCCAAGGCCAGAACTTGAAGATGGCTGAAGATGTTGAGGAAGAAGCTCCTCCACTTCAGCACTGTAGTCGTCAACATCGCCTAAGGAAAAGCAAGGTTATCAGAGACACCATCATTTTAACTTGCTCCAAGATTTTTTTTCGCCTTAGGTTTTAAAGGGTTAAGATATGCAATAAACATATTAACATTATAACAATGCAGACATACATAAATTAGGCATGTAGGCATGTATAAAACTAGAATTAGTACAAATGCTCTTTCAGAAAATGTAAAAATATCTCAGAGCAACAGGATGCTGGGTGACTCAACAGGTTTCTAGTATTCCATTGAGCAGTTATCTCAGTTTGGGTTAACTCAAAAGTTTCCTTTTGCGCTCTCCCTCCAAACCTGCCTGCTGTGCCCTGTGGAACTGCCCCACTGTCCCATCCAATCCAGGTCCAGCCTTAGAGTTATCAAGCTCTTAGGCAGCCACACACCTTCCCTAGAAGCTCTTCCTTGGCACCCCTAGCCCATAAAGACCCTCTTTGTTTTAACTGAACACTGATTCTCCCTTGAGGTTTCCTCATCCCCACTTATGGCAGCACTGGAAAGTGGGATCAAGCTGGGCTTGGTGGCTCAGCCTATAATCCCAGCACTTTGGGAAGCTGAGGTGAGTGGATTGCCTGAGCCTGCGGGTTCAAGACCTGCCTGGGCAACTTGGTGAGACCCCATCTCTACAATAAATCAAAAAATTAGCCGGGCATGACAGCACATGCCTGTAGTTCCAGCTACTTGGAATGCTGAGGCGGAAGGATCGCCGGAGCCCAGTGGGTGGCCACTGCACTCCAGTCTGGGCGACAGAGTGAGGCTCCAACTCAAAAAAAAAAAAAGAAAGTGGGATCAGGATGCCCCTTGCAACCTAATTCCAATTCCAGAAAATTCACCTTCCAACCCTGAACAAAAAGTCCTATTGCTTTGAGGCTATGCCATCAGGAATTTATGTAACACCCTCTACCCCAACTTGTTATAGTAATCTCCAACTCCCATTCTTCAGTCTTTTGAACTCATTCATTGAGGACTAAGCAGAGAGCAAGAATGAATAGTAAGTGGGGTCCTACCATCTTTCCAAGTGACATCAAAGTCCATGCGGACAACCCATCCAACAACCTAAACGGGTCTTATACCCTTACTGACACTCACCTCTACTCCTAACACAGGTACCTCGCCCTTCAGAACTGTACTCCTCTGAACTGTACTGCCTCCTAGCCTTCCAGTTCTCTCCCTCAGTTACTCTTTCTCTTTTTGGCTTCATCAGAATCCAGGGCTTGATCCCTCGAATTTTTTTTTTTTTGAGTTGGAGTCTTACTCCGTTGCCCAGGTTGGAGTGTAGTGGCACGCTCACTGCCACCCCAGCGATTCTGCTTTCTTCTGTATCCAACTTCAGATTCTACAGTCCTTCACCTCAAACACCCCTCTACTTCACTCTTCTTCCATAGTACCTGTTTGATGAAACCCCACCCCAGCACCAATTTCCTCCCTATAATCCTTCTGTGGCCACACTAGGGTTGCTGAGTGCTGCTGCTAAAAAGAACCACCCAGACCTGGTGACTACATTCACGTTCAGTGTGTGGCTTTCAGCCTCTTCTTGGCTTCCAGAGCTGCCTGGCAATTCCATGAGTTCTTGGTTGGTTCTCTCCTTCACTCCTCCTCAGGAACTTTGTCTGGGAGCTCCTCAACACTTCTCAAACAGTGGATTGCCCCACTCCTGAGGGTAACTTCAACACTTATACTTCACAGAGGAAAAAAAAAGTCTTAAGATGGGAGCTCCTCTTCAATGACCTGCCTTCAAGTTGGAGTCCCATCACATGGTTGACGCTCAGGTATTTGCAGGCGGAATGAATTGGTCCTACCCACCCGTTTTCTCAGTGATCTTGCTCTAGTTCTGCCCTGCTCTTCCCCAATATTATCAGCCCTTTCCCCTCTACCAGTGCTTTCCCAACAGCACTAAGTGTTCTCAAGCCACCCCCATTTAAAAACAATCATCCCTGGATCCCCAATCTCCCTGAAGCAAATGCCCTCTTCTTTTTTTTCCCCCAATCTTAGCCAAATGTCCTTAAAGAATTGTCTGCAGACATTCTCCATTTCTTCGCCTTCCATCCATACCAATTTATCACCATCTGGCTTCATCATGCCACAAAAATTGATCTCATGCATGTCACCAACAGTTTCTCTTCCTGTTATTGAATCAGAAGGACACATTTCTTTCCTCATTTCTAATCATCTTTTGTGGTACAAGACACCACTGTCTACTCCCTCTCCTTGTTCTTTCTTTTCCTGATTTTTTAAACAACAACATTTTTTTGTCTTTGACATTTCTAGATGTTTCTTCTCGTTTTCCTTTTATGGGCAGGCTTCTTCTATCTTTAAACTCTGTTGTTTCTGCATAGTCGGTTCTAGAACTCTATGTTTCTCCATATTCAGTTTAGTTTCTCCTGACTTTACATAATCCTACTGGTAAAATTAATGAATGCCCATGGCTTTCCTGGAAAATATAGCTGCCTGGCAAGTCCAGCGCTCTTTCCTGAGCACCAGACCCACATACCCAACAGCTGACAGCAATCACACTGACTCCACAAATGTCTCAAATTCAGCATGTCCAAAACCAATTCATCTTCCATCCCACACCTACTCTTCTCCCTGCATGTTTTTTTCTTCATTTACTCCCTCACACACATACTTGCATAATTTAGATCCTTTCTCTCCCTTAGGCCTGTGCATATAGGTGCTTCCTGGATCATACCTTTCTAATCCAATTATTCCTTGGTCTTCAGATTCTCAACATGAATTTTAATTCCTCTAGGAAACCTTGTCCAATCTCCCAAATCCAGGTTAGGCAACTTCCCATGAGCTACCACAGCACTGTTCATCACTGCATTTATGTCACTTTATTATAATTGCCTGTTTATTATGTGCAACACCCAATAAGCTGTGAGCTTTGGGGGGTGGGAGCCAAGGACCACAGCTGTTGAATTTCCAGCACCTAGCATCTAGCATCTAACATAAACACGTGTGAACTAAGTAAACAAATGAACAGAAAATGTGAAAACTGGAGACAATCTGTAAGACGTTTAACTCAAATGTGATTTCTAGCTATACAGGGTATCACCATATGATATATTATCATTTTAAAAGCTAAGGTATGCATTGTATGAAAATTATGCTAGTATAATAGACCAGAGAGCATTAGAAAACAAATGCATTTTTTAATCATGTTTAAGAAAATTATTAATATCCATATAACCTGCTGAAAATTCTCAACTTTAAATAATCACATCTATATTGATGGGTTCAGTTTCAAATGTGTGGTATATGTTCCTAGCCACTTTGAATCTTAAATATCAGTTTGGGCTCTTATCACACAAGAATATAAACTAACATCTGTAAAGGTCTTAATATTTGAATGGCAGAATAGCACACACACTTAAAGTCTAAGTATAAGCAAAATAAACATAACATGATATACAATAAATTCTAATTAACCATACTATGTGTGTACCAAGAAGAAGAAAGAACATGGGCATTAAGGTTTTACAGATAGGAAGAAAACTTATCTAGAACTACAGAAGTACATGTGTTCAGTAACAAACCTTCCATATCAAAATCTGCCGTGACCTCTGCATCTTCGCCAAGCAGGGTAGAGCTTGTTGATGATGGCAACGCAATGCTAATTTTCTCTAAACTCATTTCTTCTTCCAAATTTTTGATCCAGTCTGGACTTTTTAAAGTAATAGTTACAGTTCGATTCAATAACTGAATAAAAGATATAAGATAAAATTCATTAACATGAAAATGGAACTACTTAGGAATAAAGAGACTTACACTATGCAAAGGTATAGACAGTTAACTTAGACTCAATTCAACATAATTCTTTCACATATACTAAACTTTTAACAAGTTTAAAGATTGTTCCCAATTCTCCCTTGAATATCCTGTGGTGCTAAATAAAGGTCTTCTTTTCTAGGCTGCTCACAAATTCGCATTTCCTTTGCTACAGCCAGCATGTTTTCCTGGTTACATGTACATTAACTGACAACTTTGCTACATAATTTTATACTTCCTTTAATATTGACCCACAGATTAAATAATTATTTCTACGTGAAACAACTACAAAAGAGATAGTAGAAAATCTTTAAGATAAATGTCCTGCTCATTTGATCTTTCCTAATTTGGTATATGGTCCTGAGAGCTGCTACATGCGAACCTACACAGCTTTAGCATTTCAAATGCCAGAAAAACATTGAGAAAATTGAAGACATTTCAAAAATCTTTAAGAAAAACTAATTACTCTAAAAATAAATAACTGCTACCCGTGAAACTGCCACTCTACCTTTCCTATAAAATTGAGCAACTTTTAGACTATAGTATAACCTAAAACAATCAACACATCATAATCAAGTTATACTTGTCAATGTATTAAAAAAATACTTTAAAAAAATCTGCCAATAACTGCAAGACCCCTGAGCAGAGATAAATAGATTGTATACTAGAAGGAAGTTCTCACTTAAAACCTATATACATATAACAAACTTGCTTTCTAAATCGTAAGCTCTCTCCCACATAGTTTCAACTTCCTTTGGAGAGTTTCCTGACATGAACAAGATGTTAACATTTTTGGTATTTGCAAATGAACTGTATAGCTGTGACAATATGCTGTGCTGAAAGCTGGCACCTTTGTGGGTACAGGCCTTCCTTCGCTCAAAGTGTTGCTGATATTTGGATTCCTTGAAGGCATAATGTTGCTGGCCTAAATGGCATGGCTGTCTTTTAATAGTAATTTAGCATCCACTCAGAGCTTTGAAGTCAGAGTCCAAAATACTCATAATCCTTTATTTGTTTATTAGATCTGAGTATTAAAAGCAATTCAATTTCAGAACTTGACAATATGCTTCACGGGTCATAAATTACTTTTTAAAGTCAACAAAAGTCTTTTATGTTCACCAAAGAATTCTAACAAGCATTTTTGAGTTCCTATCCCCATAAAGGCCATCTGAGATATAATTCCTTAGGACTATCCACTTGGTAGAGATAAAGGTCATATGAAAAGGAAGAAATTTAGATAATAGAAAATACTCAAGAAGGTACACAGAGTTTCCCTGGAATGTTGGCTTTAATAATTAAAAATTATAATTCAGATATCTACTTACTAGTAGGAGCTTGGTTACATACATTTATATTTATCCACACAGTGAAATGTATGTAGTCATTGAAAATTATGTATCTTTATGATAATAAAAAAATCAAATCAAATAAAAAGAAAATTATGTATCTGTTTACACGGAAAGATGTCCAAGATATAGTCTCAAGTAAAGATGTAGTGAAAAAAAACAGCATTTATAACATGGTCTCATTTGTATATGCATGTATGTATGCATTATTCATTTGTGTTAATATGTGTATATATATATATAATCCCATTTCTATTAATATGTATTTGCATATATGAAGGTTAAGAGAAATTATTTCATAATGGTAGGATTATGAGTAGTCCTTATTTTTTTAAATTTCTGTATTTCCTGATACATAATTTTGCATGAGCATATTAGTATTACATTCAGGAAAATGAACAAAACCCTACAAAACCTATTTCAAAAGCAATGTATGCACAGAAATCTTTTCTACAAAGAAGTAATGTGACAAAAGACGAAGCTCAGGAAAACCCTTATGGAGTTGTCCACTGTTGGAGAAATTAGGCTGGGATTGTAGCCCATTCTGTCTACTGACTATATACCTTGAAATTTAGGATTTTTCTTAAAAAATTCAGAAAATGATACAGCATTTCATAAAACTATTCCAGGCCACTGATGTAAATTTCCCCCATCAATGACATTTCAAATCATAGGTTAGGAATATCTCCATGAATTAACAATTTCTAAAATGCCTCAATGGAATGAATTTGTTATCTATGGGAATTGTTTTAGTTATATTTGAAAAAGAAAACTGGGTATCATGATCCAAGCCAGTAAAACAAATTCCGAATACTGAGCATTTTCCTCCCTTGTTTTCTTACAAATAAAGTTTTTTCTTCATTTAATAGGATATTTCCTACTATACAGAGGAGCCAGAATATCTATCCTCAATTAACAATTTAAAACTTTTTACATTATAAAATATAATCAGAGAAATCAAATTAGGTGATAAACGTATTTTTTTAGTCTATATTAATGGTTAACATCTCTAGGAAGGACCAAAATAACCCCAGACTAGTCATAAATCTAGTCTAAATAAAAAATTTTAAATAATTCCTCAAACACACCATAAAGCCTTTTCCCCTCCCATTTAATAATTTTGCTACATGTCTATAAAAATACTGTATAATCTTCCAACACTTAATTTCAGAATGGTTTGGAATCAACAACTGCTACCTTACCTCTTTACCATTTAGGTTCAGAACATTCAAGGCAGAGCTTCCCTCCAAGAATGTAACCCACATTTTATCTTCTACAAATCTTTAAGAAAAGAGAAAAACAATTTTAAAAAACCATAATACTTTAGACATTACCAGCCCAATGACTACACCCATAATTACTGATTAACAAGGGCCTAGCCAGGCTGGGTGGCTCAGCCTGTAATCCTGCGCTTGGGAGGCTGAGGTGAGTGGATTGCCTGAGCCCGTGGGTTTAAGACCCGCCTGGGAAACTTGGCGAGACCTCATCTCTACAATAAATAAAAAAATTAGCCGGGTGTGGTAGCGCGCGCCTGTAGTTCCAGCTACTTGGAAGGCTGGGGCAGAAGGATGGCCGGAGTCCAGCAGGTCGAGGCTGCGGTGGCCGGCAGTGGCCACCGGACTCCAGTCTAGGTGACAGAGTGAGACTCCAACTCAAAAAAAAAAAAACCCAAAACAAAGGCCTGCAGAAGGGAGAGCAGTAGGGCTAGTGGTGCCCTGGAGAAGGCACTCTTCCCCTGAAGACACTCAAATCTCAATTTCTTTCAAATGCTATGCTAATAGAACAGCCAGAAGAAGTGAGTTTATCTCACATCTTTAAAATAAAAAACAAGGGTGGGCAGGAAGTGGGTTTGTGACCTCCATTTGTGATCCCTCCTAATACAGTCCAATCCTTCATTTCATTGACAAGGGGAAAAGGGCTAGAGGTTAAGTGACTTGTTCAAAGTGACTGCAAGGAGAATCAAGGAGAATAAGTTACAAAGCTAGGATCCAAGTCTCCTGACCCAAGAGTCCAGTACCATGTATTTTTACTAACTTAATGACTTCCCTGAAAAAAATTTTCTTTGACCAAAAAAGATGACAGAGTTGTCAGTGAAAAAAACAAAACAAAACTGGACTGGCCCCAAGGAGCTTTACGTTGTGGTCCTTGTTTTTAGAGTGACAAATATTTACTCTCTTGGGACTGCAATAGTCTTTACTATGATTCTAAGTTTAATACATATTAATGAAACATAATTATTAATAATTAATATATAATAGTAATATAACTACTTTTGAAATAAAAAAGCCCTCAAAAAAACTAAAAAAGGATATCAGAACAAGTTCTGAAGAGGATGGTCACTGGTATGTATTAAGGTTATCATGCAAAAAAGAACAAATTATGATGTTTTTAGACTTATTTTCAGAAACAATTTTGCAAATTGAACTACTCTTAATTGGATAAAACTCAGAAATCTCTACAAAATTTTCAGAGATGAGAGAGAGGAAAATGTACATACATTCTCTCTCTTAAACTAGAATTCAAAAGTATGAATTATGGATATTAAGAAGAAAGGCCAAAAACAAAAGTCTGTACAAGTACTACACCTTGTTAAAAACAAAGGCCCTGAAATAGATTTCTACAACCACACAAACATGACCAAAGTAACTGACTCAATATCTTTGAAATGAAGTTTTGAAGCTTTAGGATGTTATCATTTGAAATACACAGAGACATCATTCTTACCTACCTACCACGAAGGTATGTTTTTCAATTTGTTGGCAATGGAGAATATCCACCCTCCAAAGGTTATAATCAACACTGCAGGGTTGTATTTATACTGCACAAGTCCCGCCCCCCCAAACCCAAATACTATTTGTTCTTTGATAGTGGTATCAAGTATTTTTGGTCCTGAGGCAAGACTAATCCTAATCTCTTGGTACTTAGCCTTAATTAGCAATGTGTCCCTTATACATTTCTGACTTTAACAAAGAATTCTGGTTCTTATGTCCATTGATTTATGTAGGTCCTTTTGGAAGCTGTATTTTCTTCCTGCTTTCACTTACTAGGGGACAAGCTTCTAGACTTTTCCTTTGACTGATTTAAGTATCTATATGCATCTAAATTTATTTCATCCGCATTTCTAGGGAAACTTTTATTTAAAAATAAAGGGGTTTACAGAATTCAGTCACTCCTTATTGGTCATCTTAGTCTAGACTGAAAGGTAATCAATCAGTTTCGTCTCACTACTTGCAGTAATCTCCTTGTTGACTTTCAATGTCTGTTTTTTCTTTTCCAACTTGTTTGTTTTGAGATGTAACAAACCTGAATATTTCAAGTTAGAGACTTGCCATGGTTTTTTAATAGTAGAGTAATGCCTTGTTTTCTTACCAGTACTTTTACTCATGATGACAAACATTTAGGGGAATGCTTTTTGCTCCAATATAACACCACGTTCTTTAGAGACTGGGTTATAAAGACAGGTCCCTTTCCTGTATCAGACTCTTTCATCCCTTATACGGTTTAGATTCTTTCTAGCTCAGTGTTATTATTTTACATTTGCTCATAAAGACATTTATCTGCTACTTCCACTGCCCACTCACACAGTCCACAAGATGTTTCTGGTGGTTTGGCATTTCTGTACTTGGCAAAGCTTACTGTCATCTGTAAACTTAGAGATGTCACTATGTACTTCCTAGACCCTTAAGATTTTGGAAATTTTTTGTTTTATTTCATTTTAAAGCTTTGGTGTAGATTTGTGTCAAAAGATCTGAGGGAAGTCTAAATACAATTTCTTCTCCATTTACTCATTTAGCCTCTGAAAAGACTTGAGGTGTCTTACATATGACTTTCACTCTACAGAAGCCAAACCATCTTAATTCTATGGACTCTGCTGTTTAGGATCTGGGGAAGCCATGTGCACATGGTGATCTTCCCAACTATGTTACAAGCAGAAGTTGTGTCTTCAATTTCTCCTCTGCTCTTCTACAGCACATAGTATAGAGATCTACATAACAGATATCTAAAAAACATTCCTAAATAAGCAAATAAACAGCACTGAAAAGAATTTAATAGTACCTCTTTCCCTACGCAATTCAAACACACACACACACACACCCCATTCAGTCTCTCAGAATTTCTGGGTATACTTGGAAGAGAACATTCTGAAAACAAAGGAAGAAGCATCTGGTCCTGCAAAAGCCAGATGGTTAAGTCGGTGAGTGAAACCAAGGCACCAGGCACCATCCCAAGTGGCCTCCATTCTCTCTACCTAAAAAAAATTTTTTTTTAAATAAATTCTTCCAAAATGTTATCGTCATACATTTAAAAAAACAAGTTTCAATGAGTCAGATTGATGTAAGAAACAAAGATGGGAATGGATGACTCCTGGCTACTCATCACATCTTCTTTCTCCTAAGAAATTAAATATCCTTACTTAAACATACTTAAAATGAACTAAGACATATTTTTTAAATGAAGGAGAGAAAAGTTATTTTACTCTTATCTTTCCTTTAAAAAATAAAATACTAATCACAACTTCTTTTTTTATATTTGTTTTCAATTGTTCATATAAAGTTTCACCATTCCTTTAAGCTAAGTAGAGTATTCCGTTTCAAAACCTATTGAATAATATCTATGGCATGACTTTTTAGTTTGGAAATAGAAATATTCATATACTATTCAAACACTAAATAAGGTGATTTCTTATACAGTAACAATTTTTTATGAATCATGAACTGCTGTTGGATAATAAATATATTACTCACCTTATAAGTATAACCTCACCAAAATTTGCAAACTGTTGCAGAAGTTCATCAATCAAAGCATCATCAAAAAAATTATTTTCTGGTAAAGAACTTTTGATTGAGACCAACACTGTACCATCTGGTGGACCCTGAACTGCAATTACTTCTTTATAAATGTTTTGCCTCTCTTCAGCTTCAACTTCAAATATATCTATATCAATCAGGGCAACGACAGGCCTTAAGGCATAAAGAAAGATAGATTTTAGAAAGTTTTTAAAAGGATGTATTTCAAACAAATTTCAAGCATCATTAGAAATACTGAGATTGCTTAAACCTATGGTCAGAAGTCTTCAGCTCAGCTCTTCCATAGTGCAGCAAAGTGCCAGGAGTCCATGTGTAGAGGATTTTGCTTTCATCTTGAAAACTAGCATTTAGAAGATCTAAATCTTCAGCTGCAGTTGGAATAAAAGAAAACACAAGAGAAGCTATATGAGCATGACAGATCATGTGCAACAAAAAGATTATCTCCTTCCTTTCATGAGCTTCAATAGTCTGAGGCAGGAATGCCAAATACACTTGTTACAAGGCAGGAAGTCTAGATATCTTTAAATTAGAAAGGTTTTTCGTAAAGTTATTTTATTCTTTACTTAGTAAAAATTAAGATGTGGCTTTACTTCAAAGATTACTTAAAGGCCTATGCTAAATAGTGTTCCACAAATAATCCAACAGACAAGTCAAAGTTCAAAAGATATGCAAACCACTATAGTTATTGAAGTTAAAAGCTGAATGGGTGTACAGTTGAAAATTTCACAGAAATGTTTCCTTGTTTCTCTTTATATGAAAGCATATGAAAAATTTAAATAATTATAAATAGACCTGAGTTTTAAAAAATCTTATATTTAAATTTTATTCAACTCAAAGTAGCTTGTTATAAAAAACAGCTCTCCTCCTATTTGATATTTATATCATTCCCTTTTTCCTCATAAAATTTGCATTAATTCATTGAAATAAAGAAGTCCATTTCCCAACCTGATCTATCAAAAGGCCATTTCCTTCTTCTCCAGAGGACACGGTCTGTCCATGCAGGGGTACGACACTTCTCACTGGTGTCATAGTCATCAGAAAACAAATCATATTTATATGTTGGAGCAAAAGTTACTTTTCCCTCTAAAAATCCTCTAAAAATCTAAAATAAAAATATAAAAACAAGTTATTCCAAAGTGCAAAAGGTTCTGTTTTCATTCAGGCAGTCATTCATTAAATGTCTATTATGCACTGGATATGCTCAGATACAATTTGTATATATCTGATGAACATTTTTAACTGAATGGAACAAAGTTTACGAAAAAAATAATCTAACATAGGAACTTTGCCATACCACTTGTCTGGCATTTAATTAAAAACTACAAAAACGAGAATAAGGAAATGCCCCCCCAACCTTTGAGCTATATGATATATTTAGAACTATATGGGATTTTGAAATCATCTAGCCTGATATCTTATTCTCTAATGCGGATGTGAGCCTAAGAAAGTTAAAGGTGCCCAAAGTGGCAGAATTCAAGTCTGATGATTCCCAGGCACCATCCCAAGTGACCTCCATGCTCTCTACCTAAAAAGAAAAATTTTTAAATAAATTCTTCCAAAATTTTATTGTCATACATTTAAAAAAACAAGTTTCAATGAGTCAGATTGATGTAAGAAACAAAAGAAAAAAAGCACAATTACCACATGACTTAAACCCCAAAAACAGTAGCCATGAAGACTAAGACTCTAAACTACCACCAAAAAAAAAATTGTATCCTTCTATTTGAAAGTGAATCTTATTGATAAATTATGTATATAATAATTCTTTTAAAAAATGTATGTGTATATATACACACACACAAACATACATTTTTTTTTTTTTTTTGAGTTGGAGTCTCACTCTGTCGCCCAGACTGGAGTGCAGTGGCCGCTCCCGGCCACCGCAGCCTCGACCTGCTGGGCTCCGGCGATCCTTCCGCCTCAGCCTTCCGAGTAGCCGGAATTACAGGCAGGCGCTACCACGCCCGGCTGATTTTTTGATTTATTGTAGAGATGAGGTCTCGCTGCCCAGGCGGGTCTTGAACCCGCGGGCTCAGGCAATCCACTCACCTCAGCCTCCCAAAGGCACAGGATTACAGGCTGAGCCACCGAGCCCAGCCAAACATACATTTTTTAAAGAATTTTTATTTTGAAGATGTGGAATCCAATTCAGGATTAGGTATACAAGTGGTCATCATATAGGTAAAGTTTGGGCTTCCCTTTGGTTCCCACTTCACCTGGTTTGAGATCAGGTACCCTTATTGATATTGTGTCCCCTCCCCTCCCCTGGCAGTATCCTGCTACTGCCAATCCCTTTTTTACAGTATTATGAAAATGTTCGGGTTCTGCTTATGAGTAAGAACATGTGGTACTCAGTTCTTTGTTTCTGCAATAGATCACTAAGTATCACAGACCCTAATTTTTTTTCTTTTTTTTTTGAGTTAGGATCTTACTTTGTTGCCCAGGCTGGAGAGCAGTGATGACCATGGTTCACTGCAGCATTGACCTCCTGGTCTCAGGCAGTCCTTCCACTTCAGCCTCCTGAATAGCTGGGTCTATCGGCTTGTGACACTATGTCCAGATAATTTTTAAAATTATTTTGTAGAGACGAGGCCTTGCTATGTTGCCTAGGCTGGTCTCAAGCAATCCTCCCGCCTTAGTCTCCCAAAGTGCTGGGATTACAGGCATGAGCCACTGCACCCAGCAGGTATATTTTCTTTCCAGGAATTATTATGGGTTTTTCTTTCCTTTTTTTTTAAGGGAAGGTAATTCTATATCTGTTTACCTACAGATATATATTTAAGCATAAAGAGACTCCAAGAAATTTTTTTAAAAACACTCTGATTAGGGAAAGCATATTTCATGACCCCAAATTTCCTTCTCAATGTGAGTCTCTGCTCAAGTAAGTATATACCTGTCCAGCATTTTTCTGATTGATAAGTTGATCTCCTGCTATAAGAGAATCCCAATTTTGCTGTCTTATGAGCTCTTTAACTTCTTCATTAGGAAGATCAATTCGATAGTTGAAATCACCACACCAAAATACATAGTCATGAGAAAACAGCATTCTTCCCTGCAAGCAATGAGATGAAATTTTAAATTCAAAACAATCATTATTTTAAGATGTTTTAAAACTATTTATTTGCCTCAGATATGCTTGCCTCCCTCATGCCTGTTACTTTAACCCAACAGTTAATAATGCATGAAATATCTATTTAGGTGAATATTGTTGAGTTCAGAGTTTAGGGGAAGTTAAAAGTATCTTTCAAACCTTTATCATCAAGAATAAGCAGCAAGTGCTTACCATAGGAAAACTCAATTTTCGTGCTATTTCGACAAAATCTTCATTTCTTTCTTTGACTTGTGACTGCCCTGCAGCAAAGTGACTACAGACGAAGCAAAGGCTGGTTGTATGGAAGAGTATTCGGATTGCAACTGCTCCCTTATTTCCAGTTGCACCTCCCATTCCAGTCTTCACAGTATCAACTGCAACATCCCTTTAAAACAAAGAATTCTGAATTGCAGATTTGAAATTTCAATAGTTCCATATGCATAGAAATTAGGAATATACAAATATAGTCATATAACTGCATATTAGTTGGAGGGAAAACCTATGAAATAGTGCAGTGAAGCTATTAGTGACCCTTCAATCAAAAACCCATTTTAAAACAAGAACTATGAATAAGTATTTCTCTGAAACAACAAACATTCTATGCCTTATTCTTGTTAGTTAATGGTAGGAAGTAGCCTTAGCAGAGTGCTCTGTTTACTGACCTGATAAAAGGAGCATGCTGTGGTCTGATAAAAACAAACAGACAGACGCCCACCAACTGTTCAGAAGCGAGTAGCACATACTTGTTGTCTCTGGAGATTGTCTTCTGAAGTTCCACAGCCCAGAGCTTCTGATTTGTTGTGCTACCAGAAAATATTAAAAAGTGAATCTTTAAAAAGATTGACAATAGCTTATTTTATGAGACAGCTGTCAATTAAACATAACTTTACCTAACCAAATTTCATAGAACTCTAAAATCTTTATGCAGGCTATGTGTGTGTGCTTGTTTCCATTAAAAAATGAAGACCCAAAATTTGGCCAAAAAAACACCACACTTCAAAATCGAATCTATTATTCCTTTACAAAGAAAATATGAGCTAATTTATTAAATGACTACTCACTAGGAGAGCAACCTAAGACTATACACTTTACTTTTTCCTTAAGTATTCATTAAAATTATAGATAAATCATTTCTCAGTATTCATAGGGAATTGGTCCCAGAATCCCTATGAGTTCCCAAATTCACATATGCACAAGTCTCTGATATGAAATGCTGTATAGTATTTGCATATAACCTACACACACCCACGTGTATACATTAAATCATCTCTAGATTACTTACACCTAATGCGATGTAAATGCTATGTAAATATTTGTTATATTCTATTGTGTAAAGCATAATGACAAAAAAGACTGAACATGTTCAGTATAGAGACAATTTTTTTGCCTTAATATTTTCTATCTGCAGTTGGTTGAATCCACAAATGCAGAACCCACAGATATGAACAACTAACTGTATGTGTTTCCAGATACATTTCCCTCTTTTTTCTTATTTTCCTGAATTATAATTAATGTCTATTTAAAAAACATTATGAAAATTTTTAAACATCTACAAAAGAAATTACTGTTAAATAAACCCATATACCCATTACCCAGGTTCAACGTTACAGACATTTTGCCAATCTTTTTTCTTCTATCCTTCATCACTCCTCACCATTTTGGGGGTGGGGGGTGGGAGTAAACCTGGAATAGTTTATAGTTTAGACCAAATCTAAGACATGTTTCACCCATAAATACTTCAGCTGTATCTCTTCTTATAGTTGGTTTATTTAAAACAGGAACCAAACAAGGTTCACATATTACATTGCATGTTGTCTCTTGAATCTCTCTTAATTTTTTATAGGCTCTCAACTTTCCCTACCGCTCTGTTTTAAATTTATTTTTTTTTAGGAAACTAGGTCACATGGCTGTATAATGATCAGCAGTCCAGATCTGACTGATTTGTCCTCATGTTATTTTAACTTGTCCCTCCCTAACCCTCATATTCCTTTAAACTGATTAATGTAGAAGCTTGATGAAGAAACACATTCAATGCTATTTATTTATTTTGGCAAAAATAACCTCATAGGTGGTGCTTCCTACTTACTCACAGAGGGAGGCACATCATCTCTGTGAAGTTACACCTGGTCAGGTGTTCAGATGCTAAGTCTAAGGGACATCTTATAGTTCCCTGTTACCACTTCTAAGGATTTAGCATCAACTCATAATCACTCCTCAGATCCATCATAACATTAGGAGTTGTGATACACTGATTTTGAAATTTCAGCATTCCATAGTATTATATTCCATAGTATTAAGTTCAAATTCTTCTAGAAAAAACTTTTATCAACTACTCAATTAGTCTAAAATATAGTTCATAGAAGAAAGGCAGGATAAATGCTTGATTCTTTCTCTTCATCTTCAGAGTGGCAAGTTTGTGCCTAAAAACCACCAAAGGAGAAAAAAAGTTTTCTCATTGTTCCAGATCACACAAATGGTAAGTGATAAGTCAGAACATGAACTCACACCCATTTGTTTAATCTATCTAACGCTAAGCTATACTTCCTCCAAACATGGCTTCCCTACCTACTATAATCTCACCAATGTGACTTGGAGTCTAAAAGGGAAATGATGCTTTCATTTTCTTCAGCTCACTCTTCAAGTCATCCTTTCAATAAACCCTGCCCAAGCCATTCCAGTTAACACTCCACAGACCTGATCCCCTTTTCCTCCATTTATTTATATTCCACTGCATTTTTCTAACATGCTTGATAACTTATTTTTCATAATTGTTGTTCATTGTCTGTCCCTTCCCACTAGAATACAAAGTCCATGAAGGCAGTAACTGTTGTCTGTTTAATTTGCCGAGGTATCTTTAGTACCTAGAGTGGTGCTCAGTAGATACTGGTTCAACAAATGAATGAATATTCACCATTTCTAAAATTTATTTATTTATTTATTTTTGAGTCAGAGTCTCACTCTGTCACCCAGGCTGAGTGCAGTGGCATGCTCATGGCCACCGCAGCCTCAACCTGCTGCGCTCAGGTGAGCCTTCTGCCTCAGCCTTCCAAGTAGCTGGAACCACAGGTATGTGCCACCACGTCCAGCTGATTTTTTGACTTATTGTAGAGATGAGGTCTTGCCATGCTGCTCAGGCTGGTCTCGAACCCGTGGGCTCAGGCAATCCTCTCACCTCTGCCTCCCAAAGTGCTGAGATTACAGGCGTGAGCCACCACACGTGGCTTCACCATTTTATTAAAGAACAATTAGATGAACTCTATTTAGACAAACAAGGGATTAATTTGTTGGGTACTAGAAACCCTAAGAGTATGCTCTATTTTAAGACTTGAACATATACATATTTTCAGGAATGACAATCAAACAGCCAAATGAGTAAAATCAGATTTCTTTTTTACTTCCCTGATATGAATTGTTAATCATTTTGCAAGACTGATGACTATACAATACTATTTCAGCCCATAATTTTCTTCTGAAATATCTTTTAAAATGTCACAAAAGATGGGTAACTGCTCAAACTTAAAAGCAAGAATACTTTGTTAAAATAAAACACTTGAGCTTTAAGTTTTACTCATAAATTTGTATTTGTAATGATGCTTCAGAGCAGTTCTCAAAGTATAGTCTGAGGACATCTTTGGGAGTCCCAAAACCCACTGGGTCAAAACTATTTTCATAACACTAATACATAATTTATAATACATTCATGTATTATGAATTGTGTTTGTCTTTTACACTGTTTGCCTTTTTCACTGCATTGACTGACATTTGCACTGATGGTGCAAAAGCAACAGTGTGTAAAAGGGCTAATGCTTACACTTTCACTTGAATATAGGCACTAAAGTGTAATAGTAGTCATGATCCTCACTGGCGTGTACTTGCAAAAAAATAAAATGCCATTTCACTTAATAATGTCCTTGGTGAAACAGTAAATATTAATTTTATCAACACTCAACCCCTAAGTCACATCTTTTTAATATACTGTATAATAAATAGAAAATACAAGCTGGGCTCAGTGGCTCAGCCTGTAATCCTGTGCCTTTGGGAGTCTGAGGTGAGTGGATTGCCTGAGCCCACAGGTTCGAGACCCACCTGGGCAACTTGGCGAGACCTCATCTCTACAATAAATCAAAATGAGCTGGGCATGGTAGTGCGTGCCTGTAGTTCCAGCTACTTGGAAGGCTGAGGCAGAAGGATCGCCAGAGCCCAGCAGGTCGAGGCTGCAGTGCCGGGAGCGGCCACTGCACTCCAGTCTGGGTGACAGAGTGAGACTTCAACTCAAAAAACAAAAAAAAAGAAAATACAAAGTACTTCTGCTGCATACGGATGTATGATATTTATATAGCTCAAGAAAAGCATATAATACTTTAAGTTGCTAGTGGCTCACGCCTGTAATCCCAACCCTTAGGGAGGCAGAGGCAAGAGGACTGCCTAAGCTCAAGGTTTCAAGATCAGTCTGAGCAACATGGGGAGAACTCGTCTCTACAATAAATCAAAAAATTAGCTGGGCGTGGTGGTGCATACGTGTACTTCCAGCTACTTGGAAGGCTGAGGCAGAAGGATTGCCTGAGCCCAGCAGGTTGAGGTTGTGGTAGCCATGAGCATGCCACTGCACTCCAGACTGGGCAACAGAGTGAAATTCTGACTCAAAAAAAAAAAGAAAAGAAAAACAACCAAAAATATTTGTTTCCGATGATAAAACTTGAGTTTTCAAGCAAAAACTAGTATTTTGAAGAACATATGTCTGCTACCATGATCTTCACAGCTTCTCAATAATTAAAGTATTTTCTGATGAGATTACTAGTAATGCTATAAACCAATATGATGCATTGATACTGTATTATAAAATGTGTCAAAATTTGGAATATCCATATAACTCGGTGAACTAATAATTTACAAAGGACCAATATATGATGTTACAAAATCATGCAAGGGTAAAAGACCAGTGCATTTTAATATAATAGAGACCAAAACATTCATTGATATGATTTCAGATTCATTTTGTAACTAACCTAAAAAACACTATCATCTGTTGAGTTTTGGTGTAGTATCAGAGAAGAAATGATCTGAAAAGGCTACTAAAATATTTTCTTTTCAAACTACATAGTTTTGTGATTTTTTTCTTCACATACTTCAATCAAAACAACACACTGCAAAAGTAGATGTAAAAATACACTTGTCGGCCAGGCTCGGTGGCTCAGCCTGTAATCCCAGCACTTTGGGAGGCTGAGACGAGTGGATTGCCTGAGTCCGCAGGTTCAAGACCAACCTGGGCAACTTGGCAAGACCTCGTCTCTACAATAAATTAAAAATTGGCCGAGCATGGTAGAGTGCATCTGAGTTCTGGCTACTTGGAAGGCTGAGGCAGAAGGATCTCTGGAGCCCAGCAGGTTGACGCTGGGGTGGCCATGAGTATGCCACTGCACTCCCAGCTTGGGTGACAGAGTGAGATTCCAACTCAAAAAACATAAAAAATAAAAAATAAAAAAAGAATACAGCAGTCTTAGGCCAGACATGAAAGACATTTGCAAAACTATAAAACAATGCCCCCTTCTGAGTACATTTTTGTGTGTGTTTGTGTTAGCATGCAATGGGTTTATTAGTTGTTATTTGTAAATGAATTAAATGTTTTTAAAATTTCAGCTTTAATTTCTAGTACAGTAAAATATCAAGAAATATAAACATTAACAAAAGTTCTTTAACATTCTCAATATTTTTCTGTGTGTAGAGAGATTCTGAGACCAAAAAGTTTGAGAATTGTTCTTTTATAGATTAAAATGCACCTTTCCATGTATTATTTAAATCTTTCCTTGTAACAACTACTTGGTTTTCTATCCTCTATGTCCCTCAACTGGCAAATGTTTCAGTGTGTTATGTGGCTAGCTTACCTTGCATTCACAATGTTTCCAGCATTCAATTCTACCATTTCTTCAAAACCAATTGCAAATATATCAGTTGGCTTGCTTCTTTTATCTACAATTAAGCATCCAAGAAATACTTTTCAACATGGCCTTAGTCAAATGTCATCTCTACTAAACACAACATAACACCAGATCTTATAAAAATCCATTTTTGTGTTTTGAATTTAGCCAAATTCACATAAAGATAAAAACTCAAAAGTGGGATAAAGTTACTTTAATTTTACTTTCTATTCAGGTGTCCCAAGTTTGCTTCGAGATTGTTATTTTTGAAGATCCTTAACTCCTTTTGGAAATCATTTTGAAAGAACACTTGTTAAAGTTTGTACCATCAATAGCTGAGAAACAAGTCACTTCTGAAAGGTTAAAGTAAATCAAAATCGAAGAAGTAAAGAAAGTATTCAGAAAAAGCACAATGAATAAAGTGGCTGAGGAACTATCTCAAACTAGAGGTAACAGTCGGGAGGAATTTTTCACATTCAAATTTGAAAACTATGAGCTAGTCTATAGCCATACTACTCTGAACATGCTCAATCACGTCTAAAAACCATGACTTGATTTTTTTGCAATTTCCTCCTGAGTGGAAGAAATCCAGGAAATCTAGAAAAAATCCAGGAGTTAAGACGCATCACTTTGTCCCAGCTATTTGCGCTCTTGTAACTGACAAGTACCAAAAGAGAACAGAAGCTCCTGGAGGGAAACAGCTCAGAGATACTTTCAGTGCCCCGAATATCCAGAAATGGGGATAAATAGCCAGAAAGAGTCTATAAATACTATGAACTAATGGTGAGAATAAAAAAAAATATTTATTGCCACTCTAGCCTGAATGACAGAGTGAGATGCCGACTCCAAAAAATAAAAATAAGATAAAATAAAATAAATAAAAATAAAAAATATTTATTGACTGCTAGTATGTACAAGGCTCATAGATATAACATCTCATTTAGTTAGCACACAAACGCCTGATAAGAATGTCTTTGGCTTTTATTTACAGACAGGAGGTTCTAGAGAACCTAAGCAACTTGTTCAAGTTAACACAGAAAACACAGGTGGGCACATAGACTCTAGAGTCAAACTGCCTGAGTTCAAATCCTGACTTTTGCCACTACTGCATGACTGCAGCCAAACCACTTCTCTTTCTGTGTCTCAGTTTCCTCATCTGTCAAACTGGAATAATAGTGTCTCTGTAAAAAGTTTGCTCTGAGGATTAAATAAACATATGCAAAGGACATAGAACTATAGTGCTAGCTGTTATTTTACTATTTTTACTGCTATTACAACTTCAAGTTAGGTTCAATGTAAATAAAAAGTAGCATTTTAATAAAAAGTCTAGGTGAAATCCCAGGGTTTAAGATGTAAGTGACTAAAAATAATTGAAAAAGAAAAATTTGAATCTGACACCATTTCCTACACACATCACCTTCACATATAATACTCAGTAATTATATACTATTTTAAAAGGGAATTCAAATTCATTTTAAAAAAAGAAAATGAAATGCATGATTCTAATCAAATCTTAATGAAAATATCCTCTGCATAATGTCTGGTTCTGGCTACTAATAGGCTGGTGAAGAGTATCCAAACTAATTTCCATAAGATTTTTCAAGGGTAAACCAGTACCGTTTAGTTAAAAAGTGCCAACAAATATCACAAGTTTTGTAAGGCTGCTCATGACCCACTGTGATATTTTTTATCTTAGTAACTAAATAGAGAACTAGAATTGAAAAATGGGACACACTAGGTTTAAAAAATGAAATTTAAATTACCAATTACAAAAGAACCTTCCTTTATGTTCATTTAAAATAAAAACAGAAATAATTTCTTTGTATGTATGGGTGTCTTCAAAGATATCTATTTATGTACAGATGCCTATTTCTGTAATCAACTCTAAGGAAAAAGATTTTTTATTTTACCATTATCTTTGATAAAGTAGAAAATAAACAGAAATAAAAGAAGATTTTAATAAATCTTATCTATAAAAATGTTGGCCTTCAAATAGATAGCTCCAAGTTTCTTTTATAAATTATGCATATTGTGAAGTGCTACTTTTGCTTTCTAGATCAATAAATCATAATCAAGATTTATTAACTAAACCCATAGTATAAAAAGCCAACCTTGAAACTCCTGGATGCCTGCTAACTTGGGTGCATCAAGAAGCCAGTCAGTGAGTGTCTGGTTCTTAAAAGCTATACTTCGAAACTGCTTCCCACCATTCACGTTCCAGGTTCCAACACATACTCGAATTTTCTTGGGCTTTGAATACTTGTAGAAATTCTCACACATGCTCTTTAGTACTTTAGAAGATGCTAAGCAAAAACAATACACAACAGAATTTTAGTTGCATTAAACTATTTATAAAAATTGACTTTTATGACTGAGAATGATGCCTGGAAAGAACAATTATTAACACAAGCACAAACAATTCTAAGATACATGTACAGGCACAAAAAAGATCAGACTTGAATGCAAAGACTTGCATGAGGCATTTAACCAACACATCTAAAACCAAAACAAAACAAACAATATTAAATACAAAGTAAAAATATTGTCACAAAATTACTGCAGCAACATTAAACATGCAAAATAAACAGTTCTGTTTCAATGAAATGGTACATTATTTTCTAATGTACAAAGCCTAAGAATGGTATGTTTTTAAGAATATAGCAATTAACTTTCATATAACTTTCACTGAGACTGGTAAAAATAGACATTTTGTTTTTCACCAAACAAAAGTGCTTAAGAACATTTACATTTAAGATTCTAGCTATTGACAGGCAGCATGATGAATAATGGTTCCCTGACAAAAACACAAGTTACGAAAGAAAATGAAATGTCTGAAAGAGAAATCACTACTAAATGCTTCCCATCTGGCTCAGAGTGGAGGTCAAAGTCCTTAAACAATGGTCAAAAAGGTCCTAGACAATCTGGTTTTTCTGACCTCATCTTCCACCTGCCCCTGTTCACTCACTGCTCAGCCACTGGTTTTCCTGCTGTTTCAAAAAGATGCCAGGCCACCACAGGGCCTTTGCACTGTTTCAAAAAGATGCCAGGCCACCACAGGGCCTTTGCACTGGCTGTTCCCACAGTTTGCCACACTCTTCCCTTACCTCCTTTAGGTATTTACTTTCCAGTGAAGCCTTCTCTGACTTATTTAAAACTGCATTCTAGGCCAAAACTTTACCTGCATGAGACCACTTATCTACCAATTCCTGACTTGTACCCCACATCTTTAAAATAAAATAAAGGGGGGAAAAACCCCACTGCATTCTACCTCTAACTTCTCATTATCTCCTCCTTACTTTATTTTTCTCTATAGCATTTACCACACTCGTAAGCTATGTATCTTTTTAATTTTTTTTTTTTTGAAAGCAGGATTTATTGAGAGGATAGGAAAGTTCCCATTGTGGGAGGGGATCCAAGGGGGTTGCCTAATGTATTTTATTTATCCCATAACTGTCTTCCCTCATGAGAATGGAAGTTTTATGAGGGCAGAAATAGTTTGTTTTACTTATTGCAGTATCTGTAGTAATGAAAGAGTACCTGGTATATATAGTAAATGCTCAACAAATAACTGTTAGATGAATGAATGTTCAATACATTTTGAATCCTCAATCTCTCTCTTGCATATTTTTAAATGCACCTACCTCTCCCCGTTCTAAACCACATTCCATTTTGGTTAAGTTAAATTCTCAGCTCCTAAATTGGATGGGACCTCAACCTAAAATCAGAATTTATACTTAATTGGCAGTTAACTGGTATAAGGAAAAGATAATCAGAGTGATTTTCATCTTTTACCACATGATTTTAATTTATTATGATATTTATTATTTTATGGTACCAAGACACAGCAGTCTCATGAGGAAATGAGAACGAAAGGGCAAATCACAATTAGAATTATTATTAAAACAGTTTGATTTGCAGATCCCCTTGGAGAACTGTTAGTTTAAATGATAAGCAATCCCATGATTCTCAGTAACAGGTATGCAGATTTTTAACTAAATGGAGGTGTCTAGGTGGTAATAAAAGCAGATTACTTTTTCTGGCCTGTTGGTATGGTTCACTGAAAGCTGACTATACCTAGATACAAATCATTCTTTATTACTATGGTTTATCACTAGTCTTTATAATTGAAGCCACTACCATTGATACTATTGTGATAACAGCTTCTACAGTCTATTGTATATGAACACACAAGTCTGTAATGATTATATGGCTTAAAATATTCAGCAACACAATGAATTACATGAACAAAAACATGTTGCTACATTGTATGAACTAATAAAGTCAGTTTTTTGCTTGTTTTTATTTTTGAGTTGGAGTCTCACTCTGTCACCCAGGCTGGAGTGCAGTGGCATACTCATGATCATCTCAACATCAACCTGCTGGGTTCCAGGGAGACTTCCGCCTCAATCTTCCAAGTAGCTGGAATTACAGGCGGGCGCTACCATGCCCGGTTAATTTTTTATTTATTGTAGAGACGAGGTCTCACCAAGTTATCCAGGCTGATTTCGAACCCACGGGCTCAGGCAATCCACTCATCTCAGTCTCCCAAAGTGCTGGGACTACAGGCCATAGAGTCAGTTTTTAAATGGAGTAAAAGGTTAAAAAAATTACTCCTGGTTTATTCTTAACTGGTTAGCACTGTAATGCGCTTAAAGAAATAATGAGTCTATGCTCATACAACAGATGTCCATCCCTAAATACCATATCATTCTGAAAATGGTGCTCATGACATAACTCAGAAATATATTTAGGTGCTCCTTCCTCTACACTTCTCAAGAGAAAAAAAATACTACTACTTTTCAAAACATTCAGAACAATAACTAAGCAAAACACATCTTAAGTGATATCAAATCTTGAGTAAGAGGAAGACAAGATATAATTCTGAGCTAAATTCTGGCAAAAGTTAAGCTTTTGTTTCTTTTGCCACAGATTCATGTTTAAAGATAGTATCATAAGCCTTGCCCAGGGATTAAAGACATGAGATTTTTAAGAATAAATAGGCAAGAGAAATAATAACCTCTAGGTCTTCTACACTTAACTCTTCTAACTTTGTTAGAAATATTGATGCTGGTCATTACTAGACTCTGGTGTGGTCACACACTCTTGAAGCTATGGGCTGCCATGTTTCCTGGCTTTGGCTCCCGCCCCTACCTTGGAGAGGTGAATCTCCCTTCTCTCTCTCTTTCTAATTTACTTTCTAAATAAACTAAATTTTCTAATTTAAAAAATAGGTAAATATTGGTGCTTTTAAAAATTTAAGTATATAAGATCATAATTCAGTGCAGATCTGCAGTTACAGAAATAATTTAATCGACAATATAAGAAAATGAGTCAGGTGTGGTGGTTCATGTCCGTAATCCCAGCACTTTGGGAAATGGCATGTGCCTGTATTCCCAGCTACTTGGAAGGCTGAGGCAGAAGGATCACCTGAGTCTAGAAGGTTGAGGCTGCAGTGGCCATAATGGTGCCACTGTGCTCCAGCCTGGGCAACAGAGTGAGACTCTGACTCAAAAAAGGAAAAGATGATTGTAGCTTTATAGTAAAGTTTGAAGTCTGGTAGTGTGATACCACCTGCTTTGTTTTTTTTGCTGAGGATTGTTCTGGCTATTCTTGGACGTTTGTGTTTCCATATGAATTCCTGCATTGTTTTTTTCTAGGTCTGAGAAGAATGTTGCTGGTAATTTGATGGGTATTGCATTGAATTTGTAGATTGCCTTAGGTAAGATGGACATCTTCACAATGTTGATTCTTCCGATCCATGAGCATGGGATGTTTTTCCACTTGTTTGTGTCAACTTTGATTTCTTCGAGCAGTGTTTTGTAGTTTTCCTTATAAAGGTCTTTCACATCTCTGGTTAGGAATCATCAGGGAGATGCAAATCAAAACCACACTGAGATACCACCTAACCCCAGTCAGAATGGCAATTACCAACAACTCAAAAAATAACAGCTGCTGGAGACGGTGTGGTGAAAAGGGAACACTTCTACACTGTTGGTGGGAGTGTAAACTAGTGCAACCTCTGTGGAAAGCAGTGTGGCGATTCTTAAAAGCTCTAAATACCAACCTCCCATATGACCCCGCAATCCCCCTACTGGGAATATATCCTGAAGAACACAAATCACTATATAAAAAAGATACCTACACAAGCATGTTTATCACAGCATTGCTCACAATAGCAAGAACCTGGAAACAGCCATGCTGCCCGTCAAAAGAGGACTGGATTAAAAAAATGTGGTACATATACACGATGGAATACTTCGCAGCCATAAAAAAGAACAAAATCATGAATTTTGCAGCAACCTGGATGGAACTAGAGTCTATAATACTGAGTGACCTCTCACAGAAACAAAGATCCGAGTATCATATGTTCTCACTCATATAATGGACCTTAAACATCCAATGCAATACTATACGAAAATGACTGACTGCACTGGGAAACTATGGTGGGAGGAGGGAGATGGGATTAACAGTAGCAAATATCTGTCTGGGTACGGGGAAACATCCCATATCAACAGGGTGCCTGAATGAAACGCAATTGTATACCTAACCCTTAACTGTACCCCACAACTTCACAATAAAAATAAATTAATTAATTAATTAAAAAAAAAAAAAAAGTGTTCCATAGCTTTCCTGATCAACTCCAGTCCCTTTCCCTCAAATCTCCCTGGCCAGGGTTGTGTAGGCAGCCAGGGATCAATAAAAAAAAAAAAAGGAAAAGAAAGAAAGAGAAAGAGAAAGGGGAAGGGAAGAAGGGGAAAGGTGAAAGGAGAAAGGGGAAAGGGGAAAGGGAAGGGAAGGGAAGAGAAAGGAAAGGAAATACTGCTGAGTAGTCATAAATATTACAATGGATAGCATTCCTGAATTAATCCAAAATAGTCACATCTGAGGTTTTTTCCCCATTAGCTTATTAAGAGTAAAGTATAAGCTGGGCTCTGTGGCTCAGCCTGTAATCCCGTGCTTTGGGAGGCTGAGGTGAGTGGATTGCCTGAGCCCGCGGGTTCGAGACCCGCCTGGGCAACTTGGCGAGACCTCATCTCAACAATAAATCAAAAATTAGCCGGGTGTGGTAGCGCACGCTTGTAGTTTCAGCTACTCGGAAGGCTGAGGCGGAAGGATTACCGGAGCCCAGCAGGTCGAGGCTGTGGTGGCCAGGAGCGTGCCACTACCCTCCAGCCTGGGCGACATAGTGAGACTCCAACTCAAAAAAAAAAAAAAAAAAAAAAAAAATTAGCCAGGCGTAGTAGCATGCGCCTGTAGTTCCAGCTACTTGGAAGGCTGAGGCGGAAGGCTAGCCGGAGCCCAGCAGGTCGAAGCTGCAATGGCCCAGTCTGGGCGACAGAGTGAGACTCCAACTCAAAAAAAAAAAAAGAGTAAAGTATAACACTAATAGTATTTGTTCAATAGATATAAAAGTGAAAGTAACTAGCTAAATTATCTTTAATTGGAATTAAGCAATTGCTACAGGAAGACAAAAAGCATTGCATATTTTCTTATGAATGAAGTACTTAATTTTTTTTAAGCTCAAATTTTTTTCTCAGATTAAAACAAGATATCAATTTATCCTGTTAGAATCTAAGGACAAAATGAGAATGTTTCCAATTATATGGCTTCATTTGTTTGCAACATCAACTTTGAAAACTAAAGAAAGAAATTTGTTTTATTTATAGATTGATGTTCTATACTGTACCTGACTGTAATGTCTGTTCAGAAACTATGGATGCATCAAGAAGAAAACAAAGAATCATTAGTAAAACAACAAGTTACAGTTAAAATCTAGAGTATAATGACAAAACATTCTGAGATGGTCTCACCTTTTTCTTTTGAGTCAATTTCATGACTTTATTTTTTCTGATGGCTATAGAACACCAAAGATAACAAACAAATGGCAACTGATACAAACCCTCTGCACCTAAGAAAAATCCTACAGTGACTCAGTTATGTTTACCGTTTTACTATCAGAAAGTCCTATACTTGCTCTTCCAGTTGCTCTTGTGTGTGTGTGCATATGTGCGTGCACATGTATAAGAATATGAATATGTATATGAAAACCTAAGAGGATGAAAGATGTTGAAGCTAGGGAAGATACTGACTGAATATGCATCTTTTAGTATTCTTTCTGAGACTGACCAGTTGATAAGTACAATCAGTTCAGCTATAAAAAGACATACGCATTCTTAAAACATCATCAAGCTATGCAAATTTGAACAAACTCCCAAAACCACAGGGCTTATGGGAAAAACTGGACTGGGGGACAACATTCAAAAACTTCAGTAGTGATATACCAAAAAAGATGAATGTAATAAAAACTGTAGCAGAGCATTACACATGTTTAATGGTTAAAATGCATGAATATGAAAATGAATAAGGCACTTGATCTTAAAAAATACATGAAGTAGAAATGACATGAGATGGAGTGCAGCTTGTAATTGTGAATGTTGAGAAAAGGGCTATCTAAATAATTAGAAAGTTGAAACAACAGATGTGGATGGGTATGGCTAATAACACACACAGTGAACTGGGGTAGGGAAGATGCTTGAGGTGTGTGCATACATGCATTTGTGTTTTATATACTTCCACCCATCTCAGTTCTGCTGGGTGCAGTATTTTGCATTTACCTAGTGTTGTTTGCCAGTGAAATCACACATAAGCTCGTGCAAAATTAGCATTACACTCAAATCGTTCCCTAATATATGAACCATGTTGGAACAGAGTCTCAGAACAAGCGTTATAGCAGAACTGACTGTAGTTTTTTCAAGGCATATTTTACATTTAGTAAAATGAGCAGAAAACTTAAAAAACCAATGCTGAAGCTAGGGAATTACTTAGGTCCTTTGCTTCTCTTCTTTCCTTCAACCACTTACTTTCAATTGTTGCTTATTAATGCCTCCACATCAAAGTAGGCACAGGTGGAAAGAGGTGACAAAACACAAATCAGTCAAGTCTCTACTTTTGGAAACCAGAAAGAAAGCCTGAAGTTGAAAGTAGTAGCTCAAATCAGATTCTTTTTTTGAATTTTAGTAGGTCTAAGTTCCCCAGCCTACTTACAGATCCCTGAGGAGCTGGCTGTAATTAACTAACTTCAGAGTACCATGCAGAATTCTGAAAGAATCCATACTCTATTTGACCAAGTAATTACCCAAGAGTACATTAATCGATGCAGGAACAATTTCCTCCTACTTGAACAGAGACCATTAAAAGGTTTGGTTTGAGGCTAACAGAAAAAATTGTTCAGAGTATCGAAAAGTTGAAATAGAAAAAAAGTAAAATTAAGAAAGTCTAATTTATTTTGTCAACTGTACCTCAATAAATATTTTGGGGGGGAATATAATCTGTTACGTTTTGAAGTGAATGCTGGGTTTTCCCATCATATTATTTTTGTGTGTTCACTGACAAGAATACAAGCTTCCTTTTGATATTAATAAAAGACAAACGATAAAAGGTAAAAAGCTACCCTGAAGGCCATATATTTATGTTAAATATTACAAATGGCAATAATAGTGCCCAATAAGCACTACTTTAAAGTATTAATTAATGCAATTTAATACTTATTGAAACAATAACAATTAAAAGTTAAGACCAAGTTACAGAAATTTTGGGGGTGGTAATTAAAAAAATAAGCAATATAGGAACTGGTTTTTCAATGGAGCCTTTTTTCTACGTAATTAGATTATTGAATACTCTATTAAAAACACTAGCTGAATAGTCTATGAACTCCTGCCTTGTATAAAGTTAGCAGTGCTTAAATGATCCCTTTCAATCATCATTTATAGAAGAAAATATCCATGGGCCTTAGTATATGGCATTAATAATATCACTGAAGATATAAACATTTTAAAACAGACAAACTTCTTTTGGAGAATGCAATTTTTAAAAATTTACCTTTATATTACCTTTATAGAAATTTCTTCCAAAACTATCTTATCAACTATAATCTAAAAATTATTTATGTAAAGAAGTTTACATCTACCTCTTGGACTTTTAGAAGGACTATAAATCACAAAGTAAATAAAATATAAAGTACGCATACCACGCAAACTTCCAGTAGTTAAAAGTGCTCGAGCTTTGTCAGCTAAATCACTATTTAGAGTATTTCCCAGTAGCAAAACATCAATGGCTTCTTGCTTGGAGCTGTCAAAGAAGTTATTCTGAATTGTTCTGGTAACAGAACGAGCACCATCTTTTAACTTTCCAGCCTGTTGAGGGAGAAAGAAACGGACTTTCATCCTAAATATTGATGATTTTCCTTAGTAGGTATTTTGAAACTTTAAATGTTTCCTGTGATTTTGGCATTGAAAAGGACCTAATCATTCTATGTTGAATATGTAATCATCACAATTAAAATGCCTCAAGATGTCACTGTTTACTTTCTTCTTTTGGATAAGCTCTGCACAAAGAAAACTCAGTGCCACAACTGCATCCAGTAAGGATATCTAGAGCAGTAAATATTTTAAATTGTTTATTACACAGTAAATAAACTGAAGTTCCTTATTTAAAACAAGAAATTCCTTCTTACATGATAACTTTACAACCTGGGGATTGAATGGGTGAGGAAAGACAAAAGATAATCAGGAAGATATACAGAACTTACATGCTCCTAAAAAAACTTCAAATACTTTGATAGTAGAAAAATAAAATTGAAATTGTTCCCAAATAACTTATGTTAATTAAAATAAAAACTTAGCCTAAGAAAGGTCTATTTTAAAAAGAAACGTACAATTAAACTTCATAAATATACATGTAAACTTATTTGTATATTTTGAGTCATTTTGTTGCCTATGCACATATAAATCATAAAATAAATTTATTCCTACAGTGAAAGTTGGTAATTTTTAATGAGCACATATTTTACTTAGAGATGTCAGTTACTATAATGAAGATTTATTTTGATCTTACAGATCTTGATGATTATAAAACAAAAAAAACTTAAGCCTTTTAGAAAATAATTTTAGCTTGCAATATGTAATTCTTATTCCCTAAAGGAATAACAGTAAGTAGGGGCTTCTTTTCAAAACAAAGAGCCAAGTTTCTTAAATGCCGCTAGATGAAGAGCCAGTTTTCTTAAATGCTATTAAATGAATGTCACTATGTTTAATCAACTATTTATATTTGGCATTAATATGTTATTTCTTTCCATATGATAACATATACAAATGACATTATTTGAAGTAACACTCACCATTCACATTATCAGGCAATTAATCAAAAGGAACCCAGAGAAAGGAAAAGAGAGCAGTTCAGATGTTAGATTTTAGTTCAATTCAGACTAGTATATTTAAATATATAAAATTTCACATCTATATATTAAAAGTAAAAGACCACTGAAAATATATGTAACCTCTGTACATATATTATCTTACTCACTGCAGAAACAAAAAGGCAGAAGAATATAAAAGAATATTTTAAGCAACAGTTATAAAGAACCGCCTTTTTTTTTTTTTAAGTAGGATTTATTGAGAGGACAGAAAAGCTCCCACAGTGGGAGAGGACCCAAGGTGGCTACCCGAGAACCAGCTTTTAATAACAAGAATTATGTTCTCTACTTAGAAGGAATAAACCAAAGTTTAACAATTTCAGGTTTTCAAAAATGGGGACCATTTAGGAAGTAAACATTTGTAAAAGTCAATACAAATCATTTCTATGAGTTGAACAAAAGGAACTTTGCAGGTAAGGCCAATACCTCTGGGCAGAGGAATGAAATTTTATGAGACTCAGAAGAGGGGGAAGATTGGAAAATTAAAAGACTTGAAGATAATGAAGAGTCTTCAGTTGCCTTGCTGAAGAAGATGAATGAGAACTATAAAAGTGGTAAACGTTCTCATTCTACTCCCAAAATAACCTGAGGAATTTTAGAGATTTAGAATGTTAATAAATTCAAGTAAAACTCGGATCCTTAAAAAGTTAAACAAGCTGGGCTTGGTGGCTCAGCCTGTAATCCCGTGCCCTGGGAGGCTGAGGTGAGTGAATTGCCTGAGCCCGTGGGTTCGAGACCCGCCTAGGCAACTTGGCGAGACCTCATCTTTACAATAAATCAAAAAATCAGCCGGGCATGGTGGCGCACACCTGTAATTCCGGCTACTCAGAAGGCTGAGGCGGAAGGATCGCCGGAGCCCAGTGGGTCGAGGTTGCAGTAGCCAGGAGTGGCCACTGCACTCCAGTCGGGGCGACAGAGTGAGACTCCAACTCAAAAACAACAAAAAAAAAAGTTAAACAATATTTAAGTATATAAAACAATGAAACTAATTCTAGTTCTAAATTTCCCCAATAAGGGTAAATACTCAAGAGGAAAGTAGACTGTAGCTAAAACCAGGAATTTAAAAAGTGATGAAGACACAAAGAATCATAATTAGGTCCATATCTCACACTTCTGGCACATTTTGATAACCTTTCCAAGGAAGAATAAGTAAAAAAAAAAATTATGGCCTAATGCTGGGTTCATAGTAGGTATTGCATAAATTATCAATTGATTCATCTGCCCATCCAGCATTTGTAACAAATCTTTTATTATTCTTATTATTTTGAGTTGGAGTCTCACTCTGTCACCCAGGCTGGAGTGCAGTGGCATGCTCACAGCCACCACAGCATCAACCTGCTTGGGCTCAGGCGATCCTTCCACCTCAGTCTTCCATGTAGCTGGAACTACAGGCATGTGCCACCACGCCCAGCTAATTTTTTGATTTATTGTGGAGATGAGGTCTCGCCAAGTTGCCCAGGCTGGTCTCAAGCGGGGAGCTCAGGCAATCCTCTCATCTCAGCCTCCCAAAGTGCTGGGATTATAGGCGTGAGCCACCACGCCCAGCTTATCACACATCTTTTAAACAGCAGGCACTGTGTCAAGTGAAGGGGACACAAAGCCAAATAAGATAGAACCCTTTATTAAAAGGACTATGATTTTAAAAATAATATTTATAATCAAAATAAACAATACAAAAAAATATATAAGGGAAAATCATGAAAAAATGTAAGCAATATATATGTCTTAGTGGCTTATCACTAAATGAGTAAATATGTCATATATATATACTCCCAAACCTAGGGAAATATCTATCTTCCATTTAATCATTAGTATTCACTGTAGAAAAAGTATCAAAGAAGGCATAAAAGTATGATTAAACAGAATTATAAAACAGATATCTATTAATTTTTAAAAACCTATTAATTTTTAAAAGGCCAATTAGAAGCTTTATTAAGAGAAGAAAAGGAGAATCTTTTGTAATGTTATTATGACATCTCTAGATCTACCTTGGCTTTCCCTTCAAGAGCTCCAGTTCCTGCATATATTTTACTGATTGAGTCACCATTCACAGACCACATTGACCGAAAAACTTCTTGAAAGCGAGTCACCAACTGAGGCTTTTCAGCTAAGCCAAGAGCCTCTAACTGTTTAGTCAGCATCTAAAACAGCAAAAGAGGAACTTGTATAAGTAGATGAATATACTAATTGTTATATGACTTTTAAGAACTACCAAGAGCAAATCAAAAATTTATTGTTACAGGATTATTTGGGACTGAATTCTGAAAACATAACAACAGATCACTAGGCTGTGTTATTTCCCACCATTTCAATTTCTAAAGTAAATACTACATCAATGAAAACTATAAGTATCTTAATATTCCCTTGTATAAATAAAGACTTCTTTCTGGTTAAATAATAAAATTAATCTTATTAAAGATGAGACTAGTTTACCTTACTCACCTAAAATAACTAAGTAATCAACAGCATTCATTAGAGAAAAACAGTTGACATAGATACGTATATGGAAATAACTTTGTTTCTTAAATTTTTGCATTTGGTTCTATAAGTTTAAGTAATTAGGGTCAAGAGACTATGAAAAAAGGAGGCCAGCTCTTGGCCAGGGTGGGTGGCTCAGCCTGTAATCCCAGCACTTTGAGAGGAGGAGGTGAGAGGATTGCCTGAGCTCACAGGTTCAAGACCAGTCTGGGCAACTTGGTGAGACCTTGTCTCTACAATAAAAAGCAAAAAAAAAAAAAAAAAATTAGCTGGGCCTGGTAGCGCTCGCCTGTAGTTCCAGCTACTTGGAAGGCTGAGGCGGAAGGATGGCTGCAGCCCAGCAGGTCAATGCTGGGGTGGCCATGAGCGTGCCACTGCACTCCAGCCTAGGTGAGACGGTGTAAGACTCCAACTCAAAAAAAAAAAGAAAAAAGGATACCGGTTCTTAGTTCTTAAATTGTCACAAAATAAAAAAAAAAACTATAGCTCTGAATAACGTCATGACATCTTTTAATGTATAAAATCTGTATTAGTACCATGTATAAAAGAGGGCAACAATAAAAATGTTCAGAAATGTTACTGGTCTTTACTCAGTATAACTTCTAGCTTTAAGATCTGGCAGAGTCAAAGCAATGCATAATCCTTATCTAGTCTGTTTCTCTTATTTGGAATCTAGTCATAGTCTGTGCCTTGCATTTTTACTTAATTCCTTCCCATTTATGTTTATTTTGCCTTATCTATAAGTATGGTGATTACCCATAATTATAAAAGAATCAGAAATTAAAATAATATTTTAAAATCTTAAATTGGGTGTATTATATTACTGAGAGACTTCCACAAGCACTGTTCTTTGCTAGCACAGGGAATAAAACAAAACGAGACCCAGGTCTCCTTATTATTTAAACCTTTCTCTCTTCAAGGAATTGGGCAAAACAGATCTTACTCCACTACTAGTTAGCTTTGCCTATCTTAGCAATACATTTTGTAACCAGCCAACCAACTGCTATACTAGGATTCTTATACCTAACTACCAGGAGTGGAGAGTCAGCTAAGACAGATCCTTAAAATGAATACCTGTCATACTTTTAATGAAGAGGTTCAAGTATTCCAATAAGCTTACTCTCAGAATCCATGTAAGCTTATTCAGCCACTTAAAACCAGAACTTGAAACAAATACAAGCTTTGTGATAAACTCTATCTAAATGATCAACATGCCTGCTTTCACTTTGTCATATTTTCTAAATAAATTATAAATTGTAAACCTTAATGACTGTTTCCAGAGTCCAAACCGTTTTAACTTTTTGTGTATTTTTAGTTACGCAAAAAATACATTTCTGTAGTAGACAATTTTATGCACTATACTTTCATTTTTGAGGTAGAAATAACCTCAGCTTTGAAATAACTGATTAACCAATATTATGGTCAGCCGGGCTCGGTGGCTCAGCCTGTAATCCCGCGCCTTTGGGAGGCTGAGGTGAGTGGATTGCCTGAGCCCACGGGTTCAATACCCGCCTGGGCAGCAAGACCTCATCTCTACAATAAATCGAAAAATCAGCCGGGTGTGGTAGCGCATGTCTGTAATTCCGGCTACTCAGAAGGCTGAGGCAGAAGGATCGCCGGAGCCCAGCGGGTCGAGGCTGCAGTGGCCGGGAGCAGCCACTGCACTCCAGTCTGGGAGACAGAGTGAGATTCCAACTCAAAAAATATATATATATACATTATGGTCAAATCTTAAGATCGTTAACTAGAGGAAATAAGAATATGTTACTCCCTAATCCTGTGTATATACATATTTTTTACAGTATTTGGGAACTCTGTTAAGTTCCTATGGAACTTTAAGACTCAAACTTGCATAATAGGGAAGACCTAGAAAGCTCAGCATTGCTACACAGGTTGCCAAATCGTTGTTTATATTATATTAATATATATATATATTCTATGTTTATATTAGAATGAATTTGATGGATAAGTGACAAAGCAAAAAATGTTTTAAACAAACACCTTATCAGTGAAATTGAACCTCATTCATTTTCATTCTTACTCTGGCATCTTCTTTTTTTCTTTTCTTTTTTGAGTTGGTGTTTTACTCTGTTGTCCAGACTGGAGTGCAGTGGCACACTCACAACCACCCCAGCATCCACCTGAAGGACTTCAGCGGTCCTTCCAGGTAGCTGGAACTACAGGCGCATGCTACCATGCCTGGCTAATTTTTTATTTTTGTTTTTTATTGTAGAGATGAGGTCTCTCCAAGTTGCCCGGGTTGGTCTCGAACCCGTGGGCTCAGGCAATCTGCTTGCCTCTGCCTCCCAAAGCACTGGGATTACAAACTGAGCCACCAAGCCCAGCCCATTCTGGCAGTTTCATCTGATCCTGTTTTTATAACTACTGACTTGAAAACACCAAACAAACTGGATTGGGCTACAAGCTGTCAAAAATACAATCCTGTAGAATGGTACATGTGACAACAGATTCTCTCCCTCCTAATATATAGATAGATAAAGATAGAGATAGATACATAGATAGACAGATAGATAGATAGATAGATAGAAAGAAAGAAAGAAGATAGATAGATGCATAAATATATGTTTATGTATATATGTATTCCAAAACACAGGTAAAAGAAGCAATTGTTAGAACAGTATAAATCGCAGTTTTTTAAAGGGAGAATTAAGGAACACTAGAAGGAAGTAGATAATTACCTAAAGAGAGTATGAAGAGCAGGTAAATTAAACATTTAAATCAAAAAGGGGAAGAAGGAAGTGGAGGAGAAGGAGTAAAAAATGTCTTTTTAAAAAGTTTTCAAACAAAGTTTATTAGAAAAAGAGTGAAAAGAGGGAGGCATGCCAGAAAGGGCATGGGCGAGAGAAACCACCAAAGCATGCCTTTAATGAAGCTTAACTTCATATATATTTTCTGAAAGGTAACTAATAACAAACATTAAGTATTATAAAAGCACTCAAAGCAGCATATGATACAAGGTATATCCATTTTAATTTATTTTTTACCTCTAAGCCAAGAAATGCCTGCACACTATTTGTTCTATCTAGACAATCCAAGCAGTTTGTTCGAACAGTACCACTCTGGCATCTGTAACAAATTCAATAAAGATAAACAGCTAATTTGGAACAAAAATAAAGCTAAAACAAACTGAGAATAATTGAGTTGATTAAAACATAGCATCTACCGTCCCTCTCCAAATTTTAGTATTGCAATTTTCAAACATTTAAAAAAGATTAAAGAATTACACTGTAAGCATCCATAACCCACCATCTAGGTTTGACTACTGTTAACATTTTGTCACATATTCTTCATTACATACCCATCACACCTTTATTTTTAATCAAGTCAGTAGTTAGAAGTCAAATGTACATTTAGGTTTATAATCCTATAGTTTTTTGCACATAAAGGATAATCAAATATTTATGGAATAAATCTTTTACAAACCTAAGATCTGTTATCTCTATGGAATTGATACTAAAAAAATACTATATAAATTGAAAAAAATTAAAAATTTAAGCTTTGTTCACTGAAGCCTATGCCAACCTATATTCTGAACTTAAATCTTTCAATACTTACTTTTCTTCTCTATTTCACATGTAAAAATTGAAAAATTTAAATTACACTAAAGCAGCCAGTAGGCAAAGTCTTTTCTTTTGTTTGCATTTAATAGTCTTTACTAAGGTCAAGAAATACTAAAACACTTAAAAGAGAAATGAAATACTATCATAGATAACAGGATGTAAAATGGAGCCACACAATTCCTATTTCTAGCACTTCCTAGTTAAGTGACTTGTAGCAGATGCAAATGGACATTACAATAGAACCAATCCCTATGACTGTTGCTATTGATACATGTAAAAACTAAATATACTGCCTGCCCCACAAGATGTGCTTCATAATGTCACCTCTAATTATTATTTGTTGAATTCTTTCTTTTTTATACAGAAGATGACGGTTTATTTCAAAAAAGATTACATTTTTTAAAGCCAGGATACACAGATGCACTTAATGTAACAGTACCTTCTACAAAAATAGGTTACATAATACTCAGAAATGCAAGGAACAATCTTATTCTCTAAAAATTAGACAGCAGACTTTTTAATTTAAGATAGGCCTCAAAATGGAGGCTGAAAATATTTGGTGACAAGAAGTAACTCTAGAGCCAGACACCATAGAGCTGAGGCTGCAAATGAAACCACTACCATGCAGCTGCAAACGACACTCGATATTCATGCAGCATTAAACAAAACGGGTTCAATTCCAATCTTTTTAAATGTGTCTTGGTGCTGCAAGAAAAAACTGAATGATACACAAAACTAGTAAAAGTTACAACCGAACTACTTAAGCCTCTTCTCCAAAATTGAGAAAAGCAATCATGTTAAAATTTTAAAAAGAAAAAAAAATCTGACAGAACTCTCAAGCAAGTCAAATAAGCCTAAAATCAAGTTTAAAAAAAGTATTTTATTTAATAATTAACTTTAATTTTTAAAAGGAGATTTAAGAGTTCAATGATAATAATTTTTAAATTATAGCAATGTACCAACTTTAAGAAGAGAGAAAAAGAGCAGTCAAACCTTTGAACTTCACTTCCATTGAAGTAAAAAAATCCATAATCTAGAAACCTTTGGACTTGAGGTTTAAGAACACTATGTAATTTTTCTGCCTTTCCTCCTTTAACCATTTGATGATAGTCAAAATTCACCATCTGGATATCAGCAGCATGTTCAGAAGCTTTCAAGTGACTCTGAAGGTAAAAAGGCAAATATCATCTGAATGTTAACTAAATAAGATCTTATCAATATAACATTACAAATGAAAGCTCACATTTTAAATTAAAACCTCAGCATGGCCCCTTGAGACTTCACTAATCCCACAAAGCTTTCAAGGACACTGGCAGTAAAATGGAAAATTACTTGCTGACACCTAACAACATCTTTTCCCTAAAATCTCATATCCTATCTCTGAGAGATTAGATGACATAATTAACATCTCATCTAGTTCAGAAGATGAAAAATTATTTCCAATCACCAGCATTTTATAGGTACAACACAAGTTTACTACACAAATTACAGAATCTCAAAATAATGTGTGGTGTGTGTGTGTGTGTGTGTGTGTGTGTGTGTGTGTGTGTGTGTGTGTGTATTTTGAGATGGAGTCTCACTCCATCGCCCAGGCTGGAGTGCAGTGGCACACTTATGGCCACCACAGCATCGACCTGCTGGGCTCCAATGATCCTTCCGCCTCAGCCTTCCAAGTAGCCGGAACTACAGGCAAGCGCTACCACGCCTGGCTAATTTTTTTATTTATTGTAGTGATGAGGTCTCACCAAGTTGCCCAGGCTGTTCTGGAGCCTGTGGAATCAGGCAATCCTCTCAGCTCAACCTCTCAAAATGCTGGGATTACAGGTTTGAGCCATCACACCCAGCCAATGTATATTATTTAAGACAAAGCCTATTAAAGATTGAAATATTCATTTTTTTATACCTTCAACAATACATACAAATATTTTTTAGGTTTACCATAAAAATTCACTCTCCGTAGTTTGTTTATTAACAATATTTATTTCACGAGGCTAAGAAAATAGCTAAATATACAGGTTACTTTTGGACTTATAAAATGTTTTTCCATCAATAAGAGTGCATAATCCTAATCCAGGTGAAATGAGGGCCAAGAGAGGCCCAAAGCTTCACCTATACTTAAACCATTTATGTAACCAATCCTGACCCCAAATCTTCAAAATTAAAAATTAAAAAAAAGACAATGTTGGCCGGACTCAGTGGTTTAGCCTGTAATCCCAGCACTTTGGGAGGCTGAGGTGAGAGGACTGCGTGAGCCCATGGGTTTGAGACCAGCCTGGGCAAATTGGCGAGACCTTGTCTCTACAATAAATAAAAAATTAGCTAGGTGTGATAGCACATGCCTATAGTTCCGGCTACTTGGAAGGCTGAGGTGGAAGGATTGCTGTAGTCCAGCAGGTCAATGCTGGGGTGTCCGTAAGTGTGCCACTGCAGTCCAGCCTGGGCGACACAGTGAAACTCCAAACTCCAACTAAAAAAAAAAATTTTTTTTTTTTTTTTTGAGTTGGAGTCTCACTCTGTTGCCCAGACTGGAGTGCAGTGGCCGCTCCCGGCCACCGCAGCCTCGACCTGCCAGACTCTGGTGATCCTTCCGCCTCAGTCTTCTGAGTAGCCAGAATTACAAGTGCGCTACCACGCCCGGCTGATTTTTGATTTATTGTAGAGATGAGGGCTCGCCAAGTTGCCCAGGAGGGTCTCGAACCCGCGGGCTCAGGTAAACCACTCACCTCAGCCTCCCAAGGCGCGGGATTAAAAAAAATTTTTTTAAACATTTTGTTTAAGTTTATAGTCTCACATAACACCACAGTTAACAACAGTTTATTATTAATTATTAATATTTGTTTATTATTAATAAGATCTTATTAAAATACTTTTCTTTAGAAGTCAGGCGATTACTTGGGTTCTTTTTTTACTTGAAATTCTTTTTCATCAGTACAAGAAAGTATAGAGACTTGCATGTACATAAATGCATTATTCACAATTTCATAGGTTTAAAACAATGACTATGGTTTCTAGGAAGTAGACAAGGCAATGAACAAATAAAGAAAGAAAGTGTCTGAAACTTCTCCACTATTGATAGACGAACATTTTTGGCGAGGAGGATATTTTTGTTTCTCTAAAAAATAAATTAGAAAACAGTATCAATTGCCTTAAAAGCTTCCCACAATTCCAATTTCAGCAACATTAACCTAAACTATTTCCTAATAAACCTCAAAGTACAAACAAGTATTCAATATTACTCTAGGAAGTAATTTACTTGCTGGGAAAATTTGATTATCGTATTATTTTATTTTTAAATACCATTCTAGGTGTCTACAGGTCAGAACAAAAGAAGACATGACTATACTTACCTGAAAAGCCTTACTTAGCATATGTTCACCTTCCTTAGATCCAAGCAAATTTACTATTATTTGTTTCCCATATAAATTCTTAAGTGTTCTAAAATGCCTGTTAAAGAAAGGAAATAAGCACATGTCAAGTGATAAGCCTAATTTTTTTCAATAAATAAGAATTCATTATTAAACAGAACCTATGTGGCAGTATCTTAAACTTGCAAAATTGGGTGCAAATTCACTACACATGGTCTCAAAATTCTGAATTTAAGGAAACTCATTAATGTAATTTCCTCTCTGAGTTACAGGTGCAGAGATTCCCACCTATGCTGGAGCTATGGAAGCATTCAGTTCCTGCCCACTCTGTAAGGCTGGTACCAGACAAGACAGACACGGGCCATCAGCTTGGCTGGGAAGGCAGTAAGAGAAGATGGCAAAGCACTATAGCTCACACATAAGGACATCACATACTCCATGAGTATTCTGAGGAATCTCCTTACTACCTTTAGCCTTTAGAAAAATAGGTTCCAGGCCAGGAGCAGTGGCTCACGCCTATAATCCCAGCAATTTGGGAGGCTGAGGTGAGAGGACTGCCTGAGTTCACGGGTTTGAGACTAGCCTGGGCAACTTGGTGAGACCTCATCTCTACAATAAATCAAAAAATTAAGTCCGGGCACGGTGGCTCAAGCATATAATCCCAGCATTTTGGAAGGTAGAGGTGAGAAGATTACCTCAGCCCAGAGGTTCGAGACCAGCCTGGGCAACTTGGCAAGACCTCATCTCTACAATAAATCAAAAAATTAGCTGGGCATGGTGGCATGTGCCTGTAGTTGCAGCTACTTGGAAGACTGAGGCAGAAGGATCACCTGAGTCCAGCAGGTCGAGGCTGCAGTGGCCATTCGTGAGCCACTGCACTCCAGCCTGGGCAACAGAGACTCCAACTCAAAAAAAAAAAAGAGAAGAAAAGAAAAGAAAAATAGGCCCCAAATATCAGCAGCTTTTTTCCTCTCTCCAGTTCTTAACCATTCCAGAAGCTACATAAAGCAATATAATACGAAGTAAACGTAGCATAAGCCACATTTATAATGCTAAATTTTCAAGAAGGCAAATTAAAAAAGTAAAAAGAAACAGTTAAGATTAAATATACAAGGGGTCCCCCCCTAAAACCGGAATTATCTTTTGAAGGGTGGGCCCCTTGGAGTACAGTCTTCCACACTATGTAAGTGTTCTAGGAACCCATCAGCATCAGTGTACCAGCTAGCATTGCCGTGAGAAGCTGCATTGAGCTTCAGCGAATTTTTTTGGAGTCTTTTAACATGTTTGCACACCTGCCCACACTGTGCTGAGTGTTCAGAAGTTTCTGACCAAAATTTCACCCAATCTCGCCCCAAGCAAATTTTTTTTTTTTTAAAGTTGCAGTCTCATGCTGTCACCCTGGCTGGAGTACAGTGGCACATTCATGGCCACCACAGACTTGACCTGCTGGGATCAGGCGATCCTTCTGCCTCAGCCTCCCAAGTAGCTGAAACTACAAGTGTGTGCCACCACGTCTGGCTAATTTTTTGATTTATTGTAGAGACAAGGTCTCATTAAGTTGCCCAGGCTGGCCTCAAACCCCTGGGCTCTGGCAATCCTCTCGCCTCTGCCTACCAAAGTGCTAGGATTACAGGCGTGAGCCAATGTGCCCAGCTGGAGCAACCTTTCTTTTTTTCACTGGATTAGAAAAGTTCCCAGAGGGAAACATTTTGCCGATGTAGAAGAGGTGAAACAAAAATCGGCAGAAGCGTTAAAAGGCATCAAAATGAACGAGTTCAAAAATTGTTTCGAGCAGTGGAAAAGGCTCAATAATATTGCTTCAAATGGAGAGTACTTTGAAGGTGACTGAAGTTTAAACATGTGTAAGAGTAAATACACAATTTTTATAAATAAATTCCAGGTTTTGGGGGAGCCCTTCATATTTTATTTAACTCAACACATCTAAAATATCATTTCAACATGTAATTAAAATAAAACAATAGAGTTGGCATGGGTTGGAGCTGCACAGGTCCACTTATATGTGAATTTTTTTTCAACCAAATAAGTATTGAAAATACTTTGCAGGATGTGAAACCCATAAAAATAAAGGGCAACTTTTCACATAAGCAGGTTCTGCAGGGCTGACTACAGAACTTGAGTATGCACTGATTTTGGTACACAGGACTAGGGGAGTCCTGAAACCAACACCCCAAGTATACTAAGGGACAAGTGAACTCTTACATTCTTTTTTTTTTTTTCACAAAGTCTTTGAAATCTAGCATGTATTTTATATTTACAGCACATCTCAACTAGGACTAGTCACATTTCAAGTGCTCAGTAGCTACATGTGGCTAGTGGCTACTTTATCAGATAATATACTCACAGAGAAACTTTTAGGACCAAGAGATCCAGACCCACACTGAGCACTACGACCTCTAAGAAGTATAGCACTAGGTGCAACCATCTACAATTAAATTAGGAATCTGAAGGACTTTTACTTACAGCCAAAAAAGTTGAAATGAATCAGTAATTATAAATAGTCTCACTGCTTAGCAATATCAAAATTTACAGCACTAAGTAAAAATAATTAGTCTTACCTGTCAAAAGCAGGTGCATTGGCTTCAAATCCTCTTGACATACGGACACGATGGGATCCCACCTTAGACAAGAAAAATACATTTAGTCATACTTAAAACCAACATAAAGACAAAAGAAATATCACTCTTACAGTGGTGGCTCATGCCTATAATCCCAGGTATTCAAGAGGTTGAGGTGGGAGGATCACTTGAGCCCAGGAATTCGAGTTTACAGTGAACTCTGATTGTGCTGTGCACTCCAGCCTGGGTGACAGAGCAAGAACCCCATCTCTAAATAAATAAATAAAAATAAAACTAAGTAACTATAACTGCTTATAATGTGTAATGATTCATTTGCTGAATACACAGCAGTTAATCCAACTCCCTCTTTTAGTTTTAAAAAAGCAATATCATTTTTTAAAAATGAGAAGTCATACCATTATGTAAACTAACAGAAATTTTCACTGATTGGATTTTTTTGAGTCGTAGTCTCAACTGTTGCCGAGGCTGGAGTGCAGTGGCACACTCATGGCCACCGCAGCCTCAATCTGCTGGGCTCAGGTGATCCTTCCACCTCAGCCTTCCAAGTGGCTGGAATCATGGGTGTGTGCTACAATGCCTGGCTAATTTTTTAGTTTATTGTAGAGACGAGATCTCGCCAAGTTGCCCAGGCTGGTCTCAAACTTCTCGACTCAGCCTCCCAAAGTGCTGGGATTACAGGCATGAGCCACCGCGCCCTGCTTGATTAGATATTTTTAAGAGTGCTTTCATATATGTTACATTATTTTACTATCAAACTACATACCCTGTTTAAGTTAACAGATACTATTACCAAGTGGGCAATAAAAAAATCTGAAATACAGACAGATGAATTAACTTGCCCCTCTTAGATCAACATAACTAATTCCAAATGAGATTCAGATGAGATTTCTGTCTCTGACCTAAATTTCCATTCTTCCAAGCTGCCTATAAGTATAATGTCTACATGATTTTTTTCCCTCTGCTGTGCTGATACTCTATTCACCTCTCCCTGACTAAAATTTCCATCAAATTAAAAAATATCATTCCTTCCTAGAAAAGTAGACTTTCTAAGTCAACCCTGCAGTCATACAATTAGAGCAATTTTGCAGAATCAAATTAAATCAAATTTGAGTTAAGCAAACTAAACAAGATAGAAACTATCTACCCATTGTGCACCGTTCTACTTTTTCTTTTCTGACATAGGAGAATGGCAGAGAGATAAGGCAGAATTGAAAAAGATCTAACAGATGCCAAGAAAAAATATATAAATGAGACAAGATTATTTCCCTAAATTTTACTTTTTTTTTTTTTTTGAGTCAGAGTCTCACTCTATCACCCAGGCTGGAGAACAGTGGCATGCTCACAGTCACCGCAGCCTTGACCTGCTGGGCTCAGGCGATCCTTCCACCTCAGCCTTCCAAGTTGCTGGAACTACAGGCATTCACCATCATGCCCAGCGAAATTTTTTGATTTATTGTAGAGATGAGATCCCACCACGTTGCCCAGGCTGGTCTCAAACCCATGGGCTCAGGTAACTCTCTCGCCTCAGTCTCCCAAAGTGCTAGGATTACAGGCATGAGCAACCATGCCTGGCTGAATTTCACTTTAAACATTTCTCTCTGAGACTTTGGGATCAAAGTTGCCCCAAATTCATTCTTGCTAACCTGTGAAGAAGGTGCCTTTAAAGGGGGTAAGGGAGGAGAGTTGCCAAATCAGTCACACAGTTTGACAAAACTAGAAAATAAGCTCTAATATGCTCACTCAATTCCAAAATAGAATTAACAATACAATATTATCTTTCATTAAATATTCTCCCTTTCTGTCCTAAGTTAGACAATCTAATGACCATCTTGAAAACTAGTGGATTCTCTATTTAGTTATTTTTTCTTAAGAGAAAGGGTATTGCTCTGTCACCCAGGCTAGAGTTCAGTGGTACAATCATAGAGTTCAGTGATGCAACCTCGAACTCCTGGATTCAAGAGATCCTCCTGCCTCAACCTTCTAAGTAGTAAGACTATAGGTGCATGCCATTGCCATTGGCTATTTTTTTTTTTTCTGGTAGAGGCAGGGTGTCTTTCTATGTTGCCAAAGCTGGTCTCAAACTCCTGGCCTCAAGCAATCCTCCAGCTTGGCCTCCTAAAGTGTTAAGACTACAGGCATGAGCCACTGAGCCCAGTCTCTTTAATTTTTTCAATAAAAAAATTATTATCCTTATGTCTTATCCATACTCAACTTTATTTTATAGCACTTAATAGTCCTCATGAAATTTTAAAATTGGAAAGATATGTGTCCAGGACATTAAGCATTTTAGGTTATAGAAAACTCAGAAGAAGTTGATACTTTTTCTTTGGAATAATCTCAAATTGCCTATAACTGTAAAAGTTCAAGAGCTAGCTTTCTACCTACTGATTAATATTTATCTTGCATAGTGCTACAACTGTCAATAAAGTGAAAAAAATACATGTACTTGTGATTTTTCAGGTAATGCTTGTGGCTGCTTTTCCTCCCCAGCACATTTATACATCTAGCTACATATCACAGCTCTCATAACAATATATTTGTTTGACTAGACTAGGTATCATTATTCAATATTAAAGGAAAAATTCTATAATAAGAGCTGCTGTTAACTGTGATAAAAGTAGCACTCCAGAAAGTTTTAAGTCTTAAGTAACTATAATTTTACCCAATTAAAAAAGGAGTTGCATCAAAGATATTTTTAAAAAGCCTTTTAATTGTGTGGTATGAAACATCACTTCCCATCAATATTACATATTTCTGAAATTTCAACCAAAATTTGAGTGTGTAGCACTAAAGTAGGCATGATGCTTAGTATTTTTAAACACTTATTGGTATATAAAGTAATGTAGTAATATCAGAGTAATACTATAAATTACAAGTGCTAAAGAACTTAAGAGAAAGAAAATCACAAGTAAAATGAGTTGCTAACACTTAAAATATAGTACCTTATGATGATTCTTATAATGCCTCAAATGAATTCATAGTAATATTTATTGCTTCCATAAAAGGCCTGCCTGCCCAGTTTGCAAGCCCTCCATGAAATATCATTATAATATTTGATCTCTCACCACAGCACCATATACAAAATAATATAATACTTGAAGACCTTAAGTATTTAACAAAAACATCAGTGTAGAAGAGTGAGGGGAATCCATTCAAAGAGATCTGAGTGGCTACTGAAGGACAACAATCCTAAATTTTGGAAGCAGAGGATTCCTGTTAGAAAACTGCAAGGAGGTCATACTTTTGTTAAGCTATGGCCAGGACACATGTTCATTGAGCTATGGCTGCCATGCTTCTCTTTAAGCTCTGGCCCCCTCCCCAATTTGTCAGAGGTGGATCCCCTTTTCTCCCTCTCTCCAATCTGCTTTCTAAATAAACCACATTTTCCAATATGAAAAAAAAAAAGAAAGAGAACTACAAGGAATGAAGTTGGATAGGCTGAGCAAGCCAGATCATGAGGAGACAGGTGTCAAGTCAATCTGATCAGCATAGTACTTGAAAAGTGGGAAGAACTGTCAGAGCTAGCAGAAAGCAGGGCCTAAAGGAACAAAAGCAATCAGGAAACAGTGAGAATCTTCTAGGCTAGAAGAAATTATGAAGACCTCAACTGAGAGGATAGTAGTGGGAAATAAAAAGAAACAGAAAGTCGTTCTGCCTCGGAGAATGCTGGGGCTAAGTGTCGTAGGGCTACTTTCGCTAGCTCAGGACTGGCTGCTTCAAGACCATTAGTGTAGGATCCTGTTCAATAGAAGTTCTTGACTCTGAGTGGTAGAGAACTTGACTAAAAATACAGTTTCTTGGACTTATCCCAAATGATTCTGTTTTAACTGATCTAAAGTTGAAGCCATAAAACTGCATTTTAAAATCACTTCAGATGATTTCTCTAATATCTTTTAATTTTAAAATGCCAGTGAAATTAATCACAGAGGATAAGAAGGAAGTCAAGAGACAACTGTGTAAGGATTCTCTGTCCATGACTTCTGAAGAAGGTTATTTCTCTAAGCAACACTAACTTTAAGGATTCCCTAAAATAATTCCAGTTCTGAGAATACACAAGATACCTAATAACCATTTACAACAACCCTAAGTCAAAAGTCCTTATTTACCTTCCATGAATAATTAATTTTTGGATATGGTATTTCTATTTCTAAAAATCAATGATCTATTTTTCTAGTCTTTTACACTTGATCATATATTTTCATTTATTTATTTATTTATTTATTTATTTATTTATTTATTTATTTATTTTTGAGTCGGAATCTCACTCTGTCGCCCAGGCTGGAGTGAAGTGGCCACCTCAGCCTTGACAGCTGGGCTTAGGCGATCCTTCCACCTCAGCCTTTCAAGTAGCTGGAACTACAGGCATGTGCCATCACGCCCAGCTAAATTTTTTACTTATTGTAGAGATGAGGGCGCACCAAGTTGCCCAGGCTGGTCTTGAATCTGTGGGCTCTGGCAATCCTCTCACCTTGGCCTCTCAAAGTCCTGGGATTATAGGCATGAGATAAGTTAACAAGATAATAAATTTGGAATAACTTACAGAATAAATGTGCTATAAAAACATGAAAGTTGCCAGGCTCGGTGGCTCAGCCTGTAATCCCGCGCCTTTGGGAGGCAGAGGTGAGTGGATTGCCTGAGCCCGCGGGTTCGAGACCCGCCTGGGCAGCGAGACCTCATCTCTACAATAAAACAAAAAATCAGCCAGGCGTGGTAGCGCATGCCTGTAATTCCGGCTACTTGGAAGGCTGAGGCGGAAGGATCGCCGGAGCCCAGCAGGTCGAGGCTGCAGTAGCCGGGAGCGGCCACTGCACTCCAGTCTGGGCGACAGAATGAGACTCCGACTCAAAAAAAACCCAAAAAAAACATGAAAGTTTTTGGCTTTGGTCCCTTCCCCCACCTTGGGGAGGTGAATCTTCTCTCTCCCTTCTCTTTCTCTCTCTAATTTACATTTAAATAGACTATTTTTTTAAATCTAAAAGAGAAAAAAAAAGTCTGAAAGTTTTTAATATTAAATTCAGCAGCTGAATTTATATAGCTATTTAAAAGAGCACTAAAGGAAAAAATATCTAAGATGATAACAGGAACTCAGTACTCATCCTTCTTTGTGACTCTAGCTAATATTATTAGGTAGAATAATGGAACTATCAATGAATTAATCAACTATCCTGAAAGTTTTGAAAATATAGAACATTTCTTAAAAAATAAAAATAAACTGATTGTCAAATACATACTTGCAACCCTGGTTGCTCCCAGAACAATGGAACAGATCCTCGGATTTGTATAAAGGAAGAAACAGAGTCATCTAAGTACACAACCTACAAAGAAAAATAATATATAAACTATTTCCACAGAAAATGTTGTTATGTGTTTATTAGAAAAACAAATTTACTGTTGCACACAAGTTATATTTTATCATCTATCTTTCATAATTGTCCTAATAAAAATATCCAAAACAGGATACTGAACAAGTTTGACATTTTTTCAGTTAGTGATATTAACCAAAAAAGTAAAAATCATAAGAATCACAACTTTTAAAAACAAATTCCTTTTAAATCTCAATATTTTACATACATATCTTTATATTTCATTTAATTTTTTTCTTTAGCTTTCTATATTTTTCAAAACCTAACTTGAAGATCTGAGTTGGGCTAGAGTTGTGAACTAAATTTACAATCATATGATTTCATAGCAAAAACATCATAACTTCTAATATTTAGATGGTATATATCTACCATTAATAGTTCGGTTTGATTTAAGTTCATAAAACACACTTAAGTTGTCTAACTCTATAACTGAGGATTTTAAATTCAATATCAAAACATATGTTTATGCATAATGTATTTATATACAATGTGTATATATATATATTTATATGTAATATATTCATAACCTAACTTGTTCCAAAAAACATATAGTATTGACTATGCCATGCTAATTAGTGAACACCTTGCTACCTATTTTAAGAACCATACCAAAATAAGTTTCTTTTAGGGAAGCCTTTTTTAAGGCCAATAGCTAACCAAGAACAATCATAAAACAATAGTTTGGATGTCAAAATGAGTTCTGAATCAAATAAAAATACCTCATTCTAGTATTTTCTGTGCCTTGCCTATGATACACAAATTAAGCAATATAAAACACTATATACCTGTTCTGTTTCTACAAAATTGGCGACATGACCATCATCATTTGTTCCCCGGACATTAAACCTGGTCCCAGCTCGTTCACAGCTTAATCTTGAAATAAGGCAAGCCTTTGCCTGTTTATGAGCAGCATAAATTGTTCTGATTTCTACTCCTCCACACATAAGGCGTAATAACCAGTCATCACAATTCACGCCATAGTGCTTGAGATGCAAATGCAAAGACTGATTCCTAACAGAAAAAGAAATAATAACTGATTTGCTTATTGAGTATTAAATAACAGTATAAATTTTAAAACAGTATTCCCAGAACATTAATTTAATGTTATTAAACTAAAAGACACCAAAAATAAATCAAGTCACCAACATTTACTATACTAGAGATGAGGATAAGGCTATAAAATGAGATCCTTCAACATGTGATCTATGGTCCATAGAAAAGAAGCATTTTTGTGTTTTTAATATCCGTGCCCCTTTCTGTTGTGCTTTTATACATAAAGCATTTACAACCTAACTTGTTCCAAAAAGGATTACATATACACATCTCCACCCTACTTTATCAAGCTCTGCTTTTAAGGTTTGATTTTTATAAGGCTCTATTTTAATTAATTTAAATGTAAATTGCCAAAGGTGGCTAGTGACAACTGTATTAAACAGTACAGGCCTAGAGTGCACCATTGTTCCAAATACTTTTAGCATTCTAGGTGACAGGGCCTGGTTTCTAACTTTTTTAAGAAGAAAGTTTCATTCAAACAAACACGCAGAAGTCCAGTAATTATGATATAGATAAAAAGCAGAGTCGCTATGGCTAAAGTAACAATGAGGAACCGGAGCCTGGCCAAGTTGGCTTTCTCACCCTGATCACCTCTCAGGAGTCTCTATTGGAATCTAACTCCTCCACAAAACAAGTATGGAACCTTCTAAACAACCTACCACTAAGGAAAATATATTGTTGAGCAGAAAAACTATCAATTCATAAGTGAATTTTCTATATTACTCAAGATTGGATCACTGAGTTTTAAGTGAAATTCTTAAGTGCTCTGCACTACTTTCCTGTCTTAAACAAAATATGAAAAATGTAACAGTGACGGGCACGGTGGCTCACACTTGAAATCCCAGCACTTTGGGAGGTAGAGTCCAGGAGTTCAAGACTAGCCTGGGAAAAATGGCAAGACCTTGTCTCTACAAAAAAAAATTTTAAATTAGCCAGTCATGGTGGTGTGCACCTGTAGTCCCAGCTATTGGGGAGGCTGAGGCAGAGGATCGCTTGAACCCAGTAGTTCGGGACTGCAGTGAGTGATAATCACACCACTGAACTTCAGCCTGGGTAACTGACTGAGACCCTGACTCAAAAAAAAAAGAGCAATAGCATTTTATTTTCTTTTTCTTTCTTTCTTTTCCTTTTTTTTTTTTTTAAGAGACAGGGTCTCACTGTGTTGCCCTGGCTGGAGTGCAGTGGTATGACTGCACTAATGCTCACTGCAGTCCCAAACTCCTGTCAGCCCCCGACACTCCTGGGCTCAAGTGATCCTGCGTCTCAGCCTCTTTTTTTTTTTTTTTTTTTTGAGTTGGAGTCTCACTCTGTAGCCCAGACTGGAGTGCAGTGGCCGCTCCCGGCCACCGCAACCTTGACCTGCTGGGCTCCGGCGATCCTTCCGCCTCAGCCTTCCAAGTAGCTGGAATTACAGGCATGCGCCCAGCTAATTTTTTTTATTTTAGTGTAGAGATGAGGTCTCGCCTGCCCAGGCGGGTCTCGAACCCGCGGGCTCAGGCAACCCACTCACCTCTGCCTCCCAAAGGCGCGGGATTACAGGCTGAGCCACCAAGCATGGCTGTCTCAGCCTCTTCAATAGCTGGTACTGCAGGTGCATGCCACTATGCTTGGCTAAGTTTTTAATTTTTTTGTAGAGATGAAGTCTCACAATGTTGCCCAGGCTGGTTTCAAACTCCTGGCTTCAAGTGATCCTCCCACCTCAGTCTCCCAAAGTGCTAGAATTACAGGGTTCAGAATAACCGCATTTTCTTGAAGCCTCAAAGCAATAGCCCTCAACTCCCTACCTACACCTCAGACTGCAGGCTGCAGTGGAGATAAAAGAAGTGGTGATCACGTGCAGATCTGGGAAACCAGCTATGATTCCAACCCCTCTTATCCATGCAAGAAAGCATACAGGAATATAGATGAGTAATGAGATTACTAGTGGGATAATGTTAAATCTAGTGACTGCCAGGCACGGTGGCTCATGCTTGTAATCCCAGCACTTTGGGAGGTGGAGGTGAGAGAATTGCTTGAGCTCAGAGGTTCGAGACTAGCCCGGGTAACATGGCAAAACCTCGTCTCTACAATAAATCAAAAGATTAGCTGGGCGTGGTGGCTCGCGCCTGTAGTTCTGGCTACTTGGAAGGGTGAGGTGGAAAGATTGCCTGAGCCCAGCAGGTGAAAGCTGCAGTGGCTGTGAGCAGGCCACTGTACTCCAGCCGGCAATAGAAAGACTCTGACTCAAAAAAAAAGAAAAGAAAAAAAATCTAGTGATCATTACTTATTTAAAAAACACATTGATTTAAATTTCACACTTTAATATTTCCTGCATTGATCGGAGAAAAAGTGAAAATTGACTGTGACCCAGTATGTGTAGATACCACAGCTGAGACCCATGCCATAGTAAAGGTTTAAGAGACTTACCTGTCCCCATTTAAGTAGACCTCGGATCTCATGCATTTTGTGCAGGAAGTGTTTCCCCTACACCATCAGTTTTCATTCTTCTTTACTGTCAATGTATTGCCATTTTAATCATATTTAGTTTTTATTTCCCTGAGTTGGAGTCTTACTCTGTCACCCAGGCTGGAGTGCCGTGGCACACTCATGGCCACCCCAGCATCAACCTCCTAGGCTCGGGTGATTCTTCCACCTCAGCCCTCCAAGTAGCTGGAACTACAGGCATGTGCTACCACACCTGGCTTATTTATTTACGTATTTATTTATTTATTGTAGAGATGAGGTCTTGCCAAATTGCCCACGCTGTTCTCAAACCCGTGGACTCAGGCAATCCTCTCACCTCGGCCTCCCCAAATGCTGGGATTACAGGCTTGAGCCACCACACCCAGCCCATATTTAAATTTATATACAACTTGTTTTTTATTTTTTTTGAGTTGGAGTCTCACTCTGTCACCCAGACTGGAGTGCAGTGGCCGCTCCTGGCCACCGCAGCCTCGACCTGCTGGGCTCTGGCAATCCTTCCGCCTCAGCCTTTCAAGTAGCCGGAATTACAGGCATGCGCTAACACGCCCAGCTGATTTTTTGATTTATTGTAGAGATGAGGTCTCACTGCCCAGGCGGGTCTCGAACCCGCGGGCTCAGGCAATCCACTCACCTCAGCCTCCCAAAGGCGTGGGATTACAGGCTGAGCCACCGAGCCCGGCTTATATACAACTTTTTTAAAAAAATTTTTGAGTCAGAGTCTAGGCTGGAGTACAGTGGCATGCTCACGGCCACTGTAACCTGGACCTGCTGGGGTTCAGGTGATCCTTCTACCTTAGTCTTCCAAGTAGCTGAAACTACAGGCACACGCCACCATACCCAGCTATTTTTTTGATTTATTATAGAGACAAGGTCTCACTATGTTTCCCAGGCTGATCTTGAACCCCTGGACTCAAGCAATCCTTTCACCTCCATGTCCCAAAATGCTGAGATTACAGGTATGAGCCACTGCACTCAGCTGTTTTTATTTTATTTTAAAAAAACTTGTGGGGGGCAACCCCTTTGGGTCCCCTCCGACTGTGGAAGCTTTCTGTCCTCTCAATAAATTCTGCTTTCTAAAAAAAAAAAAATTTTTCATTATAAACTATCTCCTACAAGAAATATACACAACTTCTGGCTGGCAGAGCTTTGAATCTCCAATGGAGTAAAGTTATCTGGATTTTATAACAGGTATTTGCCACTCTTTGGCTACAAAAATTACTTGGCTATTGTAGGGCAACACGCACTCAGTAATAATATGAGCACAACCTGGATCTGGGTAGGAGGTTGGAGACTGGGGAGGGGTCCTGGGAGTGGCCAACCTGGTATGTCCTCTTCCCCTCAGGCTTCAGCTGAGTATACAGGTCATGCTGAGTCCACAGGGGCAAAGGGTTTTCCTGCTGACCACATCTTGTAGCTATGCATAGTGAGGGCTCTTACACACCCTACCTTGAGGCAATTGGGTTCCTCCCCCTATCCTTCAGACCAGACTGAGCATACCTGGATCAATCAATGCCCATTACCTTTGCTTACCTTTAGTTCATTATAATACTAAAAATCTTAGTCCTGGAGAGAATTCCCAACCATTTTGTATACATGTGACATATGTATAAGAGCCTTCTCACACTATGCCTATACATTAGAAATACTATCCCTCATGCTTAATCCAGCACTCCTACATAAAATGCTATATATAAATTAAGTGCCTTTTACACTCAGGAATGGTTTTTTTCTGTCCAGTCAGCGCTCCTGGACCATCATTCCTGTAAGTTAGGTTCCCAAATAAAGCTCATGTCTCATCTGTTGTCTCTAGGCAATTTCTTTGGCCTCTTGGACACAGTGCCTTCCTTTTCAGGGCCTTTGGAATCCAGTACGACAGCTACATCCTGGAAAATATTTCTACCTAGTACAAAGGTATGCAAAATGAATTCTAAAAGTTTTCATTTTTCTGTGCAAAATAAAGCTCAAGAATGCCAATCCTTAGAAAAACCATAAAAACTGCAAAATATGCAAAATTCATCTTCGGTGTTTTAGCCATCCTTTTGTTCAAACTGTCTCCTACTCTACAAACTCCCTCAGGTTTTCTTTTATCTAAATGTGCCCTCATTTCCACTCTCAACTGAATGAAAAAAAAAATATGAATCATTTCTATTGAGTAAACTTAGCCAAGCTTAGACTTCTAGTTGTGCAGGAAAGCCTTTATCTTTCAATCTATGAAATTTTGGGTAGGAATGAGGAGGGAACAAAAAGGTAAGGACAGCTGCTCTAAGTACAGCTGTAACACATTTACCTTTTTCAAGGGACTTCAACATCTTCCATAGAAAAAGTATATTGTTGTCACAGTTTCAACTCTTGGAAGTCTGTTTCTGAATGCTAGCAAAAGTACATCCTATAACACTAGCTTCTTCAGGCAGACAGAATCTATATCCATGCATCTGCTCTATTAACCCCTGTATCCTTTTCCCTTCTTTGCTCCCCCTCCTCCCTCTCTCCTTCTCTATCCCTGTCTCCTCCTTTGCTAAACCCAAGTCTCTAACATGCAGTGCTCTAAACCCTGTTTTCATTCTGCCTACTCTTCTCTATGCCACTACCATGGGTCAAAACACTTTAATGTAAGCTACAAGTTGTTGCTTTAAAGTTCGTACTATCCCAGCATTGTTGACTTTGAGTCCTCTGACAGCTAGGGCCAATGTCACACCTGAATATACTATCAAGGAGCATATAAGTGATGGTGAAAGTGTGAGAAAGCCAGGAGCAGTGGCTCACATCTGTAATCACAGCACTTTGGGAGGTGGAGGAGAGAGAACTGCCTGAGCCCAGGGGTTCAAGACCAGCCTTGGCTACTTGGTGAGATCTCATCTCTACAATAAATCAAAACATTAGCTGGGTGTGGTGGCGCATGCCTGTAGTTCCAGCTACTTGAAAGGCTGAAGCTGAAGGATCATCTGAGCCCAGCCCAGTAACTCGAGGCTACAGAGACCGTGAGTATGCCACCACACTCCAGCCTAGGCAACAGAGTGAGACTCTTACTCAAAAAAAAAAAGAAAGTGTGAGAGAGAAAATGTATACAGGAGGAAACATCTTGAATCTGAACTATTAAGGGAGGGCAAGAGCAGAGACTCCTGAACTTTGACTTTATATATCAATATAAAGAAACATAATTTACACATGGTATTAAGAAGGAAAAGTCAACATCAATGCTGGCTGTAGACAACAGAAGCATTACTCTAGAAATGTGGTCTGCTACTATAAAGCAATACTAATTATAGTCCCATGTGTTCTGCTTACCATTTGTGCCTACTTAGAATACAGCACAGTTATGCATAATCATGAAATATCCCACAGTTACCTACATATATTCTATCTTATTATAGTACTAGACTTTGTCCCAGTATACTACTTCTTCACAGTCTGTTGCTCTTGAATCAGGATCATCTACTTATAACCTTAAAATTAAAAATAATAAGGGAATGTTGGCTTAGGAAGGGAATACTGCCAGAGAGGCAAGAATAGGAAACATGAGTAACACAGTTTTGTTACAACTTAATTCATTCCTAAATTTACAACAATACTTTAAATATATTTCTGAAATGAAAAGTCAGTCTAGATCAGAGGAAGAAAATGGGCTTCATGTCACATGCCAACTAAAATAAACTGACAGTGATTGCCTGCTGTGCTCTGCTGAGGGTTCTAGAACAGGAAAGAGGATTATGCTCTATCAGCAATGTCTATCCCTTGTTACCACCAGAAACTATAACTGTTGAACATGTTATGCTCCATCCATATCACCAAGTTATTACACAGCACATGATTAAAAAGGGAAAAAGTAAAACACAAACTCACCAGAAAAATCTATTGTCAGTTGTCTGTTCTTGCATACTACGATGTGCATTAAGACTCAGATCTAAACTGATGCCAGATGCAGACCATGCAAAATAAAAGTTTCCTGAATTCAAAACTTTCCGCACTTCTGAAATGCGATCTTCATCTGAAGAATCAATTCGTAGTGATATAAACTCAGTGGAAGTAACTCGAAAAACTTCAGATTCTTGAATTTTTCCAACAGACATACATCCAGTGACTAGGACCAGATAATGTAACATAGTATCACCTGCAAAAACCAAATATTTTATTGGATGAAAAACCCCAATATTTTTCAAGCTATTCCATTTCCTCTTTCTCTTTTTTAAAATCTGACATTGTGATTATTTTAAATTTATCATGGACATGTTTAAATTCACAAGATTTTTGTAGGTAAAAAAATTCTTTAAAAAATATATTAAGTGTAATAAGGCATTTAAACATCAACAGGATAATCTCTGATTTACAAAACTGTTCTTCTTCAACCTGAGGCTATAAAGAATTTATCAAATAAAAAAATATGTGCTTTGAGAACAGCTGGGCAACTTGGTGAGCCCTCCTCTCTACAATAAATCAAAAAATTAGCCAGCCATGGTAGCACATTCCTATAATTCCGACTATTTGGAAGGCTGAAGTGGAAGAATCACCTGAGCTCAGCAGGTAGATGCTGGGGTGGCCATGAGCATGCCACTGCATTCCAGCCCAGGCGACAAAGAGAGACTCCGACTCAAAAAAAAAAAAATGTGTTATCTTCTTTACCTTCACTTTATGATTATTAGGAAACCCAGATAAGACAATAAACTTTACTAATATAAAAAATTGAAAAAATGGTGTGCATACTGGGGTGCCAAAAAAATGTATACACATTTTAAGAGACTATCTATGTATTACTTTTACCTTTTTTTTTTTTTTTTTGAGTGGGAGTCTCACTCTGTCGCCCAGGCTGGAGTGCAGTGGCACACTCACAGCCACCGTAGCTTCGACCTGCTGGGCTAAGGCGATCCTTCCACTTCAGCCTGCCAAGTAGCTGGAACTATAGGTATGCGCCACCAAACCTGGCTAATTTTTTATTTATTGTATAGACGAGGTCTTGCCAAGCTGCCCAGGCTGGTCTCAAATCCCTAGGCTCAGGTAATCCTCTCACCTTCGCCTCCAAAAGTGCTGGGATTACCTGTGTGAGTCACTGCACCTAGCGAGTATTACAATTTTAATACAGTTTTTTTCCTTTCTTAAAATGTGTATATATATATATTTTTGGCACCCTCTGTATATGTGCAAAAGTCTGTGGTAACAATTTATAAAGCAATCTGGTTTCTAAAAACTTTCATAGAGACTTTTTCATCTAATTGTGATAAAAAATACGATGAAATTAGTATGAAGCTGAAACTCAACAGTGATTACTTTGAACATGGGATCTGACACAGGAAGAAATGGCCCTGAATCTTCCTCCATTACTTATTATCTGGATCAACTTCAGTATGTAGTATGGTATCATGCCATGAAAAAGGGATTAAAACAAATCCCTCACTAGACTGTTAGGATTGCCAAAGACTAATAAGTAGGGCACTTACATACAATGTTTTCCATGTGATAGATTCACAACAAATGACAAATTTATAAGACCAGTGTGATTCAAAGTATGGTTCATGAACTGTTAGCAGCTCACAATGAGAAAAGTTGCATGTACCAGAATGGAAATCAAGTATACCATTAAGTTCACCCTTTAATTAACTCTTTTTTTTTTTCATGTTAAGACTACCAATGAAGGAAGCCAAGTATTGACTTTCATGAAGTTGCAAACTCCTTATCTCATCACTCACCAATAACAAAATAATTTATGGACCAGTACCAGTCTTTGGGACACATTCTGAGTCACATCATCATAGACAAACTGGTAATCACAAAGGTTACTCTGCAGCCCATGGTGACATTAGGTGGCAGAGAAAGGCTCAAGCTGAGACCTTTTGATTCCAAAATAGATGCTTTCCACTATACACCAGGGAAATCAGGGTGGTTCTCAGGAAAACACCTTGTCCTCAATACATTCAAGCAATGAAAAAGGGGAATGTTCAGATTTTATCTTTGAACAATTTATACTTATCTCTTAAAGTATTTAAACTGGACACTGTCTCTGGAACTGAAAATCACAAGAACTTGAGCACACGGCATGGCTTTTTGGGCAATAAATATTATTATAAGCTAAATTAATGTTTAAACAATGTTACCACACAGATCAAATACAGAGTCTAAAACAATACATAGGTAGTATCTCTCAAATGCTTACAATTACAAAAACAGAAATTAAGAAATAGATGGTTTATAATGAATAATGAACTTACCAAGATTTAAGCGTAAAACACCTAAGAGTCCGTATGCATCCAATACTTTGGAATATGTACCCTTGATTGCCTCTTTTTCTGCAGATGCTACAAAAAAAGTTTTAGGTTAAGAAACGGAAACATCAGATTCTATTTAGCTATAAAGTCAGAGTTTCAACTATAGAGTGATGTATACTCAGTGACAACATGAGCACACCCTGGATATGGGTAGGCAATGGGAGCCTGTGGAGGTATTCCCAGGATGGCCAACTTAGAATGTCCCAGTTCCCTCAGGCTCTGGCCTGGGCACACAGTGCGTGCTGATGCCATGGGTGAAGTGTTCTCCATACCTACTGACCACATCTTGCAGCTGCACATAGTGAGTGTTCCTCCACACCCTTCCTTGAGGCAGCACCCCACTCCAGACTGGTTCAGATCGGATAAGGCATGCCTGGATTAGTGCCCATAACTTTGCCTACTGTTAGTTAACCTTTAGTTCATTATAATACTAAAAATCCCGCCCCTAGAGAGAGCTCACAGCCATTTTGTATACATGCAACGCATGTATAAGTGCCTTCTCACACTAGCCTATGCACTAGAACTCTACCCTTTGCCCACTTAGTCCTACACTTTGCCTTATGAGAAATGTTATATGACCTGTGCCTTTCACAATCCCAGTTGTTTGGAAGGCAGAGGCGAGAGGATTCCCTGAGTCCAGGGGTTCAAGATCAACCTAAGTAACTTGATGAGACATCATCTCTACAATAAGTCAAAAAATTAGCAGGGCATGGTGGCGTGTGCTGTGGTTCCAGCTACTTGGATGGTTGAGGTGGAAGCATCACCTGAGCCCAGCAAATCAAGGCTGCTGTGGCCGTGAGCACGCAGCCTGGGTGACAGGGTAACACTCTTACTCCAAAAAAAAAAAAAAAAAAAGTGTTTTTTTTCCCACCTAGTCGGTCATTCCTAGACCATTTTCTCTGAAAATTCCCATGCCTTGTCCACTGTCTCCAGGTCATTTCTTCTGCCTCTCAGACACAGTTCCTCCCCTCTTGTAGTCTTTGATTTTTTGAGTCGCAGTCTCACTCTGTCACCCAGGCTGGATGGAGTGCAGTGGCATGATCATGGTTACTGCAGCCTCGACCTACAGGGCTCTCAGGCGATCCTTCTGCTTCAGCCTTCCAAGTAGCTGGAACTACAGGCACACACTACCACACCCTTTTTACTGTAGAGGCAAGGTCTCACCAAGTTGTCCAGGCTGGTTTCCAACCCCTGGGCTCAAACGATCCTCTCACCTTGGCCTCCCAAAGTGCTTACAAGCATGAGCCACCCGCCCGACCAGTTTGAGGTCTTTGGGAGTCTAGCATGATATCAATCAGAAATGTCTAAATCTGATATTTTTAAAGTAAATGTACAGCATAAAGTATTTTCTCAAGTTAGTAATCTAACTATTTTTCCCAAAGAGCTAACAAATTATTCCAAAGCCAGGTTCGGTGGCTCAGCCTGTAATCCCGCGCCTTGGGAGGCTGAGGTGAGTGGATTGCCTGAGCCCGCGGGTTCGAGACCCGCCTGGGCAACTTGGTGAGACCTCATCTCTACAATAAATCAAAAATCAGCCAGGCATGGTAGCGCACGCCTGTAGTTCCAGCTACTTGGAAGGCTGAGGCGGAAGGATCGCCGGAGCCCATCAGGTTGAGGCTGCGGTGGCCAGGAGTGGCCAACTGCACTCCAGTCTGGGCGACAGAGTGAGATTCCAACTTAAAAAAAAAAACAAAAAACAAATTATTCCAAAACTATTAATTAATCTCTCCTCTCCCACTGATTTGACTCTGTCTTATTATCTTTTTATTCCTGACACATACAATAGTGCTTGACACTTAGAAAACTGACAAAATAAATGATGAAAGCTAATGCAATCCTTGACTACACAGTTTAGTATAGGAATAGAGAAATCTGAATCTGAAAGGACAAAAGTATGGTCTTTGTCTCGATTGATTTATCCTATTATAACGTTAATATCACCTTGCTAATGAATATAACCCACAGAATAATTTCCAAAGGGCAGGATATTGTGGTTGTTCTACTGAAAAGAAAAAAAAAATCCTGACACTTTACAGGAAAAATCTTCCCAGTACTTGAGCAAATTAAGCAAATACACATTAAACATTTGACAAAGAACCAAAGAATTTTAACATCCAGTATTTCAGAGGAGAAATGCAAATACTACTTTCTACAGTCTATCATTCAGAAAGGTATGATCCTTTCTCATTCCTTCCTCTCCTTCCAGGTTTCTTCCTCGTTGCCTATCACACACTCAACTCACCTTTTGACTGGCTGGTTTACTCCTTATTTCTTCTTATCTCCTGCGCTTATCCCTTCCTTTACAGCATTTATCTACAATCTAAGACCTTTTGGGCAATACTTACATGTCCCAAGTTAGAAAACCTGTAAGCAGATTCTTATGACAGTTTCATTTCCTGTCCATCTTTATTGCCATCAAAAGGGATCTTCTCAGTCCACTTTGCCTAATATTCCTTTGTACTTTGCATTAGAGATGTCTTCCTTTGCCTGAAGCTCTTCCTTTGCCTGAACTCCAGAATTCTAAAGAACATCTCACTTTCCCTGTCTGCTTCACCTCTTTTCATTTCAGACCAATCTTTTTTTTTTTTTTTTTTTTTTTTAGTTGCAGTCTCACTCAGTCACTCAGGCTGGAGTGCAGTGGCAGTCACAGCCACCGCAGCCACAATCTGCTGTGCTCAGGCAATCCTTCCACCTCATCCTTCCAAGTAGCTGGAGCCACAGGCACGTGCTAATACGCCCTGCCAATTTTTTATTTATTGTAGAGACGAGGTCTTGTCAAGTTGCCTAGGTTGGTCTCAAACCCCTGGGCTCAGGCAATCCTCTTGCCTCCACCTCCCAAAGTGCTTGGATTACAGGTATGAGACCATCTAATCTTCTTTTTTGTTTTTGAGTTGGCGACTCACTCTGTCACCCAGGTTATAGTGCAGTAGCACATCACAGCCACCACAGCCTCGACCAGCTGGGCTTAGGTGATCCTTCCACCCCAGCCTTCCAAGTAGCTACATGCGCGCGCTACCACACCCAGCATCTTTTCTTTTGATTTTGTATTGTAGGAGACCATCTATTCTTAAACCTTCTTTCTAGTGATCTCACTTCTGCATTCTGATGAGCTGTGCTCCGCTAGTTGGTGGTACAGGTTAGGCCTCAATAACTCAATCACTCAACTAGATGACACTTTCACAGTTCTCTAATATGTTAATCACTAAGTACAGGCCTTTATCAATCTACCAGCCTGAAATCAGGGAACAGAGATTTCATCAAGCTACTAAAGTTACGGGGATTTGTATTTCATTCTGTATTCCTAGAGTTCTTCTTATTATTATACCATATGTTTATATGACAGTTGCTGCCAGGTGAGGTGGATCAGCCTGTAATCCCAGCACTTTGGGAGGCCAAGGTGAGAGAATTGCCTGAGTCCGGGGGTTCGAAACCAGCCTAGGCAACCTGGTGAGACTTCATCTCTACAATAAATCACACAAAAAATTAGCCGGGCATGGTGGCATGCATCTGCAGTTCCAGCTACTTGGAAGGCTGAGGCAGAAGGACTGTCTAAGCCTAGCAGGTCGAGGCTGCAATGGCCATGAGCGTGCCACTGCACTGCAGCCTAGGCGACAGAGTGAGACTCTAACTCAAAATAAAGTTGCTCCTAACATTCAATGACAAATGTTTTAAATATAAAACATCACAACATGAACTGTAATTACATTTTATAAGGTACACCAAGACTGTCTTCCCCTAAATACACAAATAGCAAACATTAGAGACTTGTTATATATACTCTCATGACAGAAGGCATGACTTCCAGGATAAATATTATTCTAGAGTTTTCCAGGTTACATGCTATGTGCAATTAAAATACCATCACTAATATAGCAGTTACTATATATTAGTTTCAGAAGCAATCTTCACATTTGTAACATTAAGTCACTACCTTCCTTTAGAAAACATAAAGTCATTTTATAACTTAAACTACCATGCAACAAAATGCTATTTTCTAATAATACATAACAATTACCTTCTCATTACTTACCATATATCTGAATATATGAACACATCATGTTTCTCAGGGCCAATTAAGGTCTATATAATAGACTGTCACTCAATTCAAACATACAAACAAATGTCTTGCAGTTTAATTATTTACCATTTTGCATTATATTTTTACTTAGAAAACAGGATACACACATTTACTTTAAAGTCCATATTCTTAGATAAAAGTTTACTACCAAAGGAAAGAAAAAATTATTCAAAGAGTAGGTGAGATGTCACTTGCCATTTTTCCTAGCAGGGATTTTTGGTTTCTCCTCAAAATATTAAAAGAAAAAAATTTTTTTTGAGTGGGAGTCTCAGTCTGTCACACAGGTTGGAGTGGCATGCTCATGGCCATCATAGCCTCAACCTGCTGGGCTCGGGCAATCCTTCCACTTCAGTCTTTCAAGTGGCTGAAACTACAGGCGTGTGCCACCACGCCTGACTAATTTTCCTTGACTTATTGTAGAGATGAGGTCTCGCCAAGTTGCCCAGGCTGTTCTCTAACCCGTAGGCTCAGGCAATCCTCTCACCTTGGCCTCCCAAAGTGCTGGGATTATAGGCGTGAGCTACCGCGCCCAGCTACTAAAAGAAATTTTAAAGCAGTATTTCAGCTGAGGTGCTTGTATATTATTTCTGTGATGATTATAAGAGTAACTGAACTGTTTTTACAAATTATTCAATTTTCCCAACAACACTCTGAGCAAAATTACTATTTCCTTTTGCCATATGAGGAAACAGGCTTCAAAGGTTGTCAAAGAATGTAGTGAAGGAAGGGACTGTCTTATTCCCAGTGACCTAATCTGTGCCTGGCACTCATAATTGTATGTTTGAAGAATTGGTGAACTAAATTTAAAATCCATATGCACTTTTAACTCCAGATACTTCTAATTTCATAAAAGCAAACAGTGTCTTCTTCCTAAATATTTTATCTGAAGCAATATAGACTTTTTCCTCTTCTTCCACATATGCTTCAAAGATTTGGGGTATGGTAAGGGATGCTCAGTGCAGGCTGTCAGGGCCCAGGGAGACAGCAAGGATGGCATGTGCATGCGGTTGATGCTGGAGGCAGGGAAAGAGAGCATTCACTTGGGAAAAGGGCAGCCAACCTGAGTTACAGAAGTCTGACTGGTGTCCACCCAAGGACATTGGGAGTGGCCTGGAATGGTATGTCAAAGCTTGAGAGGGGTGAAAAAGGCAGGGTGCTGAAGCCCTGTGGGGTGAGCAGGGTACCCATGCGGTGAAGGAGGCTACAGTGGCAATTGGAGAGTGGTTAAATAGAGGTGAATGATCAAGGGTAATGAGAGCCAGGGTTTTCACTCTTAGAGGAGAGAAACGGAAAGAGAGAAAATTGGAATGAACACTGTTGATTGAAATTGGAGTTACCAGTACTTTTCTACATAGACAGAAGATAGACATAGACACATAAAAATAAATGGGTATGTCTAAGTATATATGTCACATACACACATATTTACATATACTCCTTAGCTCTAGCCAGAGCTGGGATCTGAAACAAATCCAATAGCAAACGCCAGGCCAGCAACTTACTCTAAAGACTTTAGAAAGAACTGGACGCGGTAGCTCACGTCTGTAATCCCAGCACTTTGGGAGGCTAAGGCGAGAGGACTGCCTTAGCCCAGAGGTTCAAGACCAGACTGGGCAACTTGGCGAGACCTCATCTCTACAATAAACTTAAAAATCAGCCATGCATGATGGCGTGCACCTGTAGTTCCAGCTACTCGGAAGGCTGAGGCAGAAGGATCACCTGAGCCCAGCAGGTCGAGGCTGTGGTTGCCAAGAGTGTGCCACTGTACTCCAGCCTGGGCGATAGAGTGAAACTCCAACAACAACAACAAAAAAAGTGCTCAGAAAGAATTATCATAATACTATAAGAAAGGGATTGGCAGTAGTGGGAAACTGTCAGGGGAGGGGAAAGAGCATGCTTCATCAATAAGGGTACCTGATCTCAAAGTGGGGACCAAAGTGAGGCCCAAACATTACCTGTACAATGATCATTTGTATAACCCTGAATTATACCCCACATCTTTAAAATAAAAAAAATTTTTTTTTTTTTAGTTGGAGTCTCACTCTGTCGCCCAGACTGGAGTGCAGTGGCCGCTCCTGGCTATCGCAGCCTCGACCTCCTGGGCTCCGGCGATCCTTCCGCCTCAGCCTTCCAAGTAGCTGGAACTACAGGCGCGCGCTACCACGCCTGGCTAATTTTTGATTTATTGTAGAGATGAGATCTCGTCAAGTTGCCCAGGCGGGTCTCGAACCCGCGGGCTCAGACAATCCCAAAGGTGCGGGATTACAGGCTGAGCCACTGAGCCCGGCTTATTATCATTATTTTTAAGGCAAACTCTCACTCTGTCACCCAGGCTAGAGGTGCAGTGACAGAATTACGACTCACCACAGTGTTTAACATGTACACGAAGAGGTGCAGGCCTCCTTACCTCAGCTGAACTGCTAATTTCTCTCAACCTCCTAGGCTCAAGCAATTCTCCCATCTCAGCTTCCCGAGTAGCCAGGACTACAGGCACACACCACTATGTCAGGTTAATTTTTTTTTTTTTTTTTTTTTTTTTTTTTTAAGAGATGAGGTCTTGCTATATTGCCCAAGCTGGTCTCAAACTCCTAGGCTCAAACAATCCTCCCACCTTGGCCTCCCAAAATGTTGGTACTATACGTGTGAGCCACTGCATCAAGCAGGTGAGATGAATTCTTATAATTCATAAGAATTATGAGAATAATAAGAATAACCTTGTTATTCCCTCCCCTTACTTTTTTTTTAAACATAGAGAAAAATATGTCCTTATAAGATTCTATAAAATACACAAAAACACAGCATGTAAGAGATCTGAACTTAATTAAGCTACTGTCTCACTTCTCTGGTAATCTAATTCTAGAAGATATTTTGAGAATCTTTTACCTTAAAGAGATTATTCAAACTAAGAAAGTCTACAATACACTAGATAAAATAGTATCTATAATCTTTAAATAAAATACAGCATTTGTAAGTACTTTACTCAATCTATCACCATGGCTCTTTTCCCCTTAACAAATCTCCCCTTGTATCCCATGCTTCACTCAAAAATGAACAATGTTGTTGCCCGTTCCATGTGTCCCACATTCACATTCTCTCTTCCTTTGTTCACAGTGTTGTTTCCATCTGGAATAACCGCTAGTCATCTTTGTATTTCCAAATATGTCCCATCCTCCAGTCCCTAAGGTGCCATTTCCCTTTCTGAAGTTTTCCCTGATCACTCCAATTGGAAGTAAATCTTTCTCCTATTTTACACTACAGTCACTTATAAAAATGAAACTCACCCTCATTCTTTGTATCACAACACAACCTAGCACAGAGACTCCGAACAAACACAGCAGCTGCTGATTATTCATTTAATAGACAAAAACAAACTGAGAGGTTGTGGCACAAAAGGACACATGTTGTTAATTTAAAAATAATACATGCCTGAGCCCAGGGGTTCCAGACCAGCCTGGGCAACTTGGCAAGACCTTGTCGCTACAATAAATCAAAAAATTAGCCCGATGTGGTAGCACTGCACCTGTACTTCCAGCTATTTGGAAGGCTGAGGCAGAAGGATCGCCTGAGCCCAGCAGGTCAAGGCTGCGGTAGACATGAGAATGCCACTGCACTCCAGCCTGGGTGACAGAGTGAGCCTTGGACTCAAATAATAATAATAATACATAAAACAGCTTGGCGCAGTGGCTCACGCCTGTAATCCCAACTCTTTGAGAGGTGGAGGCGAGAGGATTGCCTAAGTCCAGGGATTCAAGACCAACCTGGGCAACATGGTGACACCTCATCTCTACGATAAATCATAAAATTAGCTGGGCATGATGACACATGCCTGTAGTTTCAGCTACTTGGAAGGCTGAGGCAGAAGGATTACCTGAGCCCAGCAGGTCAAGGTTGAGGTGTCGTAAACATACCACTGAACTCCAACCTGGGCAACAGAGTGAGACTGACTCAAAAAAATTTTTTTTAATAAAAATAATACATAAAAGATAAACATTTTACCTCACCGCTGTAAGTATCTGAATGCCTTCATGACCAAAATCCACATTCAACCACATTCAACAACTCCTCAGTTATGTCTGGAAGTTTTCAAATGTGTATGTCTTGGCTGAAAGTGAGGGTGAGAGTGAGAAGGTGGGGACAGGGAAGACAGGCATTGCTAAATGATTGCTAGCCAAAGTTTAAAACAGTGGAGTTTATGAAGTGGCAGGATATGTGGAGAGCTCAGAGGAAACAAAGAATGAGCGGAAATGAGAGATACAGTGACACGGAAGTTCAGGTCACTTTCTTGCTAGCGCAGTCTTTCAAGGTATCCACCATGCTTTCAGGGAAAGGAATCAACTGCCTCTTGTGGAGAGATTTGTGGAGGTTTTTTCCCTCCTATTCATAGATGCTATTAAACAAACAATATGCTAAGCGAAACAAATCTTTATAAGTTACTGATTTCTAACTACGGAGGTAGGAATTCTCAGAAGACTATTGTCTTAGGAGTAATTCTGAGCTCATCAAGATGTGCAGAAGTTCAGCTAAAGATAAGAAGGCCTACACCTCTTAGTTTACATGTCTTGTTTTTTTTTGAGTCGGAGTCTTACTTTGTTGCTCAAGCTGGAGTGCAGTGGCACACTCATGGCCACCACAGCCTCAACCTGCAGGGTTCAGGAAATCCTACCGCCTCAGCCTTCCAAGTAGCTGGAACTACAGATGCACACCACCACACCCAGCTAATTTTTTGATTTTTTATAGTGACTAAAGTCTCGCCAAGTTACCCAGACTGGTCTCAAACCCCTGGACTCAGGCAATCCTCTCACTCCGCCTCCCAAAGTGCTGGGATTGTGGGCATGAGCCACCTGCCCAGCAGTTTATATGTCAAACACATAAACTAAGGCAAATTCCAACTTCATTTTTTTTTTTGAGTTGGAGTCTCACTCTGTCACCCAGACTGGAGTGCAGTGGCAGCCTTGACCTGCTGGGCTCTGGTGATCCTTCTGCCTCAGCCTTCCAAGTAGCTGGAACTACGGGCGCACGCTACCATGCCTGGCTAGTTTTTTATTTATTTATTGTAGAGATGAGGTCTTGCCAAGTTGCCCGGGTGGGTCTCAAACCACCAGACTCAGGCAATCCACTCACCTCAGCCTCCAAAAGTGTGGGATTACAGGTTGAGCCACCAAGCCCGGCTAAATTCCAACTTCTAAAGTTACTGCTACAGTACCTCAGAGATAAACAGTATCTAACTTCCTAAAGAGCTTATTTTTTTGTTATTTTTAAATTTTTCCTCCCCACCAGTGTATATGTTCAATAAATAGATTATTTTATTTTATTTTATTTTTTGAGTTGGAGTCTCACTCTGTCACCCAGACTGGAGTGCAATGGCCACTCCCGGCCTCCGCAGCCTTGACCTGCTGTGCTCCGGTGATCCTTCCGCCTCAGCCTTTCAAGTAGCTGGAACTACAGGCGCGCGCTACCACGCCCGGCTAATTTTTTGATTTATTGTAGAGATGAGGTCTCACCAAGTTGCCCAGCTGGGTCTTGAACCCGCGGGCTCAGGCAATCCACTCACCTCAGCCTCCCAAGGTGCGGGATTACAGGCTGAGCAACCGAGCCTGGCCAATAGATTATTTTAAAGAGGAAAATAACTTCTTCCCATGGCACTCGGCTGCCCAGGCTGAAAGTGCAGTGGCACAATCACAGCTCACCTTGGGCTCCAATTCATGGGCTCAAGTGATCTTCCTGCATTAGCTCCAGAGTAGCTGGGACTACAGGCAAGTGCCACCATGCCTGGCTAATTTTATTTTATGTTATTTTTTTATAGAGACAAGTCTCACTATGTTGCCAAGGCTGGTCTCAAACTCCTGGGCTCAAGTGATCCTCCAACATGCATCTCCTAAAATGCTAGAATTATGGATGTGAGCCACCATACCCAGGCTATTTATGCCTTAAATTGTTTTAGTCTTCTATCTAATACAAACATGTATTTCCTAAGACCACAGAGCTATCTTAAGCATAAGTCTACAATCGCAGCTATATTTTAAACATATTTTATATCAAGAATATCCAAAGGCCCTCTGATCTACTCCTAGTGAATACATAAATAAAAGGTCAAAGAACAGAATTTAAAGTAAAATAAAATATGTGCCATAAACATTTATTCTTACAAAACATTTATGAGGCCATCAGAGAGATTTGAACATTGACTAGATATGTGATTTTTTAAAACTACTGTTAAATTTTCAAATATGATGATGACATTGTGACTGTTTAAAAAAGAGTGCTTATCTTTTAGCAATATGCAATATACTGAATGTTTAATACTGAAATGTTTATGGATGAAATAAAATGATGTCTGAGATTTACTTTACAGTAAATGAGCAGGGAGAGATAGTGGATAGGAATAAACAAACAAGTGTCCATGAACTGGTAATTGTGGAGGCTAGGTAACAAATACCTGGTGGTCAATTATACTATTCACTCTACTTTGACGTATGCTTGGTACATCCTAAAATGAAATGTCTAAAAAATTAATTTTCATAGCATTCCTTGGCATATGAGATACATTCAGAAAGGAGAGAAGACAAGATAACTCTAGCCAGTAAGTGAGAGAGCCAGCAGCTACTGGAATTCTACGTGATCAGAGAAGTACTTTCCTCCAATTACCCTAGATCAGTGGTATATCAGTCAAAAGTTCAAAAGGCCTTTGGATTTTTATAAACTTGAAAGGGAGCAAAAAGTTCTACAACCTTTAGGATGACCCCACAGCCTGTTCTTCCCAAGGTTATCAAATATTCACCAAATAATAAAGATATAATAAATTGAGAAAGGAGACAATTTGGCAATTCCAGAATGGAGGCCCCAAGAAGGGTAAATATTGTTATACTCTATCATAAATGTTTTCCTGACATCCATCCTAAATAACTTAGCTTTAATATTCTACTCTGTTGAAATTGTTTGAAACTATCCTTGGAAAATAATAAGCTTGCCTTTTGCCCATCATCACAGAAGAGGTTAAGAAACAGTTAAAGCTACATAAAGTCATGAGGTAGTAATATCCTACAACTTAATTCAGATAATTTAACTCACTCATTATTTTAGATCTGTGCATTTTTTCAAAGTTTTTTTACCTGAACAAATTTATGACAGAAGGCAGGTCCAACCTACAACTTTTCCTCTTTAAGCTACAGGATGGTAGTAAAAATTGAAGCTGTAGAGATGGTCTACTTATACGCTACAGAAAAAACTCGAGAGTATAAATATATCAATGTTCTCTATCAAAACTTAACATACCAATTGTTCTCTATCACATTATTTAACACCCCCTTTTTAAATTTTTGCTGGAGTAGCTTACCTTTATAGCACTATGTCGTATGACAGAATTGGCATTATTCAGCATTACTGCTACTACACTCTCCCTTCTCAAATTAGAATTTAAGGCAAATAATGAAGCATTAAGATTGAACTAGAGAAATTCAGGGGCCATTGCTTTGTTAAACTCTGGTGTGTCCATGTGACTTTTTGAGTCATGTTTCCTAGTTTTGGCCCACTCCCCTACCTTGGGGAATTGAATCTCCTCTTTAATTTTTTTTTTTTTTTTTTTTTAGTTAGTGTCTCACTCTGTCACCCAGGCTAGAGTGCAGTGGCACACTCATGGTCACTGTAGCCTCCACCTGCTGGGCTTAGGTGATCCTTCCAACTCAGCCTTCCAAATAGCTGTAACTACAGGCATATGCCACCATGCCTGGCTAATTTTTTGATTTATTGTAGAGATGAGGTCTTGCCAAGTTACCAGGCTGGTCTCGAACCCATGGGCTCAGGCAATCCTCTCACCGTGGCATCCCAAAGTGCTGAGATTATAAGAGTGAGCCACTGTGCCCAGCTTCTAATTTACTTTCTAAATAAACTATATTTTCCAACCTAACTTTTATGCAATTCTTCGCATTTTTGCATGGCACCAGATCACACATCCCACAGCAGGTCTGATCTAGCATTTTGGAGGCCCTGTTAAGATTTTCATACCTAATATTTTGCTGCACTCTCGCTCTCTCTCACTCTTCTCTTTTCCAACCCAAGTCTCTCTATGGAGAGAAACAAGGTGCTTGGCGATCTTTCTCTGCTACTTGCTCTTTACTCTTACCATCTACAACAGAGCTACAGCAAATGGACCTCTCCCTGTCCCCTCAGCCTTCTCCAGCTATATCATCACTGATTATCTACTCAGTCTCTCTAGGGACTAGAGAAAGAAACAAAGCTTCAGGAGTCACATCTTCCACATCCTCCTCCTGAATTGCCTACAGAGCAGAAACCTGAAGAAAAGCTGCAGGAACATCCACATATGGATTAAGGAACTCACTGGTAGGCCAGGGTGGCTCATATCTATAATCCCAGCACTTTGGGAGGTTGGGGCAAGAAGATTGCCTGAGTTCAGGGGTTCGAGACCAGTCTGAGCAACATGGAGAAACCTCATCTGTACAATAAATCAAAAAATTAGCCAGGTATGGTGGCGCATGCCTGTGGTTCCAGTTACTTGGAAGGTGAGGCAGAAGGATCACCTGAGCCCAGCTAGTCAAGGCTGCAGTGGCCATGAGCAGTGTGACAGAGTGAGACTCTGACTCAAAAAAAAAACAAAACCCTGGAAATTCATACAAGAGTGGGAATCTGCCTGGACTCCTGTAGCGAGCGTTGAGTCACTGGGATAGGTAGGGTCATCTCTATACACTTATCCAGCAGGAAGCAGTCACAGAAGATTGACCTTTGTTCCTGTTCCCAGCTTGTTTTGTGAACAAGTTAACCTAATCAGCCCTTCGTGACCTTCCTGACAAAGACCCCATCAACATGACAACAATAATGTGACTAATCCACCCATGTGCCTGCCATCCATTACCTAATGTCAGTACCTGTGCTTACCTGCTCTTTCTGATGACGTGAAACAGAATACCACCTAGTCACCTTAACAGTCTGCCCCCATAAAGGGAAGGTTTAAAAGCACTTAAGTAGAGCCGGCTCCATGGCTCAGCCTGTAATCCTGCGCCTTTGGGAGGCTGAGGTGAGTGGACTGCCTGAGCCCGCAACTTCGAGACCCACCTGGGCAACTTGGCGAGACCTCATTTCTACATAAATCAAAAATTAGCCGGCTGAGGTGGTGGCCGGGAGCGGCCACTGCACTTCAGTCTGGGCGACAGAGTGAGATTCCAACTCAAAAAAAAAAAAAAAAGCACTTAAGTTCAAGCAGTCATTGGCCATTTCATTGTTAAACTCTGGTGTGTTCACATGGCTCTTTGAGCTATGGCTGCCATGTTTCCTAGCTTGGGGAGGTGAATCTCTTCTCTCTAATTTACTTTCTAAATAAACTATATTTTCCAATCTAAAAAAAAAGATGAAAATATAATTTTATGCCTATTTCTTGATTTTCATGAGTTGTGACTCTAAAACAGATGCTTATTAAACACAGAATAGTTGTCATATAGTAATCACACCTGCATTGCTAACTCCACCATATGAACAGGAAGGAAACAAAATTAATTTATTACCCAAGATCAAGAGAACATAAAAGTCGCCTGCAATTTTTTTTTTGGAGTCTCACTTGTGACCCAGGCTGGAGTACAGTGGCACGCTACTGGTCACCACAGTCTCAACCTGCTGGGTTCAGGCGATCCTTCTGCCTCAGCCTTCCAAGTAGTCAGAACTACAGGTGCACGCTATCATGCCTGGCTAATGTTTTGATTCATTGAAGAGATGAGGTCTCACCATGTTGCCAAGGTTGGTCTCGAACCCGCGGGCTCAGGGAATTCTCTTGCCTTGGCCTCCCAAGTGCTAGGATTATATGCTTGAGCCACCGAACCCAGTCAAATGCTGGAACAAGCCACCACATTTGGCTAATATTTTGATTTATTGTAGAAATGAGGTCTCTCTGTGTTGCTCAGGCTGGTCTCGAACCCATGGACTCAGGCAATCCTCTCATCTCGGCCTCCCAAAGTGCTGGGATTATAGGCTTGAGCCACAGTGCCCGGACAAAAAGTATTTTGAGGACAAAATTTAAATGTAAATTTCTCTAACTTCTGATGAATTATAACTCAAACTACGTAATAAAGCTACCCAGTAATGGTCCTACTATCCAATGTCAACATTCTACTCTGGCTCAAACCTTCCAGGCTAGGGACAGACTGTCCTTCTCCAACAGATACCAAAGACTAAGGTTAAAAAGATCAATAAGAACATGAAAATAAGATCGCAAATTAGAATGATCTTCCTAGAATCACAATTTGCCTATGGTTGCATGCACTGCACTTTGTGGTCAGCTTATTTGCATGCAGCTAGCACTCTGATATAGAACCAGGGAAACTCCAGTGCAGAGGATTAGTCTAAGCTTCTCATTTTCAGAAGAAAAGGACTAGAGGTAAGGTGATTCACCCAAAATCAGATAATTAGCTGGCAGTAAAGCCTCTATCCATTTCATTCTATATAAAGAGAATAATTATTTTAAAAGGAAAAGATTCTTCTTACATAAGTAATTAAAATTCCAGTTGAGGGCAACCCCCTTGGGTCCCTTCCCACTGTGGGAGCTTTTCTGTCCTCTCAATAAATCCTGCTTTAAAAATAAATAAATTAAAAAAAAAAAATTCCAGATGAAAGACATTAAACTATCCAAATTAATGTTTTATATAAACTTTACATTCCAAGCTTGGTGACATTTCAGAAAAAAATAACCATTCATGCAAGTATTTACTGAATGCCTACTATGTGCCAGGACCCTGCCAAGTTTCAAGGAATAAAAAGTCAGTACCCTGACACCTTCTTAGGAATCTACTAGGAAAACAGACATTATATAACCATACAAATGCAAACTTATAAATTATAGTAAGTACTATGATGAAGTTCCAGTAGACTGCAACAGGAGGACCTAACTTAAAATTGATTGTTAGGGCAGGACATTAGTTAGAATAAGCTTGACTGAAGTGATTTTTACATTGAAACCTGAAGAATAAGCAGGAAGCTAGTCAAATGAAGAGCAGAGGTAAAAATGTTCCAGGTAACATACACAATATCCTGTGATACAGCAACCCCACTCCTAAAAAAATATACAACAGGAATGTGTATATATATGTACCAAAAAACATGTACAAGGATGTTCATACAAATGTCATTTATAACAGTAAAAACTGAAAATAAAGTAAATGTCAACAGAACAGCTAAATACTGTAATATTCATACAATGCAATATTACATAGTAATGAAAATAAGTAAACCACTGCCATTTGCTACAACATGGATGATTTCCCATATATAACATTGACTGAAAGAAGCTGGACACAAAAGAATACATAATGAATGCTTCCACTTATGCAAGTTTTTTTTTTTTTTTTTTTTAAGTTGGAGTCTCACTCTGTTGCCCAGACCAGAGTGCAGTGGCATGCTCCTGGCCACTGCAGCACACAGGTGTGCACTACCACGCCCGGCTAATTTTTGATTTATTGTAGAGACAAGGTCTCACCAAGTTGCCCGGGTGGGTCTTGAACCCATGGGTTCAGGCATCCATTCACCTTGGCCTCCCAAAGTGTTGGTATTATAGGCTGAGCCATGGAGCCTGGCTACTTACGCAAGTTTATCTTTTCAGATCATGATGAAGATAACTGGGAAGGAGCATTGGGGGAATACTCTATTACTCTGGAGAGACGGTAATAATGTTCTATTTCTCAACCCAGTGGTGGTAATATGGGTATTCCACTCTGTAGTAATTCATCAAGCTGTACGTTTATGATTTACATAGTTTTCTATGTTATAATTTAACAAACTTATTATTTAAAAATACAAATTGGAGCAGAATAAACAGCATATATGAAGACCCTGAGGTTAGAAAGAATTTGGCATGTTCAGATCTAAAAGACCAATGAAGCTGGAACACAGAAACCTAGAGGCAAAGTGGCATAAGATTAAAGAGGAAGACAGAGATTCGGTTTTAATGCATTTTTAAAATTTTTTGAGTCAGAGTCTCACTCTGTCGTCCAGGTTAGAGTACAGGGGCACACTCACGACCACCACAGCCTCGACCTGCTGAGCTCAGGCGATCCTTCTGCCTCAGCCTTCCAAGTAGCTGGAATTACAGGCACACGCCATCAAACTCAGCTTCTATTTTGATTTATTATAGAGATAAGGTCTCACCAAGTTGCCCAGGCTGGTCTTAAATCTGTGGGCTCAGGCAATCCTCTCATCTCAACCTCCCAAGGTGCTGGGATTGTAGATGTGAGCTACCATGCCTGGCCTTTAATGCATCTTAAAGTTCAGATTTTAAGGCCAGGCACAGTGGCTGTGCCTGTGGGGCACTGTGGGGGGCCAAGGCAGCCTTGAGCCCAGAAGTTCAACACCAGCCGAGGCAACACAGCAAGACCTCGTCTCTACAAAAAATAAAAAATTTAGCTGGGCATGGTGGCATGCACCCATGGTCTCAGCTACTTGGGAAGCTGAGGCAGATGGATTACCTGAGTCTAGGAGGTAGAGGCTATGGTGAGCCATGATCTACAGCCTGGGAAACAGAGTGAGACCATGATTTTTTTTTGAATGATAATAATAATAATAATAATAATAAAGTTCAGTGGCCAACCTTAGAGGACTAATAAGATTTAAACAGTATTTTTTAAAAGACTGAGGGGTAGATAGAAGGAGTAAAAGCAGAGAGACCAGTTAAGGATGGAATTATAATGATCACAGAAGAGATGACAGCGGCTTGACTGAAACAGAACCAGCTGAAATGGTGTGAATTGCATGGATTCTCAATGAAATTAGAAGGATGAGTTGACTGTCCTTGGTAATGGAAGAGAACGTATAAAGCATGAAAGGAAGGGGTATCGAGGATGGTTCTTAAGTTCTAATTGAAACAACTGGGTGAACGTAGTACAATCCACTGAAATAAGGAAGACTGAAGGAAGAACAGGTCTGAGGGTATACAGAGGTCAATGAGACCAGCAACCAAGTACCCATTCCAAACGTTTGGGGGTAGTATGGGAACCTAGACAGTCACAGTAATTTCTGCTTTCTTCTGCCTGATCCAAATAGCACATGATATCCCTATAGCCAAAGCAGTTGGTTCAGGAATAAATACTCAATTTGATCCAGTGGGGGAAGTGCATTTTCATTTTTGTTCTAACCCATGATCTCAATTGTGTTATCCAACATATCCATTCTACCCAGCTCCACAGCAATCCCACATAGCTTTGTAACAACTACAAGTCTGATAAATATACTTTCTTCCCCATTCACTAAGAGAATTGTTAAAACTGCTAAACAAGACAGGCCAAAGACATATTCCCTATGCTGACCAAGAATAGACAATTAATAAGCATGAATGTACAACCAGCTAGGAATATACTTAATTATAAAATTCAAAAATAAAAAGAAGAAAAAACAACAACAAAAAGATTCATCTTGCCTATACTTCATGCATAGTCCACAGGATATTAAAATACTTGTATTTACATTTCTGTAGGACAATCAATAGACTACAGCAAACCTATGGTCCACTAGTAGAATAGCTTAAAACACAACTCTTGATGAATATTTATTGCTTAGAGCTAGTTTATATAAGTAAACATATTTTATATATAAAAAAGTATATAAGAGGATTATGATAAAATAGGAAAACAGAGGCCAGGCATGGTGGTTTATGCCTATAATCCCAGTACTTTGGGAGTTGGAGGCAAGAGGATAGACTGAGTCCAGGGGTTCAAGACCAGCCGGGGCAACATAGCAAGACCTCGATTCTACAATAAATCAAAAAATTAGCCAGGTGCAGTGGTGCATGACTATGGTTCCAGCTACTTGAAAGGCTGAGGCAGAAGGATCACCTGAGTCCAGCAGGTTGAGGCTGTGGGGGCCAAGAGCATGCCACTGCACTCTAGCCTGAGCAACAGAGGGGGACTCCAACTCAAAAAAAAAAAAAAAAGGGAAAACAGAATGTTTTAATAATTATAACATTCTGGCTGGGCACGGTGGCTCAAGTCTATAATCCCAGTACTTTGGGAGGACGAGATGAAAGAATTGCCTGAGCCCAAGGGTTCAAGACCAGCCTGGGCAACATGGTGAGACCCTCATCTCCACAATAAATCAAAAAATCAGCCGGGTGTGGTAGTGCACTCCTGTAGTGCAGGCTACTTGGAAGGCTGAGGCAGAAGGATTACCTGAGCCTAGCAGGTCGAAGCTGCGGTGGCCGGGAGCGAGTTACTGCACTCCAGCCTGGGTGACAGAGTGAGACTTCTACTCAAAAAGTAATAATAATAATAATTATAACATTTAACATATACAAATACAGCCAGATGCAGAGGCTCACACCTGTAATCCCAGCACTTTGGGAGGCAGAGGTGAGAAGATTACCTGAGCCCAGGGGTTCAAGACCAGCCTAGGGAACTTGGCAAGACCTGGTCTCTACAATAAATCAAAAAAGTAGCCAGGCATGGCAGCACAGGTCTGTGGTTCCAGCTACTTGGCAGGCTGAAGTGGAAGATCACCTGAGCCTGGCAGTCAAGGCTGTGGTGGCTGTGAGCATGCCACTGCACTCCAGCCTGGGATTTTTTGTTGTTGTTGTTTTGAGTTGGAGTCTCACTCCATCGCCCAGGCTGGAGTGCAGTGGCACACTCACGGCCACCCAAGCGTCGACTTGCTGGGCTCAGGCAATACTTATACCTCAGTCTTCCAAGTAGTTGGAACTACAAGCATGCGCTACCACGATCAGCTAATTTTTTGGATTGTATTGTAGAGACGAGGTCTCGCCAAGTTGCCCAGGCTAGTCTCGAACCTCTGAGCCAGACAATCCACTCACCTCGACCTCCCAAACTGCTGGAATTACAGGCATGAGCCACCATGCCCAACTCCATTCCACTCTATTGTTTCTTTCACTTTGTACACTTCTTTCAAAATTTCACTGATCCAGACTTTATCACTTCAAAATTCTTGTAAATGTTAGTACTGGATGAAAAGCAAAGTAACACTGTTAAAGTGCTACCCATTATAATTAGCTCTTATTTTTTTAGCCTTTGAATGCCTGAAAAAGTGAGTGGTTGAATATAGAATACTAGGTGGATGGTTTTGTTTTGTTTCTTCTTCCCAGTATGTTAAAGATTCTGCTCTGTCCTCTGGCTTGGATTGCTTCTAAAGAAAAGTCTACTATCATTCTTATCTTTACCCTACTATACATATGTGTCTTTTCTTTCCTTGGGTTGCTTTTAAGATTTCCCCTGTATCATTGGTAAATAGCAATTTGATTATGTATTTGGGTATATTTTTTTCATGTTTCTTCTGCTTGGGGTTCATTTTGCGTCTTGGATATGTAGATCTACAGTTTTCACCAAATTTGGAAAATTGCCAGCTATAATTTCTTCAAATGTTTTTCTTCCCTATAAACTTCTCCCTGGGATGCCAATTACAAATGCATATTGGGCCACTTGAAGATGTCCTACAGTTCACGGATGCTGTGCTTATTTACTTATTTTAGTCTTTTTTCTCTCTCTGTATTTCATTTTGGACAGTTTCTATTACTATGTCTTCAAGTTTGCCAACCATTTCTTCCGCAGTGTCTGAGTAATCCCTAACAGTGTATTTTTTCATTTCAGATATTTTTATTTTCATTTCTAGAAGTTTGGTTTGGGTGTTTCACATTTTTCATGTCTCTCCTTAACATGCTCATTCTTTCCTCTATTTTTTGAACATATGGAGTATATTTATAATTGTTGTTTTAATGTCCTTGCCTATTAATTTTAGCATCTGTTTCTACAGATTGACTTTTCTCCTTATTACAAGATGTATTTTTCTTCTTTGCACATACGCTAATTTTATACTGTAAATTTTACAAGACTGAATGCTGAAGACACATATATGCACAAATTCCTGTAAATATTCGCAAACTTTGTTCTGAGACAGTTATTTGGAATCTAAGTTTTTAGAAACAATGTGATCCCTATGGATCTTGTTTTTAACCTTTGTTAGGAAGGACCAGGACAGAATATAGTCTGGGGCTACTCTATCCTATTAGTGAAGCAATATACCCTTTTGAATACTCAACTCAATTCCCTATGCGCTAAAGACTTCTCCACTCTGGCTGTTCAGCATGAACTATTCCAAGCCCTGTGCAAGCTCCAGAAATTTTTCTCCCTGCTCCTTTTTGGTGATTATTTTCCTACCTTGGATGGTTTTCTCACACACTAGCACTGACCAGTACTCAGCTGAAATCTCAAGTGGAACCCTCTCAGCTCTCTGGAGCTCTTCATGCAGCTATCTCCTCTCTGGGACTCAGCTTTCAGAATTCTGGCTGCCTTGGCCTCCCTATATTCTCTATTCACGGAGCCTGCCAAGTTTTGGTAGGGTGCATCTTCTACTGCTGTGGCCTGGAAGCTCTTCAGGCAGTAAGCTGGAGCAATCATAATGCCCACCTCATTTGTTTCCCTTCTTTTGGGGGTCAACATCTTGTGCTGCCTATTGTTCAATGTCTGAAAACCATTCCATATATTTTGTTCATTTTGTTGGTGTTATTTAAGGTGGGAGGGTAAATATAGTTCCTGTTTCTCCACCATGGTCAGAAGCAAAACCTATTAGAGTCCTGGACTAGTTATATTTTATGGGACAAATCAGAATATCTGATAGACCTGAAATCATATAACAGAAAGTCATGGAGTTTTACTATTCAGTGAGAAAGAAGCTCTGCCTTTCCCTTTTATTCCCTCATAGAAAGGTTAAATGGTAAAGAAATGAAAGCACTTAGGAGCTACTGGTTTGGCCCTACATTAGTAGGCTACTCCTGCTACTGATCCAGGATAGACAAGTTGGGTTGACTTTAAAGAGTTGATATTTAAGTTGTTGACTTTCTATTAAACATGTACATTCCAAAAATTATTTATAAAAAGAAAATGAGTTTTTGCAACCCTAACATAAAGTGATATGTAACAAGTCTAAATTTCATATTTCTGTGCTGAAAAAGTCAACTATAAAAAGTCTCTTCTTCCCTCAACTTGCAAATTTTTCTCAAAAAGAGATAGGATACTGCAAATTATCTAAAGGGCAATCATGCTGACTGACAGCATTTGGCAATTAAAAAAAACAACAACTATGCACACTGCTTGTCATTACCATCTACTACACTTATCCAAAATCTTAGAACCTAACATTTCTTGGTCCAACAAAGAAACTTTGCTTTTTATGAACTTGCCCTAAATTAAACCATGTTTTCCTCTCTAATATTTTAATAGTGTGTAGGCAAAAACACAAGTGCAACAGTTTTCTCATTGGAGTCTCTCTTACAGTCTTCTACTGGCATTCCCTTCTTTTCGTTCTTCATTCTTCACCCTTGAAAACAATAGCCACCACCCTCACAACACACAAATGGTAACTGACAAAATCCAATGGTGGGACTATGTTACTCAAGCAATTATTTAATTTTTCCAAGCCTCAGTTTCCACATCTGTGAACTATAGATAAAAGCACAATCCATAGAACTGAGTGAAATAAAGTGTGTCAGATACCACATTTTCGGAACTGTATGATGAGATGCCCAGGACACTACAGCAAATTCTCAGGGAAGCTACAAGATACTTTAAATGGAAGGAAACACTGAGATTCTCAACATATGTTGGAAATCGGCCACATTATTAGCTATTGTTGGAAATCGGCCACACTATTAGAGGTGGTTCCGAATTATAACACTAAATTGTAGTACATTCCTTGAATGATATATATTTGTGAAGCTGTGTTTTTGGTGGTTGCTGTGATAACAGAAAGTATTACTTGAAAATCAATGTGAGGCTGGGCTCAGTGGCTCAGTCTGTAATCCCAGCACTTTGGGAGGCTAAGTGAGTGGACTGCCTGAGCCCGCGGGTTCAAGACCTGCCTGGGCAACTTGGCGAGACCTCATTTCTACAATAAATCAAAAATTAGCTGGGTGTGGTAGCACGCGCCTGTAGTTCCAGCTACTTGGAAGGCTGAGGCTGAAGGATCACCAGAGCCCAACAGGTCGAGGCTGTGGTGGCCAGGAGCGGCCACTGCACTCCAGTCTAGTTGACAGAGTGAGACTCCAACTCAAAAAAAAAAAAGAAAGAAAATAAATGTGGAGCCAGGTGCAGTAGTTCATACCTATAATCCCAGAACTCTGGGAGATGGAAGCAAGAGGATTGACTGAGTCCAGAGGTTCTTGGCGAGATCTCGTCTCAACAATAAATCAAAAAATTAGCCAGGCATGGTGCCACACACATGTGGTTCCAGCTACTTGGAAGGGTGAGGAGAAGGATCACCTGAGCCCATGCCCAGGCTTCAGTGGCTGTGAGCATGCCACTGGACTCTAGCCTGGGTGACAGAATGAGATTCTGACTCAAAAAAAAAAAAAAAGAAAAAGAAAAGTAAATCAATGTGGAACAGAAAATGAGGAGGGCAGTGTTCCATCTGATTCCAAGGTTAGAAAAGCTGTTCAGTGCTCAAAAGGCACACACATTCCATTAGTAAATAACTATGGTTACTTATGAAGAAAATAAATTACTTTAAATTTATTCTGCATTATTTTTTTTCTTTTTTTCTTTTTTTGAGTAGGAGTCTCACTCTGTTGCCCAGGCTGAAGTGCAGTGACATGCTCACAACCACTGCACCTTCGACCTGCTAGGCTCAGGTGATCCTTCCGCCTCAGTCATCCAAGTAGCTGGAAATACAAGCATGCCACCATGTCAGGCTAATTTTTGGCTTATTGTAGAGATGAGGACTTGCCATGTTGCCCAGGCTGGTCTCAAATCCCTGGGCTCAGGCAATCCTTCGTCTCTGCTTACCAAACTGTTGGGATTACAGGTATGAACCCCTGCGCCTGGCCTGCATTATTTTTTTCAAACAGCTACTAAAGTTGTTAGGACATAAACATTTTTGGAACTAATTAATAAAAAGAACAGTCAGGTACTGCTTATGGACTAGGGAGGCTGTGAAAAACTTATTGAGATACTAAGGTCGCCACGAACAGTAAAGTCTAGAAAGCTCGGGCTTAATGTTGTGACTGGCAGAGTAAGCTTTCATTAAGTGGCAACTATTATTTCATTATTATCAGTCCTTCATACTAAACAGTTTCCTAGAAAAGACAGAATACTTCACATCCTGTGATAAAGAAAATATTGTTCTATAGTATTATGATTTATATCTCCATGATATAAGAAAAAATTAGCCGGGCTCGGTGGCTCAGCCTGTAATCCCAGCACTTTGGGAGGCCGAGGTGAGTGGATTGCCTGAGTCCGTGGGTCTGAGACCCGCCTGGGCAACTTGACGAGACCTCATCTCTACAATAAATCGAAAAAAACATTAGACAGGCGTGGTAGCACATGCTTGTAGTTCCAGCTACTTGGAAGGTTGAGGCGAAAGGATCACTGGAGCCCAGCAGGTCGAGGCTGCAGTGGCCGGGAGCGGCCACTGCACTCCAGTCTGAGTGACAAAGTGAGACTCCAACTCAAAAACAAAACAAAACAAAACAAAAAAAAAAGAAAAAATTAGGTGGACAAAGAATCTCCTATGGACAACCAGAGGTAAAACCAGATCCAGAGATAAGTGTTATGGCCTTTATGTCAATTGAGTACATAGCTTGAGCCCAAATCAGATTCAAATTATGCTACTTGGAAATCTGAAAATAATCTTACCACAAGACAAATAAAAACAGTATATCTGCGGGGGGGGGGGGGCTCAAGCCTGTAAATCCAGCACTTTGGGAGACCAAGGTGAGAGGATTGCCCAAGCTCAGGAGTTTGAGCCCAGCCTGGGCAACTTGGCAAGACCTAGTCTCTACAATAAATCAAAAAATTAGCCGGGCGTGGTGGCACACATCTGTATTCCAGCTACTTGGAAGGTTAAGGTGGAAGGATCGCCTGAGCCCAGCAGCAGGTCAAGGCTGCAGTGGCCATGAGTGTGCTACTGAACTCCAGCTGCCCCATACTAGCATGTAATATGGAAAACAGCAAATGCTTTAATGTTAAGAGTTAGGAATTTACATCACTAGTCTATACCCTCACGTTGTTGTTGTTTTGTTTTTTTTGAGTTGGAGTCTCGCTCTGTCGCCCCAGACTGGAGTGCAGTGGCTGCTCCCGGCCACCGCAGCCTTGGGCTGGGCTCCGGTGTTCCCTCTGCCTCAGCCTTCCAAGTAGCTGGAACTACAGGCGCGCGCTACCACATCCAGCTGATTTTTGATTTATTGCAGAGATGAGGTCTCGCCAAGTTGCCTAGGTCGAACCCGCGGGCTCAGGCAATCCATTCACCTCGTCCTCCCAAAGGCGCGGGATTACAGGCTGAGCCACCAAGCCCGGCTGTTTTTTTTTTTTAATTCAGTTTTTTTGGAGTTGGACTCTCACTCTGTTGCCCAGGCTAGAATGCAGTGGCATGCTCACAGCCACTGTAGCCTCAACCTCCTGGGTTTAGGCGATCCTTCTGCCTCCAGTAGCTGGGATTACAGGCATGCACCACCACACCCAGCTGATTTATTTATTTATTTTGTTGGTAGAGATGAGGTTTCCCTACTCCTCCCTGACTGTCTTGGACTCCTGAGCTCAAGCAGTCTTCCTGCTTCAGTCTCCCATAGTGCTGGGAGTAAGCCATCGCGCTTGACCTTTTATCTGTTAGTAAACTAGTTTCCAGAAAAGAAAATATATATTGTTATAATTCACTGATCATGATACTGCTTATTCTGGTACAGATGCAGCATACTAGTCAGAGTCCACCTGCTACACTGAACCATTGCTCCACATGCATCAAATTTCAATATAATCGAACATTTTCTACATAAATAATTTTTTAAACTAAGTAATGCTAAAAATGGATACCCTACGAAAAAGCATTAACTGTTATCTAAGGATAAAAACATTTCAAAAGTTTTTTTCAGAAACAAATGCAACAGCAGAAATTAATAATGAAAATTATTTTCTATTTAAAGAAATGTAACTTCAAAATTAATTCTTAGTATTCCTAGAAGTCTAAGTAACATTCATCATAGACATTTTTTTTTTTTTCTTGAGCCAGAATCTTACTCTGTCTCCCAGGCTGGAGTGCAGTAGCACGTTTATGGCCGCTGCAGCCTCGACCTACTGGGCTTGGGGGATCCATATCAGCTTTCCAAGTAGCTGGAACTACAGGCATGTGTCACCACGCCCAGCTAATTTTTTGATTTACTGTAGAGACAAGGTCTCACAATGTTACCTAGGACACTTGGCCAGCTCCTCACAGACTTTTTTTTTGGTGGGGCGGGGGTTGGAGTCTCTCTGACGCCCAGGCTGGAGTGCAGTGGCATGCTCAAGGCCACTGCCTTCCGCCTCAGTCTTCCAAGCAGTTGGCACTACAGGCATGTGTCACCATGCCTGGCTAATTTTTGACTTATTGTAGAGATGAGGTCTTGCCAAGTTGCCCAGGCTGGTCTTGAACCTGTGGGCTCAGGCAATCCTCTCACCTCGGCCTCCCAATAATAAATAACATTAGTATTAAAATGCTAGAAATCACCTGCATATAAGCAGTTAGAGAACAAAACAATCAGGACACAAAGTGTTCATCTTGTGATACAGATTAAGTTATAACAGATATGAAGGGAAGGCAAAGATAAATGTGAGTTGAAGAGGATGGGGAAGATTCTCATGGAGAAAGAAGACCTGAATGGGACTGACAGGCTCAGATTAGACAGGTAAAGAGAAACACTCAAGCAGTCTTGGAGGAACAAAGTGTAACAGGGAAGTGCATGATGAAGGCTTATTAAAGTATGATAAAAACACCAGGAGATCAACACCAGACAGATGACAGAATGAGGAGTTTGAATTTAATCCTAGTGGAAAACAGGGTTAAACTTTGCTTTAATATTAAAATGATTTTAGAAGATTCTTCTGGTTCAGATGCAGTGGCTCAACCTGTAATCCCAGTACTTTAAGAGGCCAAGGCAAGAGGATTGCATGAGTTTGAAAACACCCTAGGCAACATATCAAGACCTTGTCTCTACAAAACAAATAAAAAAATAAGCCAGGCATGGTGGTACGCACCTGTAGGCCCAGCTACTTGAGAGGCTGAGGCAGGAAGATTGCCTGAGCCCAGGAGGTGGAGCCTGTAGTGAGCCGTGATCACACCACGGTACTCAATCTGGATGACTGAGTGAGATCTTGACTTGAAAAAAATTTTTTTTTCTGGTGTATTAATATGGAGGATGCAAGGCCAAGAGCAGTGGCTCACGACTGTAATCCCAGCACTTTGGGAGGCCAAGGCAAGAGGACTGCCTGAGCCTGTGGGTTCAAGACCAGACTGAGCAACATGGCGAGACCTTGTCTCTACAATAAATTAAAAAATTAGCTGGGCATGGTGGTGTGTGCCTGTAGTTCCAGTTACTTGGAAGGCTAAGGCAGAAGTATCATCCGAGCCCAACAAGTCAAGGCTGTGGTGGCCGTGAGTGTGCCACTGCACTCCAGCCTGGGCAATAGTAAGATCCCGACTCAAAAAAATAAAAATAAAAATAAAAATTTTGAGGGTTTAAGCTGGACACAGTGGCTCACACCTGTAATTCCAGCATTTTGGGAGGCTGAGGCAAGAGGATTGCTTGAGCCCAGGAGTTCAAGACCAGCCTGAGCAGCATAGCAAGACCATGTCTCTACAAAAAATTAGACAGGTGTGGTGGCGCATGCCTGTGGTCCTAGCTACTGGGGAGGCTGAGGTAGGAGGATGGCAATTAAGTCCATCCTGATTGAATACAACCAATATCATTCATACTTGTTACTTAGAAGACATAGAGACCTTCTTCATTCAAACCATGTTATCATATGTACCAAAAATACATATATTTCTTCTACATTGTTCTTTACTTGAGATTTTTCATAATGTCACTACCCTTTTCTCCATCAGAATAAAATTATACTATTTTAGTCAGGTCAACATTTAAATTGACGTTAACATTCTATATACAAAGATTAGGGTCTTACACTCTTCACTTATTGAGTCTGGAGAAAGTTTAATAGTTTGTAAGTGTGCTCTTCAGACACTATTTTTAATTTATAAAAACATAAGCAGTTACTAAACTGATCATAACATAACAAAAAAATAATAAGTAATTAATCCTAGCAGGCCTCTAATAGATATTACATTTAAAATAACTCCAAACTGGGGTTATCTGCCTAAATCTTATGTTAAGAAACACAATATTCAAATTATCTTTTTAATTTCATCCACTAACTCATAAAATAACCCAAATCTTACTAATCTACTATTTTTCCTGTGATGTAGTAGTCCTTTTCTTTAGACTATCAAAATAATTTTTTCATAATGAAATCAGTGATATCGCATATGAAATTTGAGACGCTGTTTAAAACTCTCTTAATGAAAGTATAAGGGCCTTAACATAAGATACTCTGACAATATTGAATAACATTAAATAAAATCCACTATTATAACTGACCCAAAAAATCATGAGTTTGCATGATATGATATAAACTGCAACAAAATTTCTTTGAGAAAAAGATCTACTAATAGAAGCAGCAGCAGAACTCAAGAAAGCAAAATCCTATAACCAAAACCTCCACCTCCTGCTAACAAAAACTTGTTAACAAAAAGTTTACAGGAAGCCAGGTACAGTGGCTCATGCCTATAATTCCAGCACTTTGGGAGGCCGAGGTGAGAGGATTGCCTGAGGCCCACAGGTTTGAGATCAGCCTGGGCAACTTGGCAAGACCTCAATAAATCAATAAATCAAAAAGTTAGCCAGACATGGTGCAGCCTGCCTGTAGTTCCAGCTACTTGGAAGGCTGAGACAGAAGAATCACCTGAGACCAGCAGGTGGAAGCTGTGGTGGCCATGAGTGGACCACTGCACTCCAGCCTGGGCAACAAGAGTGAGACTCCAACTCAAAAAAAAAAAAAAAAAAAAAAATTTATAGGAAAATAAGGTTTGATTAAAGGTAAATAAGAGCACGATCTACTAGATGAAATACAGTGAAAGGGTAGTCAGACTCTGTAAAAAATGAATGAATCTAAATTATTTCAAATCAAAACAGAGACCATGACCAGCTGGGCACTAACAGATGACTTACAGAGCACAGCTACAGCCCCAGACTCGAACATGAGACATTCCTCCTTATGCCTAGTTTCCACTATGAGGCTGAAAGGTAGGGGATCCAATTTGTGATAGATCCGAAATCCTTTGCTGAACGCCATTCTCCTTTCTTCAGAGGCAGTCCTGTGAAAACCAAGCAAAGCAAAGCAAATGAAGCTGATATTGCCTTCTGCAGCGAGGACTGAAAGGCATCCAGAAGTCCCTCCCTGCCAGGTTTTGATGGGGGGCTGGGGTGGAAAAAAAGGAGCAAAGGGAGAAAATGGTTTATTCCAAAAGATAAGTCGTCACTTAAATTCTACCAAAAAACAGAGGGAAAGCCTATCGATTCTCACGGCAAGACAAGGTTTTAACACTTTAAGTCCACAAACGGTTTGGTTAAGATGAGTTTCCTGTTTAATTTATGCTTACTGGAAGGAAAAATTTTGAGCGTATTTCGGAGTTGTTTATCAGCTTCCTGCTTCAAGATCTGTCACTACGTAGAAAGAGAAGCAATTTGGAAACTTCAAGCCGTTCCCTTGCGGGAGAAGGCGAGGAGGTGGGAGGGAAGGTTAACAAGGCTGGCTCAAAGCTCCTTAGGGGGCAGGAGAAGGGGAAGGATTATCCTACACGACCGGCTCCCCCGGGGCGGCGACGAAGGGCAAGGCAAGCGGCACAGGTTACGGCCGCCTCCCGCCCAGTCCCGGGTCACGGCCGGCTGTGCGGACTGCAGGCGGGGCCGATAAATATGAATGGCCACCCGGGAAGAGTCACGACTCGGGGTACCGACACGACTGGGGCTCCTCGGGGGTCCCGGGCAGTCGACCGCCCGGGAGAACGGCTCCTTCTCAGGAAAACGGAGGCGCCCAGCAGCCCAACCCCTCCATTTATGCGCCAGAATGCCCGGCGCCCAGACAGACTGGGATCCTTCCCGCCGGCTGACTGACAGCCGCTGTCACCCCGGCCCCCGGCCCGACGCGGCGCCGGGAACAACCCGTGGTCTCCCCACAACCCCTCCCGCCCTCCCGCACCCGGGCTGCCTACAGTAACCCCTCACCGCTCTCGCTGAGGCTGCAGCGGCGGAGACTGACTCAGGAAGCGTCCGCCCGCCCGCCCGGCTCCGGGTGGGTCTGGTGGCGGCCGCTCCCCGCCCCCCGCCGGGTGCTCACCTCTTCCTCCGGCTCCTCCTCCTCCTTCTCCCGCAGCCGCCACCGCCACAGCCGCCGGAGACGTCACTTCCGCTCCAGCAGGCCCATCTCTTCCGCATTGCGCCGCGGCCGGGGATAGAAAATCCCGCCCCTCGCCGGGGAAGGGGCGGGGCGTCAGGAGGCAGGCCCGCCCCCTCCTGGCCGACCCGCAGGTCCAGGCACCAGCGGGCTGCTGCCGCCTCCACCTTCCGCGACCTTCGCCTCCAGCGGCGTGTCTCCCGGCCGCAGCTGCAGGTCCCGTCGCCTGGGATGCCGGGAGAGGGAGGATCCGGCCTTCCTGATCCCCTCGCGTGGGCTCTTGAGAGCGTGAGGGACTCTGGGGAAAAGCTTGGGGGGCTGGGTATTGATACGTGCCCAAGCTGGGCGTCAGGACCACCTCCTGCCGCCTCCACCGGCCTGACGGGCGAGGGGGAGGGCTGGGGACAGTTGGTACGCCGAGCCAACCAGGTGGCGCCTGAAGAGCTGTCCATGGTGTCTCACAGCAAACAGCGCCGAGTTCTTATTCTAAGCGTCTGGGTAGGTAGCAGGAAGAAAAACGAATGCCCCTGGAACAATTCTGTTCACTACCTTTTCTTCTTGTGTGTTTAGAGCTCTCAGGGTTCTATAGAAAAGAGTGCTCGGCTATATACACAATGGAGGGTGGGAAGTCACAAACCCGATCTCAAGGCTGAGTCAAACAAAACATGGTTGTACTGAGGCCGAGGAAACTATGGCTGTCACTGAATGACGAATAAGCTTTGGCCAACTTACTGGCTAAAGGCATCTAACCCTTTTATCTTATCCTCACTTTTCAACAAATCGTAGTTCCTGGCTAATATCAGTGCATCCCATAGATTTCTTATGCTGGGTCCTTTTAATAGATCCTAATATGAGAATAAAGGTAAAACCTCAGGGCAAAAGGAATTGAAAACCTAAAGTGCCCAGCGCTCTAAGAAACTGTTTCCGCTTGTCTTTGCTTTTTATTTACCTCTTCCCCTTCTTGCTTTTATTTTGACAGCAAAAGCAGAATTTAAATTTGGTATGTTGCACAAATCATTTCCCCCTCCAGGCTCTGTCATGTGACTTAATTTAACATTTCCTCATCCATTTTAGAGAAACTGGACCCATCCTGGTTTCAGGACACTAAAGCAGCAATAATTCATTACAACAGAAGCCACATCCAGGCAACCCCCTCAGATCCCCTCCCGCTGTAAGAGTTTTTGTCTTCTCAATAAATGCTAAAAAAAAAAAAAGAAGAAGAAGAAAAGAAGCCACCTCCAAGTCAAGAAGGAGAAATGAAGCTGGGCGCAGTGGCTCACAACTGTAATCCCAGCAATTTAGAAGGTGAAGGCAAGAGGATTGCCCAAATAAAAAGGTTCAAGACCAGCCTGGGCAACTAGGCAAGACCTCATCTCTACAATAAATAAAAAACTACCTAGGCATGGTGGTGCATGCCTGTAATTCCAGCTACCTGGAAGGCTGAGGGGGAAGGATCATCTGAGCCCAGCAGGTCAAGACTGTAGTGGCTTTGAGTGTGCCACTGCACTCTAGCCTGGGCAGTAGAGTGAGACTCCAACTCAAAACAAACAAACAAATAAATTCATTGTAACCAGTGATAGGTAAGATTTTAAATTAGAAAAAAAGAAATCCTATAAAGTATAGTAAACTTGACAGCAAAATCGTGAAAATAAAACCAAACAAAAAAATCCACAGATTGAAAAATCACTCACAGATACCATAGATAGGAAATTGCCACCAGAGCAAACAGGGGGAGTTTTCATTTACAACAAGAGACCAACTCAAGAGAGCTCAAGTACAGGGGTTTATTTTAGGATACTCATGGAAATCAAAGTACCAGAGCCAGAAACAGGGCTTGGCCATTCTTAAATGAAAGCTTAAGATGCTCATTCTTCAAGTCTGCTCTGGATCCCAAAGCAGCAGCAATTTCACTAAAGTTACAGATAAGTTTTCATAGTTAAAAGATAGTTAAAATGTCTTTGCAAAGTGGCTTAAAATGGTTTCTGCAAGGCTTGCCAAAACTTGTTTACCGTGTATTTTAAATCCTTAAACATGTGCTACAATATACATTTACCTAGACATTTTAAAACAAGGACCTAAGAATTAGTGTGCTAGGCATTCTCATTGTACTGGATGGTTCTAACCTGTAAACCTCTGCTGGAGTTAGGACTGACAGGGCTGGGGAAAAGCCAGTACAAATTACTGAGGCTCAGAAGTTTGGAAACAGCCAGCAATCAGTCTGCATTGCACATCAATACCAATCCCATATAACAATATTTGGTTTGTCTGCCTTTGTGGAGTGGTCTGAAGCTGCTCACAGCAGCTGTGAACCTAGTATCCACAGGCAGCTTCAATTCTGGAGGGCAGTCTCCAAAACGTTTTGGACAATGACAGTCCTATTTAAGTAGAAGACCTTCCAAACATTCAGATATAGTTCATTGTTCTCATTACTTGTATGTAGTTCTAGTGTTTGTTCTCATTTTCATTTACTTGAAACAGACAAGATGCCATAGTCATTGAGTGGCAAAACTCACTTTACTATATGAATACCACGTTAGAGATGAGAAGAACTCTTGTAACCATAACAAACCACTACAATGTAGTGACTTACATTTTCCTACTGTATTGCAGCTGTAGAACATTTGACCACTATTATAAGGGTTTCATGATTTCAAGGGAAATTAGCATTTAAGACAAAATTTAGGTATTGGTCAAAATTCACTGAACTGTATACTAGAGGTAAACCTTACTGTTTATAGGTTATATTTCAATATACCTGACTTAACAAAATAAGGGAAAACTCCACAATTTAATATATGATCGTAAGTACAGTACTTACTAAAAGACTTCTACATTTTTTGGCCAGTCCTGGTGCTGGTAAGGTTAGTAGGTTAAAATCAACTAAGAGTGCTGGAGGTGATTGTAGGCCATACCTGTTTTCTAGCCAAGAAATTACCAAGTTGGTGGTCATGAAATTGGGCCTCTAAGAGTTCCTTCTACAAGGAGACCCTGGGGTTGTACCAGGCCATGCTCCCCACTGATGACTGAGTTGCAGGGATACAAAGGCTGTCCTATTCCTGAAAACTATGGGTTGAAGGCTGCCTATCAGCCTTGCTTAAACTTTCAGAACTGCACCCAATGGTTAAGACCTACATTCCTTCCCTCTCTCCTTCACACAGGGACAGTATCTAAGGATACTCCAGTCCATTGCACAAAAGTCCTCAGGAAGAGCAGGTGCTTACAATAGGACACCAGTGGCACAGACAGGGATATGGCAAGGCACTAAAATCATCGGCTATAATAAAACTAATCACTCCTTATGTAAGGTTTATATTGTTTCACTAAAATTTTCCTTTCAAAAATCTTTCTGACCTATTTTGGGGTTAATTCAGAGGATTGCGCCAAGAGAAAAAAATAAAAAGCAAAGCTTCAACTTTATTAAACAAAATATAACCCTCTGATTTTATCTTTTGAGAATTCCTTTCATTAAAAAATATCCTTTATTTTAGGAATAAAAATTTTCTGGTTATGAAAACCACTTGTCTTATGCACAGGTCTATGCTAAATTCACCTAAATTCAAATTCCTAGTGTGGTGTTCAAACCCATTCCTGACACCAAAATAGCCTGATGGATTTCATAGAATAAAAAAGTCTGGGTTTATTTTGAGTTCTTAAAAGTAGATTTAGGGAGAGTGATTAGTCCAATGGGCTTGGAAACACATAGTTTAAGGCCCAAATGATTTGTATGTGATACATATACATGTTTATGTTTTAGTCCATTAAAGATGAGACTATGTGTTCTGACTTAATTCATTTAGTAAGCTACTAAGGTATAATAAAAAAAACATGCATCCAGAATGAATGTGTAGGGATAGGATAAAATGGACAGGGCAAAGTGAGTGCATGATGTTGTTCATACTATTTGTCCTGACCAAGGGTACACATGGACCTGCTAACAGTCTCATTTTATTCGAGTCATTTAAAATGCTGTAAAATTAGTCACCAGGAAAATACAAAAGATATATTTAAAAATTAATTTAATGCTTGGCTAAAGTTTAATTACATATATAATTATCAAACAATAGTCCTTAATTTCCAAAAAGTTCCTCTTTTGAAAATCACAGAATCAGAAGGCATAAACTTTAAAACAAGTTCTCTGAGTATTTACAATGTGGTATAAACATTATAGAAGACCATGGATATTAAATTGCCTGGGTGTGGCTAATCAGCAAGGCGTATTCTTTATTGCATATAACTCACATGTGTAGGATTTCAAATATGACAAACTACTAGAATTCAAATGCATGTATCCGTAAGCTGGGCAGGGAGTAAAATCATGAATGAGACAGGACAGTCAGCCCAAAACCATGCAATTAGGTTGTGGGTTTATTATTTCCAAAAATTAAACTTTTATGTTCTACTTTAAACTATGTTGCATATGTTATTTAGCATTCACATTAAACCCACATTCGACTCTAGAGCTGATTCAAGGAAGAAGTTCAACATCCACTCAATGACTAGGCCCACAACTCAACTCTCCATTTTAAGGCAGTACAGCTACAGTAACAGCAACTGCTAACCAAAAGGTGATGAACATTTAGTCACCTGCCAGCCCTTTTGTTGCAACAGTGTAGTAATTTCCCTAAGACAATTTGCTACTGGATAATTTTCTGCTGTTAAAAGGCTTCCTCTGTAGAAAAACACCACAAATTTCCAGTGTGAAAGTAAGTCCATGGTGGTATAAATATATATATATGCATAATTACACAATTTACACTGCACACATCATTTACAGAGGACAATTAACTGAGAGGGTTAATTTGAATGACCATACAAAATACTTCTGTAAACAAAGTATGACAGGCAGTAAAATAAAATGTTCATAGACGCCTAGAAATCATCTGAATTCCTTTCATTCTGAAGCAATCGCATTTAAGGACACAGTATTTAATATAATGTTTTCTGTATTAAAACAAGAATCAATATTTTACAGTTTAGGAAACTTTACATATATACAAAATTTATACATTGGGAATGGTATTAAAGCAAACAGGCTTTTCAGTCTCATTGAGCTATTTTCCTTCAATCAAAGACTTAAATTCTTTCACATTGTGATCACTCGCAACAGACATAGCATGATCCAAAGCTCGAACACTTGCAAGGAGTTTTACTATCTGTTTTATATTTTCCCTAAAAGAAAAAAAAAGTAGCATCATCTCATTAATTAGTATACTTAAGGAAAAATTTGCTATTGACTTTACTACTTAAAAGATTCTGCAATTTTTCCAAGCATACATTTTTAAAGGGAAACAAAGATACACAAACTACAGCATGTAAAAAAAAATTTAATACTTATCCATATGAAACAAAACTTATACACTTTTTGGTTTTTTTGAGTTGGAGTCTCACTCAGTTGCTCAGGCTGGAGTGCAGTGGCACTCTCACAGCCACCACAGCCTTGACCTGCTGGGCTCAGGTGATCCTTCTGCCTCAGCCTTCCAAGTAGCTGGAACCATAGGCATGTACCACCTTGTTCAGCTGTTTTTAAAATTTATTATAGAGACACAGTCTCGCCATGTTGCTCAGCCTGGTCTCGAATCTCTGAGCTCACGCAATCCTCTCACCTCTGGTTTCCAAAGTATTGGGATTACAGGCATGAGCCAGTACGCCTGGCATAAAACAAAACTTATATATGTTTAAACGACTAGCCCAGAGACAGCAGATGGACTCATTTGAAAAAAACAAGGTTGGGCTCAGTGGCTCAAACTTGCAATCCCACCCCTTTGGGAGGCTGAGGCAAAAGGACTGCCTGAGACCAGCCTGGGCAACTTGGCAAGACCTCGTCTCTACAATAAATCAAAAAATTAGCCGGGCATGGTGGCTAGCACCTGTTGTTCCAGCTACGTGGAAGGCTGAGGCGGAAGAATCACGAGAGCCCAGCAGGTCAAGGCTGTGGTGGCCGTGAGCATGCCACTGAAATCCAGCCTGAGCAGCGAGACTCCCACTCAAAAAACAAAACAAAATTAAAATATAAAGCAAAGTACTCTCTCAGACTTTTATCATTGAAATCTTTACTATCTACTTTCGTTTAGGTTGTGAGTTATTGTTTTAAAAAATTAAACTCCTTTTTTATTTTAAGTCAGAGTTTCTCTCTGTCACCCAGGCTGGAGTGCAGTGGCATGCTCATGGCTAATGCAGCCTCAACTTGCTGGGCTCAAGGTGATCCTTCCGCCTCAGCCTTCCAAGTAGCTGGAACCACAAGCATGTGCCACCATGCCTGGTTAACTATGTCGCATATGTTATTTAACTTTCACTCACTGACTAAGTCCACAATTCAACCCTCCATTTCCTACAATAAGGTTCTTTCAGTAAGGTTTTTTCAAGAAAGAAAAAACAGGACAAATTTTTAAGGGTACAGCTAACGGTGTTAGCGAAACAAAAATTAAACTTTGACATTAGAAAGACAGTAAACAGCCAGGCGCGGTGGTTCATGCCTATAATCCCAGCACTTTGGGAGGCCAAGGTAAGAGGATTGTCTAAGTCAACGGGTTCGAGACCAGCCTGGGCAACTCGGTGAGACTTCATCTCTACAATAAATCAAGAAAAATGAGCCAGGCTCAGTGGGTCAGCCTGTAATCCCGCGCCTTGGGAGGCTGAGGTGAGTGGACTATCTGAGCCCATGGGTTCGAGACCCGCCTGGGCAACTTGGTGAGACCTCATCTCTACAATAAATCAAAAAATTAGCTGGGCGTGGTAGTGCCCGCCTGTAATTCCAGCTACTTGGAAGGCTGAGGCGGAAGGATCGCCGGAGTCCAGCAGGTCAAGGCTGCGGTGGCTGGGAGCGGCCACTGCACTCCAGTCTGGGCGACAGAGTGAGACTCCAACTCAAAAAATAAAATAAAATAAAATAAATAAAAAAGAAAAAGAAAAATGAGCCAAGCATGGTGGCGCACGCCTATAGATCCAGCTACTTGGAAGGCTGAGATGGAAGAACTGCCTGAGCCCAGCAGGTGGAGGCTACGGTGGTCGTGAGCATGCCACTGCACTCCAGCCTGGGTGACAGTGTGAGACTTTGACTCAAAAAAAAATAAAAAATAAAAAATAAAGGAAACCAAAATTTTAAAATGAAAATTTTTTTCAACTGTACAAGCTATTATTTACTTTTTAGACTAGATTTATCCCAAAATTACAACTTAATGTCAACAGAAAGGGTAAAAAGTTCATTTCTTCCTTCCTTGCAATTCTTGATAAAAATTATGAATAAGCTGCTCCCCAAAAATCATGAATGATGACCTCTAGTCTAAGATATGCATAAAGAAAAGTACAACATGTGCATTAACTCCGTCAAATAATTGGGAAATAACCTTGAATATACTCTGGGTTAAAGTGATCGGCTGTTCCAGAGTCAACATCTGTAAAATGAACCTCCAAACAAGGTTCTCGACAGTCTATGAGTCTGAGACCTCTCTAATTTTTCAGGGGAGAACAGAAAACAATAGTTCATTCATTCTACTGAGGGTTGTCCTTACCAGAAGTCTTTCCTTAATACCTTCATAAATAAGGTGTTAAAAAAAAGATAAAGTAAAAATTGCAAAAATGAAAAATGAAGTGCATTTTTAGGTTTACAATACCAAGCAAATTTACAATTTAAACTAAAATATAAATGTCTCTACTTGAAACATTTTAATATCAAATCTGACAACTAACTAAAGAAACTCTAGATTAACATTCACTAATTACAAAAAAATTACCTTGCATTTCTTTTTTCCACATCAGAGCACCCGATACTGTTTCTATAAATTGTATCTGCTAAGTGTACAAGGTATCTACAAAAGTTTTCTAACTGAGAAATAGTTCTTTCTCCTTTCAGATTAATGAACCACTGTTTGGGGAAACAATTGATTACCTATGGACAAGAAAACAAAAGTAAAATAAAAAGGTTAAAACAGAATAAATGAAATTATCTATAAGCTAAGTCTAAATAATAAGTGTAATGTTTTAACTAGATGACTTGCCATTGGGCTATAGTAATCACTCTGAAGGAATGCAGATTTCTTTTAAACCTGACTTTCTACATTAACTATACCAATATACTAGAATTTTTACTCCAACCAATGGGTCTGATACTCAAAGCAAAAGATAATCTGTCCAGAACTTAATCAGTGACATAAAACTAATAACCAATTGCTTCATTTTCCAGGTTCAGGATGCCCTAAATGAACTGAGTTCTGCTTTATCAACAATTTTTGATGTTAAAACATTTGTAGTGTAAATATGAAATAGTGGCTCCTCCCCCTTATCAATAATTCTACCAATAGGTATCCATGCTGGTAATGAGAGCTGAGCTGGCTCAGACCAAGGTTAAAATAATACAGTTATTATCATCTCCAAATTAAAACTTTTACTAATACCAACAAAAAAATTAAAACTTTACTAATGTCTACAAAAATACTGACACAGATATAGACGGGCATATATATTTTTAAAAAGCAAACATGTATGTGTATATATATATATATATTATATATATATATATATATATATATATATTTTTTTTTTTTTTTTTTTTGAGTTAGAGTCTCACTCTGTCACCCAGACTGGAGTGCAGTGGCACGCTACTGGCCACCGCAGCCTCCACCTGCTGGGCTCCGGTGATCCTTCTGCCTCAGCCTTCCAAGTAGCCGGAATTACAGGCGCATGCTATCACGCCCGGCTAGTTTTTGATTTATTGTAGAGACGAGGTCTCGCCAAGTTGCCCAGGCGGTTCTCGAACCTGTGGACTCAGGCAATCCACTTGTCTTGGCCTCCCAAAGTGCTGGGATTATAGGCTGAGCCACCGAGCCCAGCCGCAAACATATTTTAATATAAAAAATGCTATGAGAAGCCGGGCTCAGTGGCTCAGCCTGTAATCCTGTGCCTTTGGGAGGCTGAGGTGAGTGGATTGCCTGAGCCCGCAGGTTCGACACCCGCCTGGGCAGCGAGACCTCATCTCTACAATAAATCAAAAAATCAGCCGGGCATGGTAGTGCATGCCTGTAATTCCGGCTACTTGGAAGGCTGAGGTGGAAGGATCGCCGGAGCCCAGCAGGTCAAGGCTGCAGTGGCCGGAAGCGGCCACTGCACTCCAGTCTGGGCGACAGAGTGAGACTCCAACTCAAAAAAAAAAAAAAAAAAATGCTATGAGAGTTTGGAGCTACCTGGGTAAGTAAACTGATTGTTAACCTTATACCAAGTCCGGTAATCAAAGGGGATTTCACGAAATATACTCAAATCTCTCTTCAAACAAAGAAAACTTAATTTATTTTAACTTAATGCTTTAAACTACATAAGTAATTTAACTCACATTTTGGGCTTTTTTGATGCTGTCATCTCCATATTCTGAATTCTGAAAAGCCATAAGAATGTATCTATTTAATAAACCATCTATTGATAATTCCTGAAGAGTTTTATTTGAGAAAATGCCATACCACTGAAGAAAATTCCCCAACAGCTAGAAAGATTAAAAAACAAAATTGAGAGGCAATGTTAAGCAATTAAATTAGGTATAAAGTAAGTTAGTTACATAGCAAAACACCATATGAAATACAGTAGACAATGTCTTGCCAAAATACTAGTAAAAACTTTCAAAGGTACAACTATTTCCTAAAATGACTAAGCATTTAAATTTTAAATTTTAGTTAGTTAAAAATAGTCTAATTAGTTAAAATTTAAATAGCCATATGTTGCTAGTGGCTACAGTATATGGTCAGTGCAGACACAGAATATTTTCCATTATCACAGACAGTACTATTAGAGACTGCTGATTCTTATTTAAGTGTCCTCCATTAGAAACTATGCCTAAGCTAGTCTTATGACTTTCCCCCCTCCCAATAAGATGGGAGACTCTCGTGACTACAACACTGCATGGATTTCATAACCTGGACCAAGCTGTATGACATGAACAACGCAATACATCAACTCAATACATACAAAGTGAAAATCATTATCATAAATTGGAAGCTTATCCCACCACACAAATTTATAGCTTCCCAGTTATTTTTTTTTTGAGTCAGAGCCTCTGTCACCCAGGTTGGAGTACAGTGGCATGCTCAAGGCCACCCCAGTGTCGACCTGCTGGGCTCAGATGATCCTTCGCCTCAGCCTTCCGAAGTAGCCAGAACTACAGGCGTGCACTATCACACTCGGCTAAATTTTTTTTTATATATTGTAGAGATGAGTTCTCATCAAGTTGCCCGGTCTGGTCTCGAATCCCTGGACTCAGGCAATCCTCTCACCTTGGCCTCAAAAGTGCTGAGATCACAGGCTTGAGTCACTGTACCCGGCCCCCAGTTATTTCTTAACTCAGTAAAAGGTAACAATATCAAACCAATTGCTCAAGTCAGAAACCTGACATCTTTCTTGACCTCTCCCTTCAGTTGTCTGATTCCATGGCTATCCATTCTCTCAGTTCCCACTGTTATCTCCCTAATCTAAGCCACCATCAACTCTTTCTAAATTCTGCAGTTACTCCAAGGATTATGAGCAAGTGCTCTGGATTAGCCTTTCTTAAGCAGGGTTCTGCAAGAGAAATAAACCTACAGAATATGAGCTGAGTGACCTTTACTCAAATTTCCCAAGGCTGATACATAGCTAGTACCATCCTAGATGCATAGGAAAGAATTCACTATACATAATGGAGTGCATTAGATATTAATTCTCTCACAAAACCCCAGTTAAGAAGAGGTGCTCAAGAGTCATACTGGCCTCCCATCTCTACCACTGCCAATGGAATGATTTTGGGCAGGTTATTTTGTGTTTCACTGCCCCATTAGTAGAGTGAGAAAGTAGTGTCTACCTTACACTGTCCCCAGGATTCCACAAGATAATCTATATAAAAGGTGTGGCACAGTGGTTAGCACATAGAAACTCCACAATAAATATTAGTTCCCTTTTTACAAATTTTCCCTGTGTTGCCCAAGCTAGAGTACTGTGATGTGATCATAGCCCACTATGACCTTGAATTCCTGGGCTCAAATGATTCTCCCATCTTAGTCTCCTGAATAGCTGGGATCACAGGTGCCTATTTTCATTGTTACTATTCTTACCTAATTCAATCCATTATTTCCATACAGCAGACAAAGAGTCATTTTAAAAATGGCAATTTGTGCATGTCACTTCCCTGATAAAAAACCCTTTCATGACCCCACATACAGTCAACTAATTTTCAACAAAGGTACAAAAGCAATTCAATGGAGAAAGGATAGTTTGTCCAACAAATTGTACTGGAACAAACAAACCTTAATCCAGGCCTCAAGACCTATAATAAAAATTAACTTGGCCAGGCATGGTGGCTCACGCCTGTAATCCCAGGCATGGGAGGCAGAGGTGAGAAGATTGCCTGGGTTCAAGACCAGCCTGAGCAACATGGTGAGATCTCATCTCTACAATAAAATAAAAAAATTAGCCGGGTAAGGTGGAGCATGTCTGTTGTTCCAGCTACTTGGAAGGTGAGGCAGAAGGATAGCCTGAGCCCATCAGGTAGAGGCTGTGGTGGCTGTAAGCATGTCACTGCACTCCAGTCTGAGAGACAGAGTGAGACTCTGACTCAAAAAACTTGAAAAGAATCACAGATCTACATGTAAAATCTAAAAGTATGAAGATTCTAGAAGAAAGGATAGGAGAAAAATTTTATGGCCTTGTGTTGGGCAAAAATTTCTTAGATATGACATCTAAAACACAATCCTTAGGAAAAAATGATAAATTGAAATTCATCTAAGTCAAGAGCTTCTACATATGGAAGACTATGTTAGAATGAAAAGACAAACCACAAACTGAAAAATTATTTTTGCAAAGATTTACATGATAAAAGACTTCTCTCCAGAATATAGAACTCAAAGCTCAACAACAAAACAGCCCAATTTAAAGCAAAGATTTGAGAAGTCATTTCCTGAAAGACATACACAGATGTCAACTAAGCTCGTGAAAGCATGCTCAACACAATCAGTCATTAGGAAATGCAAATAATGAGCCGGGTGTGGTAGCTCAAGCCTGTAATCTCAGCACTTCAGGAGGCCCAGGCAAGAGGATTGCCTGAGTCTAAGAGTTTTAGAACAGCCTGGGCAACACAGCGAGACCTCATCTCTACAATAAATCAGAAAATTAGTCAGGTGTGGTAACATGTGCCTGTGGTTCCAGATACTTGGAAGGCTGAGGCAGAAGGATAGCCTGAGCCCAGCAGGTTGAGGCTGCGATGGTAGTGATCATGTCACTGCACTCCAGCCTGGGCAACAAAGCAAGAGTTTTTTTTTTCTGACTCAAAAAAAAAAAAAAAAAAGAAAACAACACACTGACAACAGCAAATGCAGTGAGTGTGAAGAACAACTAGGACACTTAACAGGCTACCTGTAGGAATGCTAAATTGTGCAGCCACTTCAGAAAACAATTTTGACTGGCTGTTTCATCCGAGTGAAACTAAAACCTATATACTCATAACACCCTTATAGCAGCTTCATTCGTAATTACTCCAAATTGGAAATGTCAGGGTCAAGGGAAAGCTTCTCCTTTTCGCCCTCTGAAGTTTCACTGAAAATTACTGATAAGAGGCATACACATTTATTCGACCACAGTTTTATGTGACATGAGAGCCTTCAGAGTAAAGACCCAAAGATAGAGTTAATTGTCGATTTTTATGCCTAGGTTCAACAAAAACTAGACAGCTGTATAGAAATATGACTGGACAAAAGGGTATAATATAATGTTAATTGAGTGGGGAAACCCAGCAAGGTCTTTCTGTTTAGCTCCATTTTGGCCTTTCTGAGCAGCATTCTTTCCTTCTGGGTACAGGGCAGTACCTACAATCAAAGTGGGTCAGATAATTTTGTTGTTGTTTTATTTTAAAGTTGTGGGGTATAAGTCAGGATTGGGTACCTAAGTGGTTTAGGAATAGGTGATGTTTTAGGCCTCCCTTTGGCCCTCACTTTGCCTGGATTAGGATCTGATACCTGTACTGATGTTATGTGCCCCACTCCTGGCAGTGTCCCGCTACCGCCAATCCCATTTTTGTAGTATTATGATAGGTGCCCTGGGTCCATTTATGAAAAATATGGAATGCTTCATGAGTTTGCAGGTTATCCTTGCACAGAGGCCATGCTAACCTTCTCTGTATAGTTGCAATTTTTAGTATATGTGATGCCGAAGTGAGCACCAGATTATTTATAGTCAGTTTTCACACAGAAAGGCAGAGGGAAGTTAGAGTAACACTTTTAGGTTTTATGGCTGACTATGGGAAAAGGTGGTTCTGGTTTCTATAAGTTGCCTTGGGGGAATAGGGATTCTAGTTTCTATGGTTAGCCTTAGGAGAAAATGGGAGTAAGAGACAGGAGGGCAGGAGAAGGTCAGAGGAAGAGTTTTGCTACTGAGGCTGTTTCTGAGGCCTTCATTTTGGGGTATTTTTTCTGAGTTCCAACAGAAACAATCCAAATATCCCTCAATTAGGGAATAAAAAACAAAAAAACTCAACTCTGGTATACCCACACAATACACTGAATCTCATATGCATTCAGTAAATGAAATCAGACTCCAAAGACTCCCTACTATATAATTCGATTCATAAGACATACTTTCAAAGATACCTACAAGACATAAAGTAGATTGAGAGGTAGCCAGGGGTTCGTGGTAGGCTTGACTACAAAGGGGAATGGAGAATTTCCTGGGATAATAAAAATGTTACATATATTGATTCTGGTAGTGATAATATGACTATATTCATTCATCAGAATTCACAGAACTATATACTAAAAAGAGTAAATTTTACTGTATGCAAATTATACCCTTCATTTTTAAAAAATGGAAAAAAGCATCTTTTTGTGAACTCCTATAACTTTTAGGACAGACCAAAGTCTTTCACATAATCTATTAGGTCCTATATTACATGGACTCCTTACCTTCTCCCTAACTCTAGCCTTCCTGAACTTTCTTTAATTCCTCTAGTGTAACCTGCTCCCTTCACCTCAGGGTCAACTCCTATTTATTCTTCTGGTCTAATCATCTAAATATCACCTCCTCATCAGGGCAGAAGGGGATCTCCTGGGACCGACTAGTCAAGGTCTCTGTGTCCTTTACCATATGCTTCCATACTACCTAGCATTTCCCTTTCAGAACTCATCACACCTTGATTACCTACTATCTATCAACTGTGCTGAATCATAAACCCCAAGAATGCTTCACTTCTATTATATTCAGTGTCATATTCCCAAACTGAGAAGAGTATTAGCACAGCAGTTCCCCCTTATCTGGGGTTTCAGTTACCCATGATACAGAACAATACGTTATTTTGAGAAACAGACACAGAAAGAAACCACATTCGTAAGTTTTATTACAGTAAATTGTCAATAATTATTCTATTTTATTATTAGTTTTTGTTTAACCCTTTGCACTCAGAGACATATCAAAGATCACCTACCAGCAATTCTATTGTACTTTTCTGCAAAACAGTGAAACAAATCACTTCATATTAAATAGTATAGTGTTGGAACCAATTCTTTTATTGTAATGTTATTTGGCTTATAACGGAATTTTGAACACTGAGGAATTTATGACCAAAAAAAATTTCTTTTTTTTGAGTTTGAGTCTCACTGTTGTCCAGGCTGGAATGCAATGGCATGCTCATGGCCATGGCAGCCTTGACCTGCTGGGCTCAGGTGATCCTTCCACCTCAGCCTTCCAAGTAAGCTAGAAGTACAGACGTGTACCACCACACCTGGCTAGTTTTTTTATTTATAGTAGAGACGAGGTCTCGCCAAGTTGTCCAGGTTGCTATCAAACCCCTGGGCTCAGGAAATTCTCTTGCCTCTACCTCCCAAAGTGCTGGGATTACAGGCATGAACCATCGCGTTCAGCAAAAAATCAAAATTTTATATCTTATATTTTTCTAACGTATGGTAATGTGTGAAACAGTCACTGACATGCATTGCAATTTCATTGACACATGTCGTGCAACAGTAATTTGTTTGATGTCTTCTACCTGATGCTTTTCTATTTGAGCAATGCAGTCTCGTTTTCTTCATCCCACATTAATATGTAATTTATTTTCCAGTCTGTGTACCATGAAAGCACTTCACACATTCTTTATGCAACACCAAGTGATAATGTTTTTATTTTTATTTTATTTAATTTTTTGAGAACCAAGGTCTCACCAAATTACCCAGACTGGTCTCAGGCAATCCTTTCACCTCTGCCTCTCAAAATGCTGGGATTATAGGGGTGAAACACTGTGCCTGGCCAGCTGATATTGTTTAACATATATTTCAGCATACAGTCCATCTCTTTATTTGCTATTTCATGTCATTTGAATGAAAACTTCAAGGAAACACACCCTTTTGAAAAATCTGCACTGGAGTAAGTTTGTCCTGAATAATCAACAGCAATTTCTTTATGTTCCGAGTCGTTTGCTAGATTTATTCTGTTCCCTCAGAGGAGACATCAAGTGCAAAGGGTTAAACTTTATTAAAGGTATGTATGTCTAAGAATAAACAGTATTAAAAAAATAGGATTTGGTACTTTCTGTGGTGTTAGATACACACTGGGGGTCATATCCCTGTGGCTAAGATAGGGAGGACAGCCCCATACGCTATTTGCTGAATAAATTGTGGTTTAAATTAGGCATTTTGTTAAGTAGCTTGCACTTTACTTTGAAACTCAAAATTCATCTTCTTCTATAAAGATATCAAACTTGAATAAGCTTTTAGAATAAAATTAATTTGTAAAATGGAGATTGTTACATTTATAAATAGATCTAATCCTACAAAATTAAGAAAAACGTAAAATGCTTTTCAAAATATAATAAATGAGGTTAAACAAAATCTGAAGTCTTTTAATAGTTAATGAACACATACCTTAACCGAAGACCAAAACTGTCGTTGAAAAAACAAATAAGGCCCAGAATTTTTATTTTCTAAGACACTAAATAAAAAAAGAAAAACACTATGATCAAATATTTTATATGTAGGTACCATATAATTCCTAGAAAAGAAGATTTTTTTCCTACAAGTAAAACAGATAAACAAAAGAATTAAGTAATTTTTAAAATTTTCAAACTATGAATTCATATTGTGAAGGATAATATATTTAAAATGCACTGGAAATTTATTCTGAGATGCTGAAGGAGAGAACAAAGGGTATTAATTGCTTTATTCTGCTTAAGGGAACAATTGTATTCCCCAGTCTCTTTGTGATACTGTGTACACTCTAGATAAAGTTTATACTTCAAGCTACCCTTAGTTTTTGCGAATTTTAGAAGGCTTCTCTGAAAAATAATGGCAAATATTATCTTGAATGTTCTTAAGATTTACTTACTTTTTGGGATATAAGGGCATAAATACATCATCATCTAAAGTTCTTCTCATTCTCAATAAAAGTGCCTTGAGGTATACCTAAAGAGTTAAAAGTAGATCACACATTTTAAGAACTATGATAATAAAAATAAACTATGTTCCAAATCATATAACTGAATATTGAATTTTGAGGGAACCATTTGCTCAAATTTTTTATTTTCCTCTTTGAACGTCCTAAAGTAATATTTACTTACCTATTAGTTCACTCCTCAAAAATTACCAAGCAATAAATCCTTAAACATTTTTTGATACCTTAATCTACGACATAAAGATTTAAGATCAGACACATAATCTGGTTCTTCTCAAAATGAGGTCAATGAAAATTCAACATTGATAAAGAGCACTCACCTTCTCAATGTTTTTTTGGTTTTTTTTTTTTGAGTTGGAGTCTCACTCTGTCACCCAGACTGGAGTGCAGTGGCTGCTCTCGGCCACTGCAGCCTCGACCTGCTGGGCTCCAGTGATCCTTCCACCTCAGCCTTCCAAGTAGCTGGAACTACAGGCGTGCGCTACCACGCCCGGCTAATTTTTAAATTTATTGCAGAGTTGAGGTCTTGCCAAGTTGCCCAGGCAGGTCTCGAACCCACGGGCTCAGGCAATCCACTCACCTCGGCCTCCCAAAGCACAGGATTACAGGCTGAGCCACCGAGCCCGGCTCAATGTTTCAATAGCTTATATGACTGTCCACTGAAGAAGAGCATCAACTTTAAGTTTGGAAACTAGCTGTAAAACAACATCTAACTGTCTTACAAGTGCTTGCACAGCTGTGGAGAAACGGGAATGCTTCTGGTGGGAATGTAAGCAAGTTCAACCTCTATGTAAGGCAGTGTGGTGATTTCTCAACGAACCCAATTGTTAACTATTTTACTTTAAACATTCTTCCACCCCAAAAGTACAGATCTTAGGGGGCATTTGATTAGCTGCATTGCAAATGAGGCTGTGGTAGTAAGAAATAGTAAAAATGCGAGGCTATCTACACTGGTAACATCTTCCTTTCATATAGACTTTTTTAAAATAGAAAACTATTATCTCAAATTGAATGTAATTCAGACTTTAAATAAGATTGCAGGCTGATTGGAATAACTACCCATTCTTTCAACTCTTGCTCATTTTCAATAGGAGGAGGGAAAATTACCTGTGTATTTTTATTTTCTGCATTCACTACTGAAGGATATCCATTTATTAATTTCAGGGTAATTCCAACCATTCTTGAAGTCTGTGTTGTAGAAAAAGGGTCCCACACATTTTCAGCAATCACTATTAAGAAAAAAATAGGACTGAGATACAGTAGTAAATTGTAGCTTACCTAAATCTTATGTCAAGCAATCCTCTAATTATTAATGCCAATCCTAATTTATATTTCTTCTTTCTCTACAATATAAGCTTCAGTATTCTTTTTCCTATCAACTGTGGGAATTTTGAGGGATAAGGATGTAGAGAGGGAATAAATTCCTTTTATTTTTGCTAATCAAGGAAAATTAAAATTAGGGAAAAAAGATTTCTGTATGGAGAAACGTTGTCTCAGTATCAAAAATGTAAAAAAAAAATTTTTTTTTTGACTTGGGAATACCACTCTGTCCCCAGGTTGGAGTACAGTGGAACAATCACAGCTCACTGCAGCCTCAACCTCCTGGACTCAGGCCAACCTCTTGCCTCAGCCTCCCAAGTAGCTAGGACTACAGGGGTACACCACACCTGACTAAATTTTTTTTTTTTTGAGTCGAAGTCTCACTCTGTCACCTAGGATGGAGTGCAGTGGCCCAATCACAGCTACCGCAGTCTCAACCTGCTAGGCTCTGGCAATTCTCCCGCCTCAGCCTTCCAAAGCAGCTGGAACTACAGGTGCACGCCACCATGTCTGGCTAATTTTTTTGATTTACTGTAGAGACAAGGTTTTGCCAAGTTGCCCAGGCTGGACTTTAACTCCTGGGCTCAGGCAATCCCCCTCCCTTTGCCTTCCAAAGTGCAAAGCCACCACGTCTAGCCTTCAAAACTTATTTCTAATATTTAAAACAGATTCCTTTATCAATAATTCTTCATCTTTTTTCAGAAACTGATGAAAGTATTAAAGTTGCTCCCCAGATGAATACACATCCTTCCTCAAACTAGTATTCAGTTTTGCTTCAGGTAGTCTTCAAATCTCTAAAACTCCAGGCCCACCCAAAACTGGTTTTCAAGTCCCAGGATGAGAACCCCTCACCTAGCCGAGCTCGGTGGCTCAGCCTGTAATCCCGCGCCTTTGGAAGGCTGAGGTGAGTGGATTGCCTGAACCCGCGGGTTCGACACCCGCCTGGGCAGCGAGACCTCATCTCTACAATAAATCAAAAAATCAGTCGGAGGGGACCCAAAGGGGTTGCCCCCCACAAGTTTTTTTAAAATAAAATAAAAACAGCTGAGTGCAGTGGCTCATACCTGTAATCTCAGCATTTTGGGACATGGAGGTGAAAGGATTGCTTGAGTCCAGGGGTTCAAGATCAGCCTGGGAAACATAGTGAGACCTTGTCTCTATAATAAATCAAAAAAATAGCTGGGTATGGTGGCGTGTGCCTGTAGTTTCAGCTACTTGGAAGACTAAGGTAGAAGGATCACCTGAACCCCAGCAGGTCCAGGTTACAGTGGCCGTGAGCATGCCACTGTACTCCAGCCTAGACTCTGACTCAAAAATTTTTTTAAAAAAGTTGTATATAAGCCGGGCTCGGTGGCTCAGCCTGTAATCCCACGCCTTTGGGAGGCTGAGGTGAGTGGATTGCCTGAGCCCGCGGGTTCGAGACCCACCTGGACAGTGAGACCTCATCTCTACAATAAATCAAAAAATCAGCTGGGCGTGGTAGTGCATGCCTGTAATTCCAGCTACTCGGAAGGCTGAGGCGGAAGGATCGCCGGAGCCCAGCAGGTCGAGGCTGCGGTGGCCGGGAGTGGCCACTGCACTCCAGTCTGGGCGACAGAGTGAGACTCCAACACAAAAAAAAAAAAAAAAAAAAGAACCCCTCACCTTCTAGCCATCTCTGGGCCAGGTGGTAACTATAATTAATGCAATGTCTACAAGGAAATATACTCTGAGTTTAAAACTGTCTTAAAAACTTGAGAAAGCCACTATGTCTCAACGCTCAATTCAGAAAACAGAAGACTTACCTGTTAGTTTAGGAAGAATCACCTTTTCCACAATGGTAGGGAGTAGTGCAACATCTACATCATCTTTTTCTTGTTCTCGTTCTTCACAACCATAAAACAGCAAAGATTCAAACCACAGCATGCTCTCAAAGTCACGACATTTTGCCTAAAAAAAATTTAAAAGGTTCCCCAAACATTTAAAATAGTGGCAATTTCTGCTGCCAGCTATGAACAGAGCAAAAGGAATTGGATTTAGCATTTGATGGTATATAACTACAAACTAGACAAAATATAATGGACTACACAGAAAGCACAGAACTATGACCTTTGAAAGAAAAGAATCAAAAGAGTTGAGCTGCTGGTTCAGGACAGCAGAATAGTCTTGCTAGATGGAGGGAACAGAAACTGAAGCTCAGAAAGGCTAAGACAGCTGGAAACTGTGATGTACAGGAGTGGGATATGCAGAAAAATATCTCCAAAATACACACAGCGTTGAACATTTGCTATCTACCAAGGCACCCATGCACAGGGTGAAACTCCGTAAGGTCTGGCAAAGAGCATCCAGGAACTACGGGCTGAAAGCTTCCCAGAGCTCATGTTTTTGTTTTTGTTTTTCCAGTTGTGCTTCCAGGGCTTCAAACTCAGCCCTATTTTCCTTATAGTTTACACATTCAGCACAGCTCATTTCAGTCATGTCTATAGCCCCACCTATATGTAACTTCCAACATCATATTGTAAACATCACCACTAGACATACACACTCAATTCTAGTCCCTCCCTTATATACCAGGACAACAGGTCCTTCTGCTTCTGCCTCCTAAATGTATCCATTTGTCGGGTCCTCCCAATGTCCATTACCACTGACCGAGGTCCTCCTTTCACACCTGCCTCACTGTGCTTTCCCAACAGATGAAGTTCCTCAAAGGACCAAGTTACTATTCATGTTTATATCCCAGTGTCACTAATTTGAGCTGAGAAAGGAATTATATATAAACTGAAGAGTAACAGATAGCTCTATTGGGAAGGAATGAAGCTTAAAAAGAAAAGATCATAAGGTTATATCCAGATACAATCTGTATTAATTACTTATAGCCCACAACCTATCTCCTCCGCAATATATTTTGCTTACGCGTACATCTCTAGCTTTGAGACAAAAATTACCCAGACATCAGGTTACAGTGCTTTCTAAAAGTGACAGAAGCCACCCACCTCAAGAGGAGTCCAAGTGAGGAGTTGCAGTCTTATGAGGGGGTTGAACAATTTTGGCAAACAAAGGCCAATGTAGGCATCCTTGTAGGACATGTAGTATTTTGAACGCCATGCTTCAAACTGTGATTTAATACAGTCGATTGAATAGAAACTTTCAAGGACATCTTCAAAAACCTTGCTGGATTCTTTTGAAATTCGATCTAAAAACAACAAAACCCCAGAGAGAACCATAACTTAATATGAAGTAGAAACAAAGAATTCAATATTTTCAGTGTTTTCTTGTAGCCTGAGTATCAAAATACAGTAGGCTCATTAACAAAGGGCTAATTGTTAATTGCAATTTAGAAGGATAAACAAACATGAGTTTAGTTTTCAATTTATCTATTATGTAAACTAATGTGCAGTCTCATTTTGCACAGTATGTACCATTTTGCACAATATGCACAATTTTGTTATATCTGTTTCCCTAATAACACAGCTCAAATTTCAATTACCCTATATTAACTGTGAGTAACTGCAAAAAGTGCAAACTTTGCTGCTAGCTTTTTAGTCCAGAAATCACTGTGCAAATAATAGCTGTACATGACACGATCAGTGACCAATCACATTATTCCTTTCAAAGTCTTTTGGTAATTATAAGTGACACAGTCAAGTATCAGCTGAATGGTTGCTAGGATCACTAAATGAAAGGGTTATTAAGGGAATAAGTAGGTCAGGTACGGTGGCTCACACCTATAATCCCAGCACTTTGGGAGACCGAGGTGAGAGAACTGCCTGAGCCCGCGGGTTCAAGACTAGCGTGGGAATTTGGCGAGATCTCATCTCTACAATAAATCAAAAAATTAGCCGGGCATGGTGGCACTTGTCTGTAGTTACAGCTACTTGAAGGCTGAGGCGGAAGGAAGCCTGACCCAGCAGGTTGAGGCTGTGGTGGCCAGGAGAGTGCCACTGCCCTCCAGCCTGGGTGACAGAGTGACACTCGCACTCAAAAAAAATTTTTAAAACAGGAGGAGGAATAAGCTATTCTTATGATGCCCCAGATGACTTGGGAAAGGAAATTTATAAAGGACAGATGAAGTCCTGAACACACAGCAATCAAATGCAGGGCATGAACCTTGGGTGGATCCTGGTTTGGAAAACACAAACAAAAACCACAAAATCCCTAAATAGTTTCTAAAGAGGTTTTTTGGGGGAATGCCCTAGAGTAAAATTAAATATAAACATAACATTAAGACATTGTAGTTAATTGTCTTAGTATTCTAATGGTACTGTGATTAGAAAAATATCTTCATTTTTAGGAAACACATTCTGAAATTTTTAGGGGTGAAGTATCACATCTCTTAGTTTCAAATGAATCAGCAACACACACACCTGTGTATAAAGAGATCAAGCAAACCTGGTGAAATGGTAAGCATTGTTCAATTTGAGTAACAGGTATTTAGGTGATCACTGCACTATTCTTTCACATTTTCTATATAGTTGGAAATGTTCACTATTTAAAAAGTGAAAGAAAAAGAAGCTTCATCAAGTAAATTACAATGGCAGGCAGTCAACAGAATGCTAAATTATTACAGTCAGCAGTGAGAAATAAAGACTTTTATTTGGGGATCCTTCAGGAAAGGCCTAGCACATAACAGTAATAGTTATTACTAATATAGTAATATAGTAATAACTATTCCTCTAGGTTGGAATTATTCATGACTCCACAAATCAAGGGTTTCCTTCAAGGCTGAGTGACTTCCTGCCGAGCTTTACCTTTCCAGACCAGACATGCTACCATGAGAGCTACTCTCAGGATTGGATACATTTTTTTAGTCACTTAAAGTTCTGTAATTCTTAAAAGTAACATTTTTATTATGCAAGTACTATACTCAGTAACTCTATGTCAAGGTATGACCTCTATTTTTGAGAATTCATCACGATATTCACAAATATAAACAGGTGCAAGTTTTTGCAATTAAGAAAAAAGTGTTAATGTCTGTTCTAATGCAGAAGCCACAACAATTCAAGTCATTTCATGGTACAAAGTACACCCAAGTAAAAACCAAACTGACAATGAATCTCATTTCCAAATAAATGTCTAACCTTTTTCCAGATTGAAATTAGTAATATCTGTAGAAGTTTCTTCGTCATCACTGGAAAGGCCTTCAAGGTGATCTGCCATCTTACCAGTTTGCTCTCTGGCTTGTCTACGACGAGTCCTAAACAACAAACATCAAGTTCCTAAACTAGATAAAAGCGATTCCCTCCATCCCCAAACAAACCAACAGCAAGCATTTTTTAGAATTACCTCCTGGCCTCCCGCTCTGCAATCCGACGTTTTGCATGCTCTTGATACAGTGCCCGATCACGTCCAAAGGAATCAAGATTTGGTGCCATCAGAGCTTTGTCTGTAAAATAACAATGGTTAAAATTAAAAGCCACCCTTCAACAATCTTGAGGAAAGAGTTTGCACAGAATAAGCCATTATGACAGACTGCTTGCTAATCTCAACAGCAGGATTCTGTAATAACTGGTAAATTGGGTAGGTCTTCAGAACAAATCTCAGAAATATTCTGCATTCCCATGAAAAGAAGTAGAAAAATTAGAAAAGTGATTTCTTTTAAAAGTTCAACAACCCTACACAAATGCAACTGAGCTTACTCACTATTTTTATGTCTTTTATGTCTAAGAAACAGGACTAGTTTATGCTATCATGATAACCAAAAAAATTAGAAATCTAAATTATTTGTGCAAAGGGAAAAATAATAGATTACATTTTTAAGGAAGAAGAACATAAACATCACATGTTAAATGATATGAAATGACAGCAAAGAAACACAGGTAGAAAGACATAAGAAAACACCTTTGTTGCAAGAATTTAGTAATTTATTCTGTCTTAATTTTGCTTTGTAGAAATGTGTTACCTATCATTTTTCAGAAAAAGTTAATAGACTGAAAACTGTATTTGAGTAAGAGCAATGTGCACCTTCTCAAATACTACTTTTGCACAGCATACTTGCCTTATTTTTTAGAAAACTTTCTAGGGTAATTTTCTACATTTATTCTTCTATTTAAATTTCTATTTCAGTTACCATTTTTTAGTTTTTAAGAGATGGTTCTTGCTCTTATAGTATTCTGCTTCTATAGCATTCTATACTGATGTTGAGTAGGATCTCTTCTACTATATCCCTGATGATATCAATTAAGTTTTAAAGTTGTAACCAGTATTGTCTGTTTCCTTAGTCCCCTTGGTTCTATTGTTGTGTTGGTCTATGATGATCACTAACTGCCTGTTCACCTTGGAAGCTCAAAGTGCTTAAGAGTTGTCTAAGAGAGGCATCGCCATTGGATCACTTGGTAGAAAGTCAATTCTTCTGTTGGAGACTCCCAGATGTTAGTAACTCAGGGTCTTTACAATGGACCTATTCTCTTTTGTCAGAAAAGATTTCAGTAATCTCTTGTTAAGTAGAAGAGGGGGTTGGGGAAACATCTGTCTGCTTTCCTTCATTTCTACATTTTAGTTCCACACTATAAAGATCTTCTGGAAAATATACAATAGTAATGGGAAGCAAATAACCCAAGGGATTGGGCAAGGGGGGGAGATCACATGCAAGATGAAAGACATCTATTTAAGACTTGTGCATATTTTTTCCCTGATATTAGAGGTATGTCACCAAAATCAGCAAAAGGAAAATAAAACCAAAAATTAGCTCTTACTGCAGAGTACCCTAACTATTTAGACACTATTTTTAAAAGTTGACATTTTTACTGAGTATTCCATTCATATTTCAGAATAGTTCTGCAATTAGGAAGAAGGTGTGTTTGAGAGTACACTCATTATAATGAAAGATTACTACAGTAACTAAGATGCCCCAGCCCTACCTCAACTGTGAGCTCAAACACACCCTCATCGAATTAGCTAAAATATACCCAACTACAGAAATAACTCCTGACTCTTTAAGCATTATCCTTCACTAAATAAATTTTTAAAAGACTATTCATTACTATATAGATAAAGCACTGTTTCATTTATAGGTTTTTATAGAATAGTATTTTTTTTTATAGAATAGTATATTGGGGGAGATTATGTGAGCATAGATGACTCAAGTGACAGCTTCCATTTCTGTAAAAATTATACACAGTAATTGCAGAGTAAGTGCTTATAGATCTAAATAGATAGAATTAAACTATTCTGTGCTTCTTTTAAAAACAGATCAGGCCAGGCAAGGTGGGTCATGCTTGCAATCCCAGCACTTTGGGAGGCTGAGGCATGAGGACTGAGTTGGGAGTCCAGCAGGTTGAGGCTGTGATAGCCATGAGTGTGCCACTGTACTCTACCCTGGGCGATAGAGTGAGACTGACTGAAAAAAACAAACAATCAAAAAAAAAACCAAAAAACAGATCGGGTCGGTTGTGGCAGCTCTTACCTATAATCCCAGTACTCTGGGAGGCAGGGACAAGAGGATCACTTGAGCCCAGGAGTTTGAGACCAGCCTGCACAACATAGCGAGACCTCATCTCTACAGAAAAATAAAAAAATTAAGCCAGGTGTGGTGGCATGTACCTGCAGTCCCAGCTACTTGAAAGTCTGAGATGAAAAGATCACCTGAGCCCAGGAGGTCAAAAGCAGCAGTGAGCCATGATAATGCCACATTGTTCTCCAGTCTGGTACAGAGAGAGACCCCAACTCAAAAAAAAAATCAGAAAATGAATTGATTCTTCGGTATCTTTGGCAATTAATGTATACTTCCTCTAAGACAATATTTTTCACTTTCTCATTATCTTTCAGTTTCTTCCCAATTTTCAATCTAATTAACATATATAATTCAGCTCTTCCTTCAAATAACAAATAGCTCCATATTCTGAAGGACAAACTATAGGTGGGAAAAGATATTTGGTGAAATGTGCTCACACAAACTATCTAACTTCAAATAAAATTACTTTCTTTCGTAGTGTAATGGTTACCTGTAATCTGTCCCACAAATCTGGTTATGCCTGAATCAAAAGTGATCTGAGGGGGATGCATTATTCATTCAGGTGGCCAATGCCAATAATTCAATTTAAACTTGTGTGGCAAAAACAAAAGGTCAAAGCCATTTATATGGCTCACAGATGAGTCTGCCTCAACCATGAGGGCTGTATTACAATCTCTTTATGACTCTCCAAAACCTACTTGACACAGAAGAGGATGTTTTCTCAGGGATCAAATGTCTCTCTGACTTAGAGGACACCTTGGATGGCAAAGCATTGCCTTCAGAAAAAAATAACACTACAACCCTTTGCATTTGACCACCTAGAGTCATTATTTAACATGCAGATTTCTGGACATGGAAGATCTAGTAAGAATCACTATGCATAGGACCAGGAAATCTGCATTTTAAATGAGTATCAGGTAACCAAGATGCACATTTTCATTCAAGAAATGCTGACACAGATAACAAAATCCACACGGAATCCACATTAGGAAATTTCCTAGTAGGGCACTCATAAATATGGAGGGGAATGAAAAAAATGAAATTAAAAGGCTTAAAACATCTAAAGAATCTCAGCTAAACTATTTAACAAGAGGTTTCCAATTAACTCTGGTTTTCCATAACTCTTACCATAATGAAAAATAAATTCATTCTCTACATTTTTACACAAAATTTCAATAATTGTATGCATCAACTAACTTTCTAAAAAACCCATTATATGAAACAAACTAGAAGAAACATTTAAAAAGCAAATACAAAAAAAACTTTTCTTTACCCAAAGGGTGAAGTTCAAAACTCCCAATCTGGAGTTGTGTCACTTGCTATGTAATACAGTTTCCCTATGCCTCCTCACAAAATGTCTCAGTTCCCAAATGCAAAATCTTTTATTGTGATCAACGACAGTATTTGTATTGGTGTTATGGACAGGATGAAAATAGGGGAAAAGAGTCAATTAGGGTCAAACAGATAGTGGTTTTAAGATAAAATACCGATAATATCTTTTCAATACTCTAAAGGAGAATAAGAAAATATGCCCAAAGAAGAATAAGGTTGATAGAGTATCATCACATTTTTGAGCTCCTTTGTGAAGTTATTTTCTTAACACAATTCAAGTACATGCTTTAAATCTACCTGACACAAGAGCAAGAAAACTTGTTTCTTAAAAAAAAAACAGCTCTGAAGTCTCTAATTTTCAATTAGACTGCACTAAGTAAACAAGGTTGTTTAATGAATAATAAAAACCTTCAAGATGGACTGACTTGAATGGCTTGAAAACTCCGAAGATTCATCTTTAATATCATCTTGTCGTCTTTGGACAAGGCGGGAAGCTCGCTGTTTGTACAGCTGATGTATTGCTGATTCAAGTTCATTAATCAGTGGCACCTGTAAAAATACAACACACTCCGTAACACCAAACTCTTCAGCTGCTTACTTATTTGAGGGTTCCATACTATTTCCGGATTTCTGAAAAAGTACCCTCTCTATGGACAGAATAATCATGAATCCCCAATGGCACACAAATTGCAATTCATCTTTACAATGTTTGGGAAACATCATTCTTCTTTTAGTCCAAGCATGGAGTTATAACGTCCAGTGCCTAGCTATTGGAGCAAAAGTTTGGTTAAGAAATACAACATTTCAATATTAATACAGAGAGCAAATAAAGAAATGTCAAAAATTTGAGTGCTTTTTCTTCAGGGAATATTTAAGTACTTAGAAAGACTTTTTAATGCCTATTTTTAATTTTATGACAGCAAGATCTGCATTGCAATTTTTGTACTTTAAAGTAAACCATTATCACTGTGCAATACCAGGAAAAAAAATGCAATGGTTCTATGAGTAGAATTTGCTATGTGCCCCATTATGGACATTTAAGTTGCTCTGCCACTCACATATACCAAGTCCTTTATAGTAATCGATTAAACTATTTTGCAGCTTTTTTACACGTACTAAAAGTAAATAAAATAATTACTGGGGCAAATTAAAATTCTATCTGTCACTAGCCTATGTGAAATAATGTAGTTCAAACTTAGGAAGTGCTTCTCTTCCTATCAAATGTTTAAATTTTTCCATATTTTATAATAAAATTAGTTATTAGTTAGAATTGTCATCTTACAAAGTCAATAAATTTTTCCAGATTAATATCCATAACTAAAGTATTTACTTGTTTCATACAGAATACAAAAGCTTGTAGAACATGAAACCTAATTTAAAAAAAAAAAGACAACTTTCTCTTAACACTTAAAACTTTCACAAAACACTAGTGACCACTACACATACCTGAGGAAACCAGAAATTCTAGTTTCCTGATGGTTAGTGCAAATGGAAAACACATTATTTAGAGTTTGGGAACACTGGCACCAGTGTTACAGCAGCTTCCTGAACTGAACAGACTGCAAATGGAAAATAAAAAAAGGCAGGTGGAATACAAAGATGTTTGTAATAAAAGCAATTTTATCAACTTGCATGATTCTGCTGCAAAATTAGCAAATGTTCACAGAAAGGGTAGAACTGATAGAAAGATTAGTTTAATATGCTAACCAGGAGCAACAATGCCCCCAAATCTGCAATGATTACCCTTTACAGTCAAGTCCAGAGACTATTGCTAAAATTTACTATAATTTGGTTTTAGCAATGACTGCCATATCACTGTGACTTACACTTCCCCACTCCCTCATTAAAAATATATATATATTTTTTTTAAAATGCAGGACTAAAGACAAATGAATCCAAGATACATTCTCTTAGTTCAGAACATTGTTAACCTCCCTCTCTACTGTAAGAGCTGCACACCTAAGCTAGCATCATACAGAATTTAATTTAATTTGCCAATTTATGGCTAAAATTCTGAATATGTAATTTTTCTCTTTAGGCAATTTAAATGCCTTTTAACAAAGCCCAGATAAAAATTCTACAAGAATAAAAATTCTAAAAACATTTTCAGCTCTCACTCAACTTTCTTAACAATACTGATCAATCTTAAGAGTCTGCACCAAGCCGGGCTCAGTGGCTCAGCCTGTAACCCTGTGCCTTTGGGAGGCTGAGGTGAGTGGATTGCCTGAGTCCACAGGTTCGAGACCCACCTGGGCAGCAAGACCTCATCTCTACAATAAATCAAAAAATCAGCCGGGCGTGGTAGCGCATGCCTGTAATTCCGGCTACTTGGAAGGCTGAGGCGGAAGAATCGCCGGAGCCCAGCAGGTTAAGGCTGCGGTGGCCACTCCCGGCCACCGCACTCCAGTCTGGGCGACAGAGTGAGACTCCAACTCAAAAAAAGAGTCACCAGTCGGGCTGGGTGGCTCAGGCTGTAATCCCGCGCCTTGGGAGGTGGTGTGTGGATTCCCTGATCCCACGGGTTCGAGACCCGCCTGGGCAACTTGGCGAGACCTCATCTCTACAATAAATTAAAAAAATTAGCCGGGCGTGGTAGTGCACACCTGTAGTTCCAGCTACTTGGAAGGCTGAGGTGGAAGGATTGCCGGAGCCCAGCAGGTTGAGGCTGCAGTGGCCGGGAGCGGCCACTGCATTCCAGTCTGGGCCACAGAGTGAGACTCCAACTCAAAAAAAAAAAAAGAGTCTGCACCACGACAGTTTCTTTACCCTCTCCAAACTCAAAAATTGTTATTGACTATTATTATCTTAGGACCAAATTTAATGCAAAGAACACAAGAACAAGGATGATTATAGGGAAACAAAAGTTAGAAAAATTTACAAATATTTAAAATCTAAGTTCAAAAAACATTTAAACCTTTATAATGAAAGAGGCAAAAGCAAAGAAATCTATCTTTTTATGGTCCTGTTATAAAGTATTTTTATAGTTTAATAACTACAATAAAAACTAACATAAAAAGTAAATCTATTCAATAATTCCTATATATTTCCAAGATAACAATTTTTTATATTATCAACTCAGCAGCACTCTTGATAAAACTGAATGCATATGAAGATATCAGAATGAAATATAACACTCATTTTTAAAAGAGGGCATACCTTCCTCTTTTAATTAAAATGTAGTCGCTATATAAGGTTTAAGATCTGATCTAATAACGTCCAAGTGAATATAGCCATATGAGCATAAACTGAAGTGTAGACTTCTCTAGCGACAAGATGATCAAGAAGAGAGGAAGTATACTAACAATTCAAAAATTAAAAACTAGCCAGGCTCGGTGGCTCAGTCTGTAATTCCGTGCTTTGGGAGGCTGAGGTAAGTGGATTGCCTGAGCCCACAGGTTTAAGACCCGCCTAAGCAACTTGGCGAGCCCTCATCTCTACAATAAATAAAAAATTAGGCAGGCATGGTAGCGTGCGCCTGTAGTTCCAGCTACTTGAAAGGCTGAGGCAGAAGGATCGCTGGAGTCCAGCAGGTCGAGGCTGCAGTGGCTGGGAGCGCACTCCAGTCTGGGTGACAGAGTGAGACTCCAACTCAAAAAAAAAAAATAAAAAATAAAAATTAAAACCTATATGAACTAGGTGTCCTACTATTTTTAAAAATTAAACAGTGGTATGATCTAGCTGTTATTACCATCAAAAATGTTAGGGTTAATTGCATTTGCAATTAAGAGTGTCTTAATTTACTCAAGTAAGTTCCAAAGTGAAGGCTCAGATACTTCAAGAAGTAGCTCCCCAGGGACAAATTCACAAAGTATAGTTTAAGAAAAAAAGATCCTTGCCAGGTGCAGTGGCTCATGATTGTAATCCCAGCACTATGGGAGGCTGAGATGAGGACTGCCTGAGCCCAGGGTTTTGAGACCAGCCTGCGCAACTTGGAGAGACCCCATCTTTACAGTAAATCAACAAATGATCCAGGTATGGTGGTGTGCGCATGAAGTTTCAGTTACTTAGAAGGCTGAGGTGGAAGGATGGACTGAGCCCAGCAGGTCGAGATTGTGGTGGTCTTTAGCACGCCACTGCACTCCTGCCTGATAACAGAGTGAGACGCTGATTTAAAAAAAAAAAAATCCTTTCTCTAGTCACAAAGGCTATGAGACTAGCTCCCACCGTGCACACGAGGCTTAGAAGGGCTTTACCAGTAGGAAGGATACAACTACACAACTGTCACTCTGACACCTACGCTCCCCTTCCAAGCTTAACTCCAGCACCCTGAACAGAGGAATACAGTCAAGCCCATGCTTCTTCCCCACCCTAAGCAACTGAAATGCCACAAATGATGTCATAATTCAGACTGTAACTGCTTCTCCAGAAAGCAGGTGATATTGGACAAAACATGATAAATCCTACAGAGAGGACATAATGAATGCTGTCTCATCCTGGATCTGACCACAGACTGACTGGAACCATTAAGAATTATCAGGAAAACAGCCTGGCAGTGTTCTTTTGGTAGCCATTGGTTTTAGGGTATTGAAGTAATTGACCGAGATATTAAAAGTTAAAGTTCTCATTTAACACTATATGCTCACAGAGTATATGCTATTCTGCACAGTCACTGATAAGGGGAAATATGCCTTCAATCCAAAGTTCAGAGACAAAATATTTAAGGACTATGATTTTAATTTTTTTAAAAGATAAGGCCACAAAGTCCACGAATGCTTATAAACCAGTGCATCAATCAATATATTTATCTTAGAAAAGAAAGATCAATTAGGAGGTAACTTGAAAAATTAACTGCATACACCTAATTTTTTAGAAATGCGAACAATAAATGGAATGCAAAAAATGGTGCCAATTGACTATCATATTGAAAAAGAAAATTTGGAAGAAATGAGACCTTAAAAAAAATGATGTCCAATGAACGTTTTCTGAAATGAAGAAAGCATAGGTTTATTTAGATTAAAAAAAATTAGCAGCAATGGTGACCCAATCATCCAGGGTAAAAAAAAAAAAACTAATAAATTTTTGCAATTTTATGCCAATTTAGAATTACTTGCAGAAAATAAGTTTTAAGAAATTCCACCAGATGAGTCCTTTATATACTAGTAATTCAGCATAGGCCAATAATCTACCATTAAATTCAGGTAAGACTCACCAAAGTCTTATTTAAGTGTGCTTTAAGGTATCTTTTTTTTGAGTTTTCAGCAAAGGTATTATATGCCCCAAGACATAATGCCACAATGAAGTGAAGAAAAATTAAGCATGACTTTTCATCACTTCTAAAGCTGAATTCAATGGGTATTTTCTGGGAATTATAGAATGTTCTACACAAGGCCATCTACACCTCCCTAATTTTGCCTTATTCAAAGAGATTAATATTTTTGCATTCTTACCTTTTCACTGAAACACTCAAGCAAGTCTTGGACATACCCTCGCATTTCTTGCAAAAATTTATACCGTTCACCAATACCCCCAGAAGACCCTTCTAATCTTTCAATAGCCCTGGTAGAGTCCACTCGGCTTTGCAGGTGTTTCTCATGCTGCTGTCGATTTGTTTTGTGCAATTCTTTCATGGAGTCCAACCTTAAGAACACAAAAGGATAAATATAACACATTTACATCCAAAAGTCTATGATGTCAGGACTCTTGCAATATTATAATAATGCATTTAGTTCTGCTATTAGAACATAAAAATATTTGGAATGGCATCTTTTCATCTGTACTGCTTTTTTTCCCCAAAAAAAAAAAAAGGCAGTTTATAGACTTCATATAAAATTATTTGGTGGGCTAAACCAAAATTTCACTGTTTTGCTTTCCCCCCACAGCTTGACTACACTTTTTTCAGAGTCCAAGAGGTACAAACTCAGAACTGTCTTCAACAAGATCATGGAGTGGTATTTTTTTTTATAACGTTTCGAGTCTTCCACAGAAGTAATCCAAGAAGGTAGCAGAACAAAGTATGGAGTCATCTTCTGTTTAGCTTTTGAAGATGGGCCAGTGAATCTTCTTTGCCGACATTCTGCATCTGCTACCCCAGAGTATGTGCTGCCTGAGGGAACAGAAAGCTAGAGGGACAGGTCTTTAAGAAGTTGATCTGCCCTACCTGTCTTTAAGCTGTTTCTTTACCAAATCAATAGTAACGGGAGTCATCTCATTACTGGGAGTTTTGAAAGGGACTGTATTATCTGTTTTTTGAGATTTGGCATCTGAAGATCCATAGGTCGTATAACTATAAGGAATGCCATAGGATGAACCATAAGGCATTGTCTGGTAAGTGTTCTGGTAGTACATATTCACTTCAGTGGGCTGACTTGCTTGAACCTAGAAAAGAAATGGGATATGAATGAAAACCAGTAGCTAATGCCTTTAGAGCTATTAAAAAAAAAAAAAAATCCATGGCAAACATTGTAACAATTTTCCAAACAGCATGTAATTAAAAGAAACAACTGGAGAATTCTTCAAAATCAAAAAGTAGTGTTGGATGAATGTTCTATGTCTTGATAGAATCACTGAATTTATTTCTAATAATTTTCAGAACAACAGATTACCAGAAAAGTTTAGAGTTGGAAGACCACCATTTCATCAATCAGAGGATAAATGACTTTTTAATGGTCACAGAATAAATGGGCAACCAACAATTATAATCTAAGACACCCAAAGATTTTACCTATTATACCGTTTAGTTAACACTGGCCAAAGGCATGCATATTCTACCTCAAAACATTTTTAACAAAAGTAATTTACATTTATGCAATTTTTCCCACTGTATTACTTACTTATAAGAAACAAACTGTTATAACTATTTGAGAAGATGTTTTTCACCTATCTAAAGTTTTGCATTACTGAGAAACTCATCTTCTTCAAGATAATATTTAAAATATTAAAATAAGTTATATAGGAAAGAAACATTCTATCTAAAGCAATGGATCTCAAATTTTAGTGTGCCTCAGAATCACCTGGAAGATTTGTTAAACATAGATTGTCTACTGCCCCCAGAGTTTAGGTCACTGTGGGGCAAAACCTGCATTTCTAACAAGTTCCCAGGTGAAGGTTAATGCTGCTAGTTGAAGGATCACTTTGAGAAACTCTGATCTAAGAAAAATTCTTCAGTCATTCCGACTGCAAAATGCGAAATATAATGCAGTTTCTTCCAGGCCGGGCTCTATGGCTCACGCCTATAATCCCAGCACTTTGGGAGGCCGAGGTGAGAGGATTCCCTGAGCCCACAGGTTCAAGACTAGCCTGGGCAACTTGGTGAGACCTCATCTCTATAATAAATCAAAAAATTAGCCAGGCATGGTGGCACGTGCCTGTGGTTCCAGATACCTAGAAGGCTGAGGCAAAAGGATCGCCTGAGCCCAGCAGCTCAAGGCTGTGGTAGCCGTGAGCATGCCACTGCACTCTAGCCTGGGCGACAGAGTGAGCAATTCGAATGAATTATTTTTAAATAAAATGACTTATTTTATTTCAGAGTAAATTAAGTCTAAAAGTCACTAAGGTAACAAAAAAGTATAATGACAACATATATAGGAAAGAGTGGAATGGGGGGAAAAGGAGAACCCTCCAAAGCAGTTTCATTTTAGCTGTAATTTTTTTTTCATTTTTAAGAAATAAAAGTAATGAAACTAATTACTATGCTAAAAAAATTAATAAAAATATGAACAATTTCATGACCCTAAAAAAGCACTATTTGATTCAAATAAGTAAATAATTTTTTAAAAAACCCTATATAGGCCAGGTACAGTGGTTCACACCTGTTATCTCAGCACTTTGGGAGGCCAAGGGAGGACTGCTTGAGCCCAGGAGTTCGAGACCAAAAGTAGTCGGGCATGGAGGCAAGCACCTATAGTCCCAGCTACTGGGAGGCCAAGGCAGAAGGATTGCCTGAGCCCAGAAGGTTGAGGCTGCAGTGAGCTGTGATCATGCCACTGCACTCCAGCCTGGACAACAGAGTGAGGCTCTGACTCAATAACGATAATGATAATAAAATCCTATGGATATGTATAACTTCATGTGATTTTTTTGATTACATTACTTGAATGCATGACAAAGATTCAATTATGGTATGTGTTTTTACTTTAACAAAACAAAGACGACTTTAAAAATCTACCTTTTTATTTTTGAAGTGTAATACTTTAGTTCTTACCTGAGGAATATTAATTCCTTTCCTTATCTGCTCCTGTTCCCATCGGCTGAGCTCTTCATCTTGTTCTCCAGTTACTAAAGCATCATCATCACTCCCCTCAATACCTGTAACCATGACAACAAAGCAACATTATTACTCCCCTCAACACCTGCAGCCATGAGCATACCTCCAAAATGCAGAGGGAAGAGATGCTATCCCAATGTTTCAAAAAAATGGAACAAAACTATTAACTCAATCTTACTAAAATGTCTATTATGATCGCCTTTCTTATTTGATACTCCTAACTTTCCCTGATAAAGACAGTATTAATGGAATAGTCAAAATCTTAGATTGGCTTCTTAATCTGTGTAAGTCTGATATAAACTTACAAAGGGGAGAACAAAGTCTAATGCCTCCTAAGAATACTGAATGATGTAAATTTATGCTTAGCACAATACTGGCCATACAAAAAGTAACACTGTAATAAATGTTGGTTATCATAATCACTTTCAAAAATTCCAATTAGATCCCTGAATTCTGCCAAGTGCAGTGGCTAATGCCTGTAATCCCAGCAGATTGGGAGATGGAGGTAAGAGCACTGTCTCAGTCCAGGGGTTCAGGACCAGCCTAAGCAACTTAACAAGACCTCGTCTCTACAATAAATCAAAAAATTAGCTGGGCGTGGTGGCACACGCCTGTGGTTCCAGCTACTTGGAAGGCTGAGACGGAAGGATCACCTGAGCCCAGCAGGTCAAGGCTCCAGTAGCCGTGAACATGCCACTGCACTCCAGCCTGGGCAATAGAGTGAGACTCCAACTCTTAAAAAAAAAAAAAAAAAAAAAGACACCTGAAGCAAGAACAGTTCTTCGACATAAAATGTTTAAGTATAAATACTTTTTATTCAACTATAATATCAAATCACATTTAACAGCAATGCAATGGACTGACTTAATTAAGTCAAGTTACCTATTTCCTCGGCAATTTTTTGTCTTTGTGACTTCTCTTTAACAGAAAAAACTATACGGCGTTTTTCATCATCATCTTCATCATCACTGGCATCATTCTCATCTTCTCTAACAAGGCGGCCTTTACCAGGCTCATTATCATGAGGAGTGAAATCTCCCAATTCCCGGGCCATCTGACGTTTTTTCCTGGCAGCATGTATAAAAGCTGCATCTGGAATTTCACCTGGAAACAAATGGTAAGAATTATAAAATTTTGGCAGTATCAGAATATGAAATTTTGGCCAGGCACAGTGGCTCACGTCTATAATCCCAGCACTTTGGGAGGCTGAGGTGAGGGAAATGCCTGAAACCACAGGTTCAAGACCAGCCTGGGCAACTTGATGAGACTTCATCTCTATGATAAAAAAAAAATTAGCCAGGCATGGCGGCGCATGCCTGTAGTTCCAGCTACTGGGAAGGCTGAGACAGAAGGATCACTGAGCCCAGCAGGTTGAGACTGTGATGACCATGAGTGTACCCCTGTACCCCAGCCTGGGCGACAAGAGAGAGATTCCAACTCAAAAAAAAAAAAAAAAAGAAATATGAAATTTCTATTTTCTTGAAAATATGAAGGGTAAAATATTCCAAGGTAGCCATATCACAGTGATGGTTCAGCTGCTGGCATCATCTTCTCAAATTGTGTCAGCAAATCAGATGATTTATTTATAAATAAAATGACTTATTTTATTTCAGAGTAAATGAAGTCTAAAAGTCACTAAGGAAACTAAAAAGTATAATGACAATATATATATAGGAAAGAGTGGGATGGGGAAAAAAGCAGTTTTATTTTAGCTATAATTTTTTTTTCGTTTTTAAGAAATAAAAGTAATGAAACTAATTACTACACTAAAAAAAAATTAATAAAAGTATGTACAATTTCATGATCCTAAAAAAGCACTATTTGATTGAAAGCACATTTCTCTTACACATAGCTGTTAACCGCAATCATATTGAATATATAATTTTGCACCTGATTATTCTTTGTTAATCATAATAAGCTTTTCTCCATGCTGCTGTCCTACATAAACACAATATTTAATGGCTTAATAACACTCCTTGAACAAAGCATAATCTACTATTCAATCAAATTATTTGGTCTTTTACCTACAGCAAAAATTAATGCCTCACTACTTGCCTAATTATTATTTTAATAACTACATAATATCCTATCAAGTAAATGTACTGTAATTTACTAAGCCTTTCCCCTCCTGAAAGACATTTTTTTTCTAAATGTCACTCATTGCAAATAATGTTGCAACAAAAACATTATTTCCTTAGGATAAATTTCTAAATACAAATTATAGGGTCAAGGGTAGAACATTTTGAAATCTATTGATTCATACTGTCAAATAGCTTCCCCTAAGAACTATACCAATTAGACTGCCACTAGTGACATACAAATAAAATTTATCACAACTTTTCCAGCCCAGGGTAGCATTTAAGTTTTGTAAACATTAACGGGAATTAAATGGTACCTCTCAGAGTTTAAATTTGGCTACTAAGAACCTGTTTATTTAAAAGTTAATCAGGGCCAGGTTCAGTGGCTCAGCCTGTAATCCCAGCACTTTGGGAGACCAAGGCGAGTGGATTGCCTGAGCCTGCAGGTTTGAGACCAGCCCAGGCAACTTGGCGACACCTGTCTCTACAATAAGTCAAAGAGCAGCCGGGCGTGGTAGCATGAGCCTGTAGTTCCAGCTACTTGGAAGGCTGAGGTGGATGGATTGCCAGAGCCCAGCAGGTTGATTCTGGGGTGGCCGTGACACTCCAGCCTGGGCGATGGAGTGAGACTCCAACTCAAAAAAAAAAAAAGCTAATTAGCCACTGGACAGATGTGCAAATGATTTTCTAGAGAAAAGTAAGAAGGAAGCAAGTATGGACATAAAACTAACAGCAATTAGTTTTGCTTTTAGAAGTTGTTCTGAAAAAGCTACGTATTCTTTATATTTCCATTTACTTCAAGATCCATTTACTTTAAAAATAAAACTGCCTATTTATGAATAAACTTGGGAAAGTTAGGAAAACTTCTATTTCTCCCATTTTCTATATTCAAATGGTACACCCTGGCTTCAAGCACAGGTGTCATAATAAGAAACACCACTTAGCTAACTCCTTAATAATCAGCTTTAAAGACAGTCCATTCTTGAGGGCTTAGTTCAGTTCTGAGAAATATTTTTTAGTACACACCTGGACGGAGAACATTCAAAGAAGATAAAGCATTTGAAAAAGCTCCACCAGCCTTTGGCTTTTCTTCCTCCTTTTCACTTTCCATGTCCATTTCATCTTCACCATGTTCACTGATGATAAGTCCATCTTCTTGATTTGTATCCTTAATATGTCCTGTTTTGTCCAAAGGATGTTCATCTAAATTTTTGAAGAGTAATTAAAATAGACTTTAAATAAAATTCACAAATTAAGGAGGCACTTTTTACTCAATTATGGGCCCAATCCAGTAAACCTTGAACTATTCTAATAGTTTATAGAAAATTCAGAACTCTGAATCATGAATATGAGCTGGCATAATAGACATGATTAGGTAAAAAGTATACAAAGGACGCAAAGATGCATTTGAGGCACTACTCAATCCCACCTGTAGTTAATTTTATCAAAATTTCAGTAATTTATCAGCATTAATGGTTTCTTCCTCTAAACTCCCACAAGTAACTGCTAGTACTTCTTTTAAGCATTACTACATTTTACATATCAGTACTTCATTAAAACTTAAGCCTATTCAAGGCAACATTCTGTTAAATACAAAATACAGCCAGGCGCAGTGGCTCACACCTGTAATCCTAGCATTTTGGGAGGCTGAGGTGAGAGGAATGCTGTAGACCAGAGTTGGAGACCAGCCTGAGGAACTTGTCAAGACTGTCTCTCTACAATAAATTAATGAAAGAGAACAAAGTGCTATGACTCAATGTTTAAGAGTGGACTTCTGACTGAAGCAGAGATAACCTAATACTCTTTCTGGGAATCTGGAATCAGGACAGAGACAAGTTAGAGACTAAGGTGACATTAAGAACAATCATATGTAAACTAGGAAGGGAGCTGATCAGTGGTCACTTTCTGCCACTTGGACTGAGAAGACGGCACTCTAATTCTTAGTTCTAGTCCATTCCTGAGGCCTGTTGCAAAACTGCTTTCCTGACGTTGGTGTCCAGTTTATCTTTATGATAAACTGCTCTTAGTTTACATTACTTATAATTATATATAGTACTATTACAGCCTCCATCCCAGGCAAAATTAAGAAAAATCAGTGTTTTCAACTTAAAGTGCTGAACCCGGTAATGCTCACAACAGGCACAATGAATACAATGAAAGAGTAAAACAAAAGTTTATTCCAAATATGAAAGATACTCTTCTGTTGTTCCCCTAGCATGTTCTCTTTCTAAACACTGCTTCAAAACTTCTCCCTTCTTCTCAAACCATATTGTACTGTATTTCCTTATATAACAGTTTCAGGCTGGACTCGGTGGCTCAGCCTGTAATCCCAGCACTTTGGGAGGCCGAGGTAAGTGGACTGCCTGAGCCCACAGGTTTGAGACCCACCTGGGCAACTTGGTGAGCCCTTGTCTCTACAATAAATCAAAAAAATTAGCTGGGCCTGGTAGGACACGCCTGTAGTTCCGGCTACTTGGAAGGCTGAGGCGGAAGGATCTCCAGAGTCCAGCAGGTCGAGGCTGCAGTGGCCAGAAATGTGCCACAGTACTCCAGTCTGGGCAACAGAGTGAGAGTCCAACTCAAAAAAACCCAAAAAACTGTTCCAGATATAATATCCCTTCCTTCTTTTTAATCCTTTGCACTTGGAGTCATCTCATGGATCACCTACCAGCAACTCAACCATACTTTTTCGCGAAATAGTGAAAAACAAATCACGTCATATTAAATAGTATAGCATTTGGATCAACGATATTATTGTAATGATATTTGGCTTAAAATGGAATTCTGGACATTAAGAAACTTAATTATGACTAAATAATCAAAATTTTATATCTTATAATTTTCTAATATGTGGTAACATGTTAAACAGTCACCAACATGCATTGCAGGTACAATGATAGATGTTATGCAATAGTAACTTGTTTGATATTTTTTCCACCTGCTGTTTTTTCTATTCGAGCAGACAATGCAGTCTCATTTTCTTCCTCCCATATTAACCTTCTAGCCTTATTTACACAATGGCTACAGTCATAGCTAATTCTTATGTATAACAGTATCCTAGAACAATTGAGCAAGACTGTCCTTCTTCCAAACAGCCCTGAGGGCACAGAGCCTGGTTGGTGGACCACTCCCTCCAGGTAGAGACCCTCCACCAGAAAAAAGCCTGGTAAGCCTGCCAAGAGCCCTTGCTTGGTCCTCATTTTTCCTGAACTTTCTTGTACTATTTCATACAACTACACATCAAACCTTTCTCATTTTTCTTTTCTGGTTCTTTTATCTCTTTGGTAGATCTTCTCCTCTATTTGTAGGCTTATTATGGAGTAAAATAGTATTTGGCCCTCAGTAATTTTTTTTTCATACTACTCCTTCATTAATTCCAGTTACTTTTAATTATCACCTCAACAAGCACCATACTTAAATCTACATCTCTAACTGTTCACTGGCTACTTCCACTCAATTTTAAGTCAAAGAGTGAACTCAATATTTTAGGAATATCACAAAAAAAGTTTTAAATCAATACTACTTTAGTTAGTTCGTCTCAGTCTACGGAGGGCTGAAACTACAAAGCGTTCTGGATTGTCAATTGATTAATGTCAGATCCTCATTTCAGTAATAATTCTGATAATCTGTAAGAAAAACAGAGGTTCTGCCTTTGGGGAGGACACTGTTTGGGTTATCTGGTGAGTGGAGTATCAGAATTATGTGAGGGTAGAAGGTAGGAAGGGGTCACACAAAGTGGCTTCATAAATCTTACACTTAATTCAACTTCTAGACCCAACAGTAAATAGCAACTATGCCAACAGGTCTTTCTCAGATCTCACTTTTCCTGATCTTTCTTTCACTATTTCATTGCACAGTTAGTTCTCAAGAGTTTTGGGAAAAATGAGGCAGTCTCTCTAGATGCCAAAATAATCAGTTCCCCTAAAAATACTTATCCACCCACATGCCTTCCCTATTCCTGTATATAAAACATAATTATTCTCAGTCATTCTGTGCTATGGTCTGAATGTCCCCTCCAAAACTCACGCGGAAATTTAATTGCTATTGTAACTGTATTAACAGGTGGGGCCTTTCAAAGCAGTTAGGTCATAAGGAGATTAATGCAGTTATCACGGGAGTGGGCTCCTGATAAAAGGATGATGACTCTAGCAGGAAATCCTGTCTCAGAAGTTCGCTTGTCTCTCCACCTTGTTATCATGCAGCATGAAAGTCCTCACCAGGTGCCTGCACCATGCCCTTGGAATTCCCAGTCTCTAGAACCCTGAACCAAGTAAATTTCTATTTTTTATAAATTATTCAGTCTGCAGTATATTCAAATTTTGCAGCAGAAAACAAACTAAGATGCTCTGGCACAAAGTTTCAAATTTGGCTATTTCTTTTAAATCCCACTGCAAAAAATGTTTATCAAGACTATTAATTCTTCCCTTGGAATGTTTCTCAGGTAATCTTTTCTTTCCATTTGATTTCCCACACCAATAGCAAACATTTTTTAATCCATCCACAGTTTCCTGCTGAGTCAGAAAAAGCCTCTTGCTCAACTGAGAACTTTTAAACCCCACTATTAATGGCTCAAAGCTGGCCCTTGAGTTTAAACTGTTTTAGGTCTCCAATCTCCTCTCATGCTGCATGTTAATACCAGGTTACAATTTCAAAAAGCATTTATCATGTCACCATCTTGGCAAGCCACTACAGCAACTCTAAACCCTTTACTGGATACTGAATATCCTTCACAATCTGTCAACAACATGTCTTTCACACTAAACCTCTAACTACTTCCTTCACAAATCATCTGCTTTGACCTGTCAAGTGTACTTAACTGTTTTCCAAAACAGCTTTAGTCATTTTAATCCCTAAACATACCCCACACCTTTCCTCTTCTATTTTTTTTTGGGGGGGGATTTAATTATCAAAAATCCAGCTGCAAGTCTCACTTTTTCTTTTTCTTTTTTTTTGAGTTGGAGTCCCACTCTGTCACCCAGACTGGAGTGCAGTAGCACACTCCCGGTCACCGCAGCCTTGACCTGTTGGGCTCAGGTGATCCTTCCGCCTCAGCCTTCCCGGTAGCTGGAACTACAGGTACGCACTACCACACCCGGCTAATTTTTTGATTTATTGTAGAGATGAGGTCTCGCCAAGTTGCCCAGGCGGGTCTCGAACCCACGGGCTCAGGCAATCTACTCACCTCAGCCTCCCAAAGTGCTGGAATTACAGGCTGAGCCACCGAGCCTGGCTAAGTCTCACTTTTTCTATAAAGCAATCAATCCTATCTCTTTGGGGAAAAAAAAGTTTAACTATTCTTCGACTCATTCACTAGACATTTTGCCAAACACAGAGTCCTATTACACATTTATGAGATGTTGTCCAGATGTTTGGACTGTAAATGTGAGATACAATGTCATATTTTTTCATATTAAGCCTGTGATAACTTGCAAAATAATAAATTATATTTTCAATTCCATAAAAACAAAAAAATTTCTCTGAAGCATTTGCACATAAGTATCTCAAAACACAGAATATCATTTTGGATCCACTTTCCTAAAGACAAAATAACTGCTTAAAATATTTTATTTTTATTTATATTTGAGCCTCACTTTGTCACCCAGGCCAGAATGCAGTGGTGGCATGGTGATCATGGCTCTCTGCATCCTTGACCTCCTGGACTCAGGTAATCCTTCCACCTCAGCCTCCCAAGTAGTGGGAACTACAGGCATGCATCATTGTGTCCAGCTAATTTTTTAAATTTTTTTGTAGAGACAAGGTCTCACTAAGTTGCCCAGGCTGGTCCTGAACTCCTGGGCTCAAGCAATCCTCCTGTCTTGGCTTTCCAAAGTACTGAGATTACAGGCACGTGCCATTGCACCCAGCCAAAAATTTAATTTTTAATTAAAAATAAAATATTTGTGACTTCCTGAAGAAAAAAATTTTAAACTTAGGTTCTGAGAGACATAGAAATATCTGTACAATATACATTTAAAGAGTCTTCATTCATGTATCAGATAAGGCTGCTGAATGGGGTTATTATCAATATTAAACCTAGGGCATTCCTAAGAGTTCTCTAAGAATTAAACCCACTCTGGAAATACCACCAAAGAACTGAAAACCTGTCTCTACAAAACACAAGTACAGGAATTTGCACTTCAAAAAAGAATAAATCTGTGGCTTAGGTTGAAATGAGAAAAATCCTTTTTCTATTCACTAGCAATCTATACACTAGCAGGAAAATTGGAAGAGAATCTAGTTTTTGTAGCAGTGGTAACAATTCTTTTTTAAAAATGCATTTATTTACACCATGTAATAAACACATATATGTACCCCCTGAATCTAAAATTAAAAATAAATAAATGCATAGAGTTGTGTTAGAACAAGAGAATTGTAATGCTACTCAGTGAGGGCCCTTGACAACAGGGTCAACTGAATGAACTCAGAATATATATAATAAATCACTGTGAGAAAGAGCTTTCATTTTGTCATTTCAAAAGAATCCTATTACTTTGGTACTTACTGTCAGCTGATGAGTTGAGTTCTGTCTTAATCTTTGATTTTTCAAGATCTTCTTTATATTCCTTCTTGAGCAATTTTACTATCTTTTTGCTATAACTTGATTTCTTCACTTTGAAAACTTCTTCAGTTTCTTTAAAAAAACAAATTAAATGAACGCTGCAGCAATTATTTCCAAAAAATATCTTCCCTTCTTTCACATGATTTTATGAGCTAGTCAGACAAATTCTTCCAAACATACACTCATATACCAAAATCATTACATAATTTTAAGCTATCTCAAGTCTGACATAGATTCAAAAATTGAGGTCAACTTCATAAATTAGTCTGGAGTAATGGGATTTTGAGAGTTGTTTTTTTTAAAAATAGAAATAACACATTCAATTCCACAAAATTTTCTTATTTCTTCCTTAAATCATTTATTTTCGGTGAAAAAAAATTATTCAAGTTGTTTCTTGAAAAGCAAATTATCAAGTAATTAAGGAATCTGAAACAAAATATCCAAGATTAGAAGGTGCTGTCAAGTCAAAGTAACTACATTCATCACAAGCTGACATCATTATTTCAAGACTAAGCTAAGAGCAAATCACTTTTCAAAAGCAAGTTTTGGCAATATATTCATCCTCTTTGATTGGAAATTTTAAAAGTGAAGTGCCAAACACTTTACAAAATAACCCATGTATTGCAAAAACAAAAAACTGCCTGTATTCCTCTCAAACCAAATTAAAAAAATAAGCCAGGCTCGGTGGCGCAGCCTGTAATCCCGCGCCTTTGGGAGGCTAAGGTGAGTGGATTGCCTGAGCCCGCGGGTTCGAGACCCGCCTGGGCAACTTGGCGAGCCCTCACCTCTACATAAATCAAAAATTAGCCGGGCGTGGTAGCGCACGCCTGTAGTTCCAGCTACTCGGAAGGCTGAGGCGGTGGCCGGGAGCGGCCACTGCACTCCAGTCTGAGCGACAGAGTGAGACTCCAACTCAAAAAAAATAAATAAATAAAAATAAAAAAATAACAGAAAAGCCAAAGATAAACTGCCTGCCTTACTGGAAACATGAAAAGCACCTCGAATCAAAATGCAAGTAAGATTTCCAAAACTTCCAATTTCTGTTTTCATAACAAGGAATTAATAGGTTTATACACACTCATCTGGTCGGGAAGTAAAAACAATTAAGGCTCATATAAGATCAGAAATCTTAAGTCCACTGCAGACTGTGGCCTCTCACAAGGAACTGGAGAAACTATCTTATTTTTGCTATTACATCGTCCCTCTTCATTGTTCCTAAAGTCAATGCGAAGAAGGCCAGACATCTACTGCCCCATTTTAAAGGGGAAACTGAGGCTCATTGATTGCAAGGGACTAGTCCAAGGTCACTCTGAGCCAGACTTCTGTTTCCAGACCTGGCACTCCTTCTTTTTACAAACCCAGTCTTTCTGGTCAAAGATGCCTGGACCGAGCATCCAAGAGGTGTGGGTACAGTGACCTGCAGAGGGCTCAGAGAGCGTGCCAAGAACACTTGGTCAGGGGACCCAAATCAAGTTCTCCCTGAAACACAACCGGCAGGAAAGAGGCAGGTCGGGGAACACCGAATTTCCACTCTACAATCTCAGAGTGACTGATCGAGCTCCGACTTCTCGGAGGAGGAACAAGGCGACAGGCAGGAGACGATTGTTAAGAAAAGGCTGGTGGCCGCGCGGGAACGCGTGCCCTGCCCGAGCAAAAGCCGGAGGCGAGGAGCGATTCGCAGCCGTCGGGTGGCTATGGGGGTCCATGCCGGGGATCGGGGGCTGGGAGTCCAGGGAACGCAGGGCCCGGGGAGGAGGCCTGGGGGAGAGATGCAGAGGTCCAGGGATGCCCGAAGCGCGGCGGTTACCTTCCTCCTCGTCCTGGAAGCTGAGCAAACTGGCCCGGGGCACCTCTTTGTTCTCGCGAGGCCTCTTGCGCGGCTTCAGCCCGTTGCCAGGCTCCGCGCTGCCGGGAAAGCCGCCCCGGCCTCAGCCCCGAGGCCCGGGGTCAGCGCGGAAGGCGGCGGCAGTCCCGGGCCCAGCAGCGACTCCCCCCGAGGGCCCTGTCGCCGCCGCCGCCGGGGCCCGGCTCTTCGCCGGTACCCGGCGGCGGCAGCAACGGCGGCGGCTCCTGCTCCTCATCACGTTCCCGCTCTTCCTCCTCCGAGTCGTTCCGCTTGCGCACGTTCACCCGTCGGGCCTTTCGGAACATCCCCGCGGCCAGCACGGCAGTCGCACACTCGCTTGCACACAGCAGCCCCGGCAGCGCCGAGCTCGCGACGGCGCACGCGCGCTCTCCAGAGCTCTCGCCGGGTCGAGTCCTTCTCGCTACCGCGCACCTCCGAGCGCGCGTGCGCTTGCGCCCCCACGCGCTCTCAATACTTGGAAAGAGAGAGCGAGCGAGAGAGAGAGCGCCCCGCGCCTTTTGTGAGGCCGTCAGCTCTTTGCACCGCCCTCTGTAGGCTTGGAGAACTACTGGCACGGAACTCCGGCGTTGTTCGGCTGATCACGAAGAGGATCATCGAGACGAAAAGAAAGAGTAGACTCTATGGTTTCCCAGGCTATGCTGCTGCAGTGCGTCTTCCGCACTTACGCTGAGCGGTCACGGAAGGAAACCTCCCGCCAAGAGCTGGACTAGGGGAGGAGAGGGAGGGGAGGAGCCAGAAGGAGAGGCCAGGTTTGGGGAGGAAAAGTGTGGCACAGAGGACTATTTCTCTCGAAACTGCAACTTGAGGTGTGACTACAGTAATGATTAGTAAGTCCATTGAGTAACACTTCGTATTTTTACAGCTTTGTAGCTTTAGAGCACTTTCAAAGTCGCTGCATTCCACTTGTGATAAAATGTTACCTGATGTGATACTCCCTGTACCCCAATCTCTTAGTTACAAGGAAAGCAAAAGTGTTGTAGTGTGTTTCAAAGAATGCCAAATTTGCAATTCTTTGATTCCTCTCCGAAGCACGGTGAATTTCAGAAACAAACGGAAGGAAAATCGACGTGGGGGTCGGTTGTGACAGTTCAGGCTGCGTCACAAAGGGACGATCTTAGCCGACAAGACCTTAAAGGGTGATTTGAATCTGAGTTTGAGCTCACATACTTTCCCTTTCGTCGTCACCAGACTAGTAATTTTTCCTTCGGGCTTGCATGGGTGTATGTGAATTCATTTTCATGTTTTGAAACTCAAGAGGTATCCAGTATAGTTTTTAAAAAAAAGAAAAATAAAAAAGCCCACCCATGACTAGAAGCCTTCCAGTTCGCTTCCTCAGTAGTAATGTTAAAGTTTCTCATGATCCTACAGAGATAGTCTATGAACATAAATAAATATGCATATTTTAATAAGTTATGCCTTTTTACATAGATGGTGTGTAAACTGTGTTTTTAGCCTGGCATAATTTGGAGATCGGCCTATATCTGTACATAAAACATGGTCTCATTCTTCTTTTACCCAGCTGGATAGTGATCCATTGTTGGAATATATCATAATTTATTGAACCAATCCCATAAAAATTGATATCTAGGTTATTTCCACCTCATAATAATCCATGCTTTGAAAAATTGTCACATCAGTAGGATAGACTAGAATTGGAATTGCTGGACCCTCACATATGCATTTCTGATTTTGCTAATTTAAATTGCACTTCATAGACGTTGTGCAACTTGTACTCCTACCAGCAAACATTAGCATACCTGTTTGCCCACACCATCCTGTCAAACTGTCACTGAGATTTAAATTTCAAACTGAAGCAGAAGATCCTAAGCCCTCCAAGAATTTCCATTTCATACACATCTGCTGCTTCTTTCTGATTTTTCTTTGATGGATTTGAAATCTGCCCACCCAGAACCTTGTTTTGGAACAAAGAACTTGCTCTATCACATTTTCTTCCAGTTAATCCAAAAAGTTAATAACATTTGGTTTCCATTCTACTCACATCACTCTCAGTTCTTATATTCTGGCTGTTCAGCATTGGTTTAAATTTTGATTCCAGTAGAATGTTTCATTGGTGAAATTGAACTCCCATTTCTAATCACAGGAGATTCAAATTGTGCCTAGTCAGCCTCTAGACACCTGAGCCAAGAGACAGATTTGCAGTAAAACAATTAGGGTAAAGGTAGCAAAGATAAGATACAGAAGCAGAATGTGTCAATATGTTGGCCTGAAACTTCAAAAAGATATCTCACTGTAAAAGTAGTGATTGGATATGGATATAGAGGGAAGAGCATTTGTCATTTTAAAGTCAAGCCAAGATACAGTCATGCATCACTTAACAATTGGGGGTATGTTCTAAGAAATGCACCTTTAGGTGATTACTTCATTATGTAAACATTATAGAGTACTTAAGCAAACCTACACGTTATAGCTTACTGTACTCTAGGCTATAAGGTATAGCCTATTGCTCTAGGCTACACACCTATATAGCATGTCACTGTACTAAATACTGTAACAATTGCAACACGGTGAGATTTGTGTATCTAAACATTTCTAAGCACAGAAAAGGTACAGTAAAAATAAGGTATAAAAAAATGGTACACCTACCCTGGCACAGTGGCTCACGCCTGTAATCCCAGCAGTTTAGGAGGCAGAGGCGAGAGGATTGCTTGTGTCCAGGGGTTCAAGATCAGCCTGGACAACTTGGTGAGACCTCTTCTCTACAATAAATCAAAAAATTAGCTGGGCATGTGATATGCACCTGTGGTTCCAGCTACTTGGAAGGCTAAGGTGAAAGGATCATCTGAGCCCAGCAGATCGAGGTTGGGTGACTGTGAGCGTGCCACTGCAGTGCAGCTGGGGCAACAGAGTGAGACTCTTACTCAAAAAAAAAAAAAAAATAGGTACACCTGTATAGGGCACTTACTTTGAATGGAGTTTTAGTTTTTAGTTTTTTGAGTTGGAAGTCTCACTCTGTTGTCCAGGCTGGAGTACAGTGGCACACTCATGGCCACCACCAAAACCTTGACCTGCTGGACTCAGGCAATCCTTCCTCCTCAGCCTTCCAAGTAGCTGGAACTACAGGTGTAAACCACCACACCCTGCTAATATATATATATATATATATTTGATTTATGGTAGAGACAAGCTGTTGCCAAGTTGCCCAGACTGTTCTCGAACCCCTGGTCTCAGGCAGTCCTCTTGCTTCGGCCTCCCAAAGTGCTAGGATTACAGGCTTGAACCACTGAGCCTGGCCCTGAATGGAGTTTGAAGGACTGCAAGTTGCCCTGGGTGAGTCAGTGAGTGAGTGGTGACTGTTAAGTCCTAGGACATTACTGTCCACTACTGTAGACTTTATAAACAACTGTATACTTAGGCTTCACAAAATTTTTTAAAAATATTTTTGTTTTTTTTTTCCTCCCCTCCACCCCTATTTTTTTAAATAATACACCTGGTCAGGCTCAGTGGCTCAGCCTGTAATTCCAGTACTTTGGAAGGCCAAGGTGTGTGGATTGCTTGAGTCTGCGGGTTTGAGATCAGCCAGGGCAACTTGGTGAGACCTCGTCTCTACAATAAATCACAAAAACAGCTGGGCATGGTAGCACATGCCTGTAGTTCCGGAACTTGGAAGGCTGAGGTGGAAGGATTGTCGGAGCCCACCAGGTTGACGCTGGGGTGGCCATGAGTGTGCCACTACACTCCAGCCTGGGGGACAGAATGAGACTCTAACTCAAAATAAATAAATAAATAAATAATAAGCCTTAGCTTACTGTAATTTTTTTTTTTTGAGTTGGAGTCTCACTCTGTCGCCCAGACTGGAGTGCAGTGGCTGCTCCCGGCCACCGCATGCTCGACCTGCTGGGCTCCGGCAAACCTTCCAAGTAGCTGGAAGGCCTCAGCCTTCCAAGTAGCTGGAACTACAGGTGCGCGCTACCATGCCCGGCTGATTTTTTATTTATTGTAGAGGTGAGGTCTCACCAAGTTGCCCGGGCAGGTCACGAACCCGCGGGCTCAGGCAATCCACTCACCTCGGCCTCCCAAAGTGCTGGGATTACAGGCTGAGCCACGGAGCCCGGCAGCTTCCTGTAATTTTTTTACCTTATAGACTTAAAAATTTTTTTAAACCTCTTGACTTTTGTAATAGCACTTAGCTTAAAATACATTGTACAGCTTTGCAAAAATATTTTATAAGCTTTTTCCTATTTTAAACATTTTTATTTGTTTTACTTTTTAAAATTATGTATTTATTTTTACTTTTTTATTATTTATTTTTAATATTTTTTCTTTTTTAGTTGGAGTCTCACTCAGTCGCCCAGGCTGGAGTCAGTGGCACGCTCACAGCCATTGCAGTCTCCACCTACTGGGCTCAGGTGATCCTTCTGCCTCAACCTGCCAAGTAGCTGGAACCACAGGCACGTGCCACCAAGCCCGACTGATTTTTTGATTTATTGTAGAGATGGGATCTCACCAAGTTGCCCAGGCTGCTCTTGAACCCATGGACTCAGGCAGTCCCCTCACCTTTGCCTCCCAAAGTGCTGGGTTTACAGGCTTGAGCCACCACACCCAGCCTTGTTTTACTTTTTAAAATTTTTCTGTTAAAAACAAACACACACATTAGCCTAGGCTTACACAGGTCAGGATCATCAATATCACTGTCTTCCACCTCTCCATCTAGTCCCACTAGAAGGTCTTTAAAGGCAATGACATACATGGAGCTCTCATCTTCTATGATAACAGTGACTTCTTCTGGAATATCCCCTAAAGGACCCACCTGAGTCTGTTTTACAGTTAACTTTTTTTTTTTAAGTGAGAAAGCATGATTTATTGAGAGGACAGAAAAGCTCCCACAGTGGGAGTGGACCCGAAGGGGTTGCCCCATAAGTAGGAGTACTCTCTAAGTGAAAAAAAAGTATAATAAATACATAAACCAGTATTATCATTATCAAGTGTTAAATACCATACATAACTGTAGATGTTTTAAACTACTGACAGCACAGTAGCTTTGTATACACTAGCATCACCACCCACACAAGTAATGTGTTTTGCAACACTCTGATGGCTACGATGTCACTAGATGATAGGAATTCTTCAGTTCCATCATAATCTTTTGGGTTCACCATCATATATACAGTCTGTCATTGATCAAAACATCATCATGCAGTGTGTGTTATACTGAAATACAACAGATGTATTTATAACTTTGCCAGTTCTACCTATTCAGGTAATTAAAAGGCAAAGTCAACATTTAAAAGTTGTCTTGCTGTCCAAGCAAGGCAGAGGCCCTCCTACCAGAGGTTATAAATGTTGTGGAAATTAAATTCCTGAAATTGGCTGGGCTCGGTGGCTCAGCCTGTAATCCCGCGCCTTTGGGAGGCTGAGGTGAGTGGATTGCCTGAGTCCGCGGGTACGAGACCCGCCTGGGCAGCGAGACCTCATCTCTACAATAAATAAAAAAATCAGCCAGGCGTGGTAGCGTGCACCTGTAGTTCCAGCTACTCGGAAGACTGAGGCGGAAGGATTGCCGGAGCCCAGCGGGTCGAGGCTGCGGTGGCCGGGAGCGGCCACTGCACTCCAGTCTGGGTGACAGAGTGAGACTCCAACTCAAAAAAAAAAAAAAAAAAAATTCCTGAAATTGAATAGCTATTTTAATTGTTTGTCAGCCAGTATATTATCAGAAACCAGTTTTTTGATAAAGTACTTCTTTGCTTTGAGTATTAAACTGATTCATTTGTTTACTAATACAGTATGTCTCACCATTTAATACTGCAGTGCTAGTATTCTGGAAAGACAAAGAACTGTTACATTAACCATTTATTTGAATCAGTAAATTAGTTCTTTTTAAGAAGTTATATTCTAAGCAATAATTCTAATTAGATTTTTTCCCACCAAATGTGACTTTACATGGATTAATTGGCCCATAAATTCAGACAAAATAGGCAAAACAATTTTGTTTTCCAGCTTAGCCTTAGATCCTGTTGTCTAGAACAATGGTTACCAAATGCAGGTCTGTGAACCTGTGAAAAGTTTTCCCTCATCAGCTGCTAAAAGAGAAGAAGGACAGTCCATATGGACTAAGCAAATGTCCTTTCTTGGAAAAAATGACCCTTTATTTTTAGATGATGTCTTTCTCTTTCATGTTAAGATGAGAAAATCTCTTTATTTCTGTAAATAAGGATGATAATATACAGTAGTGTATATATTTGTTTTTATGCCCTTATTTGGCAAACTGAAACATAATAAAAGGTTTAAGTTCTCTCCAGTTTTTTATTTTATCTTTAAAAAATTGTATTTGGCAGTGAAGCCTAATAATCTAGGAATCCCTGGTCTAGGAATTTTTTTTTCTTCTAAAACTATAACTCTGGACATCTCAATAATTCTAATCTGGAAAAAAAGCTGAACACATCATTTAATTATTTATTAAATTTCTTTAGACTTTGCCTTGATGAAGAAGTTCTGTATTAATTTAAAAGTAGAATGTGAGCTTCATGGGTGCTATGGTTTGACTGTATCCCTCAAAGTTCATGCGTTGGGAACTGAATCCCCAATTTAGCAGTGTTGGGAGGTGAGACATTTGAGATGTGATTAGGTCATGAGGGCTCTACCCACACGAATGGATTAATCCTGTTATCCCTAGATTAGTGGCTTAGTTATCTCAGGATTGGGCTCCTGATGAAAGGCCTGAGTCCTGACCCTTTCGCTTGTACTCTCTTGTACTTTCATGCCCTCTGTCTGCTCCTATGGGTGATGCAGCATGAAGGCCTTCACCAGATGCACCTCCCTCGACCCTGGACTTTCTCGCCTCCAGACTGTAGGAAATAAATTTCTGTTCTATGCAAATTACTCAGTCTGGGGTGTTCTATTATAGCAACACACCCATACTAAGAGAGTGGGGCAAGAGATTTTTGTTTTGTTCAGTACTATCTTCACAGTACCTTGAATAGCACTTGGTGCACAATAGACTCTCAGGAAATATTTGCTGACTGAATGATATTGGATGTTATTTGTTCATTTAATTAGTGATAAGTGTTGATATAAATATTCTTCATAATTTACATCCCTTAATTCCCGAAACAAGATCTCACTGTATTATAAAATACTGAGGTAGAATAGTTCTTAAAGTAACAGTAGACATCTCTCCTCCACTTTTGGCAACTGCTTCCTCTAGAGAGAAGAGCACCCCCTCCCAACGAGGTAGGAAGGCAGGTGATGAAGTTTGGATATTTGTCCCCACCAAATCTATGTTGAAATTTGATTCCCAATGTTGGGAAGTGTTTGGGTCATGGGAGCAGATGCCTCATGAATGACTTGCCGCCACCCTCATGGTAATGAGGGACTTCTTGCTCTATTAGTGCCCATGAGAACTGGTTGTTAAAAAGAGCCTGGCACCTCCTTCCCTCGTTCTTGCTCCCTCTCTTGCCATGTGACATGCCAGGTCACCTTCACCTTCTACCATGAGTGGAAGCTTCCTGAGGCCTCACCAGAAGCAAATGGTGGTGTCATGCTCCTTGTGTAGCCTGCAGAACCATAAGCCAACTAAGCCTCTTGTCTTTATAAGTTATTGAACCTCTAGTATTCCTTCATAGCAACACAAAATGGACTAAGACACCAGGTTACCTTGTACTGACTGATCCAAAGTGGGACAGTTAGATTCTTTCAGGATTTTACCCTTGAAATGAAAGCAATGAGTTCCTGCTTATGGCTGAAATTGCAGCGAACTCAGAAGCTGTAGGAAAGCCTTAAATTACCACGTCAGCTCAGGAGCCAAGAAAACTAGTCAGTGTAGCAGGAGAGAAGAATGAAACAGATGTGCCAGAAAGCAGAAGAGGACAAAGAATATCCTGTGGTATTCCAGTGCCTTTCCAAGCCCTTGTTCTCAACTACTCTGCAGCTGACTGCACTCCTGTGAGTTCCATTAGATCCTTATGTCCCCTGGAATCCTTAGAGGACAAAGAATATCCTGTGGTATTCCAGTGCCTTTCCAAGCCCTTGTTCTCAACTACTCTGCAGCTGACTGCACTCCTGTGAGTTCCATTAGATCCTTATGTCCCCTGGAATCCTTATAATAAATTTCTTTTTCTTTTTATGTTGGAGTCTCATTCTGTCACTAAGGCTGGAATGCAAGTGGCGTGCTCAAAGCCACTGCAGTCTCAGCCTGCTGGGCTCAGGTGACCCTTCTGCTTCAGCCTTCCTAGTAGCTGGAACTACAGGCATGTACCATCACACCCAGCTAAGTTTTTGATTTATTGTAGAGACGAGGTCTCTCCAAGTTGCCCAGGCTGGTCTCGAACCCCTGAACTCAGGCAATCGTCTCACTTCCGCCTCCCAAAGTGCTGGGATTACAGGTGTGAGTCACTATGCCAGGCCTTTTTTTTTGAGTCAGAGTCTCTGTCACCTAGACTGGAATGCAGTGGCACAGTTACTGCTTACCACAACCTTGACCTCCTGGACTCAAGCAGTCCTTCCACTTCAGCCTTCCTAGTAGCTGGCAGTAGAGACACAAGCCATCACACCTGGATTATATTTTGTTTGTTTTTTGTAGAGACCAGGTCTCACTATATTGCCTGGGCTGGTCTTGAACTCCTGAGCAATCCTCTCGCCTCAGCCTCCCAAGGTACTGGTATTCCAGGTGTGAGCTGTCACCAGGAATAGAATGCAGTGGCACTGTCACAGTTCATTGCAGCCTCAACCTTCAGGGCTCGGGCAGTCCTGCCTCAGCCTCCCAGGTAGCTAAGACTACAGTCAGGCATGCCAAGCGAATCTCTTGATTTTTTTGTAGAGACGAGGTCTGCTGTGTTGCTCAGGTTGATCTCAAACTCCTGGCCTTAAGTAATTCTCTCATCTCAGCCTCTCAAAGTGCCAGGATTACAGGCATGAACCACCATATACACACAGGTATCCTCACAGGAAGGTATTTAAGCAGCAGGTAAAAATGAGGAAAACTATTTCCCTTGCAAGTATGTAGTTATTGGAGGTTACCTGCAAATTGAGACAAGTACCTCCATATAGAGCATGTAAATGGTCCTAGTTTGAAATGTTAGATAATTTATAAATTCTTTTTCTCACACTCTATTAAAATGTAGCCATTGAATTTAATTCAGTGAAATGATCATTTCTATCAGACCATTATCCTTGACTCAATCTAAGTTTAAAAGATCCAGAGTTTCTTTGTAAAAAAAAAAAAATTTATTATTTAAATTCTTGGCCACATTAGTCTCCCAAGTGGACAGTCATTCAACAATTCAGCTATAATTGTTTTTGATTTTCTAAAATGACACGTCCTTCAAAAGGTTTCTGACACGTCCTTCAAAAGGTTTTTGATTTTCTAAAATGACACGTCCTTCAATCAAATGAAAGTTAGTGAAATTTCTCTTTATCCAAACTGAGAATGTTATAGCAAAAATAAGTAATGTTTTAATGAAGTTACCTTGTCCATCCTACTTTATTTTAAAAATGCATCTGTTATTTAGCTAGGTATTTCCCTTATTCCATTCATTCAACAAAATTGATTATGTTCAATGTTCTGGACATTGTGCAAGGCAGTAGGAATACAATAGTGGATAAGACTGGTGTGTTCTTTCTCTTAGAGCTGTGGTTGGGTGCTGGAGATATAAACAAAAATTACTAATTGTTGTTAATTGCTATGAAAGAAATCAGTAGGGTACTACGTCTTGATATGTAATAGGGTGTTACATATTCACAAATATGAAATGATAGAAATTTCAACTTGGGTATATTTTTTCTGTGTTCTGTAGGGGAAAGGACACTTTCTACCCTCTGAAGGTTTGATAATTGAGTCTGTGAAATCAAATGACAGCAGACAGATTAACAGGAGAAAAAAGCATACAAATATATTACAGTAAGTCCCCTACATATAAACGAGTTCCACTCTGAGAACATGTTTGTAAGTCCAGTTTGTTTATAAGTCCAACAGAGTTAGCCTAGGAACCCAACTAACAATCACTATACCAGCTATGTCACTGTTGCTTTTACACTTGCTTCTGGACACCCTGGGCTTGAAATAAAAATACTGTACTATTGTACTCTATATAGTACAGTAAAGTACACAAAAGCACAACTACTTGTAGAGGATGCATGCATGTGACAATGTATGCCAGACACATGAACTAACTTACGTGACTGGACATGCAAACGCACATTTGCAACTTTGAAAGTTCATAACTTGAAGGTTCGTATGTAGGGGACTTTTGAACAGGGGTATCACAGGAAACAGTGAGTACCCAGTAACCCAGTGAAATTTAGAAGTTTATATACCTTCAAAGAGGGATAGTGGAGGAGGGATGCAGGCAACTTAAGACGAAATAATTTGGGGGAAAGGTGAACAGGTGGTACAGCCTATGACAAAATCTGTCTGGGCATGGTGTTGACCTTCAGTCTTTTCTCCCGGGATGCAGTCAGTCTTCCCTGGTTGATGAGATTCCTGCAGAGGAGACTCATGACAAATGAGTTCCTTTTTGGAGGATCTGTCTTTTAGCAGATAAGAGAAGTTCAAAGAGCCCCTCCTTGTGCTTTGAAGAGGAGTGAGACACAGGAGGGCAGGAGAAGGTCAGAGAGGCCTTGGTTGTAAGGCTGCTTCTGAGGCCTTCCAGTATCTGTTAGTTCAAAGTCCTCAGCATGCCAAGGCACCAAACTTTGGGGTATCACTTTCTGAGCCTCAACAGTGTCAAAGGCCATTAAGTATCTTTTTCCTGGGAAATTGAGAATTTCTGGGATTGAGAAAGAACATTCTCCTGCGAGTTGACTACAATTAACAGCCTGAGGATGTCTCCTTTAGTAAACTTTTCTTGGGACAGTTCATATGCAATAAACAGTTGAAATCATGTTATCCAGTTCAATATTTAACATCTAGTGTTAGTATGTGGAAGAGTGTAATTCAGAACCAGAGTACAAGATATTTATTCACAATGGACATTTTATTTGTTGAGTTGGGGTCTCTATTTTCCAGGCTGGAGTGCAGTGGCATACCATGACTTACTGCAACCTTGACTTCTTGGGCTCGGGTGATTCTTCCACCTCAGCCTCCCAAGTAGCTAGGACTACAGGCACACACCATCATGCTAACACTAATTTTAAAAATTTTTTGTAGAGATGAGGTCTCACTATGTTTCTTAGGCTGGTCTCGAATTTCTGGACTCAAGTGATCCTCCCACCTCAGCCTTCCAAAGTATTAGGATTACAAGCATAAGCCACCACACCCAGCCCACAATGGATACTTTATATATATTATTTAAGAATAGTGTGACCAATGAAAAGGCAAAAATGGTAATGCATCCTTTCTGAAAGAACCCAGTTATCACCTATTGAATCAGTATCATTCTTACATTATTGTCTGCCCTTCCTGAAAACAAATTTAAGGCAAGTACATTACTGAACACAACAGGGTTATAAACATACCCTCGTATAAAGGAAGAATTAGAATTAATGCGTTTTTCTGTATTATTTAGTTTTACTAGAGGGCAGCAAAATTGTACAATAAACATACAGTAAGATTATAGAATGAAGGCCTAGTATTATGGCTCACACCTTTAATCCCAGCACTTTGGGAGGCCGAGACAGAAGGATCACTTCAGCCCAGGAGTTCAAGATCAGCCTGGGTAATATAGTGAGAAATTATCTCCACAAAAAAAATTTTTTTTTTAATTAACTGGACGTGGTGGTGTACACCTGTAGTCCCAGCTACTCAGGAGGCTGAGGTGGGAAGGATCGTTTTTGCCCAGGCATTCAAGGCTGCAGTGAGAGCTGTGATTGTGCCACTGTACTCCAGTCTGGGTGACAGAGACCCTGACTCAAATAATAAAAAATAGAAAGCTTATAGTGTGATTACAGAGAGATAAATCGGATGCAGCTTCAAATTTGTTAAAAACTGCAAATGGATGTTAAAAAGTAACTTCTAGTTATGAAAGTACTGTCAGCACATTTTAAAATTTAGAAAATATAGAACAGTACAAAGAAGAAAATAAGAACCACTTATAATCTTAGCACTTAACTTCTGGTGCACTACCTTCTAGTATTGCTTTAGGAATATTCACTTGCTCGTTCTTTCTCATGGCTTCAATATCCAAGTGGTTTACCTTCTTGCCGCCTTAGTTCTCTAAACTTACCTTTAATAATCATGTATACCACTCCACTACAGCCACCTACCATAGTGATTGCACCTTAAACCTTCTCCAAGTTACTAGAAGTTATTATACTAGGAGTCTTCTCCAGTAGCTGCCCACTCTTATTGGTTCAATCTACTTGGTCTACCTCCAGTCCAATGGACCCATCACTCTTCACTGTCCACCCTCTTCTTCCTGCCTTTGTTTCCCTCCACATGCATATAGGATTTTATGCAGCAAGATCATAATCACTGCCATGCCATAACTTCAACTCTCTTGCCCCCTTTTCCTTGTGGTACTCCTCCAGCAAAAGCCTAGCCACAGTTGAACCAGAAAATGGCCCTGTATCTGTCCCTGATGAACAAACTTTACCTGTTTGGTTTTGAATTCATAAATACAAACTTCAAGTGGGAACAAGATATTAGCATATTTGTTCTTCACAGTGGAATATTTTAATATGCCTTTCTCTGAATCACACAGACTCATTGGTCAAAAAGTATGTAAAGTCATGTGAGATTTTAATAAGTGCACTCAAATGTATGAATGGATACATAAAGATAGATAAATACAAAGAGAGAACCTGTCCTTTCTAAACAGAGACTACTTTATCTGTCAAGTACTTATTAATATCAATCATTAACCTGGCAACAATTTTTAAAAACTGAACAAATTCTCCAAAACAAAGATTTTACAGGCATGTTCTCCAACCTGAAGAAAAGTTAAATGAGAAACCTAATCCAATAAATTGAGCAACCTTTCCTAATTAAAAGCAAACAAAAAAGCCTTAACTACTTGGGAATTAATGAACAGTTAATCTCTGAATCAAAGAGGAAATAAAATATGATATAAATTATCTTAAAACTCTAGAAATTAACAAATATTGATGTTTCATATAAAATATGTGATACATAACCAACAGGGTACTCAGAGAATAACATAGCTTTAAATTAATTTGATAATTATAAAAAATAGCCAGGCTCGGTGGCTCAGCCTGTAATCCCGCTCCTTTGGGAAGCTGAGGTGAGTGGATTGCCTGAGCCCGTGGGTTCAAGACCTGCCTGGGCAGCGAGACCTCATCTCTACAATAAATCAAAAAATCAGCGGGCGTGGTAGCTCATGCCTGTAATTCTGGCTACTCAGAAGGCTGAGGCGGAAGGATCACCGGAGCCCAGAGGGTCGAGGCTGCGGTGGCCGGGAGCGGCCACTGCACTCTAGTCTGGGCGACAGAGTGAGACTCCAACTCAAAATAAATAAATAAATAAATAAATAAATAAATAAATAAATAAATAAATAATAATCTTAGTAAAGATTAAAAATGGTAAAAAAATTCAAAGAATGTGGGAAGTAGGTATATTCAAAGATAAAACTAAATTAGTATATCATCAAATAAATGAAAACTAAAACGAAGGAATTACAAAGAAAAATCAAAGCCCAATAAAGGAACAACATGAAACACACACACATATCTCCCCACAAGTTTAGGTATAACTAGAGATTAGAAAGAAGCACATTAATCATGACAGAATTTTATGTGCAACCCAGTGACAATACAGCTGAAATTCTACAGAAGGTGTATTTTTTTAAAGCAAAATACAAATCACACAAAATGAACTCAAGAATTGCTAATGGCTCTTAACAGACCAATAAACAAATAAGAAGGTGGAAAGATTTTTTTTTAAGTAAGAGGTAAATGCACTCTGGGTTAAAAATGTGAGAATGGGCCGGGCTCGGTGGCTCAGCCTGTAAACTCAGCACTTTGAGAGGCCAAGGTGACTGCATTGCCTGATCCTGCGAGTTCAACACCAGCCCGGGGAACTTGGTGAGACCTCGTCGCTACAATAAATAGAAAATTACCCAGGCGTGGTAGCTCGTGCTACTTGGAAGGCTGAGGCGGAAGGCTCACTGGAGCCCAGCAGGTTGATGCTGTGATGGCTGTGAGCGTGCCACTGTACTACAGCCTGGGCATCAGATTGAGACTCCAACTCAAAAAAAAAAAAGTGACAATGTTCAACTTAAAAAAAAAAAAATTCGTTCTATCACCTCAATAAAACCATGGTAAAGGCTTTTTTTTTTTTTTTTAAGACACAAAACTTAATAGAAATCTTGTTTGCAGTTCTTACATTCTCAGTGTGAGCTGAGCTGGGACCTGCTGCCCCATCCAGAAGTGGCCCAGTCCTGGAGCCAGGGAAAAAAGAGAAGGGGAGGTGGGAAGAGCCCCATTCTTCCTCAGTGCTGGGTGGCTAGGGACACCACCCCTTCTCCTGCCCGCCTCTGAGCTCCAGGAAGGAGGGCAGATGGAATCTCAGACCTGTGGCTTCCCCTCCACACTTCCGCCCCTGGGTTAGAAGGGAGCTAAGGGATTCAGGAAGAGAAGGGGGGCAGAGACAGGGAAAGATGTCGATGAAGGAATGAAAACCAGGGGCAAGGGCTGAGAATCAAAGACAAAACACCAGCAAAAAAAAAAAAATGTGGGGGAGAGGGACAAAACCAAAATCCACCCCAAATCCAGTCAATTAAGTGATCACACGCATGAGAGATTTCAACAAATTTATCTATCCAGTATTGGTAATGTGTTTTCTTGGTACGTGTACTTTCCCATACCATGAGATGGTGATTATGTTGGGGGAGGGGGACCCAAGAAAATACGGAATTATCTTTTGGAGGACATGCCCCTTGTAGGACAGGTTTCTCCCGCTAGGTAAGTGTTCTATGAACCTGTCAGTATCAGTGTACCAGTTAGCGTTGTTGTGAGAAGCTGTGTTGCAGAAGAAACGTCCCAAGTTGTGGCAAACTGGTGACTGGTTCTTCCACCATGGCAACACACCTGCCCACACCATGCTAAGAGTTCAGCAATTTTTTGACCAAAAACCACATGACCCCCGTGCCCCACCCTTTCTATTCACCAGATCTCGCCCCAAGCGACTTCTTTTTTCCCCAGATGAAAAAAGTCTTCAAAGGGAAACCTTTTGCCAATATGGAAGAGGTGAAACAAAAATGCAAAAGAACTAAAAGGCATCAAAATTGACGAGTTCAAAAACCATTCTGAGAAGTGGAAAAAGCATCTTAATAGGTGTATTGCATCAGATGGAGAGTACTTTAAGGTGACTGAAGTTTAAACATGTAAGAATGAATACACAATTTTTTATAAATAAGTTCAGAGTTTTCTTGGGTCCCCCCTCATATAACCTCTCTTCTCAAAACCCTTTATGCTGGGAGGTAGTTCTTAGTGTCTCCATATCTAGAGGAAAATGTCAAAGGAAGACTCTTGCATTCCAACCAAGGCGGGACTGCCAAGGGCTCAGACCCCCAGGAATAAAGTTTTGGTTTATCCCAGCAGGTAAAGAGGTTTGGTCAGCTGACTTACTGGCTGAAGGGGATATAGGAACTCGGAACAGGCAGCAGCAGGATGCACGGGGTTTCTAGAAGTTGTGGCAATCAAGGACGCTTGGCTAACAGTGTCTAGTGCTCAACTTCCTCTAGGGGTCAAGAGATGGTGTTGGTGACAGCTTCCTGATCTCTGGTGTGAAGAGTAGCCTGCCATCAACTTCTTAGTTCAGAAGCTACCCCTAATTTCCACTCCTCCAGCCCTTCCTGAGATTTTGCAGGCCTGTGTTTAATCATTCCCTGCTCAAAATATCTAGACCATTTTAGGCTTCCTGTAGTGACACAGCATCTATCTATCTATAGTAATGTTATACGTATTTTTAAACTAAATGTTATCATACTCTATGTGTCATTTTATAACTTGCTTTTCCCTTTAAGCTTGGGATTTAGAGTGCTTTCCTTATAAGTGCATATACATACTTCATTCTTTTTCCAACTTTTTTTTTTTTTTTAAGTTGAGGTCATGCTCTGTCACCCAAGTTGGAGAGGCGTGGCATGATCATGGGTCACTGCAGCCTTGACCTTCTGGGCTTAGGCAATTCTTCTACCTCAGCTTTGTTAGTAGCTGGAACTATAGGTGCGTGCCATCATGCCTGGTTAATTTTTTTTATTTTTGTAGAGACGAGGTCTCCTTGTGTTACCTAGGCTGGTCTCAAACTCCTGAACTCAAGCAATCTTCTCACCTCAGCCTTCCAAAGGGCTGGGATTACAAGTTGGGGAGCCACTGTGCCTGGCTCCCCAACTTTTTATTTTGGAAAAATTCAAATGTGTTAAAACAAGAATAGTACAATGAACACCCTTCATCTAGATTCATCACTGTTAATATTTTGCACATTGCTTTCTCTTTTTATCTTTGCTGAGTTGGTTGAAAGTTACATGCAGACATCCTGACACTGCACCCCTAAATACTGCAGTGTCCATCTCCTAAGAACAAGAGCATTCCCCCACATAACTGGAATACAGTTACACATTTAGGAAATTTAGCATTAACATAATGTCTTTCATAGCTTTTTTCCCCCTAGTCCAGGATTCAGTAAAGATTGTGCAGTGTATTTGGTTGTCATAAACATTTAGTCTCCTTTTTTCTAGAACAGCCCATGTTTTTTTTGTTGTTGTTTTTCAACTTTCATGACATTGACATTTTTGAAGAGTACAGGTCAGGGGTGTGTGTGTGTGTGTGTCTGTGTGTGTGTGTGTGTGTGTGTGTCTGTTTCAGAATGTCCCTCAATTTGGATTTAGATATCAGTTTAGATGCAAGTTTAACATTTTTTTCAGCAAAAATACTACATAGGCAATGTCCTCAGTGCATCACATCAGGCAGCACACTATGATAAGTTTAATCACTCAATAATTATGGACCTTTCTCCATTTGTCATTCATAAGTAATCTGTGGAATGATGATCCTTTTAGACTGTGTGAATATTCCTCAATATTTCATTCAATCATTTTAGCATCCATTAATTGTTATTTTCAGAATTAATTATTACTCTGGTGTTTGTGATATATTGACTTGCTATCTCTATTATTCCTTCTAGAACACAATTATTAGTTGCCATTCTTCTAAAAAGTAGAACTTTCTCTTACCCCTTCCCACTTTTTATTTCTTTATTTTTATTATTTTTTAGTGATAGTACAGACTCACGAAATCTTTTCAAATTAATACACTATAATCCATTTCTATAACTGATCATTTTGACCAATTCAGATTGTCTCTAATTTGGCCAATAAAACACTTTAATACTGGCTGGGCACAGTGGCTTACAACTGTAATCCTAGCACTTTGGGAAGCCAAGACGAGAGGGTTGCTGGAGCCCAGAAGTTTGAGACCAGCCTGGGCAACATAGTGAGACCTCATCTCTATAAATAAATAAATAAAACCCTTTAACAGGGCTCATGTATCATCTTGCTACTTCCCCCACAAACTTGTTGAACTTTTCTTACTTTCTGCTACAATAAGATGTTTTTACCTTGTATTTTTGCTGCTACAGTCCCCTGGAATCAGCCATTTCTTCAAGGCCCTTTTTTTTTTAAGTCAGAGTCTCACTCTGTTGCACAGACTGGAATGCAGTGGCACAATCATGGCTTCCACAGCCTTGGCCTGCTGTGCCCAACCCTCCAAGTATCTAGGGCTAGAGGTGCGCAACACCACCCCTGGCTAATTTTTTTGTTCATTGTAGGGATGAGGCCTTGTTATGTTGCCCAGGCTGATTTTGAACTCCTGGGCTCAGACAATCCTCTCGCCTCAGCCTCCCAAAGTACTGGGATTACAGGCATAAGACACTGTACCTGGCCTCATTTGTTTGTTTTAATGGGAAATGGTATTGATAAACCAAAATTTAGGTGTTGAGTGTGTTCTTTGTCACAGGGCTTTTGGCCCTCTTAGAATAATGAAGTCAAGAAACGTATGTCTTAAAAATCACGAATTTGTATTAATACCTTTAATTCTAAACCAACACCCCAGGCTGCTTCTTCTCCTTCCCTCGGTTCATATTTTCCAACATTAGAACCCTGGACCCCCCAAAACTTCTACATATTTACTGTTTTGCACAGTCCTACCATACACACAAAATAGTTCCAGAATCGTTATGTCAATATTATAATCAACAACAAGCCTACTAAATAAAGCTCATAAATTCTTTGCAGGTTTTATTTCTTTCATTAAAAATCTTAAAATGACTTGAGCCCACGGGTTCGAGACCCGCCTGGGCAACTTGGCGAGCCCTCATCTCTACAATAAATAAAAAATTAGCCGGGTGTGGTAGCACATGCCTGTAGTTGCTGCTACTTGGAAGGCTGAGGCGGAGGGATTGCCGCAGCTCAGCAGGTCGAGGCTGCAGTGGCCGGGAGCAGCCATTGCACTCCAGTCTGGGTGACAGAGTGAGACTCCAACTCAAAAAAAAAAAAAAATCTTAAAATAAATGTGACAAAATGTTCATATTTGTCAATTCTGGATTATAGTTACGTAAGTGTTAATCATATTATTCACTCTTTTCTTTTACAAACTTTTTATTGAAGTATATAGTATGTATATAAGTGCACATATAAGTGCACTTATACGTGAACAGCTAAATGAATTTTGATTAATTGACTTGTATCTGTGGTGGGGGGGTGTTTCTCTATGGTAGATATAGAAAAATAGAATTGTTGGGTTCTGGCTTGTATACTTTTTAAAAAATTTTTATTTATTTATTTTTTATTTTTGTTTTTTTGAGTTGGAGTCTCACTCTGTGGTCCAGACTGGAGTGCAGTGGCTGCTCCCGGCCACCGCAGCCTCGACCTGCTGGGTTTTGGTGATCCTTCCGCCTCAGCCTTCCAAGTTGCTGGAACTACAGGTGCACGCTACCATACCAGCTAATTTTTTTTTTATTTATTGTAGAGATGAGGTCTCGCCAGTTTGCCCAGGCGGGTCTTGAACCTGCGGACTCAGGCAATTCACTCACCTTGGCCTCCCAAAGTGTGGGATTACAGGCTGAGCCACCGAGCCCGACTTACAATTTTTTTTTTTTTTTAGTTGGAGTCTCATTCCGTTGCCCAGATAAAGTGCAGTGGCATGATCATAGCTCACCACAGCTTTGACCTTCTGGGCTCAGGCGATTCTTCCACCTGCAGGCACGTGCCACCATCCCTGGTTAATTTTTTGTTTTTATTTTTATTTTGTAGAAATGAGGTTTCTCTATGTTGGCAGGGCTAGTCTCCTGGACTCAAGTGATCCTCCTGTCTTGGCCTCCTAAAGTGCTGGGATTATAGGCATGAGCCACTGCACCTAGCCTTTGCATACATTTTAAGACACATTTGTAAATTGTTTTTCAAAATGACTGTTTATTCTCCCATCAATATTGTGTGAGAATCTCTATTTTCCTGTAGGCATAATAAAACTTACTATCAAGTAACTTTATGTTTTGATAATCTAATGGATGAAATATTAGTTTCCCATCTCATTTCTCTTACTAGAGGAAAAGTTTTTTGTTCAGTTATTGACTATTTATTTTCATCTTATGAAAATTGCATGCTTATTTTCTTGTTACTCTATAAGATTGCTAGTCTTTGTTTTCTGTTTTTATTTTTTATTTTATTTAATTAATTTATTTATTTATTAAAGTGAGAAAGCCAGATTTATTGAGAGGACAGAGAAGCTCCTACACTGGGAGGAGTCAGGAAGGGCTTACATAACCCTAAGTCCAAGCTGATTGCCTAGCACTAGCTGTGAGCTGTAGCTGTTCTGATGGTCAGTATTAAGGACCAATCGGCAGGAGGTAGGGGACCTAATGGTGAGCAGATTGGTTGTTTTTCGATCCCAGCAATGAGTACCTAAACTCTAGCTTGAGAGGCTTGCAGGGAGCTTGTTAACCAATGCTGAGTCTGAGAGGCCTGCTGGGAGTTTGCTACATTGTTATCAGAGGACCCCCTGTCTGTCTACCTAGTCTTTCTCTAGCTATCTCCTGTCTCATCCCCTACTCTGGAGTAGTAACCCTAACTGCCATAAGGACGATGACCAGTCTGGCTACTTCCTGCTGATCATGGATACTGTATGAGGATGGCAGCTAGGGATCCTCCAGAGGGCGATCTAGAGGTCGTGATAGAAAGAAGCTTCCATACAATGTTCCATCTGCATCACCATTTGGAGTTTGATTGTCCTTCTGTTGAGCCCCATGTTTGGGTACCAAAACTGATGTGGATTTTTCAGGTCAGCCTGGGCTTTGAGAGTATCAGCTCAATGGGTCAGCCAACTAAGCCTCAGAGAGGGTCATCAAGCAACTGGTAAGCCTAGCCCTGGAAGTGTCAGCTCTAATGGGCTGGCAAACCAAGCCCTGAGAGTGTTGCTGGTTCAGTGGGCTGGCAAGTTTAGCCCCATGGGTGTCTCAACTTTGGAGTCTCGCCTTCTTCTAGCAGCTCTCCTGGTTCAGCTGGCTTCGTTGGCTGGCAAGTCATCCTCTGGGGTGCATGGCTTTTCGGTTCCAACAATCTTCTGCAGCTTTTCAGGGTTGCGGTCCTTGTCTCATGCCCAGGAAGAATGAGGGTGTGACAGGGACAGCCAGAAAGTGAGAAAGCCGGATTTATTGAGAGGACAGAGAAGCTCCCACAGTGGGAGGGGACTCGAAGGAGTTCTCCCTCTAAGATTTTAAATTGTTTGATAGCTTCATTTTACTATTATCTCATCTAACATTTTGATGTTTATTATGAAGTAAGACTAACTTTAAATAGTAAGCACTTGTTCCAGTATCATTTGTTTATGTAAAAATACTATTGCTGGGTTTTCTTTATTATAAAAGTGATTATGTAGATTTAAAAAATTACACTTGGGGTACAAGTGTAATTTTGTTACAGAAATATAATGTGTATAGTGAAGTCAAGGCTTTTAGGGTATGCATTCCTGGAATAATGTACACTGTACCCATTAAGTAATTTCTCATCATCCACACCTCTACCACTGCCCCAACTTCTAAGTCTCTATTATGTGTTTTGTCTTTTATTTTCTTTCTTCTCTCTTTCCTTCCTTCCTTCCTTCTTTCTTTTTTTCTTTCTTTTTTGAGTCGGAGTCTCACTGTCACCCAGGCTGTAGCACAGTGACATGCTTACAGTTACTGCAGCTTCAACCTGCTGGGATCAGATGGTTCTTCTGGCCCAGCCTTACACACAGCTAGAACTACAGGTGCATACCACTATGCCTGGCTAAGGTTTTTATTTATTGTAGAGATGAAGGCTCACCAAGTTGCCCAGGCTAGTCTTGAACTACTGGCTCAGGCAATCCTCTCACCTTGGCCTCCCCAAATGCTGAGATTACAGGCATAGGCCACTGTGCCCACCCTCGATTAGGTGTTTAAAAAAAAATTTGAAGACTGAGATAGGAAGAAAAAAAAAAAATCACTTTTAACATCATCCCCAAATACAATGCTGTTTTTAATGTGTAACCTTCTAGCCTTCCCCCACCCCCGATTCTAACATCTTTTATTGATTTTCTTTTCCTTGTTTTGTGATTTTATTCTTAGCAGGTACTTGTTTTTTTTTAAAATTAGGATCTGTCTTTGAGCCATCCTTCCTGCTTTATTTGTCTATATATGCTGCCTGTGCTATTTAAATTGGCTTATAATTGACTTTAGAAGATGTGTACTTTCTGAAGAGATAGCTTCTTATTGCTTTTCTAGAGTCTAGACTGGGTAAACATGACTGTGTGTGTTATCCTGAGTTGTGACTAGGGGCTTATTTTAAATTTTTCTTTTTTTTTTTTAGTTGGCATTCACTATGTTGCCCGGGCTGCAGTGCAGTGGCATACTCATGGCCACCACAGTTTCAACCTTGCTGGGCTTAAGTGATTCTTCCATCTCAGCCTTCCAAGTAGCTGGAACTACAGGCACAAGCCACCATGCCTGCCTACTTTTTTTATTTATTGTAGAGACAAGGTCTCTCCAAGTTGCCCAGGCTGGTCTTGAACCCTGGGCTCAGGCAATCCTCTTGCCTCGGCCTCCCAAAGTGCTGGGATTACAGGCTTGAGCCACCACACCCGACTCGGTTTAATTTAAAATGCATAACACAAAAAGGCCTCTGCATATCATCATCGCTGGAACAAATCACATCAGATTTACAAGCATTCCCTGTAAATTCTGGAGAAAAAGAGGTCCTGAAATTATTTGTGAGCAAGTCTGGGAAATGTAAATGGATGGTCCAATTCCCATATTTACTAATTTAATACATACAAAATGTTTTTCATAACTTTTCTTCATTCCTTTTTTCCTTCTTTCTTTCTGGGGGGCTTTCCTAGGTTCACTCAAGAGTTTTAACCCCTAATTAATTTTTCTTGTAAGACCTTCAATTCCACAATACTCCATCTCCCACCTTAGGGACTTTTTCAGGATCATAACTCTTGATGTTGAGGACTAGGCTACTGCATGGAGGGTAGGTGCAGCCCTCTAATATCTACCTCTAACTCAGGCAATTGTTGGAATCAGACATTTCAGTATGTACTATAAGCGAGTTTCTGCACCCTAAACGCATTGTCTTCACTCAGTTCCTTCAGGATTCTGTTCTCCCAGAGCCAGTGGAGAACTGGTACAGATTGGAACTCACTCATGACAGCTGACTGGTAAATGTTCAGGAATTTTGCAAGCTGTTTTTTGGGGGGTTTTTTTGCCTCAAAAAGTGACATTTATTCAAAGGGAAAAAAATGACAAGATGTTCATCCCTTGGTTCTCTTCCCTCCCCCCTCCTCAGCCCCTAAGGTTGAGCCGTGGCTGGGGTTAGGTAGCAAGACAGCCCCTCTCATATGAGGTCAGCAACATTGTGATATCTCAAAGAGTCCTCTTGTCTTCTTCTGTCACCATGTTAATAGCCACACCCTATGGTCAAACAGGCTACCATGACCGATTCTGTGGATATAGTTTTCCCCTATTGGTAGAAAGGTCATAGTTGATGACTAAAGAAACCTGCTGCACATCAATGCCTCTGGCCTATGTCAAGAAAGAAAACTTGAGCATAATCTATCCAGAAAGGACTTAAGCATGTATGCCTGTAGGCAGCCAAAGGAAGTAAGCATCCCCTGCCTCCCAAAGACTTTAGGCATGCCAGATTTTATTCCAAATTGCTGCTTTCCTAGCAAGCTGGTTGTTAAGCATGGTCATTATTGAAAATTAAATGATAGAATCTTATAATTAAATAAATTATATGAAAACCCCAAGTAATAAATATTCAGAACTCATTGTTTCCTAATTATTTTGCCACATTTTACTATTATTCATGTTCTTGATGTTATATCTTTGTATCTGCAGGGTGAAAATGCTACATAATACCCTCTTATTGTGTATCTTTTCTCAATTCTGTGTTCTCTTGATAGCATGAAATTGGTTATGATGGCGGTATTTACACCACTGCAATTGGAAAACACTACATATCAGAGTTTGATTTAGTATTTTGTTGAGTATGATAGAGAAAATGCTAACAATGCATATTAAACTTAAAAGTGTGTCATGTCTATAACCCTTACATTGTGACTAGTCCCCCAAACTTAGGAAATAGCCCTTCAATATTTGAAAGCTATTATTTGATTCAGCAAACAAGTTGCTTACATCATTGACTTCCAAGTGACATTCCCACATACAACTTTGTTGTTTAATCTTCCTCTTCTTCCTAATGTAAATGAAAGTATCAACCAAATTGATCAATTGCAACCCTAGGTAGGCTTTAGATGCATGAGTTTGGCAAAAATCAACTAAAACATTCTTTGAGAATTGTGTACATAGAGTTTGTAATAAAGAGTAATTCTTATTCCATTATCACTTGTAAACTGTGCACTAGAGATCCTTTATATTAGTAAAAATATCTTTTTTAGAGACAGAGTTTCACCCTGTTGCCCAGACTAGAATGCAGAGGTGCAGTAGCTCACTGCCACCATGAACTCCTAGGTTCCAGATATCTTCCCGACTCAACATCCCAAGTAGCTAGGACTGCAGGTTACCTCAGTACAATTTATCATAAACTACGTACATGTATCTGCATACTTTTTTTTTTTTTGAGAGCTGGTGGTTAAACTTTTACCAGCACACCACTGGCCAGAGAGGACACACTACTAGCCCCAGGCGAGATGGGTACCATTGACATAGTTTGCCCCACCGGATGTTATTTAAAACAAAACAAACAATAAAGCTATGGCATGTCAACTTTTTATTTGTTTGTTTTTGTTTTTATTAGTAGGATTCTCACTCTGTTGCCCAGACTGGAGTGCAGTGGCACACTCATGGCCACTGCAGCCTCAACCTGCTGGGCTCAGGTGATCCTTTCTCCTCAGCCTTCCAAGCAGCTGGAACTACAAGTGTATTCCACTACACCTGGCTAATTCTTCTTGATTTATTGTAGAGATGAGGTCTTACCAAGTTGCCCAGGCTGGTCTCAAGCCCCTGGGCTCAAGCAGTCCTCTCACCCCAGCCTCCCAAAGTGCTGGGATTACAGGCTTGAGCCACCGCACATGGCTGGCATGTCAGCATTTACACTTTATGGGAATTTGCATGAAAATCTGGAATTCCTAATTATCTTGGAGGATCAGAGATGACCCAGTGGTAATCTCCTGTGGGAGCACTCAGCTGGAGCTGAGCCATGTGGCCCTTCAGGTGTATGCACCCTCACTTCACTGCCATCCCCACCACTCCCTGCTGTCCCCCGGTCCTGTGGTTGAGTTCTAGATGCCGTATATCCTCATGTCTGTTTGGTGCATTTTCTCTCTCCTTCTTTTTCCCACCACAACACAAACTGAACCATCTTTTCAATCTAGAAATCTGGAAACCTCAGACTTGATCTATAACTAAATTAACTTTCCCTCCATATTGGCTTAAGTCTCACTGGCCCACAATTATTTCTCAAATCACTTAAAACATATGTGAAAGGGCTTTGACACTATTAAAAGCTGCCAAATGGCCAGGTGCGGTGGCTCCCACCTGTAATCCCAGCACTTTGGGAGGCTGAGGCAAGACAATTGCCTAAGCCCAGGGGTTCAAGACAGCCTGGGCAACATGGAAAGACCTCATCTCTACAATAAATTAAAAAATTAGCCATGATGGTGCGTGCCTGTAGTTCCAGCTACTTGAAAGAATGAGGCAGAAGGATCTCCTGAGCCCAGCAGGTTGAGGCTGTGGTAGCCATAAGCATGTCACTGCACTCTAGCCTGTGTAGCAGAGTGAGACCTCAACTCAAAAAAAAAAAGACTACCAAATGGAAGATATTTATAGGACATATCGTTTCTAACACTTAATTTTATACTTTATTAATAAAAAGTCATAAAAATTCACCTTGTTACATTTTCAGTAACTAATCACAGTAAATATATTACTAATATTTTCACATATCTTTCTTGCCTTCCTTTCCCCTCCTTTTTCTCTTCTCTTTTTCTATCACTGTAATGTTAGCTCTGAAGTACAATGTCAGTAATGAGGTCATCACATTTTTTTTCTGCTGGAATTCATACTTTGGTCTTTGTTTTGGCCTAGTTTCAACACTGACATTATGAGTTCATGCTAATTAGCCAAATGGCCAAATCCCCCACCAATTAAGCAAATGTAGAAATTTTAGGTTATTTCAGTTACTCTACATTAAGGGTAAGAGAAAAATATAATGAATGTGACAGAGTCATCAACTCCAGGATATGCTGCTGTTTCCTCTATTCATTATTATTATGGTATCACGAGTGCAATACTGTTTCAGCTTCATGGCACTCTAGTTTAGACATTTGTACCACAATTGTCATGGAGTCTATATTCTACTTTAATGTTGTCTCTGTGAGAGAAAATGTTCATTGTACAATAATATAAAAACATGTTGCTTTGGTTCCTTTTGTCAATACATATAAAACCATTTTGTATCAACCATGTTGTATAAAATGTATTAACTTTCCAGTCTTTTTTTTTTAGACCAGGTTTTACTCTGTTGCCCAGGCTAGAATGCAGTGGCACTATCACAGCTCACCACAGCCTCCAACTCCTGGGTGCAAGTGATCCTCCTGTGTCAGCCTCCCTACAGATGGGACTATAGGCATGCACCACCATGCCTGGATAATTTTTTGATTTTTTTTGTAGAGAGAAGGTCTTGCTATGTTGCCCAGACTGGTCTTGAACTCCTGGGCTCAAGAGATCCTCCCACCTTGACAGGCATGAGCCACCATGCCTGGCTAACTTTCCAGTCATAAACTTCCAAATGAACTGAGCCCTAAAAGTTCATTGCTAATTATCTATTAGAAATTTGAGCATTTTTTTAACCCATAGGAATAACATTATAAGTGGTTATTAGATTCTCAGGCTAGCCCCTCATGTAGTTGAACATAGTTCTAACAGTATTCATCTAAGTTCTGATTTCTGGAGCAAGAGAGAAGGATGAGGAGAGGAAAGAGGAAAAGGAGAGGAGAAAGAGGGGAAATGGTGTAGCAAGGGCAAAGCTAGAAGATGTGAAGAAAGGCTGGGTGCTGTGGCTCACACCTGTAATCCCAGCACTTTGGAAGGCCAAGGCAAGAGGATCGCCTGAGCCCAGGCGTTCGAGACCAGCCTGGGCAACATGGTGAGACCTCATTTCTACAATAAATCAAAAAATTAGCTGGATATGGTATCTATAGTCCCAGCTACTCAGGACACTGAGGTAGTATCACCTAAGCCCATAGGTTGAGGCTGCTGTAGCCGTGAGTGTCCACTGTACTCCAGCCTAGGTGACAGAGTAAGACTCTGACTCAAAAAGATGTGAAGGAGAGAATGAAAGGAACATGCAGGGCTAGAAGAGAAGAACCTTGTCTGGGGTTCTTCTTTCCCTTGCCCTAAGCAAAATTTTGAGGCATATACAATTCTTTTTTAACATTTTTTTGTAGAGAGAAGGTCTTGCTATATATTGCCCAGATGGGTCTTGAACTCCTGGGGTCAAGAGATCCTCTCACCTTGACAGGCATGAGCCACCATGCCTGGCTAACTTTCCACTCATAAACTTCCAAATGGACTGAGCCCTAAACGTTCTTTTGCTAATTATCTATTAGTAATTTGAGAATTTTTTTTTTACCCATAGGAATAACATTATAAGTGGTTTTTAGATTCTCAGGCTAGCCCCTCATCTAGTTGAACTTCAGTTTTCATTTCAGCCCACCTCTCTCCAGAACCTTTGTGCCCTCAGTTGGTCCTAAGCTGCCACTTTACCCTGCTCTGTGTCCCCCAACAAGCACAGTCTGAAGAGTCCCCTCTCTCACTGTATCTGTTCTCAGCAGGGTGTTTGGAAAAGACGAGTCCAAGAGAAGCTAATCATTTTGTAAAATTCATGTTCTCAAAGCCTCTGAAATCCATTAGTCTCTACTTAGGGGAATTCCAAGCAACGGCACAAAATGAAGCAGGGAAAAAGGCAGTATTTGAAAGAAGAAACCTTTCTAGGGGGGAGCCCCCTATGTGGGGCTCCACTAAGCAGCCCCTGGGGTACATTGCTTTCTCCACTTCTTTTTTTTTTTTTTTGGAGTTGGAGTCTCACTCTGTCGCCCAGACTGGAGTGCAGTGGCCACTCCCGGCCACCGCAGCCTCGAGCTCCTGGGCTCCGGCAATCCTTCCACCTCAGCCTTCCAAGTAGCTGGAACTGCAGGCCTGTGCTACCACGCCCAGCTAATTTTTTTTTTTTTAGTTGTAGAGATGAGGTCTCGCCAAGTTGCCCAAGCGGGTCTTGAACCCCAGGGCTCAGGCAATCCACTCACCTCAGCCTCCCAAAGGCGCGGGATTACAGGCTGAGCCACCGAGCCCGGCTCTCCACTTCTGATGTGACGTTTCTCCACAGGCTTCTTATTGCAGCGATGTAGCCTGTAGCTGGCTCCCAAGACATGTCTCTAGAAGAATCAGGTTGGTTGTTTGGTTGCTTCTTATTTTTCAAAAGAGCTCACACAGTTGGGTGCAGAGTAGAGCCAAAAGAACTGCTTTCTTTGTATGTGTGTCTGTGTTGCTAGTGGAGGTTGGAGAGAGAGGCATAGTCGTAGGGAAGGACGCCTGTCTCATGATCTTATTTTCAGATTCCTTGTTCAGGTTATCCATGGTTTGTCAAAGTTCCCAGAGGCCCATCATAGTTATAATGTTAGTAAATAAAGGTAACAACATAGCTTTTGTTGCTTGACCCTGGGAACAACTTGAAGTAAGAAAAGTCAGGAAAGCTGTTGGCGGTGCTGGCAACGTTTTCAATACTATATGATTTTAAGGATGAGTCCCTGTTGAAAAGAGCCATATCTAAGAATGAGACATACAAACATGTCTGCCACCCTCTGTGTAACGACGTGGGCTTCTCTTTGAAGTTGCTGTTCCCTCCACTGTGGATGAGTAAGCTCTGTTCTGGGAAGGGCTGTTTGGCCTCAGTGCTGATACGAAGCCTCTTCAGACCACAGATGGCAAGGTATTCGGTGGGGAGAGTGTTGGTGCTGCACAGGGAAAGCTTCAGGTCCTGAACCAGCGTGAAGTTCAACAGACGGCCCAGCGTAGACGTGTCCGTGAACCAGATGGTCAGACGGCCATCATAGCTGGCTTGCTCAACTGCGAAGGGCAGGACAGTTTTGCAGCTGCACATCAGGTTGGCCAAACTGTAGTCACAGTCCCGGATGTCAGCAGAGCAGCTGCAGTTCCGAATGGTGTTTTCCTTTGTGAAGATGAGCGTGCTGTTCATCTGACCCTGGGTAAGGTAATTGAGTGCAAAGATGCCCAGCATTCCAAGCAGGAAGAGGCAGTACCTGGGAGGGAGTGCCATTCTTGCCCAGCGTGGGCCAGTGTGTGTGTGTCTCTCCTTCCTCCGCCAAACCGTTAGAACTCACCTGAAAGAAAAAGACACAGCTTTATCACAGCCTCTCATTTATACACGTAGCTATGGGAAAGGAGGCCCCTGAACAACCAGTCATAAATGGTTCTTTATTGTAGTTCTAATAAAGGCAGGCAATACTTGCGGCTCAAGCTCTCTTCTCAGAGCCTCAGCCAGAGCCAGGAGCCTCTGAACTCTGCTCATCCGAGGCATAAAACTCCCAGTAGTGTCTGCCAGTGAGTCTCACATGCCAGCAACAGAGCCAGCGCAGATGCCAGAGAAGAGGCCTATGGTATCCTATTTACCAGCAGGGATTTGGAGCCGAGTGAACGCATCCTCCAGACATCCAGTTACTAGCATTTAGTACCTGCAAACCCCCAGACATGCACATGGCCTCCTCCCCCTCAATATCTGACTTCCTGGAATTCAGGAGACAAATAGCTCTTTGTTGGACTCAGCTACCCAAGCGCTACCTGTTAAACGACATAGCATGAATACCAATGAAGCAGTTAGTTAATGGCAAACTTTATTTCTAAGTAAACAAATGTGTTCCCCCACCTCCAGCATAGTAATCTGTGTATGGATCCTTTTATCCCTTCCTGACCGCCTACAAATGTACCCATGTAATAGACAATGAAAAGACTAATCACCTACCAATTAATCACAATTATCTTGATTTAGCTACTTCTGTGCTATGAATTATAAATTGATTTTGTCAATTTATTGTAGGACTTTAAAACAAAACCATATATAAGAACTGCCAAAGAACCTAATCAAGGTAGGGATGTCTGCATAATTTAAAGAGTAACACCAATGTCCAGTATGGGGGGAAATGGCCTAAAGTGCCTGGCATATATTAGATGCATGGTCCTCCTTCATGGTATGATTGGAACGAGATGAGCATCATGGTAGTGGGTGCCAGATTTCAGTTTTGCAAAAATAATCAGATTTCCCCCAAGCTACCCAATGATTGAAGAGAGAAACCACACAGTACAGTTCAGTTCATGTCTACTCACTGAGCTCCGTGGGTATGACGGGACAGTGGCATGAGACCTGCGACGGAGAGGGCCGAGTTCTTGGCAGGGCCACTACACGAAAGGCCAGGGAGTGATGGGTGGGGTGGTCATTCCGAGGAGTTCAGTGTGTGTCCAAAGAGTATGGTGACAGCAGGGCTAGGCAGACATGCATCACGTAGGGTGTAAGGTAAGTGGCAAAACAAGGCAATAAGAAATCTGAAGGAATCAAAGCTAAAAATAGCAGGGATCAGGTAGACAGGCAGGAAGCATGAGGCCATCAGCAGGTGGCTGGAGTGCAGGGAGGCTACAAAGAAGCTCAGCCTAGTATATCTGAACAGAAGGCGAGACACTGATTCACAGCAATTGTAACTGTCTGCGCACTCGCCTGCCGTCCTCCCTCCTCCCTCCCTCCTCCCTTCCCTCCCTCCTTCCCACCTCCTCCCTTTCTTGCTTCCTGCCTCCCTCTCTGCCTGCCTCCCATTCTTCCTTTCTTCCACAAAATGGAATGGGAGTTTACTAGGTGGCAGGCACTCTGAGGATGCAGAGCAGAACAAGCCAGTCAAGGGCCCAGCTCCCATGGGACTTGTGTTCTGATGGACTTGATTCTGCTTCCAATGGACTGGGGCAGCAGAGCCCAAGGCCAGGCGAGGTCTTCACGTGAGGAACAACAGGCTGCAGCCATGGGGAGGGGAAAGGGCAAAGTCAGGATTAGGCAGGGCCTGGTGAGGGCTACATGCCAGGCCCCAACCTAGGCCAGGCGGAAGAAACAAAGACATAAAAGACCTGGATCCTGCCCTCCAGGGGTTCGTACTCAAAAGGAGGAAGACAAAGAGGCTGCACTGAGACGGCTGTGCTGAGCCTACAGAGGGCTGAAAGCACACGGCCAGCAGATAGAGTCGGTTCTGCTTTGGGGACTGGATAAGGTGGTTTATTTATAGTGTTTTGTGTTTATTTTGAAATTGGCACAGGATTTTCTTAGAGGATTTATTAATAAGTATATTTTGTAATAAAAGAAAGCATTGAGAAACTTGGAGAGCTAGTGTTCTCCTTGAACAAGAGGCTTAATAGTTTTAAATAGTGCTAGAATGTGGTGGTGACTACCCCACTTAGTTAAGGAACAGTGAATAATGTATTAATTACAAGACAATTTTAGAGAATAAGCTGTCCCAGATTCCACCGGAGGTTTCTGGGACTTCATGTCCCAGTAACCCTGCCATCCCAGAACTGGGAATACTGTCAATACCATTGGCCCACTCTGACCCCAGCCTTAAAGGGAAAGAGAGAGAAGAGCATCTATCCATCAGCTCAGAACCCAGTGAGAAAAGCATCTGCCTCGTTCTTCCAGACTCTGATACTTCTGGGCATACACAGAAGTAGTCAGTGGGTCGGAAGAGAAAAGGATATTGGTTTTGCTTGAACATGTGGTACTGGAAGTCCTCAAAGGGATTTGTGAGCAATTTCCCAACAATCAGGATGGACCTCAGGATGGGCCCTGCCTGCCTCCTGGATCTCAGGGAGCCTGAAGGCCAGAACAAGGAGGTCAGGTACAGAAAGACTCACTGAGATGGCACACAGTGGGGCCAAATATCTCTGGTAACCCGTGCATGGGGTACCACAAAGATGCCAGCTGGACATTTTTCTCCTTGGGTCCTAGCACGAATTTCTTTCTTTAGGTTTGTTGAACACAGATTGTGAACACCCTCATTTCAAAGTGTATTTATTCATGTTTGTGAAGATGCAGAATGGAGGCAGGTACATCACCTTGCCCCCACCCTTTGCTAGGCCTCTGTCTATCGGGGTGAGGGGTGAGGCTCATATCAGGGCCTCAGGGGCAAGTCTCAATAACAAAGCACATGAAAAGCTGGGCGTTGAGGACGATGTGTCAGGCCAGGGCAGGTGAGAGGGCTCCAGACCAACAGGACCCCGGCTCCCCCTTCCCACTGCCACCCCTGCCATCTCCGTAGTCTGTCAATCTTCTCTGTCCTACTTCTGGATTTTTCAAATTCTTTTCGCCCTGTATTAATTATATAGGTAGTTTTTCTTTTCTTTTTCCCACTCAAGAAATACTCCTCTACTCAGATATTACCTCTTCCATGAAGCTTATCATGACATCTTCTACCCACAAGCAGGGTTAGGTGCAGACTTAACACCCCATCCAAGTTGTTATTATAGTGATGATCACACTGTACTGACTCTTGGTTCAAGTGTCTCTTCCAGTGGAGTGGAACCCCTTGAAGGAGCTTTTTTTTTTTTGGCTTTATATTTTCAGTTTCTAGTACAGTGCTTGGCACATAGTAAGGACTCAAAAAAATTTTATTGAATTTTTATTGGAAACACAGTTTACCAAATGTCAGTATACTAAAACTCTTTTGATTGCTAGTTATAGAAATCCAATTCAGGCTGGCTTGTGTGGAGAAAAATAACTCACTTGTTTGAAAAACCAAGGAAGGGTTTCAGGCAAGGCTTGATCCAGCTACTCAAAAAAAGGTTGGCAGGGATGTTTCTCCATTTTTTAGTTCTTTCTCTTTTGTAGGCTTTATTCTTATCTTGTCCTCAGACCTTCTGGGGACAAGATAGTCATTAGTCAATTCTAATAGTCAATCCTTCTATGAGCTGAGCAAACTCTAAAATTAAAAAAAGTCTCTTTTAAAATAGTACCAGGTACGGTGGCTCATGCCTGTAATCCCATCATTTTGGGAGGCAGAGGCAAGAGAATTGCCTGACCCCAAGGGTTTGAAACCAGTCTGGGCAACTTGGAAAGACCTTGTCTCTACAAAAAATTAGCCAAGCATGGTGATGGGTGCCTGTAGTCCCAGCTACTCAGGGGGCTGAGACAGAAAGATTCCCTGAGCCTAGGAGGTTGAGGCTTCAGTGAGCCATGATCACACCACTGCACTCTAGCCTGGGCAACAAGTGAGACCAACTAAAAAAAAAAAAAAAAGTATAGTACCAGGCAAAAATGCATTGTTCTCCCTGACTCTATGCTCAGCCCTGGCAGAAGTCTGGTTCTACAATGGGAAGTTAGGGGGCATTATCAGAAAAAGGCAAAGTGGGCTGTCAGAACAGTGGGTGCCCACAAGACCAACAGGGTGAACATGGCCACCTTACCTCGTCAGTCTCAGCACCATGTTGATAAAATGCATCCAGAATTTCAAATGGTCTCCTTTACTGGAAGACTCCTCATTTTTACCTCCATGGAATCTTCAAGAATTTTTCCAGGAAGATACTTTGGGGGCTGTATTTGTGAGAGACAGCCTTGTCTAGTTCCCCAATTTCTGGACTGGCAGTGTGTTTCTTGGGGTGCTCAAAACCTGGCTTTCTTCTGCCTTTAACTGCAGGGTCATAGCTCAGATTTTTATTGGAGACTGTCTGCTTCTTGCTGGACCATCTTACTGGTTTCAGACTTGTATTTTCTCAGTTTCTTCAGAATCTTCCTCCAATTAACTGTTCATCTTTTGTTGTTGTTGTTTTGAGTTGGAGTCTCATTCTGTCGCCCAGGCTAGAGTGCAGTGGCATGCTCACAGCCACTGCAACCTCGACCTGCTGGGCTTAGGTGATCCTTTCACCTCAGCCTTCCAGGTAGCTGGAACTACAGGCACGTGCTACCACACCTGGCTTATTTTTTTTACTTTATTTTATAATAGAGACGAGGTCTCACCAAGTTGCCCAGGCTGGTCTCGAACCCCTAGGCTAAGGCAATCCTCTTGCCTTGGCCTCCCAAAGTGCTGGGATTACAGGCTGAGCCACCACACCTGGCCTTCATCTTTAAAATAAAAATCACTTCAAATTTCTTTTTTGTTTGTTTGTTTGAGTTGGAGTCTCACTCTCTCGCCCAGACTGGAGTGCAGTGGCCGCTCCCAGCCACCGCAGCCTCGACCTGCTGGGCTCCGGTAATCCTTCCACCTCAGCCTTCCAAGTAGCCGGAATTACAGGCGCACGCTGTCACGCCCGGCTGATTTTTTGATTTATTGTAGAGATGAGGTCTCGCTGCCCAGGCGGGTCTCGAACCCGCGGGCTCAGGCAATCCACTCACCTCAGCCTCCAGAGGTGCGGGATTACAGGCTGAGCCACCGAGCCCAACTCACTTCAAATTTCATGTTAAACTCATTTCTGAATGACATTTTAAAAGTGCTTTTGGTTCTTAATTGCTGTAAGGATTTGGAGAATGTCACTAGATTTTTCCACAATGATATTTTTTGTCTTTTGTGTGAAGACTATAGAGTTCAAAACATCATTATTTATGACATTTCAAATCTGTTTTGGGTGAACGATCCAAACGTGATCCTCCCACTGACTCAATATCTCCTTACTAGTATATCTTCTTATAAACAGAACTGGTTCAGTTTGAAACATTCCTTTTGGAGTCAAGTATAAACATTATCTAAATGTTGGGTGTAATCCTAGATTGAGAAGGAATCCGTGTGGAATTTGTTTTGAAGTAACTGATGTCTGTAACTGCTCAATTCAAACTCTCTGCCTTCTTACAGTTAGTTGCTAGTATTAATTGCTCTTGAGATTTCTTCAGCTGCAGTGCAAAAACAATATTTAAATTGATTCTGAATAGTAGCTCTGGTTTTTAAACATTTTTGAGGATTTCAAGGCTCAAAGCTTTAATGATGATACACAGTTTTTAGCATCTTGACTGAAAAATTTAGGGGCATTGACACCACTTGAGTTTTTGCCATAGTTGCATAAAGCAACTTTTATCTTACAATCTAGGCATATCAGAGCTTTCTAGTGCCCACCAGTACCCATGTTCTCCTCTCCTTCTTTGGCACATGGCTGGACTTCATTTCCAAGTCTCTTGAAATGAAGTGACTCCTGTGTCTGAGTTCTGGCCAGTGGGATATGGTGGAAGATTCTGTGGAAGACCCGATGGCCCTAAAGGATGGCAAGACTATGGAGAAACCTTGAGTTCCTGAATGATTGCATGGAACAGAGCACACCTTTCTCCCTTAATGGCATTCATCTGTGATATAAGGGAATGGACCTAAACTATTCTAAGCCACTGATATCGAAGTTTGTCAAAGCAGTGAGCCTACTCTGACCAATCCAGCAGGTGCTAATATTGTTTTGTAACTTATGATTTTTTTTTTTTTTTTGCATCCTCTTTTCTCAAAATCAACACTTAGGGAACATATACTGGCCTAGGTTGTGGACAGTCAAAAAGTAAGAAGACTTCATCCCTGCTCTCAAATGACTTGAAATTTTCCCAGGGAACTTAAGACGTACTCTGGAAACTAACAATCAGCTAACTAATTATAAGACAATGTGATTGGCAGTGCTTATGAAAGGCTCCAACAGAGTGATGGGCAGGAAGAAATGGGAGGCTCTCCAAAGGGGTGCTTTTGGGCCTAGGCAGAGAAGGGGCTGGGGTTAGGGAAGGTGAGACGTTGCAGATTTAAGGATCACTTGAGCAAAATCTCAGAATGACTAATGTCCTTGGCATGTTTAGAACAAGTATAAGATGTCTTGGGGGTCCATGAACCTGGGAACACAGGCAGGACAGGGTTAGATAGGACCTTGCTGGCCAAATTAAGGAGTCCGGAGTTTATGCTGGCAGCAACTTGTTTACTGAACTCTTTAACCCCTCAATAAAACATATTAAAACCCTCCCAGTAGATCTGGTTTTCTAAATTTATAAATGCTATACATGTTATTACTATACTTACATATTATCTATGTTATAAACAGCACATAAACAGATTTTTTAAACGTTTGAAATGAAAATAAATAAAAGTGAAAGTTTAAATATTTTCAACTCTACCCTACTGGCTTGTAATACCCCCTTGGATGTAAACACCTTTTTGGAGGCTCCTGCAAGAGACAAAAGTGAGGTGGTGAAGGTCTCTGTAGCAGGGGATGGGATGTCTGTTTCGATCTATATTTAAGGAAGGTAGCCCAGGCTGCCAGGGAGAGACTGAATTGGAGGAGAAGATACTAGACAGTGGTTCTGAGTCAGAGAAGACACCTCTTTTATATTTTCTTTGAAGGTTTACATTTCTCCATTATCCAACTTCTCCTAACTCCAGGCTCTTGGGATAAATCTGTTTCAATATCCACAGTCCTCGAGGGCTGGAAAGGACCAAGAGCATATGATGGAGGATGTGGGATGAGGACGGGGCTCCTTCCCTCCTGTGAGAATGCATTTGAGACACCCATGGAAACCCGTCAAAGGCCACTGGTGGTGTAGGGAGCAGGGGAACCCAAGGGGCAGCATAGGAAAGCATTCACTGTCCATTCTTAGCACCCCAGCTCGGCTTGCCTCGGACCTCCACTCCTGTAGACAACCACTGTGCGTCCTGACATCCATAAGCGAAGCACAGCTCATCTTCACAGAGTGAGGAGCCTCTGATTGGTTGCATTGGACTGGCAGCAAGCCTAACTGCTAGTGAGGACTAGTTTGGGCAAGCTAAGAAGTAAGTAAAGTGTCTCTTTAATCCTTGAGTTCCCTTTGACGTGCTTTTGTCCCAGTTCCTTGATCTCCCCTCATCCATTCTTTCCAATGGTCAGTGCTAGAAACCTGCTCTCAGATAGAGGTCTAATCTCCATTGTATAAGCCTTAATAGGAACTTATTTTTATTTTTAGAGACAGGGTCTTGCTATGTTGTCCAGGCTAGTCTCGAACTCCTGGGCTCAAGCAATCCTTCTGCCTCGGCCTCTCAAAGTGCTGGGATTACAGGCATGCGCCACTGTGCCCAGCTTTAATAGGAATTTAAACCAACACATTCTTGTCCAAGGGTATTTGCACTTTAAACCTTACCCCTACCTTGTCCCTTGCTAGAGGGATAGCGAGGATTAAATTGGAAGTCTGAGAGGAGTGTGGGTGCTGGCTATTCTGTGTTACTTGGATGAGGTGCTCACAGAGGTACTGCATGGAGGCCTGAGGTGTAGGACCTTGTAAAGTTCTGGAACAAAAAGGATTTTTAGCATTTTTCTTTTCTTTGGCTCTGTTCCACACATGCACTGCAGGAGGTAGGTTAGAGATAAACACTATGTAAGATGATATTTAAGAGTGGAATGATATCCTTGTCATTTAATATTTCAAAGCTTATAAAGTTGAAGGTTAATTTGGGTCTCTCCCCAATGTTTTCTTACTGCGATATGTGTTGTCTTTTCTTTCTTCTTCACATGCCACAGCAGCACAGCCCCCATCCCCAGTATGAATTGTCACATGCCCTTTCCAGCGCCTAGTGCTGTGAAGGCATGGCTCTGAGCAGTCTCTGTTGGTGAAGATCATTTCCCTTTCGTTGTGGCTTAGACGGTTCATTGTGAGAGGCAGGAGCTGAGTTCATTGTCATTCTTATGTGATGGATATCTCATTGGATTTATGTGGTAGGGTCTAAACTCTATGCTATCATCTGATACGTTTGCTCACTTAGAAAAAGAAGTATAAGTTTGTGTCTTCATAAGTTGGAATTTCAGCAGAATTAGCTTCAAGCATGAAATTTAGATTTTAAGAGGACACGATTTTTTTCAAGATATGGGTACAATTCGGGATTAGGTACATAAGTGGTCATCATACAGGTAAAGTTTAGGCCTTCCTTTGGTCCCTACTTTGCCTGGTTTGAGATCAGGTACACTTATTGAAAAATATTTTTGTGATTGTTTATGTTCAATTCATGGTATATAGTTGGGCCAGTCAGAGAGCTTTTCTGAATCTTATTTCTCTCAATATGCGATGGGATGATAATCCTACTGTATGGGGTAGAATTATTATTTATATTTATAAATATTTGTAAGAGCAAAGTAGATGCAAGTGGTTATATACATATTCTATCAGTATTATTTGTAAGTACTATTACAACTACTCATAAGTATATTGCAATATACATAGTATTATAGTACCATTCATAAATTATGATATTTTGTGATGTCAGAATTATAGCGAAAATAAGAATTTATTAGCATGCTCTGTTAAGGCATCCCAAAAGTCACTCCAAAGAAATCTAAATTAATTCATTCATTTAATGCGTTACTTGTAATAAAAATGTGGCTGGGTGTGGTGGCTTACATACCCAGTTCAAGACTAGCCTAGGCAGCATAGCTATCTCTATCTCTACAAAAAATAAACCCCTATCTCTACAAAAAATAAAATAAAACAAATTAGCCAGGTGTGGTGGTGTGCACCGTAGTCTCAGCTACTCAGGAGACTGAGGTGGGAGGATTGCTTGAGTTCAAGAGTTTGAGGTTATAATGAGGTGTGATCATGCTACTGCACTCCAAACTGAGCAACAGAGCAAGACTGTCCCTAAAAAAACCAAAAATTGATGAAAGAACAAGCTCAGCATAATACAAAAAGGCCTCTTATAAATGTCCTTCTGTAAATCCTGGGGAATGGGAGGTCCTGAAATTATCAGTGAACTAGTCTGATAAATGAAAATTATTTGGATTGTTGTTTCCTCCTAATCTCATGTTGAAATGTGATCTCCAGTGTCGGAGGTGGGGCCTAGTGGGAGATGCTTGGGTTATGGGGGAAGATTCCTCATGAACGGCTTTGGTACCCTCCTTGGTTTTTTTTTTTTGAGTTAGAGTCTCACTCTGTCGCCCAAACTGGAGTGCAGTGGCCGCTCCCGGCCACCGCAGCCTCAGCCTGCTGGGCTCCGGCGATCCTTCCGCCTCAGCCTTCCGAGTAGCCGGAATTACAGGCATGAGCCACCACGCCCAGCTGATTTTTTTGATTTATTGTAGAGATGAGGTCTCGCTGCCCAGGCGGGTCTCGAACCCGCGGGCTCAGGCAATTCACTCACCTCAGCCTCCCAAAGGCGCGGGATTACAGGCTGAGCCACCGAGCCCGGCGGTACCCTCCTTGTAATGAGTGAGTTCTCACTCTGTTATTAACCCACATGAGGACCGATTGCTTTAAAGTGTCTTGTACCACCTCTTCTCTTTTTCTTCCTCTCTCACCATGTGACAAGCCTGCTTCCTCTCCGCCTTCCTCCATAACTATAAGCTTCCTGAGGCCTCACCAGAAACCCAGCAGATGCCAGCACCATTCAGAACCATGAGCTAAAATCAACCTTTCCTTTATAAATGATCTACCCTCAGGCATTTCTTTATAGCAATGCAAAATGGACTATTACGTTGTCCAATTTCCATTTCCATCTCTAGTAATTTAGATGTGTGTAAAATGTTTAAAGGAACAGCAGGAGTATAAGTTGTGATCAAAACTCTTTATTTCTGGTCTTCTACCGTGCCTGAGGAATATTGTGGGGGGCTGAATAATCGCCCCTAAAGACACCTGCATCCTAGTCCCTGAAACTGTAAATATGCTACCTTGCATGGCAAGAAGGACTTTAGAGATGTGATTAAGTCAAGAAACTTGAGACAGGGAGTTAATCCTGGATTATCTGGGTAAGCCTGATATAATCACAAGGGTCCTTATAAGAGGGACACAGGAGGAGATAGAGAAGGCAAAGACATTGTGACAACTGAAGCAGAGATTAGAGTGATGTGGCTACAGGCCAAGGAATGCCAACATCTTCTCTAAGCTGGGAGAGGAAAGGAATGGATTCTTCCTTGGAGTCTCCAGAAGGAACCAGCCCTACTGACACCTTGACTTTAGCCTAGTCAGACCGATTTTGGACTTCTGTCCTCCCGAAATGTAAGAGAATACAGATGTGTTGTTTAAGCCAATACATTTGTAGAAATGTGTTATAGCAGCAACAGGAAACTAATACAGAGATTATGAGGAAACGAAACCCTCACAGCAAACCAGTTCTGTGGACCAAACAAGCTAACCCTTCTTTATTCATGGCCATTCAGTGTTTGCTGATTGTTTCACATGGGTTATTCTTCTTACTAACCTGGATTCTAAGCCCTCAGGGTAACCATGTCATAAGTTCCTTTACTATTCTAAAGTACCAAGCTCAACTCTCTTATAGGGTAGTCACCCTGTATTGGACCCTGCCAAGCCTAAACTGCTGCATCTGGATCTATATTATGAGTTGAGGGGTGAATGTCTCCAGGTGGTTATTTGCATCAGTGGAATTGTTGATGAAGAAAGATGGGTGAAGACTATACGTGAAGGCCTGGGACATGGATGAGCAGAGGGAGGGGACAGAAGCACTTGTGTCTTTCCAGCCCAAACTTATGCCTTAGGCTGAATCCAGAGGAGGTACAAACAGAGCTGCCTGCTGTGATTGCAAGAACTCTTGAGATGTGGGGCACAAGTGGTCCCTGCCCAGGTGACAAAGTACTATATTGAGCTTTGGACCTAGGCATTCTCCCACTTCTCTGCTTGAGTCCAGCACAACTCTGGCATGGGGGCGAGTGAGGGACAGGCAGTGCCCTTTGACTCCTCCTTGAGATCAGATTTGGCCCACCCTGGACACTGCTTCCTGGTCATCAAATCAGTGGGGAGCCCCTTGGCAAGTCAACAGCCAACGGGGGCCAGGGACAGGGGCGTATGAAAGGACCATTTTGAGCACAGGCAAGACACTCCTGGGGACTCTAAGAAATCATTGGAGGGGGCTCTATTTTGTAGACACAGTGATGAGAGGAGGCAAGGACCTGTATCAAGTAGGTGGGAACATGAGCCAAATATACATATTGCAAAATACAAGCTATTGTTAATGTGGCCTTGCCTGTGCCCATGGCTGGTAAAGCCAGGATCTCTTCAGGTATTAATTGGATTACTGCTTTGAGATTAAATTGATTTAATCACGGAAATAAAGTGCTCAGAGGCTTCTAGACTAAGATGAGTAAGAAAGAACTACTGAAAAGCAAATATTTTATGTTTCTAAAACATTGAGCTCAACTGGGTGTTAATTTCACCAACTAATTTGCTTATTGGATGCCAGACCCTTTGGTGTTAGTATGTTGTAGGGATCTGCTTCCTTCCTTCCTTCTTCCTTCCTTCCTTCCTTCCTTCCTTCCTTCCTTCCTTCCTTCCTTCCTTCCTACCTTTCTTCATTCCTTTCTCTTTTCACAGATGGGGTCTTCCTCTGTCTGGAGTGCAGTGGTATGATCATAACTTACTGCAGCCTTGAACTCCTGGACTCAAGTGATTCTCCCACCTCAGCTTCCTGAGTAGCTGGGACTATAGGCATGCACCATCATGCACGACTAATTAAAAAAAAAATTTTTTTTTTGTAGAGATGAGGTCTTACTGTGTTGCCCAGACTGGTCTCAAACTCCTGGTCTCAAAGGATCCTCCCACCTTGACCTTCCAAAGTGCTGGGATTACAGGTATTAGCTACCGCAACCAGCAGGTTTCTGATATCTTCTTGCTGGTCTTGGATACCTCGGTCCTTAGCAGAGGGCCCAGCACATAGAGGTACCCCATGAATATTTATATTATCCAAACGAATCCCTAATTAGCAAAGTCAATGATGCATGTTATTGATCCTTTACCTCCTAGAATTGTGGAGTGTTATCAAATCAGCAAGCAAAATGTACCTTCTTCAGCAAGAATTTCATAAGATGGCCTAGCTATGATATGGAAACCATAATGAGTTTTTGTGTATAGGTGAGAGGTTGGGAATTTGAGCTTATTCTCCTGTGCCTTGGCTGTGCATTGTCCTTGAAAAGTCATTGAAGCCCATTGCTTTGCTAGACTCTGGTGTGGCCATGTGCTCTGCTTCCAGAACAATAAAAGGGTATGCAGATCTTGCACTTACTGTTGTACATTATTACATTCCCATACAGTACTTTCTTTGTTGTTGTTTGTTTAAATTTTCCTGGGCCTTTCGGAGGATATTTTTAATAACCCCTGATTTGTTGGCATAAAAACAACTGCCACCATGTTTTCTGGCTTTGGCCCCCTCCCCTACCTTGAGGAGATGAATCTCCTCTTTCTCTTTCTTTAATTTACTTTCTAAATAAACTATATTTTCTTTTTTTTTATAAACTCTTTTCCCTAATTAAAAAAAAAAAAAGCCATTGAAGGACATCTGGCAAAAGCTCAGGAGACACCCCCAACCTCCTGTGACTTTACCAAAACATCTAGTCAGGTGGGTACACAGTTGCCTTACAACTTTCCTGTGCATCTGATGGGGACACAGGATGAAATGCACTTGCCTAGAATGGAGGCTATGAGCCCCAGGTCAGGCCCTGATCACTGTTCTTCCATCTCACCACAAGGCTTCTAGGGCTTGAGGGAAACATGAGGAGAGATAGTATACTTTGGTTTCACAGATGTTTGTGAGCATCACAAACTTTAACAGCCCCTGCTGCAAAACTCCCTTCAACCTAACATTTCAGGGTCCAGCCTTGCAAAGCTAACTCAGGAAGAGATTTACTCAAATTACTGGGCCAGTATTACTTGTGTGTAAAGTTGCCAAGGAAAATGAGTCAGACACTAATCCCCTTGCTAGGAGATGAGAAACAAAAAAAAAGACTGGCAGACCTTTACTATTTTAATTACCTGCTTCCAGAACAATAAAAGGGGATGCGGATCTTGCAGTTACTGTTGTATGTTATTACATTCCCATAAAGTACCTTGAAGCGTTACCTCAAGATGTAAGCCTTAGGCTTTTCCCCTTTCATCTGTGTTCAAGTTCAAGTTCCAACCATTAGAGTTTAGAGAGAAAATGAGAATTAAATTTTCCTTCAGTGTTTTTAGTTACAGATATTGGAACTGAAGAACGTTTAAACCTTGCTGCTTTCTTGAAAGATTGTTAAGAGTCTTAAAATGACTCCATGGAATGATGACTAAAAGTAATGTGTCCTGGCTGGGATCTTGGAACAGAAAAAGGACATTAGGTAAAAATCTGAATAGTGTTTGGACTTCAGTTTAGAGTAATAATGTATTAATATTTATACATTAAATAATTGGTTCATTAATTGTGACAACCGTACAATGCTAATGGAAGATTTTTAACACTACATGAGGACTTTCTGATTTATCTTCACAATTTTTCTGTAAACCCAAAACTGTTCCAAAATAAGAATTTTATTAAAAAGAGTACTCCTTGATTTCATTGATGACTCTTTGAAGATTAGTTTTGTGACAACAGCAGAGCTCCAGTAGATAATCTGGGCATCACAAAGTGCCCATGAAATTGCATATAGACATGACTCCAAATGAATTCTTCAGACCCTGGCCACAGAGAAGATTCTAGTTTCGTTAATGGCCTTGGAGACCAGGCATTTCAGAGATGCAAATGAAAAGTGATCCTTTTATGGGAAATGGATGAAATTAGGAAAGGAGAGGTACCAAGAACTACTGTAGGAACAAGTCCTGAGGTGTGTGTGTGTGTGTGTGTGTGTGTGTGTGTGTGTGTGTGTGTGTGTCTGTGTGTGGTGTTTTGTTGAGCTTTTCTTATTTTCTAATTTGAATTCCATTCCTCTTTCAGACTTCTTATGTTGCCCTCTGTGTTTGGGGTTGATTTCTGCTTATTAGCAGCTAAAAACCAGCTTTATCTCTTACCCTGACTTCAAATCTCTTCTTTCATGCAACTTTACTAGGCTAGGTAGGTAGTAGGTCTTGCTTGACTCAAGCCTGTTTTTCTTAGAGTTCTACATTAGTCTACATTAGTAAATTAAAAATAAACTTGCATAAGCAAATGTGTTATCATACAGAGCCTGTGTTAGATTTTTAAGTCATTCCAAAAAGCCAGGCTTTTGCTGTGATCACTCCGTTGGAACAATTCTCATCAGGCTCTCAGTGACTCCCACCCCTCACGGACCAAACCAAGTGATTAATTTCCTGGACTCATTTTGCTTGACTTCTCATTAGCATTTGACTTAGTTGCTTCTCCTTTCTGTTTGAGTGAAGGGCTTTCTTCCATGATACCACATTCTCCTGGCTTTTTTTCTACTTTGAAGATCACTCCTTCAATCTCTTTGGCTGGCATCTGATCTCCTTACCCTGTTATTATCTCAAGTCCCCGACTCAGTGCTCTCTTCTCTGTGTATCCACTTCCTCAGTGATTGCACGCTACCCCGTGGGATTTAAATACCACCTATATTGACTGGATGATTTTTTTTTTTTTTTTTGAGTTGGAGTCTCACTCTGTCACCCAGACTGGAGTGCAGTGGCTGCTCCCAGCCACCGCAGCCTCGACCTGCTGGGCTCCGGCGATCCTTCCGCCTCAGCCTTCCAAGTAGCTGGAACTACAGGCACACGCTACCACGCCCGGCTAATTTTTTGATTTATTGTAGAGATGAGGTCTCGCCAAGTTGCCCAGGTGGGTCTCGAACCCGCGGGCTCAGGCAATCCACTCACCTCAGCCTCCCAAAGGCGCGGGATTACAGGCTGAGTCACCGAGCCCGGCTGATTGGATGATTAACTGAGATCTAGCTCAAGGTCCTGACCTCTTCCCTGAGCCTTGTGCTCATATGTCCAGCATTTTACATTTTACTTGATAGTGCTTTCTGAATGGCTGACAGACATCTCTAACTTAATGTCAAATATACAGCTCTCGATTCAGACTCTTAGGTAGAGGAGAAATACTACTGTAATATATATGTATATATAATTTTTTATTATTATTATTTTGAGTCAGGGTCTCACTGTCACCCAGGCTGGAGTGCAGTGGCATGATCACATCTCGTTGAAGCCTTGCCCTCCTGGGCTCAGGCAATCCTTCCATCTCAGCCTCCCAAATAGCGAGACTCCAGGCACCCTCTACCATGCCTGTCTAGTTTTTCTACTTTTTGCAGAGATGAGATCTCCCTATGTTGCCCAGGCTAGTCTCGTATTCCTAGGCTCAAGCAATCCTCCCAACTCATCTTCTGAAAGTGCTAGGATTATAGGCATGATTCACCACACCTGGGCTGCATCAACAATTTACTGTCCCTTAGCCCTGTGTTACCAAGGCTAAACTAGTTAAATGGAAAATTGTCATTGATAAGGGACAGTGTACTTTAAAATAAAAAATGTGATACATGTATCTTATATGTTGAAAACTGAATGACATCTGGAACTTTCCATATTTTTTATTCATTAGTAATAATGTTTAATGAGTGCTTCTTTTGTTCAAAGTACTGTTCTAAGTACTTCATATGTTTTCTATCATTTCATCCTTGTGATAATCCTACAGGTAGACATTATGGCCCATTTTCATGTCAGAAAAATGAAGACACAGACAGGTTAAATAATTTGCCCAAGGTCACATAACCTGTTAATAATGGTGAAAATTTGAACTCAGACAACCAAATATATTCTAGGAAGTCATGTGGAAATCCTAGTGCTGTTTCTCACCCCAGGATCAAGGTCAAGTCATATCCCATGCTAGTCTTTGTGGCCTTTAACCTAAAATGTGTATAGAATCTTCATGCTAAATGCTGTGGTTTGAACGTGTCCCTCAAAGTTCATGTGTTAGAAAACTTAATCCCCATTGTAAAAGTTTTGAGATGTGGGGCCTTTAAAAGATGACTAGGTCTTGAAGGCTGTGCCCTCATAAATGGATTGATGTTCTCATTGCAGGAGTAGGTTGGTCATTGTGAGAGTGGGTTCCTGATAAAAGGATGAGTTTGGGCCCTTTTCTTTGTCTCTCTTTCTCTCTCTCTCTCTCTCTCTCTCTCTCTCTCTCTCTCTCTCTCTCTCTGTGTGTGTGTGTGTGTGTGTGTGTGTGTGTGTGTGTCTATATATGTATCTTTTTTTGTTTCTTTCTTGTGCATGAATGCATCATCTTGCCCTTCTGCCTTCCACCATGGGATGATGCAGCAAGAAGGCCTTTGCCAATACAGGCCCCTTGATCTTGGACATTCTAGTCTCTAGAACTATAAGAAATAAACCTCTGTTCTCTATCAATGATCTAGTCTCAGATGTTCTATTATAGCAGTATAAAACAGATAAAGACACTAAGTCAGTGGGAAGCAAAAGGAATCAGTGGGTTGGTTCTATTACACATAAATATTTCAGAAACACTTTTTAAAAAGAAATATTTATAGATTAGGTTTTGAAATAAGTTTGTTTATAGCCCAAATAGAGGACAATATGAGATGAATACTGCTTCTACTAACATAAGCATGGATTGTGAGACAAAGAATATCTCAGAGATTGAGCCACTGGGAAGTCCTAACTAAACTACATAGTTGCAGTACCTTTCTACTTGACACAGGTCCTTGCAGGGGTAAATTAGCCAACGGGTGCCAACCCATCAAATTTTTCCTTCAAATGACTTGGTATACATTCAGTTAACTGCATCACTGGGGTTCAGATCCATAGCTTTACACAGCTGCCCTTTGGTCCCATGCCCACAGAAAAGGGACCATTTCCCCCACCGGGCCCAATAACCTACTGGCTCCCACAGACATAGACATGAGCCGTTGGGTACTACATTTTAAGAGTCGATAGTATACCAGCTTTAATGAGTGAAAAATATTGATGTGGAAAAGAAAGTTGGGAAATCCAAGTCAGCTCTTGACAAACACTCACTTCCATAAATACTTTACTGAAACTTATTTTCAGAAAATGTCCAATTTCTGTCAGAAAATGTAATACAAAGTATTTTTTCCTTCCAAACATATTGCATTATTCTGTCAAAAAAAGAAACAATAAAAAAGCTTCTAAGCATTACTATAGTCAGTAAAAAAAAAAAAAAAAATGGCTGGACATGGTGGTTCAAGCTTGTAATCCCAGTACTTTGGGAGGCCGAGGTGAGAGAATTGCCTGAGCCCAGGGGTTCAAGACCAGCCTGGGCAACATGGAGAGACCTTGTCTCTACAATAAATCAAGTAAAATTAGCCAGGCATGGTGGCACATGCCTGTAGTTCCAGCTACTGGGAAGGCTGAGGTGAAAGGATCACCTGAGTCCAGCAAGTTGTGGTTGCGGTGGCTGTGAGAATTCCATTACATTCCAGCTTGGGCGACAAAGTGAAACAACTCAAAAAAAAAAAAAAAAAAATCAAACAAATAACTTAAAATTTTTTGGTGTTTTTAAAGAATGGATTTTAAAATCTATATTATGCACAATGTTTTTGAAACATTTCCTTTCCTCAATAGACACCAACACACTTTTTGCTAAAAACTTTCCAAAAACCTGCTTATTAAACAATGATATATATGCAGAACTGTGAATGGTCTATTAATTTTGAACTAAAATATTTCCTTCATCTTGCCTTTTGCTGTGATATTTATTATGTTTTTTCACTTTTAAATAAAAAGTCAATTTAAAAAAGTTAACTATCCAGTCCAAATTTAATGCTCATCTAAACTTAGTTTCTTCTCTTTCTGTTTTCTAATAAGTAAACTCTATAAAATCTAGTGTGCAAAGAGGCAGTAAATATAATATTAGTAAAAGATAAAAACAGAGCAAAGAAACAATATAAGCCAATGTTTTGAGAATTCCCAGTTTGTTTGCAAACACAATAAGGGATAGAGCTGTGATACATGTTGTTATTTAGCATTGAAGACAAACAGAAAATATGGCCAGATGTTTTAAAATAGACACAAAAAGCTCAGATTCCATGGAGATATCTGTTACATTAACCTGAAGTAAGTTTATCTGTTTAGAGTTTAAATGAGAAGACCATTTTAATCTTTGCTTAATGCACTGAAAATCTTTCCTTTTAAAGGCAGGATCTCAGTAAAGCCAATTCATATGCCTGGAAGACTTAAGAAATGTTTGCATGAAATCACCCATATGTGTACATTATGTTCAGGAAATATAAGTGCAATGAGAAGGTGGTGACCCTGATAAAGTCTCTTCGAACTGTCACAGTTTCTGCATGCAGTAGAAATTCTGAAGCTATTAAAAACTGTCTGTTAAACTAGACGCGCTTTCTAAAAAAGAACAGAGAAATCACTTACATCTCAGAGTTCCACCGCCAGGCCTGGCCTCTCCGCTCCGCAGACCTCTGCCTGGCCACTGATCCTTCACCCTAGCTTGACAGCTGGCTTAATCTGCAAGCCAGGGCGGAATGCGTGGTCTTGCACTTGCTGTTCTTTTCCGTTTTCAGAGGGCCAGCGGCCTGGTCATTTCCATGGCAACCAGGAGGAAGCGGCTGGCCTACCAGTTTTATTAACCACACACAGGAGAGAACCTGCCTTGGTGACTGCTGACCGCTCTTGGGGAGTTCTAAACTGGGAAGTTTCTAGAAGAAACTGAGGAGACTGCTGCTGCAGGCTGACTCCGAAGATTGACACAAATGAAAGAAATTCTACTTTAGCAGGAAATTGAATGGATTAAACGTAGAATATGGCGACTCCTTGATACTTTTACTTTTGTGATTTGTTCCACTCTCTTTGGCCTGATGAATTGCTGCTTATGTAAATGCCTGCACTAGTGTAAAAATTGTTATATAGTGGTTGTTCCAAGAGAAAAATAAATTCATTTCAACTCCAGAGATGTAGTCCTGCTTTCTCTTTCTTTTTAAAAGTTCATTTGAGCCGGGCTTGGTGGCTCAGCCTGTAATCCCGCGCCTTTGGGAGGCTGAGGTGAGTGCATTGCCTGAGCCTGTGGGTTCGAGACCCGCCTGGGCAACTTGGTGAGACCTCATCTCTACAATAAAAATTAAAAAAAAAAAAAATTAGCCGGGCGTGGTAGCGCACGCCTGTAGTTCCAGCTACTTGGAAGGCTGAGGCGGAAGGATCTCTGGAGCCCAGCAGGTCGAGGCTGCGGTGGCCGGGAGTGGCCACTGCATTCCAGTCTGGGTGACAGAGTGAGACTCCAACTCAAAAAAAAAAAAAGTTCATTTGAAGAAAATGTTAGAAGCCACAAAACTAATAAATATTAAAAAAAAATCTGAATACATTAACTGATGTCTTTGTCCATTTGGGCTGCTACGACAAAATACCATAAACGATGTGGCTTATAAGCAATAGGTTTATTTCTCACAGTTCTGGAGGCTGGGAGATCTAAGATCAAGGTGCTGGCAGATTTACTGTCTGGTGGAGGCCTGCTTCCTGGTTAGCAGCTGGCACTTTCTAGCTGTGTCCTCCTACATGGTAGGAGGGAGAGAAGTCTGGTCTCTTCAGCTCCTTATAAGGGCACAAATCCCATTCATAAGGGGTCCACCCTCACAACCTAATCACTTCTAATTACCTTCTAAAGTCCCGCCTTTTTTTTTTTTTTTTTTTTTTGAGTTGGAGTCTCACTCCATCACCCAGACTGGAGTGCAGTGGCATGCTCATGGCCACCCCAGCGTTGACCTGCTGGGCTCTGGCGATCCTTTTGCCTCAGCCTTCCAAGTAGCCGGAACTATAGGCGTGCACTAGCATGGCTGGCTAATTTTTTTGATTTATTGTAGAGACGAGTCTTGCCAAGTTGCCGGGGTGGGTCTCGAACCTGTGGGCTCAGGCCTCAGCCTCCCAAAGTGCTGGGATTACAGGCTGAGCCACCAAGCCCCACCAGTCCCTGCCTTCTAATACCATGACCTTGGGTTTACAATTTCAAAACATGAATTTTGAGAGGACACAAACGTCCAGTCCTTAGCAACTAATGAGGACTCATTAAATGTGGAAGAAATCAGATGGATACTGGCGATGGAGGAAAGTCTCACTAATTAAAAGACTAGGAGACTAGAGCAATCGATTTGTAGTTACTCAGATGCACATTATCCAATATTCTAAAGACAAGAGCATCTTCCTAAGGAAATTCATTCATTCATTTATTATTCATTCAGCGAATCCTTAACACACACATGTATTGCACCAGGAGATATAAGGGACACAGATAAATGTCGTGATTCTTGTCTTTAAGGACATTATATTATAGAAGGGGCAATTATATAATTTGATTGTGGGAAATGTTTGATGGGAGGTACAGACAGTATAAGGGAGTTTCAGAGAAGGCAGGGCTACTGTTTGCCAGAGAGACTGGAGAAGTCTTTGTGGAAAGGTAGTATTTGATCTGGGCCTTAAAGAATGGCTGGAATCTGAGCAGTCAATTATGGGGAGAAAGGGCAATAATCTTTCCTGGAGTAATTCTTTAACCAATGGAGGATGTGAGCTGATGGGTAAATTCTTCCTCCTTTCCCAGCCCAGACAGTTCTGACACATGTAAATTCTCAGATGATCCATGAGATCGAGGAACTCAAGCAATTAAGGAAAGGTTTGGGGTTGGGAGAGTACCAGGCCTATTCAACTACTTTGAGTCAGTGACTCATAGGCAGAAGAAAGGGAATTAAGACTAGAGCGCATCTACTATTATTGGGTGTTTAGTTTCAACAAAGCAAATGTATAGATTCTACCATGTGATAATAGCAAAACAGATCTTGGTGTGGATTCTGTTACCTTCTTGCACAGTATTTAAAATTTATGAACCTCAGTTTCCATATCTATAAAGTGGGAATAATAATATAATTTGTTGAAAGGTGTGGTGAGGACTAAATGAGATGATATATGTGGACAAGATGCTCGAGGTTGAGGGAGAGGAAGACTGGTCAACCATACACTGGGTGCCCCAACTTTCCAGAACAATTGTGACTAATACAGTTGTTTGGCAGACTCCACCTCTGTTACAGCACCTTTCTCTATAGAGACTGGAAAGGGCCAATATTCAACTTACCAGAGTCTCTTGCAGCTGGGGTTCTAGATATGATTAAAGTTTTATTCATTATTTATACTTGATTCAGAATGAAGTCACCGAGAGAGGTTCATGAGTCTTTGGGAACTGAGTTAGGTGATGAGAGAGAGCAGGGTTACTGGACATCTCATGCTGGCAGCTACTGTGGGGGTGGCTTTCTGACTGAGTTGTCTCCTGGTTGTGACAGGTGTGGCATGACTCTGGAGCTGAGGACTATGGCACTGGAGAATGTGGTCTCTTACTTCAGCAACTTCTTAATGGTGGAAAGGGCAGCAGCTCGCTTGTTGGCCCAATTCTACGATGACTTTCAGAGTTTAAACTGGAGTGGGTTCTTTAGTCCTCCCAATGACTTAAGGAGCTATCTGTATGTTTTAAGAAATTCCTAGTTGTTTTAAACCAGCTAGAGTTGACTGTTGTCTGTAGCTAGGCGAGCCCTGAATGACATACCAGTGCCTTGTTGCTGGCCAATACAAGGTAAGTGGAAGTTTGCTGGTACTGCCTCTTATATGGCTTTATTTTAAGGACTAGCAATAATAAATGACATAAGGTATTTAGCATAAACTGGGCACAAAGAAGGCATACATCGTAATGTTAGCTATTATCATTATTACTCTTTGCCACTTTACTTATGGCCTGGATGCCTTCTGGGACCTCTTGCTTTAGACACCAGGATGAAGGCAGAGTGTGAAGAGGCAGGCATTTCTCCTTGAAGGCCAAACACATAGCTGCTGATGGCATGTGACTGGGTCTGTGTGTGGCACGTTAAACATTTACCCCAGGTTTTCTATCTCCCTATCTTTTTAAAGCACTTGTCTCCATTTGCTCTTGCATTAACCCGGTCACATAGTTTAAGTTGACTTAGCAAAAATGAGTGTTGAGAAGACTAATAAAACCCCACCTCAGACTGCCTGTTTTGTTCAGCTATGGCCCAGTGGGTGGTAGACACGTGATTGTTCACAATGAGGTTGAATTCTAGTTTTGTCCTTGACTAATTTTATTTTCTTTCTTCCTTTTCTTTTGTTTTAATTACAAAACCATTGCAGGTTCTACTAGCACAATCAGATAATAGCTAATGTATCAAGTAAAATGAGACTGTACAACCCCCTCTGACTTATCTTGTAGAACTAACATCTGCATCAGAGCCAATCTTATTGTTTCCAAACTTTAACAGTGGTTTTGATTGTTAATTAATATGCTGGTTCCCTAAAATCTTTTATCACAAACCATCAAATCCAGTGTTTCCTGCACCTTTTCTCCGGGTATTTTCATCTGAAGTCTCTGCAGTTGCCTACTTAACCCACTTTCAAATCACTGCTAGTGTCTTCTATCACTGTTTCTTCCCCTCTGGGCAACTTTAGGAGCCATCTTGAGGTTTTCCTTTCCTTCCCAATTTCCCTTCCCTTCCTTCTTTGGTAACTTCAGCATCCATGTTTCTCTACTCGCTGCAGGATATGGATCTTCATGTCCTTGCCTAGTGGCCTTGATGTGCCCTAGACCTTGCCGTCAGGATAGGGCTCTGTGTTTGTTTTTTCTCCTATGCTCTTGCCCTGCTCCATTCTCACAGAAAACCTCTAGATATCAGTGTTTCTGGTTTTACTTGGTCTCTCCTTACCTCCACCCTTGACTCCATGCCCCCTTACTTTTGAGCTGCCTTCAGCCCCACCCAGATGACCCCAATCTATGACCTTTCCCTCTGCTCCATGCCAGTGTCTCCCTGAATTCCCCCTTCATGGTCTGCTTTCTCAGCACCCAGTCCTAGGGTGCAGGCACTCATGGAGAAAATACAAAGAATGAATACTCACCTTCAAATAACACCTGCGAGATCCCATGAGATGAGACCTTCCAGTTTGCTCTTCCCTGGCAGCTTTGATAACTCTCCTCTACTTGTGTCGAATACTCATTTCTATTGCAGCATCCCCACCCTTATAAGAAGGCCTTGCATCTGAGAAGAGCCAGGAACCAGGGCTAGGTTTTCTTACCATCCTGTTTTCACCCCCGTACTTCTTAAATTACCAACATCTTGAATTGGGGACCTCTTAGGCACCACTTCAGATCTTTTCAGTCACATCTGTCTAATCCAACCAGCACGGTGGTGACCAGTTCTGCCATGCATCTGCTCAACTGCATGAACCTCTAACCTCCCATCCTGAGGCTTCCCTGTGGCTTGGGGCACTGCAGACACACCTTGGTATCCTCTTAAGTACAACCTGGAAGTGCCAGAGAGTTAATGCCTAAGTGGAGTGATCCTTTGACCAATGGGGTATTCAAGCTGGCAGATACATGCCTTTATCTTTCTCACCCCAGACATGCAGTCCTGAGATGTGTGTCATTTGGCTTCTCAGGTGCTTCATGGGATCAAGCAACTCAATAAAACAGACCTTGTGCTGACTCTCACTACTTCACTCGCCATGATTCCTGCTTCTAGGGATCACAGTCTCCAGTAAAGAACTTGTGTATATATGGAGGTGCCAAAAGATGTATACACATTTTAAGAGATGTTTTCTATGTGTTACTTTTGGAAGTTGAATTGAATTATGGTAACAATATGTAGTATGACATTTGCTCAAAAGATGGCATTAGTCAAATGAATGCTAGCATCACTGTGGGACAGGCAGGATAGTCAAAGAAAATGGCGGGAGCACGGTTGTCATCTGAAGAGCGCAAGGCCATTGTGAAGTGGTATTTGAAATTCAAAAACATTGTGGAAGTACAGTGTGAGTATGCAACAGAACCTCTAACACACTTAACAATTACACGCATTCATGATAAGTTTGAGACACATGGTACTGTGTGTGATATGCACAAAGGAAGATCTGGGAGGCTTCACATAGCAATAAGCCCTGCAGTAGTTCGCCTCCAGAAATGTCTGGATGCTGATGGTAACCACTTTGAGCACCTCTTGTGATTGCAGAAGTCAAATGTGACTTGTATTCATCTTTTGTTGCCAGGATATATTGAGTATTACAATATTTATATGTTTTTTTTTTCCCTTTCTTAAAATGTGTATCCATTTTTGTCACCGTGTGTGTGTGTGTGTGTGTGTGTGTGTGTGTGTGTGTGTGTGTGTGTATGTGTGTGTTTCTGATGTTCTGCTCTTTGGGGAAATTAGGTTAAGAAACATTCTTTATTCTTTCCAGAGTCTAAAATAGATTATTCTACCTGTGAACTAAAAACTAGCTCTTCCCAACTCCTGAGAGAATTTCTCCTACAATAATAGCCTAACTTCTAATAAGTAGAATCCTGATCTTGATAGTTTTAGGGAATGTGTAGAGGTGAAAGCAACTCCATCTTGGATGCTAATCTGATTAACCTCAGTTCCAGGAATGCCTCTAAGATTTCTAATTTTATCTACTATTCCTTGTGTAAAAACATGTACTTACTGTGAATCTTGCCCTTAAATCAAAACAACCTTAAATAATGTTATCATACCATAAATCCTACCTTTGAATAGTTGTCCACATTCCTTTGGAAGCACATACACCCTTTCCCCATGGTATATAAGTCCTGGGTCTAGAGATAATGATGCAGGAACCCACCTCATCTCATGGATGCCTAAGACAAGACATGGCTTCTATTTCTAAGTCTCTGAGAAATTTGATGTGCTAGGCTCTTTCTTTGACCTATTAGCTTCCTGAACTTTGGGGGTAGGTTTGTATAGACCTGCCCACTGTGGAACAGAATATATTCTGAGAGCTTCAAAAATTCCACTTTTTGGAGTACCTCTCATATATAATTACCCCCATAAAATGCTGAGAAGAATACCTGAATCATCAAAGCGACATCTTCGGCCCCTTAGATGATTTTCTAAAGTGTTAAATTGATTTGCCATTGTACATCACCTTAATACTTAATAGCAATATTATTGATGAATTCACCTAGGTTTACAAAGAAGCAGAGTCACCCCCCCATCGCTTCAAGATAGTTACAGCATGTATGGAGATTAATAGAGTGTAACAAGGCATGATATGACACAGATGTTGGATAGCTGGCATGTTCTCCAAATCAGTGACTCACTCCACTCCCGTGTAGCAGTTTCTTAGCACATGTGATTCCAATGTGTGTCTTGGCAGAATTGAAAAATTACTACATGTTTTGGATCATGGAGGCCCAAGACAAGCGGTAAGAACCGTAAATATGAAAGCACAAATGTCAAGCTTCTACTCTACTTGCTATCTTTTAATCACTAATATCTGAATTTTGGACTTGAGGCGTGCACAACCTCCTCGTCCTGAAACAAATCCTCACTTGACTCTACATTGCCACTTAGATATCATTCTGTTGTCACATGAACCTGCAGGAACGTCACTCTCCAGATCGTCCCACGACTTGCTCTTCAAATCTAGTGACTTTCTAAATTTTACTCTCCTTCTCTTGGCTATTAGCCAACCTTTCCTTGATCCTCTGTTGTCATTCATGATTCTATGATTTTTTTTGGTGTTTATCTTATTTGATCGGCCACATCATCTCTCTCTCCTCTTGGCTCTTCTTTCTTCTTCCTTTGAGCACTACCTAAAGTGCAATCCTTGTTTCTGATCTTCTTCATAAGCTTAGTCTCTTGTTTCAATTACACCAAGGTCACCCCTCTTAGAGAACCACCTCAACACAGACTCTGAGAGATAAGAGGGCTGTCTTTTTGACACTTGGTCATCAATCCTCAGTTTGAATGTGTCCAGAGACGAAGGGCATACCTTTTTACAGGGCAGCGTTTTCATTTTTTTTTTCCATGTATAACAACATGGTTTCTTATGGATGGCTGAAACATTGTTTTTCTGCACTCCATCATAACACTGAAAGGTCTTTTGTCTTCTTTCTGATAACCCTTATCAATACCCTGTTGGCTCACTTCTCTTAGTCACCCAGACCCCAGACCCCAGCCTTTCCTTTACTTCTTCCTTAATCCACAGAGCAAACACATAACTAAGTATTTGCAGGTCATATTTTGAAATTTATCCTGCAGAAATTTTCAAGGTGGAATAATTAAATATTGTATAAATAATAACCTATCTCAAATTAATTTGTAGAGTCAAGGCAATAGTGACTTAAAAAATCGATGGGGATTGATATAAACATCAAAGGAGTTGGTGCACACATTCTAAAGTTCAACTGAGATAATAAAAAATATTCTAAAAATGAAGAATGATAAAGGGAGATTGTTCATATGGGTTATTAAAACAAAGTGGCAGTCATTAAAATACTGTGGTACTGATATGGACATAGATAGATCAAGGGAACAGTATAAGTAAATCAGACTGGGCACAGTGGCTCACACCTGTAATCCTAGCAATTTGGGAGAGCTGTCTTAAAAAAATAGTAAATCAGGACCATAGTTTACTAAATATGAAAAATTGATATTTAAAAGAAGGCAGTACATAACAATGAGGAGATTAAGGATTACTCAGCAATGACCTGTAATCACTGGCTATGAATTTGGAGGAAAATCCAAATATAGATTGTCACTATATACTGAATGAAGTTCATATGGGATTAATGAATTGAAAAAAATAAAACCATAGAAAAATAAGAAGAAAGTTAATTGAATAGTAATTACATCTTTAGAACACTGAGAAATTTTAAAATAAGAGATATGGGTTGAGTATCCCTTATCCAAGATGCTTGGGACCAGAAGCACTTCAGATTTCGAATGTTTTGAATCTTGAAATATTCACATATATATAACAAGAGATATTGGGGATGAGATCCAAGTCTAAACATGAAATTAATTTATCTTTTATAGATATCTTATACACATAGCCTGAAGGTAATTTTATATATTTCTTTTTTTTTTTTTTTTGAGTCAGTCTTGCTTTGTCACCCAGGCTGGAGTGCAATGGCTCAATCATAGCTCTCTGCAGCCTTGAATCCCTGAGCTCGAGGGATCCTCCTGTCTCAGCCTCCCAAGTAGCTGGGACTACAGGTACATACCACCACACACAGCTATTTAGTTTTTTTGTAGAGACAGGGTCTCACTATGTTACCCAGGGTGATCTTGGACTTCTGGCCTCAATTGATCCTCCTTCTTTGGCCTCCTAAAGGCTGGGGATTACAGGCATGAGTCATCATGCCTGGCAATACAATATCTTAAATAATTTTTTTTGCATGAAATAAAGTCTGTGTACATTGAACCATCAGAAGCAAAGGTGTCACTATCTCAGCCACGCATGTGGACAATCTTTGGCATCACCATCATTCCTGACTCTGAATATATATGCGACCAAGAAGAATCATTTTCTTACACTTTTCACACATAAATACTTACCAGTAAAAAGTATGACATATCATTAATACAGTGAAAAAAATCATGTGCTTAGGGTAACTACACAGCACAGTAGCATTTCCAAAATACCTGTGTCAGCTGGTAAACAATGGCATAGGATTTCAGGCTCTACCTGTGATGCTGTGTTTTGATTAAAAGGATGTTGTATGCTGTATTTTATCTTTTTAGGTGAGAAAAAACAGGAGAAGCCATTGAGGGACCAGGAAGTAGGTCCTCTAAGGATGAGGAGGCATTCTAGCTGGATGGTTTTTTAAGATGTTTTCTCTGGAGTCATCTGCCTCATTGACAATGATTCTTGTCTTAGAAGTCTCTCTTTGACTGTATAAACAGACGACATAATTTGGAGTTCTTTTATGAGCACAACTGCTGTACCTTTCTATAAGCCCATCACATGCTTTCATCATGTCATCTATAGGCATTTTCTCTGCAGAGTTAGCACTGTTATCTTCATGGTTGTGTGTCTGCATGTTGACTGTGACCCGTCCTGTGTGGTCAAGTGTGGAATTTGTGGCATCATGTCAGCACTCAAAAAGTTTCAGATTTTAAAGATTTATTTACTTGTTATTATCTAAAAATTTTTTATTTTATATTCAGGGGATACATGTGCAGGATTGCTATATGGATATATTGTGTGATGGTGAGGTTTGGACTTCTCTTGAACCTGTCAGTCAAATAGTGAACATAGTACCTCATAGATAGTTTTTTCAACTTTTCTTTCCTCCTCTTTCAGTGCCCATTCTTATGCCTGTGGGCACCCAGTGTTTAACTCTTGCTTATAAATGAGAGCATGTTATTATGCAGCCATAAAGGAGACAAAATTATGAACTTCGCAGCAATTTGGATGGACTTAGAGGCTATAATACTGAGTGATCTATCACAGAAACAAAGAACTGAGCATCGCATATGCTCACTCATAAGTAGACCTTGAACAATTATCATAATGCTATAAGAAAGGGATTGGCAGTAGTGGGAAACTGCCGGGCTGGGGCTGGGGAGACAAGATTGACAGTAGTGGGAAACTGCCAGGGGAGAGGGCGGACACCTCATCAACAAGGGTACCTGCATAATGGACACTTGTATACCTAACCCTGAATTGTGCTTCACATCTTTAAAATAAAAAAATTAAAAACAAACAAACAAATAAATGAGAGCATGAAGTACTCACTTGGAATAATGGGTTCCAGTTACATCCATGTTTCTGCAAAGGACATAATTTTATGGCTTTGTAGTGTTCCATGGCATATGTACTATATTTTCCTTATCCAGTCCAGTGTTGATGGGCACCTAGGTTGGTTCCATATCTTTGCTATTGTGAATAGTACTATGATAAACATACAAGTGCAGGTGTTTTTTTGGTAGAACACATTTATGTTTCTTTCAGTAGCTATCCAGTAATGGGATTGCTGGATTGAGTGGTAAATCTATTTTTAGTTCCTTGAGAAATCTCCAAACCGCTTTCCATAAGGGCTGAACTAGCATATATTCTCACCAACAGTATATGAGAATTCCCTTTTTGAATTTTGGAGTATTTTGGATTTCAGATTTTCAGGTTAGGGATGCTTAACTTGTAATTGATGGTCCAGTCATTTTGGAAAACAATCTGGTGATTCCTTGGAAGATTAAAAATAGAGTTACCACATGACTGGGCAAATCCACTGCAAAGTATACACACAAGATAAATGAAAACACATGTTCACCAAAAATGGAATATTCATGGCAGTATTTGTTATTCATAATATTCCCCAAAATGGAGACAATCTATGTCCACCAACTGATTAATGGATAAGATAAATGTGATAAATCCATACAATGGAATATTATTCAATAACAAAAAAGGAATGAAAGTACTGATATATGCAACATGAATAAACCTTGAAAATATTATTATCATTATATTTTTTAGAGTTGGAGACTTACTCTGTTGCCCAGGCTGGAGTGCAGTGGCATGATCACTCCTCACCACAACCTCGACCTCCAGGGCTCACATGATACTTTTGCCACAGCCTCCCAAGTAGCTGGGACTACAGGTATGCACCACCACACCCAGCTAATTTGTCAATTTTTATTTTTTTTTGTAGAGATGAGGTCTCTCTATATTGCCCAGACTGGTCTCAAACTCCTGGACTCAAGCAATCCTCCTGCCTTGGCTTCCCAAATTGCCGAGATTACAGGTGTGAGCCATCACATCTGGCCTTGAAAACATTATCTAAGTGAAAGAAGGCAGCCTGAAAGCACCACATATGATATGATTCCATTTGTATGAAATATCCAGAATAAGCAAATCCATAGAGACATGGCTGGAGGTTGAAATGAAGTGGGGAATAATTGCTAATGGGTGCGGGATTAGTTGGGGGGTAATGAAAAGGTTATAAAATTGATTATGGTGATGGTTCCACAATTCTGTGAATATACAAAAAGCAGTGAATTATAGTATATGAATTATATATGTAGGATATGTATATGAATTATATTCCAACGAAGCTTTTACAAAAAGGAGTCATTGAAGATGCCAGAAAGGAAATGTATCAGGGTTCTCTAGAGAAATAGAAACAATTGAATCTGTATAGATTTACATAAAGGGGTATATTATGAGGGATTGGCTCGCATAGTTATGGAGGCTGAGAAGTCCCATAGTCTGCTGTTTGTAAGCTGGAAGCCCAGCAAAGTCCATGCTGTGCCTCTAGTCAAAGCCCAAAGGCCTCAGACCCAGAGAAGCCAGTGGTGTAGGACCAGGGCTGAGTCCGAAGGCCCAAGAACCAGGAGTGCTGATGTCCAAGGGGGAGGAGAAGGCTGTCCCAGCGCAAGCAGAGAGAATAAATCACCCCTCCTCTGCCAGCTTTTCATTCCTTAACCCTGACTGCAAAGAGATCAGTTTGCAAAATATATGTCCAAGATGGAGGGACTAAGAGGAGACCTGGGAGATGAATCAGCCTGATACTTACGTAACGAGTGTCACAGGATGGGTGGATTCACAGATCCAGACAGAGAGCCAGTGACTAGAGAACTTGTGGGCTGAGTTCCTGAATCCCCCAACCTGTACTGCCAACTAAGCTGATGAAGGGCAAGTGACTGGAATTTACTGACAATTCCACACCATGGTGTGTTCTGGGTATCAGCTAGATGGAGAGAGCCCTGGCTCAGGGGACAATAAGCAAATCAGGGAAAGACTGGGGCTCCATTACCCAAGACAGGGTGCCTGTAAACTTAGAGTGAGAGACCGCTCCACCTCTCTGCCGTCAACCTTCACTTTTGTCCCACACTTCATCCCGTGAAATATCCACTCCTTGATATCTGTCACACTATCTAGACCAGGCAGGTCCAACCCATGACCCGCAGGCCGCATGTGGCCCAGGACAGCTAGTCATGCGGCTCCACAAAATCTTTTAAAATCGTGTGGTTTTTTTTTTTTAGCATTTGTTTTCTTTGTAATCCCATGCATAGTTCAATTTTTGAAGTTAACGATTACCCCTTATTCATGACATCATGACATTGCTTTTTGGCAGCACACACATTTATGAGCAGCTGTTTTCAGTTATGAAGCACACGAAGAGCAAAACTGAAACAAACATTTCTTTTTTTAAAACAAATTTTTTATTTTAAATATGAGGGTACGATTCAGGGTTAGGTATACAAATGTTCCTTATGCAGGTACCCTTGTTGATGAGGTGTGCCTCCCCATCCCTTGGCAGTTTTTTACTATTGCCAACCCCGCTCCCACTCTCCCCTGGCAGTTTCCCACTACTGGCAATCCCTTTCTTAGAGTACTATGATAGTTGTTCATGGTCCACTTATGAGTGAGAACATGTGATACTCGGTTCTTTGTTTCTGTGATAGATCACTCAGTATTATAGCCTCTAAGTTCATCCAAGTTGCTGTGAAGTTTATACTTTTGTCCTTCTTTATTGCTGCATAATATTCCATCATATATATGTGCCACATTTTTTTAATACAGTCCTCTTTTGATGGGCAGCATGGTTGGTTCCATGTTTTTGCTGTTGTAAATAATGCAGCAATAAACATGCGTGTGCAGGTATCTTTTTCATAGAGTGATTTGAGTTCCTCCAGATATATTCCCAGCAGGGGGACTAAAGTGAAGGGGTCCAGCCCCTTGTCGGGTCGTGAGATTTCCTGAAGGAGAGACGGAGAGGCGAAGGACAAAAATCTTATACTCGGACACCTGCTTCCTGAACAGATGGCAATTTAATGTTAGTTAACACAGAGCTTTTATACCATTCGCAAAGGGGCAAGACAAAAAATTCCTTCAAGTACATATGCTTTAAAAGTTACCACCATCTAGCGGTCTTTAGAAGAAACGAATAAGCCAAAAACACTATCTACTTTCAGTTAATGAGTCTTGAGATAAGTGTAAAAGGAGTTTCACTTAAACTAAACATAATGCATACAAGGTTTACTTTGATTTCGGTTCCACATCACTTGTCTAATTAAAAAAGCCTTAAAATCACTAAGACAAAACTATAGATTGTACCTAGTGATAGTAGGAATATGAAGCCCATTAACTTGACCAAACAACAGTGGCTAGCATTTAAAGAATAACTATGAAAGTCACTTACTGTGAAAATACATGCACTAATCTTTACTCTGAATAAACATATAAAGTGAACTAAACATAATATGAAATAAAACTAACACAACTAAAATTATTATGATTGCATAATTGCTAATGAGCTTTTAAGTTTAGGATAATGGTGATTTGGCTGTTTTCCCTTATGCTTGGCAACCTCCTGGAAAACATCTTTGTCTTAAGATAGGCACTAGAGCAATTATTATTATCTTTGAGGCACCAGTTTTATCATTGTGTGAACTTAAACTTATGAACTTAATCTTCAAAGTAGCTATAAAACACTAAACTATAGCACTAAAACTTAATTAATGACTCAAAGTAAAAACCTTGTTAAACATAACCAGAGCCTAATAATTTTTGTCAACCCTCATACATATGTATATTGATTATATAAACTTGTATGATATTACATTTATCAATTATGATTAATACATGGATAAAACAATTATCATGTCTAGAATAGCACTGCCAGCAACTCTCTTCAAAAGAGTCCCAAATTACAGTCCTTGAAGTGCTTCAAGAAAGTTCCCAGGTGCACAGTTCTTCATGTAGCAGTTTTTGTCTTTTGGGCTTTTACGACCTTCAAAGTTTTGTAATCGCCTTTCTTGTCCAGGTGTCTTAGTTACTTTTCTCTTATCCTGCAGTGTTTATTTCTAAAGAAAACTCAAAAGAAGCTTTTAATGACATTTCCCAGGCCCCCAAGGTTGCTTTCTGTATTTAGTTAATTATCATAAAAGTGTCTAATTAGTATATTATGAATTCAGTGAAAACCCACTCTATAAACGTTTACTTAAAATTTAACTAAAGAGTTAAGTAAAAACCTTAACGATTAATCTTTATCCTAAGTCAGTGATGACAGTGTTATAAATCACCTACATAACTCCTTGATGAGTGTTAAAACTTATAATGAGCTCATAATGAACTTACCATAAACTTGTACTTCTAAAAAACCATATGTCTAAACACTAAACTGCATAATTCTAAATCAAATAAGGAGTGAATATACTAATATCATTTTTTATTCAAGCAATATCTAGTAACTTATAACCAAGTGAAAGAAAGCATTCTTGATGTGCTTCAGAGTTTAACCCTTGCATATGTTAGAAAAGGCCAAGCGGCATAGTAGGAAAATGGGAAAATGAACCAAGACATTCTCAGGTTAGGTGTGAGTACTTCGCGTAAACATGCCATTTTCTTCTTCCACGACTGCACAGAATTTCTTCAACCGTATCAAACAGCAAAGGTGGAAGACAGAAGGGCCTCATCTTCCCGGGCTCACCCTGCGGCCCGGGGTCTTCGGCCCACCAGGACCCTGTCAATCAGATGGACCTCCAAGGCCGGCTCCCAACACTGCAGGGTCATATGGAAGGTAGATTTTTAGATCTTTAAGGAATTGCCAAACTGTTATCCACAGAGGTTGTACTAGTTTACACTCCCACCAACAGTGTAGAAGAGTTCCCTTTCCCCAGCATCTGTTGTTTTTTGAGTTATTGATGATGGCCAACGTGACTGGAGTTAGGTGGAATATCAGTGTGGTTTTCATTTGCATTTCTTTGATGACTAGTGAGGCTGAGCATTTTTTCATGTAACTGTTGGATGCTCATATGTCTTCTTTTGAGAAATGTCTATTACTATCTCTTGCCCATTTTGTAATGGGGCTGTTTGTTTTTTTCTTTTTGGCATGTTTGAGTTCTTTATAGATCCTAGATTTTAGGCCTTTGTCAGATATACAGATATACAGTTGACAAATATTTTTTCCCAGTTTGTGGACTGTCTTCCTGCTCTCTCGATGGTTTCTTTGGCTTTGCAGAAGATTTTCAGTTTGATGAGGTCCCACTTATCTAGCTTATCTCTTACGGCACGGGCATTTGGGGTTTTGATCAGGAATTGGTTGCCAGTTCCAATTTGCATAAGGGTGTCTCCTGCATTTTCTAAGGTTCTTATAGTTTGAGGTTTTACGTTTCAAAAGCAAGTTTTTCCAGCATCATTTACTGAATAAGTTCTCCTCTCCCCAGTGGCTTTGTCAAAGATTAATTGGTTGAGAAATTAAGGTTTTGCTTCTGGAATCTCTATCCTGTTCCATTAGTCTATATGCCTGTTCCTGTACCTATATCAGGTTGTTTTGATTGTGAATGAATATTTCTGACAAGCACCTTGAGAACTCACTAAGAATTGTGATCGCTTCCGTGGAACCCGACACTGATGGATTCATTTTCCAAAAACAAGGTCAAAGTTTCCACTAGTTTATATTGTTGTCATTTTTCTAAACTTTGTAATAAAATTTATAGAAATCTTATATATATATATATAACACTAACGATATTATATAATTTATGTGTGGCCCCAAGACACCTCCTCTTTACTCGATATGTCCCAGGGAAGCCAGAGGTTGGACACCCCTGACCTAGACCATGAGCATCCTTCAGATCTGCTTCAAACCACAGCTGAGCAGGCAACCTCGACGCATGTCCCCCAGGCCCTTGAGTTTCTGACCAAGTCTTCCACCTACTGGTGATTCTCACGGAATCAGACCTTAACCCCTGCCCCTTCACAGACTCACCCACATTTGCCTTTCCAGTTAGAATCAGTGCTCACACGCCCTTCATCCAATGATTACTAGAAGTTTCAAACTTAACAACAGCAACAAATGAATGACTGTTAGGGGTGCTATTCATGGACTACTTTTACGATAAACCAGACCCTGAGATAATAAAGAGAGGAACAAAATACAGTTTCTTGTCTGGGTGAGAACAGGGCTTATTAGGCAAGAGGGTGGCAAGGAAGGCCAACTGCGTTCCGTCTTCAATCTCTTCCTAATTCTGATTTGATTTCTCCTAGCATGTAGCCTTCAGATATGAGCTTTGGTTTTGCTATAAACCTCTACAAGTATATTGAGGAAGAAATAGCAAATCCTGGACATTTCAGATCATTAAGCTACCTCTTGTGTGACTTGCCCAAAAGGATGTTTCTGCAAACTCATGGGAAAGTATTGCATTTAGATGACAAAGGAGTTGTAGTAGCATTGCTATTTAATTAGTCAGAAGTGAAACTTAAGGTTAGGATTCACAGGATTCTTAAAAAAATCCATTCTTCAGCATTTGAAATACCACTTTGCAAAAGCAGAAAATGTAAATGTGTTAAGCTGGCTAATGAAAGTAGAATGACAGGAATATATTTTCTAATAAAAAGTATGGTATAACAATAAAATTACTGCAGAAAACCACACCTTTATTGTCACAAAACACAAAATGTTATATCTGCATAATATGCTATTTGTTTTGGCAGGTGAATAATAACCCTATACATTGCAGTTTTTCAATGTTTGAAAAACACGTAGAGAAAATACGTTGGAATTAAAGAACTATTTTTAAAATACTATAAAGTGCATGAAAACTTTTAAAAGATGTGTAGGCAAGAGCCTCGCTGAAAGCCTGTTGAATTTCCAAGAAAACTTGTGGTTCCTGTTTATTTCTTTTAAGGACAAGGTCTTACTATGTTGCCCAGACTGGTCTCGAACTCCTGAGCTCAAGGAATCCTCTCTCCTTGGACTCCCAAAGTGCTGGCTGTTTCTTATTTTACCAGTCTGCTACCAGAAAATGTATCTCCAAATAGAGAAAGGGCATATCATCCTGTCCATATCTGAGGTCTCAAGCCTTGAGACTCTGCTCCCTTGGTCAATTGGTTTTTCCTGGACACCCGAGATGTACATGCACTTCAGAATGTGGAAGCCCAGCAGGAAGAGAGCAAGCCAGAATCCATCTTTGGTGTTCTTGGTGGGGGTAGCTTGGGGATTGTGAGGGGAGACACACGCAGATAAAATGATTAATAGTGTAATTAAACTCTTTTATATTTGCTTGGTTTTTTACATGAGTTGTTCATGAACTTAAATTTGTCCTTTATTACATGCTTTCATTGTTTTTTCTTCTTCTTCTTTTCCTTCAATATTGAATAGCCATGTCTTCCTTTAATTACTAAATTTCTGAACTTTGTTAGGCATATTTAAGTCAACTGGAGAGTCTCTTCTAGGTGTAGTTACTTGTACAACAACAGCAATTACGACTAATACTATTACTATTACTACTATAAAAAAAAATCTATGTAGTGCTTAATAAGTCTCAGGCAGTGTTTAAAACACTTTATGCATACTATTCATTTATTACTCTCATGATCCTATGAGCAGTTACTATTATTTATCTTTATTTTTCAGATGTGGACACCTAAGAGTAGGGCCTAATTTGTCCAAGTTTCACAGCTAGTGAGTTATAGAGCTGGGACTGGGACCCAGATAGGCTGCCCCAGAGTCCTTCCCTACTCCGAAGTTATAAAGATATTTTAGGCCAGGCATGGTGAATCATGCCTGTAATCCCAGCGCTTTGGGAGGCCAAGGAGGGTGGATTGCTTGAGCCTAGGAGTTTGAGATCTGCCAAGGCAGCATAGCAAGACCTCATCTCTACTAAAAAAAAAAAAAGAAAGAAAGAAAAGAAAAAGAAGAAAGAGAAAAGAAAAAAAGCAAAAAGTTGGGTGTGGTGGTGCACACCTGTAGTCCCATTTACTCAGGAGACTGAGGCAGGAGGTTCCCTAGAATTCAGGAGTTTGAGCCTGCAGTGAGCCATGAGCATACCACTGCTCTTCAGTCTGGGTGACAGAGTGAGATGCTGACTCAAAAAACAAACAAAAAGGTATTTTAAATATTTTCTTCTCAAAGTTTTAAAGTTTTGGTTTTCACATTTAAGTTTTTAAACTATCTATAATTAATTTTGAGTACAATATATTTAGGTATCCAATTTATATGAATAATTAATTTCCCAGTTCCATTTATTGACATGCAAATACATAATTTCTTTATATGTAGGAGGTTGTTTCTATACATGTGTGAGCTCACTAAACTATTGCTATAATCTGATTGTCTCCCCAAAATCCATATATTGGAATCCTAACCCCCAAGGCGATAGTATTAGGAGACGTGGTCTCTAGGAATTGATTAGGTCATAAGGTTGGAGTCCAAATGAATGAGATTAGTGCCTTACAAGCTGCTGAAGAAACCAGAGTTCTCTCATGTTGCCATGTGAGGACACAACGAGAAGGTGCCACCTATGAATAATGTGCAACTGTTAAGGTAGAAAGAAGATGATTAAAAAAAAAACTTTCCCTGAGAAAGTTTAGATGCAATTGTGCTTACTAGTGAGATGGCTCTATAAATATTTAGTCCATAGTTAAACCCTATGAGCGCATCAAGAAAACAAATGAGCGTTGCTTTTCCTCCCACTAGATGGCAGTGTCTCCCCGCACACCAAACAAGGTATGCGGGCTCTCCGACAAGGCAGCCAACGTCCCCCAGGCGGCGCTCCAGGCCCCCAGCACCTGCTCTCGACTGAGACGCCAAATTAGAGAGTACACCTGGGGGAAGGAGCGATGCTGACGGTCCCCTGAGGCTTGCGATTCAGAACTAAGGAAGGGAAGGGGGCGAGTGAGTGAAAGAGGAAGGAGGATGCACTCAAGTTCGCAAACACTTCCGTGAAATACACTCGGAGCTGATGCGGGGAGGTCTTTGACCTCACCTTGGATTTGAGGAAGGAGCTTTCTTGCCGTCTTTCTTCATCCAGTTGTCTTGGAAAGTATCTGAATAGGAGGCAGCATTGCTTCTGGTCTGAGGTCTGACCCAGCTAGAGGTCAGTTCACCTGACATGATGCTTCCTGTGCATTCTAATTAAAAAAAGAAAAAGAAAAAACAAAACCCCACGAACTTTTCAGAACATTTCTTTTAGTATTACCTTTTTTCATCAATAGACACTTAGGGAGATAAATGTTCCAAAAATTGTGCTAACACCCCAGTGGGTACTGGAGAAATACTGTTATATTGTTGTATAATAATATAGGGTCATCAAAGATGATACTGGCAGCCCCAGTGTATGAGGGAGTTGTATTTTTAAAAGTTCTAATTAAATGTTTTATATGATGGCTAGTTTTCTGAGTTAACCCATAATTTTACTTCTCATTTTATCATTTAGGTCATTATAAAAATATAAATATAAAGAACAATATTGTAATCTCCCCAAATTCTATACTCAGATACCACCATTGTGAATGTTTTGGTGCCAATATTTTTCTCTATGCCTTACCCAAAAAATTTTGCCATATTTTTAAATGATCAGGCATATTTATTTTCATCAATAAAAATTCCTCAAATGTGTGCACTGCACAGTGACTGGGTGTTAAATACTTTAGGTGAATATTTTAATACTCTTATCTGTGTTCTGCTGTCATTGATCCGAGACAAGGCAATTTATGCCTCTCCTCTGAAGAGTTTCCTCCTCATCTCAGGCCACGTGGTCTCTCTATTTCCTGCCTACAGGGTGCTCAAAAGCAACACTACGAGGTTTTCAAGTATGTGCAGTTTTCTTTTTTTTCCCTCTATGTGTCAATCTTTTAATGTACAGACATTAAAAAAATGACAAACCAGGAAGAAGTACGATCAGTTTTCTACAATGGCTTCCTGCTGTTAATTCTTTCACTTTATTGTTTCCTTTGAGAGTAGAAATCATGTTTTGATAAATGCTTAATAACACCTAAAAAAAAATGTGTTGATAATTGATTAGTTGAACTCTCTTTTCAGGCCTCAGTTTTTCACAGGTAAAATGTTAGTCCTCAAATCTGTCACTTGTCTTCTTCATAAGCTAATATCCACACTACAGAAAAAGACCAAAGGTTCAGGGTTGAGCCCCCAATCTGGGTAAACCATTGTGGCCAGATGTATTTCAGGATAAAAGGTAAGCCTTGGGACTGGGAGCAGTGTCTCATACCTGTAATCCCAGTTCTTTGGGAGGCCAGGAGTTTGAGACCAGCCTGGGCAACATAGTAAGACCCCATCTCTACAAAAAATAAAAATAATAGTTGGTGTGGTGGTACATGGCTGTACTCAGGAGGCTGAAGCAGGAGGATCACTTAAACCCAGGAAGTCAAGAGTACAGTGAGCTATGATCACAGTGAGCTATGTACTCCAGCCTGGGCAACACAGCAAATCCCAGTATTTAAAAAAAAAAATTGAAACTCAGATTCTTGGTTTTGGAGAGCTCATTGATTACAACTCCTGTGAACACTCTTAGACCTAAGTGTTGTTTTAAAGGTCAAGCTGGTTTTTTTTTTTGTTTTTGTTTTTTTTGAGTTGGAGTCTCACTCTGTCACCCAGACTGGAGTGCAGTGGCTGCTCCTGGCCACCGCAGCCTCGACCTGCTGGGCTCCGGCGATCCTTCCGCCTCAGCCTTCCAAGTAGCCGGAATTACAGGCATGCACTGCCACGCCCAGCTGATTTTTTGATTTATTATTGAGATGAGGTCTCGCTGCCCAGGCAGGTCTCGAACCTGCGAGCTCAGGCAATCCACTCACCTCAGCCTCCCAAAGATGCGGGATTACAGGCTGAGCCACTGAGCCCGGCTCAAGCTGGTTTCTTTACATGATGCAGTCTTTACCCCCACATCCTGGGAAATTTGCATTATTTTAAAAATGGTCTTAATGCAGTATAAAAGTGCACATGTTTTTCATAAGGAAACATGAATACTGTTCAGGATTAATTAGCACTCAAACAATGTATATAGCACAACCTATATAATTAGCCACCATGTTTAAAAATGAAATTACACATCCGGGCTTGGTGGCTCAGTCTGTAATCCCAGCACTTTGGGTGTCTGAGGTGAGTAGATTGCCTGAGCCCACGGGTTTGAGACCTGCCTGGGCAACTTGGCGAGATCTCATCTCTACAATAACTCAAAATGAGCCAGGTGTGGTAGTGCGCGCCTGTAGTTCCAGTTACTTGGAAGGCTGAGGCGGAAGGATCGCCAGAACCCAGCAGGTCGAGGATGCAGTGGCCAGGAGCAGCCACTGCACTCCAGTCTGGGTGGCAGAGTGAGACTCCAACTCAAAAAAAGAAAAAAAGAAAAGAAATTACACTGTACTGGTGAGACCTTGACAAAATGCTACATCCATACATAGCCAGCTTCAATGTAAATTGGGTCAGTTGTTTTGAAAAGCAGGTAGCAATTGGGATCTAAGAACCATAAAAATGTTTATATTCTTTGATCCAATAATCCCATTTTTTTCGGAATCTATCCTAGGCAAAGAATCCAAAAGAAGTTGAATGCTATGTGTTTGAAAATGTTCACTGTAATCTTTATTTTTAGTATTGAAAACTTGGAAACAATCTTATAATAACTACCACTTGTATGGACTCTGCAGTTCAGAAACAGCTGTCTTTCACATCATTTCCTTTGATTTTACGGTAGTCCTGGTTATAGGCACTGTTGTTACCCCCACTTCATAGATGAAGAGATTGGTGTTTGGAGTGGTTAAGGTATACAGATCACACTGTCAGAGAAAAGCACAACAAAGCTTGGATTTCTGATTTTGAGGCCTGAGTTGTCTTGTCTCTAGAATGACATTACATTACAGATGTGTCCAGCACAGTGGAAAGGCTAACTGCATGAACATAATGAAATAAATATCTAGCCATTAGAATAATCACTACGAAAGCAACATAGCCATATTTTAAAACTACTTGCCTGAAAAAAAAGTAAAGTACAAAGACATCACGTCTTTGCTGTGGTTATTATATAAAATTAGCCATAGTACCAAAGGACTGGATGGGAAGGGGGAAAATGAAAGTTATTAAGAGGTTTTCCTTTATTTTACTACCAATGCGCTTAGAATTTCATATTGCTGTCAGCCATCTGGCACCCTTTGGCTTTTTAATGGGATCATAATTTTCTTAGGAAAAATAACATATATAGAAACTCATTCCACTGGGCTGTGCTCACTTGGAGAACACTAAATATAAAAGTTCAGGGGCTGATGGATTCACAGAGTGACAAAGGCCTATGATGGAAGGGCCAGTGCTGGTGGCAGAGGCTGGGCCCGTCGGTCCCCAGCCCATGTACTGCTGTTTCATCTCAATGACACTTGTGAAGTGAACCTTGTGTGGAGCACCGGGAGGTGGGACCTCCTTGTGAGGCTGACAAAAGTGGGCCGGGCTTGCCAAATGGAATCAGACGCTGGGGGCTGGGGGAGCTGCCATTGTCCCCAGCGCCAGCCATTCAATGCCGGATTACAGAGGAGACATTCCTTCTACCCGCCCCTGCTCCCACCCTCAGCGCATCAGGCCCATTCACAAGGCTCCTTCCCAAAAATATTGTCAGGGGTGCCTTCTATTCATCGCCCTCGCAGCTGACACTGCAGCCCACACAAAGAGGCTTCAGGAGGTTAATGAAAACCAGGTAATAGAAGTAATCAAGGGCCAACACTTCAAAAATGCGACAGGGACGCTGGGGCAGGGGAAAAGACATATGGTATGAAAACCACCCCCTGGGCGTTCCTCTAGCTCACGCTCTGCCTGTCGCTGCAGGCACTCGGTTATTTTCTTGTGCCTTCTACTGACCAAGCTTGCAATCTCTTGCTGCACATCTTAGTCTAGCTGGTTTTCTCTTTCTTCCAGGCAAGACACATTGTGTCTGGTAGCATCATTTGCAATAGCCTACTCATCAAAGTGACGTGGATATTTAGTTCTCCTTTGTTACTAAGGGTACGCCTTCCCAGGAGTGTCCACATAGAATCTGCCAGGATACTATCAGACTAGGTTAGTATCTGGGGCCCACTGAATATGTCCTGTCTGATGTACTGGATTAAAGCAGGTTGGACAGAAGTGATGAAAGGCTGAGGACAAAGCTATAGGAAATAGTGCCTGGAATAAAGGACTGCAAACTTCTTAGACCCACTGCTTAGACACAGATGTCCATCAAAGTATTCATTTGCTTTTTTAAAAGAAGATATTGTGTATTGCCTTCAAAATAGGAGGCAGTCAGTAAATATGTGTTTCAGGTTGAATAAATGAGTGACTTAAGAGATCAGAGCACAAACTCTCTTGATGATTGCCTGGACTTTGTCACTTACTACCTGTATAACCTTGAACTAGTTACTTAAGTTCAGCTTCCTTGTCTGAAAAATGGAGATGGTGATGATGATGATGCTACTTGCTTCATTGTCCTGAGGATTGAAAGCATTATATGGCAACCTGTTAGGTTGTTATCTGTTAACAGGATACATGCTGTATAACTGTGAGCTACGATTATTATTACTTGCTAACAGCAAATAAATCCTAGAGGTGTATTAGCAACACCCTCTTTCCTACGGTGTCAAAAAGAATAGAAATACCAGAGTAGTGAGGGATAGTTCTGATAATTTCTTTATATTGTATATCCTTAAGTACAATTCTAAAAGAAATCATTAGCATATGGAATTCAGGAGTTAGGCTGAGCATGGTGGCTTATGCCTGTAATTCCAACACTTTGGGAGGCCAAAGAGGGAGGACTATGGGAGTCCAGGAGTTTGAGACCAGTCTGGGAAGCATAGCGAGGCTTCATCTCTAGAAAAAAAATTTTTTTTAATTAACTGGGTGTGGTGGCATGTGCCTGTAGTTATAGCTACTCAGGAGGTTGAAGCAGGAGGATCACTTGAGCCTTGGAGTTCAAGGTTGTGATGAGCCATGATTGTGCCACTGTACTCCAGTATGGGTGACAGAGTGAGACCTTGACCCGGGGGGGGAGAATTCAGAAGTTTATTAAAATGCAAAAATCATAGGAACGCAAGGATGGTTTGAAATTATAACATCTATTATCTTAACTCACTCAATAATATGTCATAGGAGAAAAGCACCATAACTTTATTTTTGGTGGCTCTAGGAGCTTTTTTAAAAATTTCAAGCCATTGCCGGGCTCGGTGGCTCAGCCTGTAATCCCGCACCTTTGGGAGGCTGAGGTGAGTGGCTTGCCTGAGCCCGCGGGTTCAAGACCTGCCTGGGCGGGCATCTCTACAATAAATCAAAAAATCAGCCAGGCGTGGTAGCGCATGCCTATAATTCCGGCTACTCGGAAGGCTGAGGAGGAAGGATTGCTGGAGCCCAGCAGGTCGAGGCTGCAGTGGTGGGAAACAGTCACTGCACTCCAGTCTGGGTGACAGAGTGAGACTCCAAAAAAAAAAAAAAAAAAACTTTAAAAAAAAAATATTTCAAACCATTTTTAATTTAAAATTTTAAAATTAGGAATATAGTCTAGACACAATAAATTAACATATAAACACATACATATTAATTGAAAAATTATCATGATGTGAAATGGTGAAATACTAGAACCATTTTTCTGTTATCAAAAATAGGATAATATGGACCACTATGAAAACTACTTTTAAATACTGTTCTAGGATAATGTGGACCACTATGAAAACTACTTTTAAATACTGTTCTAGGAGTACTAACCAATGCAATTAGACAAGAGAAAATGAAAAACCATAAATAATGGCAAGAAAATTATTTGCAGCTATTATCTCTAAAATTCATAAAAATTAATTAAAAAACTGATAGAAACACTATAAATAAAGTAGCTGGTTACAAATTTACTTATACAAAAATTAATGGGTTCTCTATACATAAATATAATGGAATGAAATAGATCACTTCCAAGTCTGATTGGTTGGATTTTTTTTTTTTTTTTTTTGCCTCTGCAAACCAGACCTCCTCTGAGCAGTGGGCTGTGACAGGATGAATTTCTGTTGGATCAACTGAAGTGGTGGCTTGAACAGCAAGGCGATTCTTCATCAAGACACACCTTTTTGTTGCTTCTAATTACCTGCTGGCAAGAACTAAGAGTGTGTCTGTTGCATGCGTGCCATGTGTGTCAAATCAGAGTCTTTGAAGTTGTGCAAATAAAGAGGATTAGTCATAGTTCTAGGAAGATATAAAGACCAAGTCAAAAGAAGCAATGTTCATCTGGCTTCATACATCTGTTAACCTGGCTGAGATGCATTTTCTTGTTGTACATGGGTATTTTATGCACTGTTTGCCTTGAAATAGTCACTGATTGAATCGATTCTTTATGGTACCAGGCCTCTTATATCTAGGAAGAAAGAAGAAATTCCACCATTATCTTAATAGCACATCTAATTCAGAGTGGCAGTACAATCAGAAAGTTATTTTTCAGATCATTAAATTTACACATACATTTTAAACACTATATATTGCTTTAAAAATTTGTTTTTCATCCCCCTGCTTGCAAGGGAACCTATATACTGCTTTTAAGCTTACTTTCTGATCTTCTGCTATCAGATCTAACCGATTAAAGTTGCTTTAATATTATTAGCTCTATATAACAGTTTACTTTTTCCGCTAAAATATGTTTTAAAGGCTCAGGCTGTATTTGCCAACATTTGAAACAATGTGATTTACACTTTTTTATTCTCCACTGTCAAATATACATATTCAACTATGTGTTATCATTTTCAAGTGCAACTAGTTAAGGAACATAGAATTGATAAGTGATAGAAAACCTTCACCCATAAATCTGAAACCCTAATACTGCGCACCCACATATATCATCAGTAACAGAGGAATTCTGTGGATAACATATATGCTGATAAGAGGTGCATGTATATGTTTGTAAAAACTTTTAAATTAAAAAAAGTCAGTCATTTAGAAAAGATGTCAAGATTTATTTTTAAAATCAGCTTAACAAATTCTGAGTTATTAACTGTTTTTTGACCATAGATACTTGATAAATATGTAACCAGAAAAGATAACTATAAAATGGAAAGCATTCAGTCTTGAGTTCCCTACATGTGTGTCACCATGTAAATAAAGGAAATGAAACTCAAGTTTACCATAAAATAATCCTTCACTGGAAGCAAATCCAACGTACACCTTCAAAAATTTTAGAAAAATAAATTTGTAGTATTACTTTTCTAAAAGTAATATTTATTTCATCACAGGCATTTCATACCAAGCTCCTTCAGTATAATTAAAAGCATTTAATTTACAAAAATAAAAAAGATCCATTTGAGAGCCCATCCAATACTTTTTTTGTTAAAAATTTTCTGGCAGATCCATCTTTCCTTCTTATTTCTACCTCCTCTTTTGCTGAGTTTTGTGATCAACTTTTAAATAAACTATAAAATTTTAAAAATCTATGATAAAATTACTTAATATTCCTATGCTGACTTTTGAATTTTTTTCATTTATATATTCATTCTTTTATTCAACAGATGTGTATCACAAATTTACTATGTGACAGACATATGTGCCCTGGGGTTATAGAAGTGAACAAATTCCTGTCCTCATGGAGTTTATATTCTGATTATGATAGAGATAAGAAACTGGTGACTTAAAACATTTTTTAAAAATTAATCAGATTCTGAGTTTGTCCTTTATAAAAAAAGAAAGAAAGAAAAAGAAAAGAGAGCCTAGGGCAATACATGCCCCTAGCTAATCTAAATCCTTCTTGGAAGTAGGCCGGGTACTAATCCCACAATTATTAATCATTTGAGCATTCTGTGATGGTCGTGTTATCTTCTTAATTGCATTGCACAAATAAAAAATAAAATATACTTTTCCAATTGCTGTTCTTATCTAATGAGCCATTTGATGGGAGTAACTGACAGTTGGAATTTGCCAACAGCTTTGTACCAGCGTAAAGGCCATTCTTTTTTTTTTTTGCTTTGTATCAGAGGAAGCAGCCTTCAAATTTTACCTCTTACTATGATACTGGGCCAGTTACTTGATTTCTCTGAGCCCATTGTCCATCTGTTAAATGGGCTTATTAATCTTCCTTAAAGGAGTATCATTCAGTTTCATGAAAGAATCAGTTTATAATACCGATAGGTAAGGGATCCCTTGCCCAAGGTCCCCATTTAGTGGCAGAGCCAGGATTAGAACCCACATCACCTTACTCTGGGGCCAACCTTTGTCTTGTAGCATGTTAGCATTTAGTAATCTCTGGTCATTTTACTCACATAACAAGATAGTAGATATATTCATCATTTATTAAGGAGGCATTAGGCTAGGCATGGTGGCTCAAATCTGTAATCTCAGCACTTTGGGAAGCTGAAGCAAGAGGATTGCTTGAGCCTGGGCATTCAAGACCATCCTGGGCAAAATAGAAAGACCTAATCTCTACAAAAAATAAAAAAATTAGCTGGGCATGGTGGCTCATGCTTATAGTCCTAGCTACTCAGGAGGCTGAGGTAGGAGGATCACTTGAGCCCAGAAGGCTGAGGCTGCAGTGAGCCATAATTGTGCCACTGCACTCTAACCTGCAACCTGCATGACAGTTGAGACCCTGACTCAAAAAAAAAAAAAAAAGACATCAAGCCCTATGCTATGCTACTTTTTTGATCCCTCCGGGTCTCAGTTTTTCAGGGTAAGATGAGGGAACTGGATGAGGCTCCAGGGTTTCTTTCGTACACTCACTTTTGTGGCTCCAGGGGAGGGTGGTCAACCAATCTGGTTTGTTTGGGACTGAGAGCTTTCCCTGGACATGGGACTTTCAGGGCCCAAACTGGGAAAGTCCATGAAAACTGGGATGGTTGTCCTCTGCATTTGGTTTTTTACCGTCAGCTTCCCTGATACAGCACTGCCGACCTAAGAGGGAATAGACTCCTGCAAACGAATTCAAGCGTGAAAGTCAGCAAAGTCACAGCCAGGTGGCCTCATTCCCTCTTCATTCACCTTTACATTGGGTTCCTGTCTGCTGTTCTGCAGACCTGTTCTGAATCCTTGATGGCTATGGTTTTAGTTTTGGCCGCTCGCTACAGGGCAGCTGATCAGTCATCTCAGCAGACTAAGGAACAGTCAGAAATTTTCTCCCCCGCAAGCCTTGATGTCTCTGTTTACTTCTGTGGGAAGAAACCAGCATTTCCATAATCTCACCACCTGGCCTTGTCAGAAATATTCTCCAGTGAATGTAAAGGCAAGTGTCTTCTCCTGCTCCTCCTCCTCTTCATTCTTTTTTTTTTTTTGAGTTGGAGTCTCACTCTGTCGCCCAGACTGGAGTGCAGTGGCCGCTCCTGGTCACCGCAGCCTCGACCTGCTGGGCTCCGGCGATCCTTCCGCCTCAGCCTTCCGAGTAGCCGGAATTACAGGCGCGCGCTACCACGCCCAGCTGATTTTTTGATTTATTGTAGAGATGAGGTCTTGCTGCCCAGGTGGGTCTCGAACCCGCGGGCTCGGGCAATTCACTCACCTCAGCCTCCCAAAGGCGCGGGATTACAGGCTGAGCCACCGAGCCTGGCTCTCCATTCTTATTCTCCTACTCACTATTGTCATCACCAAAAGGCAGTCACCTCTATGGAAACAACAAAAAGAGGCACTTTGGGAGCACGACGCTTTGATTCTGAATGGAGGCTGCACACCTTGCGGCTGCTCCCAGGTGAGGAGATGGTCTCTACCAGCCCCAGCTGAGGTATCACTTAACAGAGCGGCCTCTTCAGAGGCAGGAACCGCTCAACGTGTTTACAAGATGTGTAGCCATTAACAACATCTTACAGCTCAGCTAATTAACAGGGAGAGTGCCTGAGGAGGACTGGCTCTGAAGAGGGCCAAATTGCATCAGTGTTTGGGCTTTAAATGGATACCAAAGAATAACCCACCAAAGGTGTGTTCTGAGTAGCACCTTCCCCCAGCAGGTTGGTTGTTTGCTGCGCTTCAGCTGCAGCAGATCCCCAAGTGGCCAAAACACCAGGATTACGAGTTTATGAAGGCCACCTAAATGAGTTAAACGTAGCCATCCTGATAGCTGAGCAACAGTTAGATGGTACAGTCACCAGCCCCCTGAATCTTGTACCAGGAGCAACACAGCCATTATATCCTGCTCCTGCCACAGTTAAGGACACGGTCTCAGACTTGCAATGGATGAATTCACTCTCCACTCTGAGGCACATGTTTTCTGTAAAATGCACCTGTTATTCAAACAGGAAGAAAATGTTCCTTTCACTTTTCTAGCGGTCTTTCCATTCTGAGTTTTCTTAATCAGACACTAGTTCTATGTCTTATAAAATCACTCTTTTACTTCTAACTTCCACAGCAGATAATGATCTTAACAATTATTGGTTCCATTTCTGCTATTTGAAGTTGTTTTTTTTTTTTTTTGAGTCAGGGGTCTCATTCTGTCACCCTGGAGCCCATGGCACAATCACGGCTCACCACAGCCTCAAACTCCTGGACTGAGCTAATCCTTTCACCTGGGACTGCAGGCACACGTCACTATGCCCAGTTAATTTTTTAATTTTTTTTGTAGAGACGAAATCTTGTTATGTTACCCAAGTTGGTCTTGAACTCCTGGGCTCAAGTGATCCTCCTGCCTCAGCCTCCCGAAGTGCTGAGATTACAGGCATGAGCCAACACGCCTGTTGAAGTTTTAAAGTTTTCATTTGGTAAAAAAAAATAACTTGGAATTTTGAGGTCACTTAAATTGCTACTCATGGATCTGATCACCCTGGCTACCTATTTATTTACTGTTTTTTGCCCTCCAGTAGAAAGGTGATGAGTTTTACCATGTCCATTTTATGAAGGGTAAAAATAGCATCCTTGCCATATGGTACAATCCTATCAGAGTTAAATAAATAAAAAAAACTAGTATCTCCCAACTCTCAGGTTAAAGAGACTATGTATTTGCGAGGTATTCTCACCAGGATGAAGCTATTGGAGACATTTTGACTCATTCTTAGTGATGTCAAGGAGATTCCATACCCACTGGAAAGCTGATGAGGCATTATCTAAGATCTTTTTCAGGATACAGACATACCAACAAGAGTAGCCACTCTTGGACCGAAGGAAAAGTTTGGTAAGAGAAAGTCAGCTAGCAGGACTTTTGCTTTTTATTTTTATCCTCTTCAGCAGACTTAGAAAAAATAGAAAAGTCGTGTCTTGCTATTGAATACTAATATAATTTTTTAAAAGGCTTTGATTCAAATGTTTCCTGCTCTCTTGGTGTGTTTGTCTCTGAGCAGTGATAGAAGGGGGCTATGGACTCAGGACTGCCCCCTAGGAGTGGTGACAACTGTGTAGTCGGGAGCCACAAAGAGTCACAGGGGAAGATGGTGAAAGTGACCTGCTGCCTTTGACACCTTCCACACGGAGCTCACAGATGTACTGTGAGGCTTGCTACTTCCACATCAATGAGCATGCTGTTTTTTGGAGAAAAGGCCAGCACATACATGCAGAATAACAACAAAACATTGCTCCTAATACTGCCTGATAACGTGTTCCCTTTTTTTTTTTTTTTTCCTGAGTTGAAGTCTCACTCTGTCACCCAGACTGGAGTACAGTGGCATAATCATGGCTATTACAGTCTCAATCTACTGGGCTCAGGTGATCCTTCCGCCTCAGCCTTCCAAGTAGCTGGAACCACAGGCACACAACACCATGCCTGGCTAATTTTTTGACTTATTGTAGAGACGAGGTCTCGCTATGTTGCCCAGGCAGGTCTTGAACACCTGGGCTCAGACAATCCTCTTGCATCCGTTTCCCAGAGTGCTGGGATTTATAGGCTGACTTGCTCTTAAAATTTAGTCTTGGGCTAGTCTCACCTTCCAAGGGCATATAAATAATGTCATAAACATTGAGAGTCCTACAGAGGACCACCAGAAACTGACAAAGCTGCCCTTCTCTGTCTCTCCTGATTATTAAAGGAAATCTCCTCCATTCAGCCATTATTCTTATCTCAATTCTAAAACCTACCCTCAGTCTGCTTCGCCTAGTAGAGAGGGCAAAGGTCGATTTCTAAAAGCCAAGCATCCTTCCAGGTGGGAGGAGTGAACACAAGGTGTCTTTTACCCGGGATTGCTGTTCCCATGATGGGAGACCCAGAAGAGATGACAGTCGCTCTCCCCCTCCCATCAGGTCTGTCTGCTCTCCGTCACAGCTCCCATCCTGGCCTTGCTTCCGACTATGGCGGCAAGCCTGCGATTAAACGCAACCACTTTTATGAGTCATTGTTTTGCAAAAGCAAATACCCACAATACGTTGATTTAGAAGGTTTCAGGGGAGTCCCCATGAGGCCGTCCGTGCAATGCCAGGCTAACTACTTTTGAAAGAGGACCATATGCTGCCTTTACAACATCCCTTTAGTGTTTAATTTGATGAAACAATGTGCCACAATCAGCCGTGAGGACAGCAGCCGTGATTGATGGAGAGCGACTCACGTGGTCCAACTCTGATTTCAATATCACCACGTTAATCCCATTATTCGCTTGAGTTGGCTTGTTTTGGGCTACCTTCAAAAAAGTTATTTCTTTAATGGTCCAATTGCCGTGAGGTCTGGAAGATTTAATGTATCATAAAACTCATTAAATAACTAGCCTGGCAACCCCCATGAGTGGGTGGCATGCTGGCATATGGGGGATCCCAGCCGAAGACTCCAGCATTCATTGAGATGCCACCCAGCCAAAGCCTCCGGGGACAAGTTTAGAGTGTGAAGAAAAACATGTTCTAAGCCAGCATTCCTCAAACTTCTATGGGCGTATGAATCATCAGGGTGCCTTGTATAACTGCAGACTCTGATTCAGCAGGTCTGTATTGCTAACAATGTACTGTTGATTCTTCTGGTCCGAGGCCCACACTTTTGTTTTGTTTGTAAGACATAGGGCCTTGCTATGTTGCCAAGGCTGGTCTCCAACTCCTGGCCTCAAATGATCCTCCTGTCTCGGTCTCCCAAAGCACTGAACTTACAGGCATGAGCTACCACACCCGCCTGGGTCCATATCTTGAATAACAAGACACTAATGAATCTTGAGACGAACATTTATAAACCACATGACTATGTTATAAGTATGCTGTGTGTTACGTGTTCACTTATTTAATCTTTACTTTCGACCTCATGAGGGAGGCATTATTATTACCTCCATCTTATACATGAATAGACTCACTAAGTAACTGAACTGATGTCCCACAGCTTATAAATGGCTGAAATAAACTTCAAACCAGTTGGGCATGGTGGCTCATGCCTATAATCTCAGCACTTTTGGGAGGCAAAGGTGAAAAGATTGCCCGAGCCCAAGGGTTCAAGAGCAGCCTGGGCAACTTTGGGAGACCCATCTCTATAATAGATCAAAAAATTAGCCGGGTATGGTGGCACATGCTTGTATTTTCAGCTACTTGGAAGACTGAGGCGGAAGGATCACCTGAGCCCAGTAGGTAGGAGTCTGCAGTGGCAGTGAATGTGTCACTGCACTCCAACCTGAGTGACAGAGTGAGACTTCAACTCAAAACCACCCCCGAAAAACAAAAAAAAACTTCAAAGCCATATCCTCTGACCGCACAACCTATTTATTTCTTATTTCAGTTTTTTCCAACCCCTATACTACATTCCTTTTTACATAGGACTGAATGCCCTGGCCCCATTTTTAGTTAAAGAATAGTGACTGTGTGTAGATCCGTCATGGGCTTATTCTGGGTTAAATGATGAAATTCGTTTTGGGGACTTCTGCCTTCTCTTTCAGTATCTCTTACTCTAAAAGATAATCTTTGCCAAACCGGGTTGCTGATAATACTTACATTTTAGTAGGAGTCTGCTGAGTCAAAGCAATATCCCCCCAAGTCATGAGCTGCTAATATCCTCGCCTGAGCCCTTGGGGTACTGTCTTAGCCTCTCTGACACTTCTTATTGAATGGGTGCTCAGGTTGAAGCTGGCCTGGCAACCTTCCCAAAAGGGAAATGGCGAAGGAGAAAACAAATACATTTTAGAAGTTTCTGGAGGACCTTAAGGAATCCTGGAAAAGCTGTGTAAGGTAAGGCAAGTGCATTTCTCCTATAGCCTGTCTCAACTGGCATTCTTGCTCACCATTTACTTCACCCTTGGGGCGAGGTTTAGGCATAGGCTTCTCAAGTCAATAGACTGAGAGTCTCAAATAGATACTCTGAAATGTATTTTCTTTTTCTTTTTTTTTTTTTTTTTGCGTTGGAGTCTCACTCTGTCGCCCAGGCTGGAGTGCAGTGGTCATCCTTCTGCCTCAGCCTTCCAAGTAACCAGAACTACAGGCACGCGCTACCTCGGCTGGCTCATTTTTCTGATTTATTATAGAGACGAGGTCTCACCAAGCTGCCTGGACTGGTCTCGAACCCTCAGTCTCAGGCAATCCTCTTACCTCAGCCTCTCAAAGTGCTGGGATTACAGGCTGAGCCACCAGCTCGGCCTGAAATGTATTTTCAATGTTACATTTTAAAAAATAACATATAGGTTTTGTTTTTGTGTGTGTGTGTGTTTCTTATTTGACTTCACAAGTAACAAAACAATACCCACCACCTCAGCATTTAACTGGAAAAATGTCGATTTGGTAATTACCTTCTAAAAATAGCTCTTGCAGATCCATAAACATTCCGAAAATGTACCAAAATAATGTTAATTCAGAAAATTCACCCAACTCACCCAACTAACCCAAATGTCCCATTTTACACAAATGAAATAAGAATTATGTGTTACAAAGATAAACCAGGTTACAGCATTACAGCATTTCCTTAGAATGAATGTGCTGAGGAGAAAGAACAGAAAGACTGGCAAGCAGGAGCCCTGAGTTTTAATCCCAATACATTTGAATCTCGGTTTCCTCACCTGTAAGATGAGGGAGGTAAACATTCCGACCTGACATTGGATGAACTAAGTCCTACCTGGAGATGCAGCATCAGCGTGAGATTTACCAAGTAGGTAGAATGATGATGATTGATGATTATGATGATTTTGAGTTGGGGGTCTCACTCTGTGTTTAAAAATTAAAAGAAAAAATTCAAAGCATGTTTTTTCTTTCAAGTATGCATTCATTTCTCTTCTATCTTTGCATAGAACTTGAGTCAGCTTTAGTCTTACTCCCCTCTGTGTCTTTGCTAATTTTAGTAGATTGAAAGGAGAAGCCTACTTTAACAGTTGACCTGATTACTGAAACCTCTCCTTTTCAGATAGCTTTCCATTGTAAGGAAGTTGTTGCATTATAAGGTCCATAGGAAAATACCATTTCTCTAAAAATATTTCACTAAACACATGCCTTTTCTTAGTCCAAGGTTCTTCATAAGTCATGGCCTTTGTCTTTAAAATGCCCAAAATGTGGCAAAATATGAACAAAACCTTCAGTTTGATGGGAAAGGAATGAATATTCCAGGAGGATGTTTGCAAAGTTCTGGGAGTGGTGGGGAGAAATGGGAAATGGAGACCCCCTCTGGTCCATTCTGCCTGTAGCTGCCATAGTGTTGTTTGCTGTTGAGTTGTTTGTAACTTTCTTTCTCACTCTCGTCCCAAGATTTAAATGGCCAATTTTGGCATAAGGGCTCACAGGTGCAGGACATTCTATGGGTTTGGATGACTTCATAAAAAACGATTCAATCATATCCGGGCTGACGGCTGTCTCCCTTCTTCTCTCTAACAGTCTAACACCCTTGCTTTATTCAGATTTCCAATAGTCAACTGTCATTGACTCTGTATGCTTATGCACTAAGATTATACTTATTGTTTGAGACTCTTAATGCTGCAAAATACCAGCACAAAGCTTAGACACTGAAAAGGGAAAAGGCTTTAAGGAATGTTTGAATTAACAAATAACTGCTGCTTGCAAAGTTTCCAAAATGTCTGAGTTTTCAAAATTGTCTTTGGAGAACATGTTAGTAAATATAAGAGAGGAACTCCTAGTATTACAAGGAATTTGATCGTCTTGGGACTGTATATAATAAAAAAATTACTTAATTCAAACTTGAAGTTGAAAAGAATCCTTAACTTGTTACCTTTTTTTGTTTCCCTATAATGTGATAGAAATATATGGTATTACTCATGTATACTATTCTGTTGAAGTTATAGCAGAATTATTTAACCTAAGCGAGACTAAAAATTATCACCACTCTGAGAGATCACATGGTGAAAATATTTACCTTCTTTCTGATAGAGCATTCTCTTTTAGTGATTTTGCATTAGTTTATTCACAAAACAATTCAAACCGACAAGAAAAAGTAAAATGATTTTTATCTAATTTACACATAATTGCCTATGAAAAAGTTTCAGACATCTCAATGACCCATTTTAAATGACCAATGCAGTTAGAGGGGAATTATTATAACCAGTTTTCAGCAACAGGTACTAAAATGAATAGAAATGAATGTTTTTGATCTCTCTCCCTCCCCCTCCCCTCTCTAGCTTTTAAAATCACACATCTTAAATTAATTCCATTAGATTTTCAGCTGCTTTCTGAGAAGCAGGGTGCCCGAGCAGAACAAAATGTTTCCTGCCAAACAATGGCCCTGCTTAATTTGATGCCTTCAGCAAAAACCCACCAATATTCCATGAGTCCATTACACACTATTTTATCCTTTTCTTTTCTTTTTTTAAAAATGTTGTACTTGCAGGAGCAGGGAGGGGAGGGGAAAAGGCTAAAACAAACTAATTTTTGGTCATTTTATTCCTTTTGCAAACAGTTTGAAGACTAACCAATTTGTACTTACAAATCTGGGGCATTAGCAGACGGGAACCCTAAATCCGCATGCATACAAGCAGTAACTGTTTGTATGCCAAGCTGTTTGTAAGCCTGATTTGACAGGAGAGAGTCATTCATTCTTTTGTCAACTGTCAGTCTAAAAACGTTAACCTGCCCGGGTCCCGGGGTATGGGAGCGCTAAATCTTCCGTCCTACAACTGTATAATGAACAGACTGTTTCATTAGTGGGACAATTCACTCGACAAATCCAGCCCAAACAACTTATTTCACAATTTGTGAGCAGAATTAAATTTCGGGGGAGTCGCGAGAGGGGGTGGGAGGGGAAGAGGGGGAGTAGGTGAGCGACACACAATATACTGAAGGATCAATGTGCTGGGATAAGTGTTCCAGGCAATTTTGCTGGCAGTTGTGGGCTGAGGCTTGCGAGGCCACCGCATGCAGATCAGCGGATTAGGGGGACCGCGGCATTAGGTCAAGTGTCTCGAGGGGAGCTGATAAACACCCCAAACCTGACAACAGATTTTCCTTTCTTCCTGCACCACTTGTTAAGTGTCAGAGCAAATCTTTTGAATGGCAGTGGAGTTTACTTAGAGGCCCTTTCTTTAAGAAGACACTCTATCCATTTTCTGAAGCCCATTCCAGGCTGCCTCAGGAATAAATTTGCCCTGCATCTCACACACACAAAAAAACGTCTTTTTTCTTCCACATCTTGACTATGAGCCTTTGTCTCAAGGTGTGTGAACCAGAACAAAAATCCACATCAAGAGCCCCTAAGGTTTCAGAGCCTCTGGATTTAGCTTTAATACAAATTAAACACTTTGAAGATTACACAAATACTTTGTTTTTGGTCACAGAAAACTTTCATTTTGAGCGTTACGAATGTATGGATTCTGCTAAATAGGAAAATTTTAAGCAGCAAATGGCCATAGAATAACTTGATCTTCATAACACCCTATCTATAAATTGCTGTTCATTCAAACCGAGTAAATAGTCAGCTTGCTATATTTCTTAGGATATAATAAGCTCGATTGAGAGAAACCAGTCATGCTTATTGTATTAAGTTGTGTCTCTGTGTTAACTCAAAGTGCATGATAGAAAATCTGTACTTTAACATCAAACATTTTCTAACTAGGTTGAGCAACTAGGTTTTTCACTTTGAGATGCTCTAAAATGTTGAAGTAGCCTCAAATGTTTGAGCATTCTTTGTTGCAACTTGGTTTTGCATTATGGCTTTACTTTTTTGTGTGGGAGCAGTTTAATTTTTGATTTGGGACAGTGTGTAAATCTAATGTGAACATTTCAAATGACCAACATTACAGCTTTTAGGCAAGAAAGTCCTCTGAATATTAGGATCTCATTTTCCCAGACATTTGAAGGGGAAACCCCTTTGGGAGTAATACATTTGAAGATATTTTCCTTTTAATAAGAATTTTGGTAATATTTTTATATTACCTTTTTTTGGAATTTAAGCAAGGGAAAAATATGTTATTGATGTATTGAATAATACCTTTGTGCTGGAACAACAGAATTTTTTTAAAAAATGAATATTATTGATTTCTGCTGCTAGCTCCACCCACTCTATGAAGAATATTTAATCAGACAAGCTAGTACTTAGGCCAGAATTGCTTCTCATTCCCCCACCCCCTGAAAATGTTATAGCAGCCGGGCTCGGTGGCTCAGCCTGTAATCCCGCGCCTTTGGGAGGCTGAGGTGAGTGGATTGCCTGAGCCCCCGAGTTCAAGACCCACCTGGGCAACTTGGCGAGACCTCATCTCTATAATAAATTAAAAAAACATTAGCCGGGCGTGGTAGCGTTCGCCTGTAGTTCCAGGTACTTGGAAGGCTGAGGCAAAGGATCGCCGGAGCCCAACAAGTTGAGGCTGCGGTGGCCAGGAGCATGACACTGCCCTCCACCCTGGGCGACAGAGTGAGACTCCAACTAAAAAAAAAAAAAAAAAGAGAAAATGTTATAGCATTAGAGTTATAATGCTTTTTAGTAGTTACATCTTTGATTTAGGAGGATTTCAAAGCTAAATAAAACCATTGCAGGGATGTTCTAAAGTCATTCCATACTGCTGGTTTCCCTTTTATAATAAGAGATTCATCTTTTATCCCTTTTCATTCTCTTTCAGGAGAGGAAAATGTACTATATCTTATTGTGCTGAATGTAACTGACAATTTTGCACTGGCAAGATATTTCGCAGCCTTCCTGTGGACCTTGATAATTTAGCAAGTTCTGTGAAACAATTTTTCCCTCACCTCTGAAGACTGGCGTTTCTTAAGAAAGTTAGCTTGGTATTTACTTCCCTGAACGGGCCCCCGAGCTAACCAAAAGCCCCCAGTAAGCCAGGCTGCTCCAACACCCCCCTGAGTTCTATGATGGCAGGAATCTATGAATAATCATGGGGCAGCAGTCCTGTGCAGCCTCGAACTCAGTCTAATCACGCGGAAATTTTGCTTCGTCACAGTCCTTTCTCTTGCCATAAAACTGCTCTAGCTGTCTCTTTGCTTCCACAAAATTTAAGCTTTTCTGCCCACCCTCTAGCCAGGCCTCCCTGGGGCCTCTGCTGATGGTTTATGCTGGGGTTTCCCAGGACGTCTCAAGAGGCTCCTCCTTCCAGTATCAGATGATGAAGGCCATGCCTCTTGTAGAAGCTTCCAGCAACACGGGGAAAAATAAGGAACAAAGTAAAAGTCTTCCTAAACCCCACCCGGCCAGTAGATTGCCCCTGGTCCAGATGTCTCTCAATGTCAACTAAAAGTGAAAAAAACTTCCCAGCTCAAACCTAGTTAGAAAACGTTTGATGTTACAACACAGATTTTTCTATCATGCGCTTTGAGTTAACGCCGAGATACGACCTAATACAATAAGTATGGCTGGCTTTCTCAGTTGGAGTTCTTATATCATAAGAAATATTGCATGCTGGTTATTTACTTGATTTGAATGAACAGCAATGTATAGATGGGGTGTTATGAAGATAAGTTACTCTATGACCATTTGCTGCTTAAAATGTTGCCACTTAGCAAAATTCATACAATGATAACATTGAAAATGAAAATTTTCTTGTTGAATAAAAATGGCACTATACCGCACATACCGTTTTATTTTATTTGTATAAATTTATGGGGTACAAGTGTAATTTTGTTACATGGATACATTGTATAGTTGTGAAGTTAAGGCCTTCGGGGTATTCATCACCTGTATAACACATATTGTGCCCATTAAATAAATCATCTACCTTCCTCCCTCTTATGCATATTTTTTATTGCTTTAGCCAACAATATGTTATGAAGTTTTTTCCCAAGATCACTGACTCTATATCTGCATTTTTTTTTAAAGACAGCATCAGAGTTTATTATATAATGCTTTAAATTTATCTAATTATTTCCCTTTTTTGTGGCCCTTTGGGGGGGCCTTTTTTTTTCTATTAGGAAAAAAGTGCTGAAATGAGTGTCTTTGTACAAATATCTTTTATGTCCCTCTCTGGTTAGCTCTTTAAGATGAAGATGTAAAAGATAAATTGTTGGGTCAAAGGAGATATATGTTTTCTTTTTTTAATGTGCCTTTTAATTTATTTTTATTCTTTTTATTTTAAATATGGGGGGTACAATTCAGGGTTAGGTATATAAACGTTCATTATGCAGGTACCCTTGTTGATGAGGTGTGCCCCCCTTCCCCAGGTAGATTCCCATTACTGCAAATCCTGTTTCCTCGCCCCCCTACCGGAGTTTCCCGCTACTGCCAATTTTTTTTTTAATAGTATTACGATAATTGTTCAAGGTCCGTTTATGAGTGAGAACATGTGATACTCAGTTCTTTGTTTCTGTGAAAGATCACTCAGTATTATAGACTCTAAGTCCATCCAGGTTGCTGTGAAGTTCATGATTTTGTTCTTCTTTATGGCTGTGTAATTTTCCCATTGTAGGATATATGTTTTCATATCCTGCATGTGGTTCAGCTGTCTCTAAAAAATGTATTGCTTCATGCTAATACTACCACCTGTTTTTGGGGGGGCGGGCACACAGTGGGGGGGGGACGCCATATTGACTGGTATTAATTCACCCTTTGTGGCTTGTGGCTCTTATGATTGGACTGGGGTTTGTCCTGTAGGTGCTCAGCAGAGAAGCTTACAATATAGCTCTGCTGATCTCCCCTTTTCCCTTTTTTTCTTACCCAAATAGCACATGACATTGTGGGGACTGACTTTCTAATGCTTACAAAAGTCTCTTGAATTATTTGGCTAAAGTGGCAATGTAAAAGAAAAAGTTGCACTCTTGTATTTCATGTGTTCTATGACTTAGTTGTCCTGTGGGTCATCTCTTGTTTTTTTTTGGCTTTGTCCCCTTTCCTTTGTCACTTTATCTGAAAGGACCAAATCCTGGGACATGCCTCTCATTTTTAGTCATAGCAGAGGTTTGTACTATATTACTTTTAGTAAATGTTTATTGATATTATAAAAACTAACATGGTCAAATTCCATAAAGTTTAGAAAATTTTTAAAAAGAACACATCACAATTTCTCCAAGTGATGACATCTTCTTCACAACCATTATTGATAAAGTCACACAGGTGCGGGCCCCCGTTCATGAATTCGTCACTCCCTTGTGGCTAGAATGTGATTTTTCTACTTAAACCAAAGAACTATAGGGTTGTATGAACTTTCAGGACATTGGCTTCTCAAAATATGCAATTTTTTTTTTTTTTAAAATAAGATTAATTTGGGGCTTTTCAAAATAACCATTTCTATGGTGCAATACATATGCAGAAAATATGGATTAAAAAAAAAAATAAAATGTCATGATTTTCATGATTTCATCACTGAGTCTTTGTGTCCTATTAAAATGCATTTGGAATGTCAGAGATAATTTTCCACAATGGCACAGGAGGCTGATGGACACAGCCCAGAATTATGACTGTAGCTTGGTCTTCTGTGCGGTCTGGACCTCCCTCTGCTGCCTCATTCCAGTGCTCCAGAGATCCATCCTCATCCAACAACCATCCTTGGTTTTCCCTGGAACTTTTCTTCTTTGATGTGTGTGTAGACTCTCACGTTTGTGTATTTTGACGTTCTTCATTTCTAACAGCTGCGGCCTAAATGCTTGCAGGCAGGGAGTGGTTTCATTCTGTAAGCTGCCAGGATGTGTGCCAGAAGTTTAATGTTTTCTTATACCATATGTAAAGCTTTAAGAAATGTCTTTAGTTGATTTTTTGCCTTACTTCTTACAGCCTTACCCTCTGTTTCAGGTGTTATTTGGGACATTGTTTTTTCATGTGGCTTAATTTCTCTCTCTCTTTAAAATTTGAATGTGTACTGTTTCCTTTCTCTTTGTAATCAATAGAGTGGACTCATATTTGTAATTCCTACACTCATCGAATTATGTTAGTAGAACAGTCGCTAAGCACCTTTGGTTTTAATTAAGTGGTTCCTGTGAAATTTATTTATTTGTCTCTTTTTAAACTTATTTATTTTTATATTTTGACGCAGGGTCTCACTGTCACCCAGGCTGGAGTGCAGTGGCGCGATCCCAGCTCACCACAGCCTTGACCTCCTGGGCTCAGTTGATCTCTCTGCCTCAGCCTCCCAAGTAGCAGGGACTACAGGTGTGCACCACCATGCCCATTAATTTATTTTTTTTTTTTTATTTTTTGTAGAGATGAGAGCTCACTGTGTAGTCCAGGCTGGTCTCAAACTCCTGGGCTTAAGTGATTCTCCTGCCTCAGCCCCCAAAATGTGATGGATAACAGGTGTGAGCTCCTGGACTCCACCTGTGAACTATTAAAATAGCAACCTCTGAAATTGAAAATAGAATCAGGAATTTAAATTATATTAAACATCTGGAACATGAGCTCCACGAGGGTGAGGGGTATTGTCTGTTTCGTTCACTGCTATCTCCTCAGCAGTGCCTGGCACTTAGTAAGTATTTGGAGAATGAATGAATGAGGGAATCTAATAAAAAAAGACTGATGTACTTTGAATAATTCAATGCCAAAGTGGATCCCTTTTCTCACCTGTGACTCTGCCAAGTGTTTTAAAATAATCTGAATCAGTTTCTGTATTTATAAAATAAACACTTGATAGCCTTTAAGTTCCTTTCTATTCCTAAACTTTTTGGGAGGATAAAAAATTTTTTTTTTCCAAAACAGGGTCTTGCTCTGTCACCCAGACTGGAGTTCAGTGACACAAACATAGCTCACTGCAGACTCAATCTCCTCCTCAAAAATCCTCCTGCCTCAGCCTCGTAAGTAGCTGCAACTACAGACATGTGCCACTAAGCTGGGCTAATTGTTTTCAAATTATTTTGTAAGGACAGGTCCCAGGTTGCCCAGGTGGGTCCCAAGAGACTTCTGGCCTCGAGTTCCTCCTGCCTTGGTCTCTCAAAGTGCTCTGGGATTACAAGCACTAGTCACTGGACCTGGCCTCTCCCCCTAAACTTTTACCATGGTATGTGATACACAGTAAAGAGTGGTCTAACTTGTTTACCTGATGCCAGGAAGACCCACTGCAGAAAAGGCAGCTCCCAAGTGGAAACTTCCCAAAAGTATTTGAGAAATGGAGTCATTGAAGAGTAAATGTATAATCTCAAGGTAGCACTACTAAAGGATAATATCAGTTTAGTTGCATAGGTTCCCTCCTCCCTCTGTCCTTTCTTTCCTTCCTTCCTTTCTTTCGTCAGTCTCACTGCCACATCAGGCAATTAATTCATGTGTACTATGAATAAAATGAATTTGTAAGCTAGTCAAACAAAGAAGAAATGTGGTATGTTCTAGTTTTTCTGTACTTAAATTATAATACATTCTTTGTGCTTTCTAATGTGGGAAGCTTGAGTATATAACCTCAGTGGTTTAGTTAGAATTTTGTTGGTCAATACCATCTTAGTTATAATTATTATTGCAATGCTCTACAAAATACATTTTAAGAAAATTTACTAATTATAATCACATTTCCTAAGTAGCTGGACATAATCGGGAATGAACTTTTTGTCTATGTTAAAATGACTTAAAGTGCTAGAAATTCCATTGCTTCCCAGATTACTCCATATTTTAATGATTCTCGCCTTTAATGGTTTTCTGGTTGCTTGGTTTTTTTTTTTTTTTTGAGTTGGAGTCTCACTCTGTCGCCCAGACTGGAGTGCAGTGGCTGCCCCCGGCCACCGCAGCCTCGACCCGCTGGGCTCCGGTGATCCTTCCGCCTCAGTCTTCCGAGTAGCTGGAACTACAGGCGCGCGCTACCACGCCCGGCTGATTTTTTGATTTATTGTAGAGATGAGGTCTCGCTGCCCAGGGGGTCTCGAACCCGCGGGCTCAGGCAATCCACTCACCTCAGCCTCCCAAAGGCGCGGGATTACAGGCTGAGCCACCGAGCCCGGCCGCTTGGATATTTTTAAGTTTTTTTTTCTCTTAGAAGTTCTCTCTTAATTCTTTTAAAAGGGAAAAATGTTTGAGCTGTACATCTCTTGAACTCATGCTATAATTTCTTGATATCCACTTAATCCTATAGGTGAAAAACCTGTTTGTCTAGTTGGTTTTCTAGAAGTTATCTGCCTAGTTCCTAGCTTGGTAGGTATTATTACAATGAGAGGTGGAGGAGATTGTGAAGAGCCATCCATCCACATAATACCAGCAGATACATCTTTGAGGGGGGAGAGAGAACATGGGAAGATAAACCCTGTGGCTTTCCATCAAACAGTGGTAACAATATCTATCTTGTTCGCCCAACACACATTTGCCCTTTAAAAATGTAAGGATAATTTAATTCTAAAATGCTTGTTTCATTTATTCACTTTGTTTAATGTACTTTTTAAAAAGTTATAAATAGGAAGAAAGGAAGAGAGAAAGAAAGCAAGGAAACAAGCCAGCTATTGTTAGGGCCTGGCTTCTTGTTTTTCCCGAGAAAATATGGTGCTGTGATGAAAGCTTTCAAGTGCACAGTAACTGACAGGAGCCCCCAGTGCCTTCCTTCTTTCCAGTATTCTCCTAATCTCCCCTTCCTTCCTTCCTTCCCCCCTTTCCCTTTCCTTTCCCCTCCTTCCTTCCCTCCTTCCTTCCTTCCAACTTTTGCTTTCTCTTTCAGCTTTGCTTCTTCCTTTCCCCAACTACTCCCCACTATTACCTATGATATGCCTGTCACTCAGGGTACAGAGGTGACAATCTAGACATAAGAATACAGACCTAAGCTGACCCTCTCCGGGGAGAGAACAGAGACAAAGCACATAATCACATAGACTCGTGAAATCATACATTCTGATGAGTGCTGTGACAAAGATGGAAAAAGGGAAGGTCTAATGGGGGACCCATTTAGACTCATGGTCAGCAAAGTCCTCTCTAAAAAGTAAAATATTTAAATTAAGACTCGAAGGATGAGTAGAAGTTCTCCAGGAGCTGGGTGTGCATGCGTGTGTATATCCGTCTGTCTGTCTGAGGGAGTGGAGAAGGTGTTGAGTTCTGGCAGAATGAATAGCAGGTGCAAAGGCCCTGAGATGAAAAAGGCTGAATGTGTTAGAGGGATTTAAAAGAAGGTCAGTAGGTGGGGAACAAGAGCTGGAAATGACAGGGAGTGAGGGCCAGCAGAGGCAGAGCCTTGGGAGGCTGTGTGGGCCATTTGAATATAATCTAGAACATCCATTGGAATCCACTGAAGGACATTGAGGAGAGGCTCTCATGATTTGAGTCTTAGGAGATGCTAATCATTCTAAGAAGACTTTTTCCAACCACCCCATAGGAAATGAATTGTGGTTATCTGAACTGAGGAATGCCACATTACACCTAACCAAAGCATAGCTGTGGAGCATGATGGCTGGAGCCCACTGTCCAGGTTCGAATCCCAGCCCTACACGTTATTAGCTGTGTGGCTTTGGGCAAGTAGATTAATGTTTTTGTGCCTCCATTTCTTTATTTGTAAAAAGAGGAAAATAGTAGTGTCAATCTGAGGGCAAGTGTAGTGACAAACTGAGCATAATGTCTGGCAGACCGTAAGTGCTCATAAGCATCAGACATTGTTATTACCTATTCCTCTTGTAAGGCACAGGTTAAAAACTTTTTAAAATGTTTTCTAGGAAAGTTGCCCTTGGGAAAACCCTTTTAAAAAAAGCAAGCAAGCAAGTAAACAAACAAAAAACCCTATTACCTTTCTTGTTGGAAAATACCATTTATATATGAGGTTGCTTAGCATAGGGGTCAGTTGTCACAGTGCCTGATGAGTCCTCTGAGCACAGTGAACCAGCCCAATCTTCCCACTTGAATTAAATCCAGAAAACTGCAGAATATCTCCTATCTGCAAAGTATGAGTATCCGTTTAAAGTGGTGTTGGCTGTAAGAAAGGAAACAGAGAACTCCTACTATACCAGCTTAAAGCACAGGGCACTTTATTTTTTCATGGTGAGCTTGAATTCTCATCCAAAGGTAGAGTGGTGTGGGTTCTGACTCTGTCTGATTCTCTTTGGCTCTGTCCTCCTCTGGGGCTGCTTAATCTTGACCAGTGCCAACACAGCAAGTGGAAAAGGGGGATATCCAGGAGCAAAATTAGGATTGTGTCTGGAAAGAGGAGAGAAGGGTCTGAAGCATCTACTACAGCACTGTAGGGCATCCATCAATCATTGCCCTGAAAACCTCATGCTGTAGAGAGGGACATGGAGATGCTCACAAAGAATCTGAACGTCCACCAGAATGTGGTAGTTACTGGACAAATATATTTTTTTTTGAGTTGGAGTCTCACTCCCTTGCCCAGGCTAGGCTGGAGTGCACTGGCACACTCACGGCCACCCCAGCGTCAACCTGCTGGGCTCTGGCGATCCTTCTACCTCAGCCTTCCAAGTAGTCGGAACTACAGGCGTGTACTACCATGCCCAGCTAATTTTTGATTTATTGTAGAGACATGGGCTCACCAAGTTCCCCGGGGCTGGTCTCAAACCCCATCCATGGGCTCAGGCAATCCATTTGTCTCGGCCTCCCAAAATGCTGGGATTACAGGCTGAGCCACCGAGCCCTGCCATACCAAGAATTTGATCAAAAAATGCGGGATGAGACAAAAAAAATGGATTAACCCTTTCCCCTGGCTGGTGTAAGGGCTGGTGGTGTCTGACTAGCTCTTTGAAGAATTGGGTAAGAATTGGCTAAAATAATAGCTTTTTTTGTAGGAAAAGAATTTTTTTTATAATGTCCGTAAAATCAAGCTTGATTTTTTTCTATTTATTTTTATCTACTTATTTATTTATTTATTCCCCCCCCTTTTTAAGTAATAGAGAAGAGGTCTCACTATGTTGTGCAGACTGGTCTTGAACTCCTGGCTTCAAGCAATCTTCCCACTTTGGCCTCCCCAAAGTGCTGGGATCACAGGTGTGAGCTACCATACCTGGCCCCAGTTGATTTTTTAAATATTAAAAAGTTGTGGTAAAATATATACACACAACATAAAATTGACCATATTAACCATTCTTCAATGTACAATTTAGTTGTGTCAAGTATATTAACATTGTTGTGTAGCCTGTGAAAAATAAGAATGGTGACTTATTTTCAAATTGGAGCCTAGTTTTCTTGGGTTCTCAAGATGGTGTGTAAATGCTTTGTATTTTTCTTTCATTGATTCTCTTTCTGCTTCTTTGTGCTTCTTTTTCGTGGGCTTTTTACTTTGGTGGGCTACATGTTTAAATTTTTGGCATAATCCAATCAGAATATTAATCCTGTAAGCCAACTGGCAAATAGAACATGTAAATGAGATAATTCTGTAAAACGAATTAACATGTAACATGGAGGCGTCCTATGGCAAAGCATATAACTCCTGCAAGTATTCCTCCAAAGAGGAATCAGGAGAGGGATAAAAGTGCAGATTCTTCCTGCTTTGGTGTGCCTGCCCACCGGACTCCCAATCTTGCAAAATCATCATTACAGTCTTGCTTCTGCTGCGCCCCCGTCTCTGTGTCCCTCCTTTGATTTTGTACAGGTGAATTCGTTTCTCACAAGCCCATCTCCAGAACTCTTCCACTGTGTAAGACTGAAACCGTACCAATTAAATTACTCCCTGTTTTCCCCCTCCACCTAGGCCCTGGCATCCACCATTCTACTTTCTATCTCTATGAATCTGATTACTCTGGGGACCTCGTATAAGGGGGATCATACTGTATATATTCTTCTGTGACTGGCTTATTCATTCAACATAATGTTCTCAAGTTTCATTCATATTATAATATGGATCAGAATTTCCTTCCTTTTTCTAGTTGAATTAATATTCCATTTTTTTGTATGTACCACATTTTGTTTATGTTTTTGTGGATAAAAACTTGGGTAGCTCCACTGCTTGGCTTTGTGAATAATGCTGCTATGAACATGTATGTAAATATCTCTTCAAGTCTCTACACTCAATTATTTTGGATATGTGAGGGGGAATCCCCCAATAAAAACCCAGAGTTATTTTTTGGAGGGAAGGCCCCTTGTAATACAGACTTACAGTTAGGTAAGTGTTCTAGGAACCCATCCACATCCACTGTACCAGTTAGTGTTGTTGTGAGAGGATGCATTTAGCACCAGAAAATTTTTTTTTGGAGATTCAACCATTTGCCCATTTCTTGATGGGTGATTTACAAGCACACCTGCCCACACTACACTGAGTGTTCAGCACTTTTTGCCCCCAAATGGCATGACCCCTGTGCCCCACCGTCCCTATTCACCCACTCTCCCCCTGAGCGATTTTGTTTGTTTGTTTCCTCAAATGAAAAAGTCCTAAAAGGGAAATGCTTTCTGATGTGGCAGAAGCACTAAACGGCACCAAAATTGACAAGTTCAAAAACTGTTTTGAGCAGTGGAAAAGCATGTTGATAGGTGTTTTGCATCAAATGGAGAGTACTTTGAAGGTGACTGAAGTTCAAACATGTGAGAATAAATACACAATTTTAAAATAAACATATTCAAATTTTTTGGTCCCCCCTTGTATATGCTTTAGAGCTTGCTACCCAATATGCTACCTGGATTAGCAGCTGCATTGGCAGCAGCTGGGAGTTGTTAGAACTAGAGCACCTTGGTCATATGGATACTGACTAACTCAGCATCTATTAGTGGAGTCACTGGGACTCCACCTGGACTCGAGTCCAGGTGACTCGAGTGCACATTCAGGCTTGAGAAGCTCTCTCGGGCATCCACATTTCTTTCTCATCTTGTGTTTCTTGCTCTCTTAGGTTTTACCTTCATTCAAACATTTCATCTCTCCCTTTTTGCTGCATACAAACCATTTGTTTTTAGAGTCTTAGCGAGGAGCTGATATTTAACATCGAAGCTACAGAGATAATTTTTTTCCCTTTTCCCCATTTACTGTTTCATCTGTCTCTAAAAGATGCAGGAATTAGATCAGCAGGAATTAGAAAACAAGGCCCAGTTGAGGTGACTGCTAATTAAGTCTCATCTTGGAGATGATTAGTTTAATGCAGCAACAAAACAAACAAACAAAAAAGAGCATATTTTAGTTTTGGTTGAGAAGGGTAGGACAGAGGAAAACAGAAGTGTGTGAAAAGAATTGCTAAGTGACTGATAAATAGGCTTAAGTTTTTTAAAACTGGCACTGAGCACAACTTAAACAGTATGTTTTGCATCATCTAAATTTCTAAATACCTGGAGTATATTTGTAAACATGGCAATCTAACATTTATTGAACAGCACTTTCATATTCAAATTAGCATAAATGAGGATTTAACAGCTGATTGCACAGGGTGAATGATAGTAACTAATTGTCAAGTCGGAAAGTTGCGCAGATAATAGTACTAATGCGATCAGCACGCAGCAATATGACTTACAGTAGCAAATCCTCGCATTTGAAACTCCTGCCCAAGTTCTATAGGTAAAAGAATTGCGGTCGCCTGGATTATGGGCAACATGGCCAAGATGGGCAGTCGGAAGGGAAAAGAAGGGAGAGGAGGAAGAAGCGGGCGAGGTTTGAGAGGCAGTGTGAAACTTTTCTTTCCCTCCATGCAAGCCTTCACCTCTTTTATAACAGTCATCAATGGGGCTCCCTGGCCATTCAGTGCAGTCCCTCTTCTAGGAAGCAATTGTTCAGAGGTGTGGCTCGTTGCAGGCATTAATCTCCACTGAATGGCGGCTGTGTTACCCATTTTGTCTTTGCCTGGGGCCCGCAGGCAGCTGGTCAGTGGAAAGTAACAATGACCACAGGAGGAGAATGGGGCAAAATGCTTTGCTGCAGATGCTGCATCCCCAACATTGACCTTGGTCATTTTTCCTCCCAGGATGGCTTGGCCCCCCACAGCGGGTGCCTGGCTTTCCGAACAACTGCCATTGTGGGTGGGGTGGTAGCTACCTGTGGGATTTGTCCCTTCCTAATACCATTTAGACCCAACAGACAGTCACAGTGACGGGTGGAAACTGAGGCCAATGTGGACGAGACTGCTGGAGGCAAAACACAAAAACAAAACCCCTCATTTCAGGGAGGGACTTTGTCAGCAGTGATTAGTGGTTCCCATTCTCAGCAGGTCTGGTTGGGGGATCTGAACCCTGGAGTTAAGCTGCCATCAGGGGAAAAGGCATGCTTTCAGCTCTGGGGTCGCCTCCTGCATGTCGGCCATCCCCCGGTCACCAGCCTATAATGTTGGCTAGGAGTACGAGGGACACCGGCCTGAGGAACTGGCAGAATATTGGGAGGGTGAATACATTAACAGATAATTCTGGTCTCTGCTTACTTCTAGTACCTTCTGCACCTCCAGTGCCCTCAGAGGAAATATATATCCCTATCTTTATCCGTATCCCCATCCAAATTCCTATCGCCACCCCATCCTCACCTCCCTCTCCACCCCTTTCTGCTTCTACCTCTGTCAATCTATCCTATCTATTCTATCTATCTACATTCATCATCATCATCTATCTCTTCACCTATCATCTACCCATCTAATCTAATCTATCTTTATGTCTCTGAAAGGAAGTACCTATAGAAACCTAGAATAAACTTAGTTGAGCATAGTCTTTTTGCCTCAGCGTAACCATTTTTGCTTAGACTTTACCCTGACACGCTTCAAATCTAGCACAGGTTAGACATAGATAAGATACAATTTCCAATAGACAGGTTTTAGGAGGCATTCAGACATTTCACTGCAGGCCAGGCTGGCAGCCTACCCCCCCCCCTCAGCAAATCTCCCTCAGGTGCAAGACCAGGACAGCCCAATAGCCCAACCTTTCAATTCACTGTTTAGCATAATAATCTCTAAGAAACTTTCAGCCATGGAAATGATAATAAGACCACCTTTTTGCTGAAGAAGATTGTAGATTGGAAATGTCTGACAGGTCTCTTGCGGGGAAAAAATCCTCCAGGCCCAAACCCCCCCCATGGCAGCAATCATGTAACTAACCCACCCCTCTATCTGCTGTCCATCACCTGACGTCAGTACCTGCACTTACCTGCCCCTTTGTCATGATGTGGCACAGACCACCACCCTATCACCTTAATGACCTCCCCCCATCAAAGGGAAAAATTAAAAGGATTCAACCAGAGCATCCCACTGCCATTGCCAGGCCATCTCTGCCATTGCCATGGCCATTGCCTTACTAGACTCTGTTGTGGTCATGTGCTGTTTGAGCTATGGCTATTGCCATGTTTCCTGGCTTTAGCCCCCTTCCCTACCCTGGTAAGGTGAATCTCCTCTTTCTTTCTTTCTTTCTCTCTCTCTCTCTTTCTCTAATTTACTTTTAGAATAAACTATATTCTGTAATCTAACTTCTGTGCAATTCTTTGCATTTTTCATGCAGCATCAGATCACACCCCAGACACCCATACCCCCAGCAGACCTGAACTAACATTCTGGAGGTCCTACTGGGACTGTGACCCAAACAATCTCTATCTTCAGTATCTATTTTTTTTTCTACCTATCTATCCACCCATCTATCCTATCTTGGCATCATCTTCTCTATCATCAACATCTAGCTATGTCATTTTATTCATCATCTATAGATTAACTATCTATCCATCCATCTACCCATCTATCTAGACCATACAGAAACAGATTTGGTCATGTACCACTTATCACTTCCCTGAGTAAACCATTAATGATTTCCCCTTGACAACAAAAACTTTCAACTAGGACATTGAAAGACTTTCATAGTCTTCTCCAACTTGACCTTTTAGCGTCCTTTCTTCTTCCCCCACTCCCTCTCTTCCTCCCTCTAGGGTGATCACACTGTGCTAGGCACAGGATATCCTGTCACTCTCTCCCACCTGCTCCCCACTTACCACCTTCACCATCCCCTCACAATACACACCCCCCCCCCCCCCTCCATTTCTATCCCAATAGGGGCCCAGTCTCAGAGCCCCACCGAACCACAGAACCTCTTGTCTCCCCATCCCCAGCTCTTTCCCCCTTTTCAGTCTGTGTTTTTGTGGTTTCCTCTCTGAAATGTTTTTTTCTGTGAACTCACATCCTTTTTTTTTTCCATCTTTCTTTCTTTTTTTTTTTTTTTTTGAGTTAGGGTTCTCACTCTGTCTCCCCGGCTAGAGTGTGGTGGTATGATCATGGCTCACTACAGCCTCAATCTCCTGGGCTCAGGGATCCTCCTGCCTCAGCTTCCCAAGTAGCTGGGACTACAGGTATGCACCACCATGCCTGACTAATTTTTCTACTTTTTGTAGAGACAAGATCTCCCTATGTTACCTAGGCTGGTCTTAAAATTCTGAGCTCAAGCAATCCACCAGCCTCAGCCTCCCAAAGTGCTAGGACTATATTAATGAGCCACTGTGCCCGGCTAATTTTTTGAGCTTTGTAGTGATGAGGTCTCACTACGTTGCCTAGGCTGGCACACAGCTCCTTCTTTAGAGTTCCCACTACTTACCAAACATGGCTGCATCTCTTCTGGGTTGAGAGCTCCTTTCTCACTGTATCCCAGTGAGAAAAAACTATAGTCATCAAGACAGTGTGGTATTGGTGTGTTGACCAATTAAGTCAAAAGATTCTAGAAATTTAAAATGGGGAAGTTTATTCCTAAAAGGCACCACAACCTGCAGACAAGAAGCAGAGTCTCCAGCTGATGGTGAAAACAGCACTTCGAGGAATAGTGAGGGATAAAAGGAATAGGAATTTATGTTGAATGGGTTGATCAATATACACATCTCATAAACTATAGGAAGGGTCATGAATATTTATAAAAGAAAAAAAAGTGCACATGTGTAATTGAGCTTCATGCTCCTTCATGAGTTGCCTGTACAAAACATGACAGCATTAGCCCAAATTTGAGGGTGGAGTTTTGACCCTCTGGTGTCAAAAAGTGAAGCAGAGGACAAAAAAACCTTCATTGTATATCTTGTGAAACCTTTTCAGACCATCTGTGGTCAGTGGTCTCTTATCAGAAAAGGGTACATTATAAGACTGATGAGCTATCACCTTGAAACTGCCAAGGTTATGGTGGTGGGTGTCCTGCAGGCCAAAGGCAATAGAGGAATGAATTGTCAGTTTCTTGCTTTCCAGAGCTAATTTCTGCTTACTCCCTAGGAAAGAACTCTGGTTAAAGATTAATAAGGGGATTCTGAGGTATAATAGGCTCCCATTCTGCTACAGCCAGAAACTCAATGAATATTTTCTTAGATTTTAGGGTCTTCTAAACCAAGGGGGCCCGTTTAATCCATTGGGGAGTTGGGATTATTTCTCATGTATAAGAATAAAAAATAAATCAGTGAGCTTTTAAATAGACCCACAGAGGTTTACTGGGCAACACATAGACCCCCGGTCAATTGATTTTTTTTTTTTTTTTACTTGGAGTCTCATTCTGTCACCCAGGCTGGAGTGCAGTGGCCACTCCCGGCCACTGAAGCCTCGACCTGCTGGGGTCCAGTGATCCTTCTGCCTCAGCCTTCCAAGTAGCTGGAACTACAGGCACACGCTACCACGCAGGGCTAATTTTTTGATTTATTGTAGAGATGAGGTCTCGCCAAGTTGCCCAGGCAGGTCTCGAACCTGCGGGCTCAGGCAATCCACTCACCTCAGCCTTCAAAGTGCAGGATTACAGGCTGAGCCACCGAACCCGGTTGATTTTTTTTTTTTTTTTTTAGTTGGAGTCTCACTCTGTTGCCCAGGCTAGAGTGCAGTGGCACACTCATGGCCACCCCAGCATTGACCTGCTGGGCTCCAGCAATTTTTGACCTTAGCCTTCCAAGTAGCCGAAACTACAGGCACACGCTACCATACTCGGCTAAGTTTTTATTTTTTGTAGCAACGAGGTCTCACCAAGACGCTCGCCTGGGCCGGACTCCGTGGCACAGCCTGTAATACCCCGCTTTGGGGGGCCGAGGTGAGTGAATTGCCTGAGCCCCCGTGTTCGAGACCCCTGGGCAACTTGGCGAGACCTCATCTCTACAATAAATCAAAAATTAGCCGGGCGTGGTAGCACGCTAGCTCCAGCTATTTGGAAGAGTGAGGCGAAAGGATCGCTGGAGCCCAGCAGGTCGAGGCTGCGGTGGCCAGGAGCGGCCACTGCACTCCAGTCTGGGCAACAGAGTGAGACTCCAACTCAGAAAAAAGACTCTTGCCTGGGCTGATCTCGAACCCGGGTTCAGGCAATTCACTTGCTTTGGCCTCCCAAAGTATTGGGATTACAGGCTGAGCCACCAAGCCTGGCCAGTCAATTGATTTTTGACAAAAATGCCAAAGCAATACAATATGGGAAAGAAAATAAGTCACATGTCAGTAAATGGCAGGGAAATTTGGTGAAAATTCAACAAGGGAATGGACAAACACACTGGCATATTTTTACAATGAAATACTACTCACCAATTTAAAAAAAACTGCTATTGATAATCATGGATTAATCTGAAAAACATGACATCAAGTTTAAGAACCTATGTACGAAAGAATACTTAGTTTTTATTATATTAATACAAAGTTCAAGAGCAGGCAAAACTAATATATGGTGATAGAAATTACAGCAGTGCTAGATAAAGGACTTTGGCAAAGTCTTGGGATACAAAATAAATGTGCAAAAGACAGTTCCATTTTATACACCAACAAAAGCAGGCAGAGAACCCAAAAAAAAAGCACAATCCCATTCACAGTAGCCACACAAAAAAGAAATACCAGCAAGGCGCGGTGGCTCATGCCTGTAATCCCAGCACTTTGGGGGACCTAGGCAAGAGGATTGCCTGAGCTCGGGGGTTTGAGACCAGCCTGGGCAACCTGGCAAGACCTTGTCTCTACAATAAAACAAAAAAATTTGCAGGGTGTGGTAGCCAAGCAGGTTGAGGCTGCAGTGGCTGTGAGCATGCCACTGCACTCCAGCCTGGGTGACAGAGTGAGACTCCAACTCAAAAAAAAGAAAAAAGAAAAAAAAATACCTTGGCATCTTCCTAACCCGAGAAGTGAAAGACCCTTTTTAACGAAAAATACAAAACACTGCTCAAGGGAAAATTTAAGAAGACACAAACAAATGGAAAAATATTCCATGCTCATAGATTGGGAAAAATCAACATTGTTAAGATGTCCATCTTACCAAAGGTAATCTACAGATTCAACACAATACCCATTAAATTTCCAGCAGCATTCTTCTCAGACCTGGAAATGACAATACAGAAAGTCATATATAAACACAAACGACAATGAATAGCCAAAACAATCCTTAGCAAAAGAAACAAAGCAAGAGTTGTCATACTTTCAGACTTCAAACTTTACTATAAGGTTACAGTAATCAAAAGGGCCCGGTATTGGCATGAGAACAGGCATACAGACCAATGGAACAGGATAGAGATTCTGGAAGCAAAGCCTCAATTCCTCCACTGACTCGTCTCTGACAAAACCTCCAGCAACAACCCTGGGGGGTGAGAACCTATTCAGTAAATGGAACTGGGAAAACTGGCTGCCCATATGCAGAAGACTGAAAAGAACACCTACCTATCACCATATACAAAAATTAACTCTAAATAGATTAAAGACCAAACATAAAACCTCAAGCTATAAGAACCTTAGAAAACATAGGAGACACCCTTATGGAAATTGGAACTGGCAATGAATTCCTGATCAAAAACCCCCAAATGCCCCTGCCATTAGACATAAGATAGATAAGTGGAATCTCATCAAACTGAAAAGCTAGTGCAAAGCAAAAGAAACCCTCAAGAGAGCAGGGAGACAGCCCAAAGAATGGGAAAAAAATATTTGCCAACTGTATATCTGACAAAGGCCTTACCTGCAGGATCTACAAGGAACTCAAACATGCCAAAAGGAAAAAACAAAACAAAACAAAGCAGCCCCATTAAAAAGTGGGCAGAAGACGTGAATATACACCTCTCAAAAGAAGAGATGCAGACACATGAAAAAGTCCTCAGCCTCACTAATCATCAGAGAAATGCAAATCAAAAACCCCATTGAGACACCACCTAATCCCAGTAAGAATGGCCATCATTCCCTACGAAAGAGAATACCCATAACAACTCTCGCTCTCCCCTGGGGGGTGTGGCTCTCATCGTTGCCAGCCTGCTCTTCACACACTGCTCAGCTGCCACCTCAGCGCAGCCACTGCTGCCACTGCCACCGCTGTTGCCCCACTCCCACCTGAGGGGATCCCTAGCTCCCGGACCCGTGAAGCACCCCCCAAGCACCGCACTACTGAAACTGGCACTGCCACTGCCACACCCCCCCCCTCACCCCGGGTCCAGGCTCATGGAGCTCCTCCCATGCACTGCTGAAGCCGTGGCAGCCACGGCCCCAGGGCCCTTTTCCCCTGCCCTGGGGGGCCACCTGACTTCTGCCCCGCTGGCCCGAGGTGCCCAGTGCTATGCTAGCCTGCATTGCTGGGCAGTCTCGGGCTGCAGCAGAAAAAGAGATCAGCTGGAGCTGTGAGACCAGCTCCACCCAGCTGGGCCCATCTCCCAGCTTGGGATCCAAGGTAACAACATCAAAATTGGAGGAACAAAAGCCCTTCCACATGCTAGATAGACATAGGCCAGATGTGAGTGGCAGATCTGGCAGGCAGCCCAGATCTGGACCACCCTCCACAGCAGGCCAGGGGCAACTGACCCTAACTGTGAGCAACTCTACCAGCCTGCAACGAGAGATAGAAATCAGAGATGAAAGGACATTGGACTTAAAGGAAAAGTCTCAGAGTATGCTTGGTTCCCCTGCTTTAATTTTTTTTTATTCTTTGTTTGTCTTACCCATCTTTTTTTCCCTTTTCTCTCTCTTCTCACTGTTATCAATAATGTTTTCATACTTGCTTTGGTTCTGTTAGTTTACTGACTTTATTCTATTCTATTTTTTTTCTCTTTAGCCCTCATGTTTGTATAGGGGAATAGTACACCAATAAGGAGGTTGGTTAGCTTGTATGTCTGTATGATTGTATGTTTTAGTTTTTTCATATGTTTGTTGGTTTGTTTGTTGTTGTTGCTGTTGTTGTTTTTTACTCATATCTGTCTTTGTGTCACTTTTCATTTGTTAGTTGGTACATTTGTCTGTTTTCCCTCTTACTTTTCTCTCTCTCCAGCTCCCTCTTACCCCCACTCCCTGATCCATTCTTTTCCCTTTTCTTATCTCATTTTGCTTTCAGAGAGTAAACCTATAAATCCACTGCATGGACAGATTGCAAGGCAGTGGGAAGTGGGTTCCAGATTATCCATACACCTGTGGTGGATACTGGGATTGCAAAAGATTTTGAATCACAGCTCCCCCCCCAATTAAATCTCAAAATGCAAAAAGGATCACCCCCAACCTACAGTCCAGCTCCAGAATTGAACAAAGCCAGAGGTATACATAAGCAAGAATAGGGATTGAACAAAAAGTAAAAGCAACCCTCCACCCCTGAAAACAGAATTAAAAAAGACAAAAAAGGAAAAATGGGGGGAAAATCTCCAAATAAGAAAAACCCAAAAAAGTTAATTCCAGACCCTTTCAGACACTGGAAAAAAAAATTCAAACAAACAATAAACCCCAGAATGACTTCACATATGCAAAACCCGGTCAAGAATTAAAGAGAAATAAAAAAAATGGGGGAAACAAAGGGAAAAAGGGAAAACTTAAAAAAAACAGCAGAAACAAAATTTAAGAAATAAATACAAACTAAAAAAGGGGGAAAATAAATTAGCTAACAAAAAAGAACCAAGGAAGACCAAAAACAAAATAACCCAAAAATTTAAAAAAAAAAAAAAAAAGCAAAAAGACAGAACAAAATTTCAAAGAAAAATTACCAAAGCCAACCTAAAGAATTAACTTCCTAGGCAGAAGAGAAAGAGACACCAAAAACATTTTAGAAATTTTTCAAGAAAATTTCCCTAACCCCCAAAATAAAAATTCAAAACAAGCAATTAAGAAAACCCCCCAAACAAAATGGAGGACCCAACCCCAGAACAAAAATTGAAACAAATAGGTAAAAAAAAAAAATCCTAAAAAACACAAAAAAAAGGTCAGATCCTTCCGGGAAACCAAAGAAAGAGAATTTACACAGAAAATTTAGGAGGAGAATTTGGGGCCCATCTTAAAGCTCAAAGATAAACAATTTTAACCAAGAAAACCCCCCAGCCAATAACTTATCATGGAAAATTAAAATTTTCCCCAACATCCAATCCCAAAATTATCCCTCCAACCACCCCAAGAAACATTTAAAAAGTATTAAAACAAAGAAAAAAAAAGAACACAAAGTTTTCAAAGATCAGGGAAAAAATGGGAAAAATCAGAAACAACTAAAAAACCAAAAAAAAAAAAATAAAAGAACAACAAAAATTAAGCCTCTACAAAACCCCCCCATTTTAAAATTTCCCGTTAAAAGGACAAATGCACCCTGAAAAGAAAGAATTGGGGGCAAAGCCATACCCCTTTTTTTGTGTGGAGCTACTCACTACAAGGGAGAACAGATCAAAGAAAAAAGGAAAATAGTTTCCGGGAAATGGGTCCAAAAAACAAGGAATCTTAAATCGACAAAAAACTTTAAGCTATCAAAATTTTAAAAAAAAGCAAAAGGCACTACAAAAAAAAGGCAATCCATAAAGAAATATCCATCCAAAATATATGCACCCAACAAGGAATAAGATTTTTAAAAAAATATAAAAAACTTAAAAAAAGAAGACCAACATATTTTAGCAGGGGAGAATCCCCCAAAAGTAGATGTCATCAACAAAAAACAATAAAGATCCAACCAAACTTAACTACCAAATACTTGATACCTACAGATTATTAAACCCCAAAACCCCAATAAAAACTCTACAAGGGAAACCCAAGAGATCACACCCTTCCATAAATCAAGCTAAAAAAATTCAAAGGGTTTAAAATTTCCATGCACATTTTGAACCCCAAAGGAATAAAAAAAAAATTTAAAACCAACAAATTTCCCCCAAAACCCACAAAACATGGAAAAACACATATGCTGAAAACTGGGCAAAACGAAATAAAGAAAAATTAAAATTCCTGGAAAACAAATGAAAATAAAAAATCTTAAAAATCGGGTCCATGAAAATTTTAAAGGGGGGGAATTTATACCTTAGGCCAATCAAGAAAAAAAAATACAAGTGGGACCTAACAAATCACCCAAGGAACAAAGAGAGCAAAAACCCCAATTTAAAAAATCCAAATCAAAAAAATAAGACCAAATAAACATAAGGAAAAAAATAAACAACCTTTTAAAAAGTGGGCAAAAGACATGAATAGACACTTCTCAAAAGAAGATATACAGGCAACCAACAGACACATGAAAAAGTATTCAGCCTCACTCATCATCAGAGAAATGCAAATCAAAACCACATTGAGATACCACCTAAACCCTGTAAGAATGACCATCATTAATAAAACAAGCAACAACAGATGCTGGTGAGGATGCGGAGAAAAAGGAATGCTTCTACATTGCTGGTGGGAATGCAAACTAGTACAACCTCTTTGGAAGACAATGTGGCAATTCCTGAAAGAACTAGAAATTGACCTTCCATATGACCCAGCAATTCCCCTATTGGGAATATATCTGGAGGAACTCAAATCATTCTACAAAAAAGATACTTGCACATGTATGTTTGTTGCAGCTCTATTCACAATAGCAAAAACATGGAACCAACCATGTTGCCTATCAAAGCTGAACTGGATTTTAAAAACGTGGTACATATATGCAATGGAATATTATACAGCCATAAAGAAGGACAAATATATGAACTTTGCAGCAACTTGGATGGATTTGGAGTCGATCGTACTCAGTGATTTATCACAGAAACAAAGAACAGAATTCCATATGTTCTCACTCATAAACGGACCTTGAACAATTATAATGTTATAAGAAAGCGATTGGCAGTAGTGGGAAACTGTCGGGGGGTTGGGAGGGTGGGATTGGCAGTTGAGGGAAACTGCTAGGGGAGGGAGGGGCATACCTCATCAACAAGGGGACCTGCATGATCAGTGTTTGTATACCTAACCCTGAATTGTATCCCGCATCTTTATAATAAAATTTTTTTAAAAAAGAATGGCCATTATTAATAAAACAAACAACAACAGATGATTGCGAGGATGCAGACAAAAAGGAATGCTTCTACACTGCTGGTGGGAATGTAAACCAGTGCAACCTCTTTGGAAGAAAGTGTGGCTATTTCTGAAAGACATTGACCCTGCATATGACCCAGCAATCTCCCTATGGGGAATAAACCCTGAAGAAATCAAATCATTCTCAAAAAAGATACCTGCACATGCATGTTTATTGCAGCACTATTCACAAAAGCAAAAACATGGAACCAACCATGCTGCCCATCGAAACTGTACTGGATTTTTAAAATATGGTGTAAATACACAATGGAAAAAAACGTGGCACATATATACAATGAAATACTATGCAGCCATAAGGAAGAACAAACATACGAACTTTGCAGCAACTTGGATAGATTTAGAGTCTATCATACTCAGTGATCTATCATAGAAACAGAGTACCATGTGTTCTCACTCATAAGCAGACCTTGAACAATTATCATAATACTACAAGAAAGGAATTGGCAGTAGTGGGAAACTGCCAGGGGAAGGTGGGGCACATCTCATCAGCAAGAGTATGTGCATAATGAACATTTGTATACCTAACCCAGAATTGTACCCCACCAAAAAAAGAAAGAAAATGGAGACAATGTTAGTATACCTAAAACAAAGAAAAAAAGGAAAAGAAAGAAATTACAGCAGTGCTGATTGATTTCATACTGGATCCACATTTGCCAAAATTCAAACAGCAGAAGACTTAAGATGTGGGGAGAGAGGGAAAGAAATAGCATCATATTCCAGGAAGATGAACTCTTGCTTTAATCAAGTAACAGAAATGAAAAGAGCTCTTTTCGTTCCCTTAGACTATAAGCATCAAAAGTTAAGTGCTAAGGCTTTATCCTATGACTGTTGGTTCCTGGATTACTTAAACTTGAATTTTGAAAAATAAATTAGAGGGGGGGCACACGTGGCAACATAAAGGGTACCTGGTCCTAAAACTGGTTGGAGGCCCAAATTTCACCTGTATGTAGATTGCTCATGTACCTAACCCTGACGTGTACCCAATATCTCTATAATAAAATTAAGTTGAAAAAAGTGTAAGTTAGAGATTATGACTCTCACTGGGGTGAAAACTAGTCAAACTTGATTCAAAATTCAAGTCATGGCAAGAGTTTCCAGCTTTTGGGATCTCACCTCCCTGTGCCCAAGGTCCCTGGAGCAGCTCTAAGAACTTGGCAGTTCTGTGACTGCAAGAACTTTGCAGTTCTCACTGCAATCAGCTTCCTTAGCTTGACAGTCCAAATGGCAGGGAGTTCATTGTGTCTGCCCCTCTTAGACTCCTCACCTCTGATGGTTTCTATTCTGTTTCCAGCTATGCCACAAGAGGTGTTTTGCTAGGTCCTTTCCGGCGAGATATAAAAATTGCAAATGTAGGAGAGGAGAAACATTATTTTCCTCACTCATCAGCTGAGGCCTCTATTTAAAAAAAAAGACTGACCAACAAAAGAAAAGCATGTACATAAGTTTACATAACACAGAAGTCTTCATAAGGAAATGATCTGAAGAGATGGTGGACCTATTTTTTTTTTAATGCTAGGTTTGTTAAAAAAAATTGGATAGTTCTGAAGAATTATGATTTAATAAATATGATCTAATAGTAATACACTGAGGAACTTAGCAAGGACTGTTTGTTCAGATTCCTCTTTGTGTTCCTGTGTCTTCAGAGTTAAGGATGTTTCTTTCCTCTAGGTATAGGGAGGGCACCACTCAATGAGGGTCTTATGACCTTTAGGAAGTGGTCGGAAAATCCTTCCTAGATTTTATGACCCGCTTCAGGGAGAAAGGCAGGGACTAGGGGAAAAGGGTGAAAAGACCTTCCGGCTTCTCAAATGCCAAAGTGCCTTATTTTGAGGTAGTGAACACCCTCATAAACATATTGGCTATATCCTTTTTATTTTCTTTTCTTTCTTTCTTTCTTTCTTTCTTTCTTTCTTTCTTTCTTTCTTTCTTTCTTTCTTTCTTTCTTCCTTTCTCTCTTTCTCCCCCCTCTCTCTCCCTCCCTTCCTTCCTTCCTTCCTTCCTTCCTTCCTTCCTTCCTTCCTTCCTTCCTTCCTTCCTTCCTTCCTTCCTTGGAAAGACTTAGCTTATGGCTAAGACCTATGATAACCAAAGTTATCAAATAGTAGTTGTACTGCTGTTACTGTAAGGGGAAGCAAGTGGGCTGGGTAATATCTTCAGAAAATTTGGCATTAGATTTGTGTTAAAATGTTGAGTGATTCTAGACAGTGTGTTGCTCAACAATTCTTAATCTTTCATGATTAAGTATAAAGTCTGGTATTAGTTAGAATTAAGTATTAAGTCAGGTATTAATTAAAATTTCTTTAAAAAGAAAGGAAAAAGATTCAGGCATGGGGCTCATGCTTGTATTCCTAGCACTTTGGGAGGTGGAGGTGAGGGAATTGCCTGAGTCCATGGGTTGGAGACTAGCCTGAACAACTTGGTGAGACCTTAACTTTTAAATAAATAAAAAAATTAGCCTGGCATGGTGGTGTGCGCCTGTAGTCCTAGTTACTCGGGAGGGTGAACTGGAAGGATTACATGAGCCCAGCAGGTCAAGGCTGTAGTAGCCATGATTGTGCCACTGCACTCCAACCTGAGTGACAGAGTGAGACACTGGCTGAAAAAAATTTTTTTTAATTTAAAATTTATTAAAAAGAAAAAATAAAAGGAAATGTGCAATTCTCAGTAGTCCTAACAAAGTAGAGGTTTACTTCATGTAAACAAAATGAATGCTTTTGAAAAATCCAAGGACAGGAAAGTAGGCACACCCTCCCCCACCCCACCCCATGTGCCTTGGCTTCTTTGACTTAAGGATGAAGGCCACATGCTGATGATGGCCTGTTGGGAATGATAAAGAATCTGCTGCCTTGATGACACTGTCAGTCTGCCTGCCTTGGGTCTTCTTGTTTCATTAGAGAAATTAATATTCTACTTATTTAAGCCATAGTCAAGATTTCTGTCACTCATTGCCAAACACATTTCTTTTCTGTTTGTTTGTTTTTGTTTTTTTGAGTTGGAGTCTCACTCTGTCACCCAGACTGGAGTGCAGTGGCCGCTCCCGACCACCGCAGCCTCAACTTGCTGGGCTCCGGCAATCCTTCCGCCTCAGCCTTCCAAGGTGCTGGAACTACAGGCGCACGCTACCACGCCCGGCTAATTTTTGATTTATTGTAGAGATAGGTCTCGCCAAGTTGCCCAGGCGGGTCTCGAACCCGTGGGCTCAGGCAATCCACTCACCTCAGCCTCCCAAAGGCGCGGGATTACAGACTGAGCCACCGAGCCCGGCTGCCAAACACATTTCTTATTGAAAATATCTTGTCATAAATAAATGAAAGATGGACAGTAAGTATTATTATTATTAATTTTTTTTTAAACCAGGCAGTGTCTCACTCTGTTGCCCAGGCTAGAGTGCAATGGCTTGATCGTAGCTTACTGTAACCTCAAATTTCCTGGGCTCAAGCAATCCTTCCACCTCAACCTCCTGAGTAGCTGGGTTTACAGGTGTGTACCACCATGCCTGGCTAATTTTTAAATTTTTTTATAGAGACGGGGTCTTGCTATATTGCCTAGGCTGTTCTTGAGCTCCTGTACTCAAGCAATCTTCCCACCTCAGCCTTTCTAGATGCTGGGATGATAGACGTGAGACCCCATACCCAGCCACCATCTCATTTCTCATTCTTCATTCACCCATCTTGTGTCATGCTCCTTGGCCATTCCTTGCTCTTAAATATTTCCCCAGCTCATTGATGGGAATCTTGGCCATATGACTTGCTCTGGCCAATGGAATGCTTGTAGATATAGGGAACAGAGGATTTAAATGTGGTTGTGAGGTGGGGTTTATTCCACTCTGAGTATGTCATCGCTGGTCCTGGCTTGATGAGAGAATAAGGAAATAGATCTTAACCCAACCTGCAGCTTAGAGTCCAGCCCAACTGCCCCCAGGTTGAAGGAAAGCCACCCGGATCAGCTGAACTGCAGAATCTGCAAACCATGAGCAAGAGAGTAACTGTAGAAAACCACTGAGTTTTGGGATGTTTTGCAGCACATCATACTAAAGCTACAGTTTTGTAGCCTAATCTTTCAGTTAGCAATGTATTATAAACATAAATATGTTTTTGCAACTTGAGTTTAAAAGCCTGCATAGAGTATTCCATAGTATGAAATATCCTCATTTTCTTTCTCAGCTCTGTATAATTAGACAGTCAGGCATTTTCAGTGCTTTGCTGATACACATAAAGCTCCATGAACATCCTTCTATAAATCTCTATGCATGTTTCTTATAGTTTCCCTAGAATAAATCTTTAAAGAATAAATTCCAGCCGGGCTCAGTGGCTCAGCCTGTAATCCCGTGCCTTTGGGAGGCTGAGGTGAGTGGATTGCCTGAGCCTGCAGGTTCGAGACCCGCCTGGGCAGCGAGACCTCATCTCTACAGTAAATCAAAAAATCAGCCGGGCGTGGTAGCGCACGCCTGTAATTCCAGCTACTTGGAAGGCTGAGGCGGAAGGATCGCCGGAGCCCAGCAGGTCGAGGCTGCGGTGGCCGGGAGCGGCCACTGCACTCCAGTCTGGGCGACAGAGTGAGACTCCAACTCAAAAAAAAAAAAAAAGAATAAATTCCTAGAAGTAGAATTGCTAAAACAAAACATGTACATTTTAAGGCTTTTGATACATATTCACAAATGACCCCTAAGAAAAGAAACATAAACTACTTATATTTCTACCAGTCAGGAGTGAAAGTGCTAATTTCCCCAAATCTTTCCAGGATTAGATAGTTTTAAGCTTATTATTTTTTGCCAAGCCTTAATAGTTGAATGATAGTCACTCTTGATTTTTTTAGTCTTTTATGTGTTGTTTTCTAATTATAGAAGAAATGTAGGTTTCATATAGAAATGTAAATATATAAAAAGGTTAAAATAGAAATTACCTGTAAGACCATTTCTAAATGATACTCAATATAACAATTTATATAATCCTCTAGTCTATATATTCAATTGTATATATGTAGGGGTGCCAAAAAAAGTAGACATGTTTTAAGAGCGCTTATCTATGTATTCCCTTTCAAAGATGAACTAAATTACAGTAGCAATGTGTAGTATGATGTTCGTGCCATCATGCTTCTGTCATTTTCTTTGACTGTCCTGCCAGTTGTGTGGTAACACTAGCATTCATTTGATTAATGACATCTTTTGAGTGAATGGCATACTTAAAATGTGTATACATTTTTTGGCACCATATATATATGGTGGTACAAGTGTCACTTTGTTACACTGATATATTACACAGTGGTGAAGTCAGGGCTTTTAAGTGTATCCATCACCCAAATAATGTATATTGTATCCATTAAGTAATATCTCATCATCCATCCCCTCCAATCCTTCCCATCCTTCTGAGTCTCCGTTGTCTATCATTCCACACTCTATGTCCATGAGAATGCATCATTTAGCTCTTTCATGTATGTGAGAACATGTGGTATTTGTCTTTCTGCAATCCCACCACTGGGTCTCTACCCAAAGGAAAAGAAATCATTATATCAAAAAGACACCTACTTTGTATGTTTATCACAGCCCTATTCACAATAGCAAAGATATGCAATCAACCTAAGTGTTCATCCATGGATGAACAGATTTCATACATGGATGAATAGATAAAGAAATTGTGGTCAAATTCCTTCTTGAATATCCCTCTCTCCTCCCCTCAGAATTCTTTCCAGGTTCCTTCCCAGGGTTCTGGGAGGGCTCTCTTGCTTCTGTGGGTGGAGAACTTTCTTTATGCTACATCCTACATTCCTTGACCTACACTGTGACCTAGTCCTCATTCTCAAAACTTTAGTTCTTTATATACATAATGCAGCTTTGGGAATCCTAAGAAGTTTGTCTTTTTTTCTCTGTGAAAATATGACTTTCAAGAATATTGTCTTCCCTCTTCTACAACTAGTCAACATGGATCTTAAAAAGTTTAATTTGAGATTGGGTGCAGTGGTTCATATCTGTAGTCCCAGCTACTTGGGAGGCTGAGGTGGAGGGGGGGGTCACCTGAGCCCAGCAGGTAGAGGCTGCGGTAGTCATGATTGTGCCACTGCACTTCAGCCTAGGCAACAGAGTGAGACTCAAAAAAATAAGTAAATAAATAAGTTTGAAGCATCCAGTAATCAATGGTTTCTCTCTCCCGAACCCACTCTCTTTCCAAGAAAATGAATCCCTCCAGTTTCAACATGTGAAGGAACACCCAGCAACTAGTAAAAAATTGTCTTAATGCTCAACCCGCAATCCCAGTACTTTGGGAAGCCGAGGCAAGTGGATTGCCTGAGTCCATGGGTTTGAGACCAGCCTGGGCAACTTGGCGAGAACTCGTCTCTACAATAAATCAAAAATTAGCTGGGTGTGGTAGTGTACAGCTGTAGTTCCAGTTACTTGGAAGGCTGAGGCGGAAGGATCGCCCAAGCCCAGCAGGTCGACGCTGGGATGGCCATGAGTGTGCCACTGCGTTCCAGCCTGGAGGACGGAGTGAGAATCCAACTCAAAAAAAAAAAGTTCCCACTACCTATACATGGTATATAGATATGGACATTAACACATCCTGTATGGTTGTATCTTCTTAAGGAAGTTCAGTATTTCATAATACATTCGGACAAGCGTGTTTTTCTTCATTGCTTTTCTTTTACTTTAATAGAGTTCCATGTCCTGCCATGCCTTGGTGGGTTACTACCCCTCCCCCACTTGGAGGTCTTAGGTCAGGGCTGATTTGGTGGCGTTTTACCAAAGACTATCCAGGAAGCAGAGTTAGGGTTGCAAGTGGCAGGTGAGTGCATCATAACCAAGAAATAACCATAACAGCACAATAGGAAAAGGTGGGCTTCAGTGGCAGAGAAGGCATGGGTTAGGGTCAAGGTAAAAGCAGCTGAAGCATAGGCGACAGAGATGATACCTCCTCTTCTTCTAGATGAGTGGTTATCCATAGGCGGGGAGGGGTGACTTGAGTCCCCAGGTGACACTTGACAATGTCTGAAGGCATTTTTGTTTGTCTCACAGAGGAAGGGTGCTACTTGTATATAATGGGTAGGCGTAAGTGATGCTGCTAGACATCCTGCCGTGCAAGGGCAGCACCATCCACCACCAAAGACTCATCATTCGCAGAATGTCAGTCATGCCAAGATGGAAACACTCTGTTCCATAGCCATTGAATCCTCGGTTTCCGGTCACATGACTGCCAACACTGAAGGCTGTTTTTCCCAGCCTGCCTTGCAGTTTGATGTGGCCATGTGACTGCATTTTAGCTAATGGGACACACCTGATGTGGTGTGGCAACTACTGGGTGCTTTGCTGAAAAAAAGAAAGCATGTCCTTCTCTTGCCCCTTTCTCTTTCTTCGTGACTGGAATGTGATGGCATTAGCTGGAGTTCTGGCAGCCATCTTGGGACTTTGGGATGACTGTGGAGACACCCAAAGTGAAGCAATGAGGAAGAAGAGTCCCTGGCCCTGTGAAGTACCACCCTGCTCTGGGCTGTCCCTCCTTCAGTACGCTATCTTGCCTAATACCTTGTTGTTTTATGCTTTTCTGTTACTTACAGCTCAACTTAATTCTAATGAAGATTGTGTACCACTGGCACCTCCCTTCTGCACTCTGGAATGTTCTACTTACTGAGATCTGCCATGCCATGTTGGGTTGGGCTACACTCTTGAAGGGGCTGAACTTGGCAAGAAGCACAGCAGGTCAAGGAAGGGTGTGGGAAAGAAGGAAAGTGGAGGTAGAAATGGGCTAAGGGCCAGAAGGGGGCTGGATGCAGTCTCCACCTTTCTTGGCAGGCTGGCAGAGTGTTGGCCTGGAGCAGGGCCAGTCTTCACAGCCAGGCTTCAAGCATTTTGTGCGGCACCATTTTGTATGCAACCGCATCCTCGTCCTCAGCATCCTCAAAGCTATGGTGTGTTTCTACACCTGGCCAGGCTTGGCAGCCTTGATTAATAAGCAACACTGGCAAATAGGACGTCTGACCATGGCTTTTGTTAACGGTTAATACTGTGGGTGAAAAGAACGAAGATAATCTGATATTTTGTGCTACTAGGATAATCAATTGTGAAAATCCATAGTTAACTGCAAGTTCAAATAAGGATAAAACCTGCTGTCCTAAACCTCAGCAAACTGTATTGCAGGGAGAGCTTATCTTTTTTTGATTCAGAGTCTCACTCTGTTGTCCAAGCTGGAGTGCAGTGGTACCATCACAGTTTACCACAGCCTTGACCTCCTGGGCTCAGGCAATCCTTCTGGTTCAGCCTCCTGAGTGGCTAGAATTACAGGTATGCACCATCACACCTGTCTCATTTTATTTTTTTGTAGAAGCAAGGTCTCACTATAGTGCCCAGGCTGGTCCTGGGCTCAAGCAATCCTCGGGCTGTGGTCTCCCAAATTGCTGGGATTATCGGCGTGAGATACTGCGCCCCATGAGAGCTTATCTTTAACACCTTCCTGACCTTCAGTTTTGGTTCTTTCCCCAGCCCCCTTAGGTCTGTGTCCTCAAGTGAGTCTCGGGTATCCTATAGTCCTTGTAGTCCTTGTGGCAACACTCCCCTCTAATATACCCTTGCTAGCCCCAACTCTCTCTGGGTCTCTCCAGTTTTCCCTTGGACATGTTTTTCATTCCTTTAAAATTCTGTTCTTATACTGAAATACTATCAGTAAGGTAACAATTAAGTAGACTACTATATTTTCATACAGTGGGACAATATGAGGATGACTAAATCTATATAAATTCACCTGAGTGATAGGTTTTAAGTAAAAAGTGCGTGTTGGAAACTGGTATATATAATATCATCTGTCTTTTGTCAAAAGTAGAAAATAAAAACCCAAGTGTCACAAAGACACTAAAATTAATGCAGTTTTTTGGGTGGGGCGCAGCTGCTTACAGCTGTAATCCAAGAACTTTGAGAGGTTGAGGAGAGAGGATTACTTGAACCCAGGAGTTGAGACCAGCCTGGGCGACATAGTGAGACTCCATTTCTACAAAAAATAAAAAAATTTAGCTGGGCATGGTGGCGCATGCCTGTATAGTACCTGCTACCGGGGAGGCTGAGACAGAAGGATCGCCTAAGCCCAGGAGGTGGAGGCTATGGTGAGCTATGATTGTGCCACTGCACTCCCACCTGAAGCATCAGAGTGAGTGAATAGAGTGAGATGCCAACTAAAAAAAAAAAAAATTAATGTTGTTTTATTCTGAGAACTGGGGCTGGAAGGATGTGTGGGTGGAGTGGCCTTAAAATATTACTTTGATTAATTGTTATAATTTCACCCTTTGGTTTCTTTCTTTTTTAAAATAAAAACATAAAATCACTTTTAAAATGAGATAAAATTCTATTCTTTGCTAGGCACCAATAATTTCTAATGGGGAAAGTATTGGTGTATTAGTTTCCTAAGGCTGGTGCAGCAAAGTATCAAAGACTGAGTGGCTTGAACAAGAGAAACTGTTCTCTCTTAGTTCTAAAGGCCAGAAGTCTAAAATCGGGGTGTTGGCAGGGTGGGTTCCTTCCGAGGGCTGTGAGGGAGAATCTGTTCCAGGCCTCTCTAGCTGCTGGTGGCTTGCGTCAATCCTTGCCATTCCGTGACTTGTAGATGCATTGCTCCGTCCTCTGCCTTCAAATGCTTTCACTTTGTATCTCTTCACATCACCTTCCCCCTGAGCATGTCTGTCTCTGTGTTCATTTTCCTTTTTTTTTTTTTTTTTGAATTGGAGTCTTACTCTCTCAATCATGGCTCACCATGGCCCCAGCTTCATGGGATGAGTAATCCTTCTGCCTCAGCCTCCCACGTAGCTGGGACTACAAGCATGCGCTACCACATCCAGCTAATTTATTGATTTTTTTGTAGAGACAAGGTCTTCCTGCACAGCCCGGGCTGGTCTCGAACTCCTGGGCTCAAGCAATACTCTTGCCTCAGCCTTCCAAAGTGCTCGGGGTACAGGCATGGGCCACTGCACCTGGTCAACATTTTCCTTTTTTTTTTTTTAAATAAGGACCAGTCATACAGGATTAGGGCCTACTCTAATGAATCCATTTTTACTTGATTATGCCTATAAATACTTTATTTCCAAATAAGGTCACATTCTGAGGTCTCCAGCATACCTTTTTTTTTGGATACACAATTTGACCAAGTGGATATTTACATTTCAGTAGCCTGCTGACTATGCACTGATGTCCATTGTAATTCTGGCAGAAGAATCTGGGGTATCTAAATGTGGGGGTAACCCATCCTCCCCCACCTTCCTGGTTCAAGATGCATGGTCCTCAGTCACCTCTCTTGGTAAGCTATTTTCTCTGTGTACCACAGCATAAGACCAGACCTCAAATCTCCACTGAAATTCAGGGATTCAAATTCTCCCACTTCTGCAGAATCCTTGTAGAAATGGTGCTGAAAGTTTGCTTTTAAAGAAGCATCATCTTGAAGTTGGTCTTTTATGTCTAGGGAGAAAGACCAGAAACCAGTGAGCCGTGACTATTTTTTTTCAACCAGAGAAAAAGTTGGTGATAAACATTAACAATATAAAAAATGTTCCAGAAACCAGGCCAGTAAAGTCTAAGCAGGAGTGTCCTGTACAGCTTCTTAGAAATGCTTCATGTTGTTAATCCCAGTTTAAGTTTCCAGCCTTATTAAAGACTTAAGCCTTTATCTCTATTTCTTTCCCTTGGAAAACCAGATGTACATAATGATCTTGATTTCTGTCATTTTCCCAGTGGCCACAGTGTCTGTGCTGCTTAATCTTTATTTCCATGTGGATTAATGAGGGCTGTGTGGCTCTGTCTTTGTCCCCCTGATGAGTCACAGGGACAAGCATCTGTGGGATTCGGCACCATTTCTCAGAGCTAGATTTCCATCGCATAGATAAATGCTGTGGTGGCAGTGGGCACCAGCTTTGCTGAAACAGGCCAGAACCAAAGCCAGTCCAACCTGTTTAATGGACCCCACAATTGCAGTTATGGCCCACCCAGGAAACTTGTCTGGAAACCTCTTGCAAGTATGAGCAGGGACAGAAGAGCAATCGTAGAAGTAGAGTCTTAGAACCAAAATGACCTTGGAGATCATTTAATACAGCCTGCCTTAAACAAAACAAAACAGAACAAAGCAAAACACCAGAGAAGTTGTGTGATTTTCTTTTTTTTTTTTTGAGTTGGAGTCTCACTCGGTCGCCCAGACTAGAGTGCAGTGGCCGCTTCCAGCTACCGCAGCCTCGCCTGCTGTGCTCCGGCCATCCTTCCGCCTCAGCCTTCCGAGTAGCCGGAATTACAGGCATGCGATACCACGGTCGGCTGAATTTTTTTTTTTTTTTAATTGTAGAGATGAGGTCTCACTGCCCAGGCGGGTCTCGAACCCACGGGCTCAGGCAATCCACTCACCTCAGCCTCCCAAAGGCGCGGGATTACAGGCTGAGCCACTGAGCCCAGCTGTGTTTTTCAAAGGACAAACCCTGAGTTAACAGAAGAGAAGATCCAGTCTTAGCAATTCCCCATTCACTGTGGCCTCATGACCTATTTGCAACCAAGAGTGTTTGTCACCTGTTTTAAAAACATGTGCAAAGTTAGGGGATTACCATTTCAGCTCTTTGTCACAGATGTGTCCTTATGCTACAAAGAGCAGCCACCTTGATGGATATATACTTTGTGGGAAGCAGGGCTTAACATCAATATTATTCCTTTTTGTTTCTGAGTCAGAGTCTCACTCTGTTGCCTAGGTTAGAGATCATGCTTCACTGCAGTCTCAACCTCTTGGGTTCAGATAATTCTTCTGACTCAGCCTCCCTAGTAACTGGAACTATATGTATATGCCACCACACCCAGCTAGTTATTTTATGTCTCATTTTTGTAGAGATGAGGTCTTGCTATGTTACCTAGGCTGGTCTTGAGCTCCTGGGCTCAAGCAATCCTCCAGCCTTGGCCTCCCAAAGTGCTGGAATTACAAGTGTGAGCCACCACGCCCAATCCAATTTTTGAAAATTTATATCTACTCTAGGCCGTCCCCTGGTATCTCTTTTCAATTTTCCATCCTAACTGCCTTCACAGTTCCAGCTTAAGGTCTTTTCCTCCTCTATAGATATTTGGTGGGGAGTTATGGGTTACATGATTAAATATCTCATCCTACAAATGACCCCACTCCATTATCGCCAACACTGTTTCCAACCTGATGAAGGTGAACTTATGCATTGACTGCTGGCACATCAAAGGAATTCTCGACCATACAATGAACTAACTCCCTCTTTCCAATTAATAATTATGTAAGCCCTGAGTGTGGAAACCTGATTTCTCTTGTTCCCAGTGATATCAAACTGGGTTCTTTTAGTTCAAGCCTATTGCACACTTAGGTGCTTAGTGCTTTGTCAAGCACTTTAGACATCATTGTCTTATTCAATCCTCACAATAATGGCAAAAAGAGACAATTTTGCCCATGAGGAAACTGAGGCACATGAATGTTAAGTAACTTACCCAAGGTCACACAGCTGGCAAAAAAAGAGCTGGGATTTGAACCCTATAGTAATAATGTGTGATCTTACAAGGCCAAGACAGAGCAAAATTCAAGTTCAGTTAAGTATCAATTAGAAAGGTTCTTACCTAAATGGGACAGACCAAGATCTGATATCTAGAGTTCTGAGCAGAAATAGTTTTTGCCACATAAAGTACATCGTCAGCTAGGAGTCTGGAGAAGAGACTAGCAGCATCCAGGGAAAGAAGCAGATTTACCCACCTGCCATCAAGGTTCCAGGGCTGTTCTCTGGAGTCACCCTCATCTTCAAAGACCTTGAGGTTTTCATAGAGAAGGAGCAGTAAGTTAGGCCTAAGTTCTGCTCATGCTGAGGACAGAAGTCCTTTGCTTGGTATACTGTTCTCAGTCTTTCTCTCTGGCCAGGAATGAGCTTCTTAGTAACTTTATCACTGTCCTGCCTGCTGTCTCCCTTGCAGTGTACTCAATTCAACTGTTTTCCTGCTCTAATCTGACTTTTGTGAATTTTTTCACCACTCGCAACCCTGGCAGTCTGGTAGCTGCCCAAGTCATTAACCAGACCAATCCATTCCAAAACTATTAGGTGCCAGAGGAAGAGAACAGAGACACACTGAAGAGAGAGTGCATTGTCCGTGTGGCTGTATAGCAGTACTAAGGAAGATGCACCACCCCACAATTGTAAAGTGGGTAACACTTGTCCTCTGGGCTTCCTTCATTCCCCCTTTTGTTATCTCCTCCCAATTTCGGCATCCTCACTTATGCAGCAAGCATTAGTTGAGGGTCTTATATGTACCAAAGACTCTCTTAGGGGGTGGGGGCATGGTGAGTGGAAAGAATAAGATGTTTAAAGGGGAACTTGTGGTCTAGGGAAATAATCACACAGAAGAATGCAAAATTAGAACTCAGCAAGTACTGAAAGAAGGGAAGCCAATCGGAGTGGGCTTCAGAGAGGAGATGACATTTGCTAGCAATCCCAAGGGATGAATAAGCTCTGTCAGGTGCAGGTAACAAATGGCTGCTTTAGTCAGAGAGAATAGTACAAGGCGAGAAAAGGTAGCAAGTTCTCCTGAAAGAGTAGAGAATTGGTGAAGAATTCAGGAGATGAGACCTGGATGTACATGTGAGACTGTGGCCTGAGGTAAGTCCGGAAGGTTGGTTCAGTTGTCCAGGGTCCTTGGCACATATTAGGTGCTCAGTTAATATTTACTCAAGGTGAGAGAAAGAAGAAGAATAGCAAGCATATAATAGGAAACGTGACAATGACAGTGAAAACAATAGCTGTTTACTGATGGCCTGCCCATTGTTTGTACATAGTTACAAAGTATATTTGGAAAGAGTTATAGAAATTTGACTACATTTTATATTGTATTGCATTACATCACATCTCTTTACCTATCCATCCATCCATCCATCCATCCATCCATCCATCCATCCATCCACCATGTCTGTCTGTCTATCTTTCTATCATCTATCATCTATCTGTCTTCTGTCTCTCTATATGAAAGAAGCAGTAAAAGACTAAAAGACAATAAAAGGCAACTGTGGACTTCTCTGATCACGAATCCTTCTGTGACAGGATGACAACAGATAAGAGGACAATGTCAAGCCGGGCTCGGTGGCTTAGCCTGTAATCCCGTGCCTTTGGGAGGCTGAGGTGAGTGGATTGCCTGAGCCTGCAGGTTCGAGACCCGCCTGGGCAGCAAGACCTCATTTCTACAATAAATAAAAAAATCAACCGGGCGTGGTAGCGCATGCCTGTAATTCCGGCTACTTGGAAGGCTGAAGCGGAAGGATCGCCAGAGCCCAGCAGGTCGACTCTGCGGTGGCCGGGAGCGGCCACCGCACTCCAGTCTGGGTGACAGAGACTCCAACTCAAAAAAAAAAGAGTACAATGTCAGATCATCTGTCCTGGCTGTCCCAGCATCTGCTCTGGAGAGTGGCCACTCTGAGGCTGGTACAAGCCGCTGTGGTATGCTGAGGGCAGCAACTTAGGGGGAGTATCCCTCCCAGTAGTCCATATCATGCTCATTCATGGATGTCTTCTTGCAGAGGAAGGAGTATGATCTTGGACACAGCTCCCTGAGCTGACTGAGACTTGGCCCTTGGGTGTCAAGTTACCCCCTTTTCAGAACAAGGGCTGAGTTAAGAGTACATATGTTAACATGGAGTGTTAACATATGGGGAGGGGCAACATCAGTAGGCATCTATACGGATTTCCTGAAATGATCTCTTCACCTGTTCAGAGGGTTGGATCACTGCCCAGGGCGTCGTCATCTGGCAGGTCAGCAGGTGGGGACTGTTTTTTGATAATGCAGGAAAAAGTGTGTGATAGATGTTTCAAAACTCTCTGGAGTAACTGAGGAGAATGCATCAGGCTTGGCACTAGGGAAGGGCGTGGCCATGACATGAGGCACAAGCACATCTCCACCAACTCCTAAACCTGTGCTGTCTGCTGCTATCCTGGGGAACCCGACAGGTACTTATACCACTGCCACTGCTCTTTTTGAAGCCCCCCAAACTGCCTTCAGAGCTTGTTTCTGAGCCATAAAACAAAATTGTCTCATTATAGTCAGATCTCATTTGGGACTTAAAATAATAGAGTTCAAATGGGTCTCTACCTTATTCCCCAGATGAAGAGCAACAACAATACCAATAGCTAACGTCTGGGTGAAACAACAATACTAATAGCCAACTTCTGTTACACTATTATATATACCGGGCACCGTGCTAAGCACTATGCATCATTTAATGCTCTCTAGAACTCTAAGAAGTATAAATAATTACCATCTTCATTTTACAGATCAGGCAATGGAGGCGTCAATTCACAACCACTGATTGCAGGCAAAAGAATGTACCTCTGGATCTGAAGATAACAGAAATAGGCAGACCCACCCACCCTGCTTTAAGTGTATTTGTTGGCAGTTTGCTGAAATAAGTGGTAAAAGAAAAAAAATTAGACAAATTACATTTAACTGAGCAAAGATTAATTGGTTTAATTGAGTTTAATGAACAAAGATTAATTGGTCAGTTAGGTGGCCTCCCTAGCCAGAGTAAGCTCAAAGAGACTCCTGTACAGCCAAGTGGTGGAAGAAGGTTTATGGAGAGAAAAGGCAAAGTGAGGCACAGAAACAGCCATATTCGTTACAGCTCAGCGTTGACCTTACATGAACCCGGTTTGAATTGCTGGCTGCCTCTGATTGGCCAAAACTTGGTGATTGGCACAAGAGTGAGTTATAGCCTGTTTATGTATCCGGTTAGGCTAGAGTTCATCACGTGAAAGGTTACAGATATACCTCTGGGTCAAACCCAAAATATGCAAGAAGGGCACTTTTGGCTATACTTCATTTAATATAAGCATATAAAAAGCCTCTCAAGTTTACCTTTTTGAAAAGGCCAGCACCCACTGTGAACTTTGACTCTCACTTGGCAGGTGCATCACATGTGGCGAGTCTGCATTTGATGATGGGATGTTGTGATGTGAAGACAGAGGCAACATCAGCATGACAACTCATTCTTTCCCCCAACTGTTCACAATTTTGATGGGTTCCTGGACTCTCAGTATTACAATGTTGATTTTTAAACTTTTCTTTTTGAGTTGGGAGTCTCTGTCCCCCAGCTGCTCACAATTTTGATGGGTTCCTGGACTCTCAGTATTACAATGTTGATTTTTAAACTTTTTTCTTTTTTGAGTTGGGAGTCTCTGTCCCCCAGGCTGGAGTACGGTGGCACAATCACGGCTCACCACAGCCTTGAACATCTGGGCTCAGGCCATGCTTCTGTCTCTGCCTCCTGAGTAGCTGGGACTATGCCTGGCTAATTTTTTTTATTTTTATTTTTTTAGAGAGGAGATCTTGCTATATTGCCTAGGCTGGTCTCAAACTCCTAGGCTCAAGTGATTTTCCTGCCTCCCAAAATGCTAGGATTACAAGCATAAGGCATTGCACCCGGCCTGAAAATTTTGTTCTTCAAAGTGAGAAGATCAGCGTCCACAGTCATAGAAATAAGCAGCAGAAATTTGCCAAGAGAATAGAATGCCAGAAAAAACAGGACTTGACTTGTGACCCCACATTACTATGTGTAGGGATATTTGTCATGTTTTCTAGATTCCTGGCTAGAAACCCCATTTTATTATGACTTGGGGCTTTCTCCTTAAGATAGAGGTCAGACCCTTGCTTTCCAGTCTTCTTGTTGGCTGGGCACAGGTATGAGACTTGGGCTGGGCTCGTGGGTTCACCTGTGTGAGACTCCAGTTTAGAAGAAACAAGCACCACAGGGAACTCGTTTTCTGGCAAGGGTGGTGGTGAAGGCATCTGGTTTTCAGGGGTAGCAGTGACAGAAGTTCTGGAGTTCAGTATCTGCCACAGTGAACATGTCTGTGCTCAGTGGTCCAGTGGTGAGCCTTTGTTCTGAGGTGTGATTAGACTCCTGGTTCTGAGGTCAGTCTTCCAGCCCTCCTAAGGACTCTGAATTATCAGAGAATTCATTTGACAAGTAGCATTGCTCTTGAGGTCAGCTGGAGGGGAGTCTGCTGTTTGCTACTAAGAGCCCCTCCTGGCTTTCTGTGATCCTACCTGTATGCCTACCTTGATTTCTTCATATATCATGTGGGGATTGAAGTAACACTCATCTCACAGTATTTTTAAAAAGATTTGATGTGATATTTTAGGGAGAAATCACGCTGAAAATTCTGTGTAACTGTAAACATCAGTTATTTGAATTTAAGAAGAAGCAATATCATAAACCTACTGCAGAAGATAGTGTGATGGTTCCCCTCAAAACTTAAACAAAGACTATGATCCGGTAATATGATTCTACTTCTAAGTATCTACCCCAAAGAATTGAAAGCAGAAACTTGAAAAGATATTTGTACACCCATGTTCATAGAAGCATTATTCACAATGGCTGAAAGATTAAAGCCACTCAAATGTCCATTGATAGATGAATGAATAAATAAAATGTGATATGTACATACAATGGAATATTGTTCAACCTTAATACAGAATGAAATTCTGGCACATGCAACAGGGATGAACCCTGTGGAAGGAATGACCTATGCCCAAGGTTATTCATTGCTGTTCTATTTGTAATAGCAAAGAGTTGCCAACAACCCAACTATACATCAATATTAATAGGGGACTGTTGAATTAGTCATTGCATCCTTCATGTTGATGAAAGATGCCAAACTCTATAAAATAGTTAAGATGGTTTGTTCTGAGCTCAATGTGAATGACTTTAGGCTGGTGACACCTAGTCTCAGGAGTTCCTGAGAATGTATGCCCACCCATGGTTGAACTGTATCTTGGTTATATCTTTTTAGGAGTACAGAAATTACAGAAAACCATAAATTAATATATGTGGTATTTACATTGGCTTTGTCCAGGAAGGTGGGTATCTCAACGGGGGAACTTGGGGACCTTGTAGGTTATAGGTAGAGTCAGAGATTTCCTGACTGGTAATTAGTTAGCAGGAGTTCTCTAAGGAATTTTGAAAGTAGTAAAGGAAAGGGGCAGTTTGAGGAAGATCAGGGAGTTTCTTGATGAATCTTCATAGGTGGCAGACTTGTAGATGAATCTTCATAGGTGGCAGACTTCAGAGAGAATAGGAAAGTGTCTTAAAAGGTACCTGGAATCCCCAAAAGACAGCTTTACAGGGTCATAATGTTCTTTGTTTTTTCCTTCTTTTTTTGTAAGGTAATTTTAAAAAATATTTTATTTTAAAGATGTGGGGTACAATTCAGAGTTAGGTATACAAATGTTCATTATGCAGGTACCCTTGTTTGCTTTTACTTCTTTATTTGTTATACGATGTTATGCCAGAGTCAGACTGGTACATCACGTATGTTCGCTCAGACCTGCTAAGGGGTCTGGTCTGTGATCTGGTGCCATGAAAAAAACGCAAAGAATTGCACGGAAGTTAGATTGGAAAATACAGTTTATTTAAAAAGTAAACTGAAAAGAGAGAGAGAGAAAGAGAAAGATTCACCTCCCCAAGGTAGGGGAGGGGACAAAACTTAGGAAAACATGGTCCAGCCAGAGCTCCAAGAGCATATGGCTAGCCCAGAGCTTGGCAAAGCAATGGCCATGGATGCCATAACTCAGTGAACACATAGCTTGGCCAGAGTTTAACAAAAGCAATGGCAGATGGCTGCTTGAAGTTGAATGCTTTTAATCTTCCCTTTGGTGAGGGCAGGTCATTAAGGTGACTGGGTGGTGATCTGTTTCACATCATCACAAAGGGCAGGTAAGCGTAGGTACTGACGTCAGTTAATGGGCAGCAGACACATGGGTAGGCTAGCTACATGACTGCTGCCATGTTGATGGGGTCTGTGTCATGAAAGGCTGATTAGATTAACTTGTTTCCAAAACAAGCGGGGGAGGGGGTTGTAAGACAATTATCAGTAGCTACCTCTGAGAAACCAGTTCTGCCCTTGGCTAGTGATTAGAGGGTAAATTAAAGTGAACTGCTAGAAAAATATAACAAAGCTAAGCAATGTGACAATGGCTGCTCATTGTATATTAACTCCATCTTACGTCCTTTCAATGTAGTTAATTAAAAAACCTGTCACTCCAGGCCTCTAAGTTAAGAATTTGGCAAAGGAAAGAACAAAGATCAGAGTTTAGTCCTCATCCACAAGAGAACACGACATAGTTGCAAACAAAGAATGAGCAGTGCCATATGGACTGCGGTGGAATGGTCTCTAGAATATGTTGTAACATGCAAAAAAGCGAAGATGAGTGCCATGTGTATTGTGCAAAGACTCCTGGGTTAAGAAAAAATAGTGTGTATATATGTTTACTTATATACATGTGAAGACTCTGAAATGTACATAAGAAGCTGACCTTTTTTCCTCTCATCCAAAGTCCTAACAAGAGGCCTAGGAAGTCATGCCTGATAAGGACTCACCAGACAGGGTTTTATTGCCCTATGACCCTATTTCCTAAAGTTTGTTTTCCAACCTGACTCTGGTATGACATCACACAACAGATAAAGAAAGAAATCAAATGACCCTGCAAAGCTGTCTCTTGGGGACTTCCAGACTCCAGAACCTTGTAAGACACTTACCTATCCTCTCTGAAGTCTGTTACATGTAGGACTTCATCTACACGTCAACAAGCCAGGAGTTTTCCTGCCCCTCTTATTTCAACAAAACATCTCCACTATTGATTTCCAAAATTCCTTAAATAGGAACTACAAATTACAAGTCAAGAAATCTTTGAATTCTCCTATTACCTGGAAGTGCCCGCTTGGAAATGTCCCTCCTGCTGGGGCCAAACCAATGAAAATCTCATATGTATTGATTTATAGTTTCTTGTAACTTCTGCCTTCCTAAAATGTATATAACCACGCCACCATTCAACCACAGTGGGCACATGTTCTCAGGCCCTCCTGAGGATGGGTGTTCCTGGGTCTAGGTTTTCAAGTTTGGTTCAGAATAAACCATCTTTAAATATTTTACAGAGTTTGGTATCTTTGCATCAATAGAAGCTTGTTTACCTGTGTCTGAGTTTATGAAGGGGGGGACCCCCAAAACCCCAGAATCTATTTATTGAAAATTGTGTATCTATTCTTACATGTTTAAACTTCAGTCATCTTCAAAGTACTCTCCATCTGATGCAACACACCTATCGAGACGCTTTTTTCCACTGCTCAAAACAGTTTCTGAACTAGTCCATTTTGATGCCTTTTAGAGTATCTGCCATTTTTTGTTTCACCTCTTCTACATTGGTAAACTCTTTCCCTTTGGGGATTTTTTTCATCTGGGGACAAAAAAAAAGGTCACTTGGGGCAAGAATGGAGCAAGAGAGTAGGGCACCGGGGTCATGCCGTTTTTTGGTCAAAAACTGCTGAACACCTAGCACGATGTGAGCAGGGGTGTTGTCATAGTGGAAGAACCAGTCACCTGCTTGCCACAACTCAGGAAGTTTCTTCCTCACATAGTGAGACAACCTTCTCAAAACTTTCAAAAAAAAAAAACTTGGTTGACCGTTTGATGCAGAGGAACAAATCCTGAGTGTACTACAAGGGGCCTGCCCTCCAGAATATAATTCTGGGGTTTTTTGGGTTCCCCTGGTAGAGGGACAGGAATTGAGAAGATGGGGCCAAGAATAAGAGGGAGGCATTGAATTATCTTTCTATCTGCCTGTCTACCTGTTTTTTTGTTTATCTATACATGCATCTATGCACACATATATACATGTGTGCATGTATATAATTTCATGTGAATATATTATCTATTCAACAGACTATATTTTTTAAATGACTTTAGTCAGAGGTGAAATTATGTGTTTTTGGAATGTCTTGCCATAAATTGTCTTTCTGTGGTACCTCAACCTGGACTCATTCAAGTGGGAGGAGATTTCACCCTAATAGATGAAAACCCTACATGAGCCTTGGGGGATGCACGCTTAGCCAGCACTGGGCTGTGCAGCTCTGGATGCCCTCTGCTTGCTGTTCCTGTGGCCACAGGATCTGACCCACTCATGGGAGGTCTACAGAGGCAGATTTGCTTTCTCATCTTCTACTTCCATCACCTGGACCTTTAGGGATCAGGACTTTTCCCAAACAAATCACCATGTTGCCATGTTTGCAAAGAAAATCTCAGCTTCGGAGGGGGTTACTCAATGGAACGATCACTGCCTCTTCTTATTTAGATGTGGCTTGCTTGATTTCAAAATATAAAAGGTATCCTATTACCCAAAGTCACTTTTCCCCCAATATTTTATAGAGTGCTAAAGATTCTCATCATCTCCCCAGGGGAATATTCCCTTTTTTTTGGATGATTCATGATTACCTGAGGTAGACGACAGACCCTGTGGTGGCCCCATGATCCCTATCTCCTGGTGTTCACACCCTGGTGTGATCCCCTTCCTTTGAATGTGGGCGGGACCTATGACTTATTTCACAGCATAATGCGGCAAGAGATGATGGCCTGTCATTCCTGCTTACGTTGCATTCTGTAAGATTCCTCTTGCTAGCAGACTTGCTCTTGCTCTCTTGCTGGCCTTGAAGAAGCAAGCTGCCATGTTGTGAATTGCCCACGCAGAGGCCATAGAGCCTGAGAAATGTGAACCAAAAAAGAAAAATCTTCAAAAGGTAATGATGCATGGGAAAAGAGAAAGAAAAAGAGGAGCAGGAAAATCAAGAGGCCCAGCAGCACAGAGTTCAAAGCAGGATGTTTTGTTGGTAACGCTAACCATGGACAGTCAAGCAATGAATTTTTCTAGGAAGTTTTGTTTTCTTGATAAAAAATTAGATGACTTTGTGGTGAAGCATCTGAGTGAAGTCTCAGATAATCACAAATAACTTACAAGATTGTAGAACTCCAGTTAGTTTGGTGGACTCAAACTGTTGCTCTCTGTTCTGTCTGATTGGCATCTGACTCGGAGACATCAGGTCTGCCTCCCACGCATTGCTGCCTCTGGCTGCTTGCTGCATGATAGCTATAAATCTCAGGCACAGGATGATAGAAGGAGTTGGTGTGTGTCTAGGGGATCACAAATTACCTGAATGCTGAAGTGGTAATTCTCTCCTGGAGAGAACACTTGCATTAGTTGACTTAAGCCATTATTCTCACCTGGATGAAAAATTTGAATTTTTACTGTTAATATTTCAATAGTTACCCCCAATTTATTCTTGTTTCTTTCTTTTTTAGAGACAGGGTCTCACTCTGTCACCCAGGCTGGAGTGCAGTGGTGTAGTCATAGCGACTCACTGCAGCCTTGAGTTCCTGGCCTTAAGCAATCCTGCCTCAGCTTCCCAAAGTTCTGGTTACAGGTGTAAACCACTGTACCCAGTCTAATAGTTTTCTTTAGGGAGCTAGGGGTGAGTATTTTACATGCTTCTTTCCCCTTCTCTACCTGAAATTGGCTTCTGTTAGCCTTGCTGTGCCTGGGAGTTTGGGAAATCTCAGCCTCGCAAAAATTATTTCTGCTCAGAACTCTAGATAGCGGATCTTGGCTCATCCCTTTCAGGTAAGAACTTTCCTAATTGATGTTTGACCCAACTGAACTTGAATTTTGCCCTCTCCTTCTTGTAAGATCACACATAATTATTACAGGGTTCAAATCCCAGCTCTTTTTTCCCAGCTGTATGACCTTGAGTAAGTTACTTAACATCCATATGCCTCAGTTTCCTCTTTGACAAAATTGCTTTTTTGTCATTAGTGTGAAAATTAAATAAGAAAATAATGTCTAAAGTGCTTGACACAGCACTAAGCACATAAGTGCTCAATCAGCCTGAGCTAAGAGAGCCCAATTTTCTATTGGTGGGAATAAATCAGGTTCCCACACTCAGGACTTACATAATTATTAATGGAAAGAGGAGGCTAGTTCATTGGATGGCTGAGAATTCCTTTGATGGGCCAGCAGTCAATGCATAAGTCCACCTTCATCAGGTTGGAAACAGTGTTGGTGACGGTGGGGTAGGTCATTTGTAGGACGAGGGATTTAATCACGTAACTCATCACTGTCTCATAAAATATCCATAGAGGAGGAAAAGAACTTAAGCTGGAACTGTGAAGGCAGTTAGGATGAAAAATTGAAAATTGATACCAGGGGACGGCCTAGGGTAGATAAAAATTTTCAAAAATTAAGATTTAAATATGTTGAAAATATTGCTCATTAGTTAACTTGTTCAACAAACATTATTTTTTAAATTTTAAAGATGTGGGGTACAATTCAGGATGAGGTATACAAGTGGTCATGGCACAGGTAAAGTTTGGGCCTCCCTTTGGTCCCCACTTTACCTGGTTTGAGATCAGGTACCCTTATTGATGTTGTGCCCCTCCCCGCCCCTGCCAGCAGTATCCTGCTACTGCCAATCTCTTTCGTATAGTATTATGATAAATGTTCAGGGTCTGCTTATGAGTGAGAACATGTGGTACTCTGTTCTTTGTTTCTGTGATCGATTACTGAGTATGATAGACTCTAAATTCTTCCAAGTTACTGTGAAGTCCATATGTTTGTCTTTCTTTATGGCTGTATAATATTCCATTGTGTATATGTACCAATTTTTTTATCCAGTCCAGTTTCAATGAGCACCACAGTTGGTTCCATGTTTTTGCTATTGTGAATAGTGCTGCAATAAACATGTGTGTGCAGGTATCTTTTTTGTAGAATGATCTGAGTTCTTCCAGGTATATTCCCAGTTGGGGGATTGCTGGATCATATGGAAGGTCAATTTCTAGTTCTTTCAGAAATCACCATACTGTTTTCAAAGAGGTTGCCCTACTTTGCATTCCCACCAGCAGTGTAGAAGCATTCCTTTTTCTCCACATCCTCACCAGCATCTGTTGTTTGTTTTATTAATGATGGCCATTCTTACTGGAGTTAGGTGGTATTTCAATATGGTTTTGATTTACATTTCTCTGATGATTAGTGAGGCTGAGCACTTTTTCATGTGTCTGTTGCCTGCCCGTGTATCTTCTTTTGAGAAGTTTCTATTCATATCTTTTGCCCACTTTTTAATGGGACTGTTTGTTTTTTTCCTTTTGGCAAGTTTGAGTTTCTTGTAGATCCTGCATGTTAGGCTTTTGTCAAGCATACAGTTGACAAATATTTTTACACATTCTGTGGGCTGTATCCCTGCTCTCTTGATGGTTTCTTTTGCTTTGCTCTAGGTCTTCAGTTTGATGAAGTCCTTCTTGTCTATTTTATCTCTTATGGCCTGGGCACTTGGGGTTTTGATTAGGAATTTGTTGCTAGTTCTAATTTCAATAAGGGCATCTCCTGCACTTTCTAAAGTTCTTATAGTTTGAGGTTTTATGTTTAGGTCTTTGATCCATTTAGAGTTGATTTTTGTGTATAGTGGTAGGTAGGGGTCCTGTTTCAATCTTCTGCATTTGGTCAGTCAGTATTCCCAGAACCATTTACTGAATAGGTTCTCCTCTCCCCAGTGGTTGTTGGTGGAGGCTCTGTCAAAGATGAGTTGGTTGAGAAATTGAGGTTTTGCTTCTGGAATCTCTATCCTGTTCCATTGGTCTGTATGCCTATGCCTATTTTTGTGCCAATATCAGGCTGTTTTGATTATTGTAGCTTTACAGTAAAGTTTGAAGTCTGGAAGTGTGATGCCTCCTGCTTTGTTTCTTTTGCTAAGGATTGTTTTGGCTATTTGTGGTTGTTTATGTTTCCATATGAATTTCTGTATTATTGTTTCCAGTCAACAAACATTATTGAGTGTCATATCCTACCTTCTGGTCACATCAAAATGAGTAAAATAAAGTCCCAATCCTCAAGGGGCACTTAGATCAGGCCAACTTGCTGGTTTTAAATTTTGATTTGATAATTCATTGTATTTTGCTCAGTTCCAGAGAATACTTACAGATTCAAATGCATGTCTAACCTTGCAAAATGAGGGACATGTAAGAACAACTAGGAATAATAGAATTTGTTGAGATAATTCCAAAAGTAATTTTGGTTTTTGTTGAAGTGAGTGTTATGCTATGTTCTGGGATTCAGGAGCCCAGGTTTTGGAAGTTTCTTCAATCAAGACCACTTCACTATTCTAGCAGACTCACTAACCCTTTCTGATGTACAGTTTTCACTAATTTCCCAGACCCCTTGTGTTTAGGGCAAAACAAAACAAAACAAAAACTTAAAAAAAAAAACCCCAAAACACCAAACAAATAAAAAACAAACAACAACAACAAAAACTAGTTTTAGCCAATGATATATGAACTGAGCAGATGTGTATCCTGAGAAAGCTTAGACAACCCAATATCTGTTCTTCCCACATGCTCTTTCTTCCTGTTTCACAACAACCTTGAAGGCCATGTGTTAAAAATGGCGGGAGGGAGTCTGGGTTCCTGAGTTGCTGCTTGGAAGAGAAATTCCCAATGTAAAATGGATTGCAGCATAAGCAGAAATAAACCTGTATTGTGTTAAGCTATGGATGTTTTGGGGATGTTTGTTATTTCAGCTTGTGTAACTTACCCTGACTAATACACTCTGTTAGCATTCTTGCCAGGTCATATCTGGTCTCTCCATCCCTAATGCTACCTCTGGATTTTAGTGGGAAAGAGGTTGCAAAGATAGGGAATGACTCTATGTGAAAGTTGATACTTCTTTTTCCTATATAGCTGAACATTGGAGGGATCATGTTTGTTTAGAAAAGTTTTCACAAGTCTGTTGTCATGAAGATTTCAGACCTTGAAAAGTGACCAAGAGCTGCATTAAGGTGACTTTTTATAGCCCAATTAAATAACCTGATTCAATGATTGCAGGGCATGAAGAGAACTGACAGCAGCTTTGAGTGTTCTGATCTGAGTAGCTCATCAGTGCTTAATAGCTTCTTTACTGCAAGTGAACACAAATGACCGGTCTTATGATTTTTGTTTTTTACCCTCTCTAGGTTAGATTTTTTTTTTTCCCCAAGAAGATGTGAAAATATCAATGGTCACTGCCTCTAAGTCCTATAAGTTTGTGTCTCTATTTTATGTTCTGGAGGGGAACAGAAAAAAAAATCACAATCAGAGAGAAAAGTTATTTTTCCTGTTGCTAATAAGCTACGTATGTGCAAAAGGTTATTTTCTGAATTTCTTTCAAAGATTCTGTGATTCAAAGTAGTGGATTTGGTAAACTGTAATGGATAATGGATAATGTGAGAAATGAGAAATTAAAGGGGGTTTGGAAGTCTTTTGTTATATTTCAAGTTTAAAAACAATTTGGTCTCACCATCATTAAAACTAAACTTTCACCTGCTACAAATTTCCTTCTTTGCTCCAAAGGCTATTGTTTGTTTGAACAGAGTGGAAAGGAGGCTGTCAGAGGCCTTTTACACAGTGCAAATGAGAGCAAAAATCAGCGGGGCCACAAGTGTTAATGAGAGAATGGCTGCTAATCAGAGGGTGGACTTGGCCACAGAAGTTTTAGCTTGGATTTTAAAAGTTGTTCAGTTGGTCATAAAAAAAATAAATGATGGGCGGAAGGGGTTAAAAAAAATTTTTTTTTAAAATGACTTTTTAAAAAATAAATATTGAGTGATTCAAAATGTTTTAAATAATTATGACCACACTTTGCAGATTTTGTATTATAACTTAAACTTCACACTTATCAATTAGCCCGTAGTTAGAATTTCTTGATCTTGATATATATTACTGCACATATACTTTCAAAAATATATAGACAAATATATAGCATTTATACCAACATGAATAAACACTGATCTGTTTTAAAAGGTAGGCAAACGCTGTCATTTCTTCACCTATCAACTCACTGAAGCAATGCTTATTAGTCAATCTTTTATGTATCGAATGTTTCAGGTATTGATCTATCACATAGTTTTTCCATCTGACATCTTATTTTATCTTCAGGACAACTCTGCTGGTTAGGGGTTATTATCATTATTTTATGAGGAAACTAAGTCTCAGAGAATGACATTGATCATGAGTCTCTGATGAGGGCAAATAAATGCAGATGAAACAGTTGAATTGTGAATATTATGAACTACTCTAATTAGATAAGTAGTCTCATTCAAAGTGCAGGAACTAGATTTGTGCAGGACACTGACACGCAGAAAGGCATTTAATACAGGGAATTATGCTAACAAAAGTGTTGGAAGAGGTGGAGAAGGAGAGGGCAGAGGGCATCCCCTAGCCTTCAAGGCCGTCACCACACCTCCAAAGGGAAGGAAATCTTCACCATCACTTGAATGCTCTGGATCACAAAGTTAATGCTAGACTAGAGGGTGAGATCTGGCTGGTGCAATACTCATGTCTGTTGGAGCCTATCCCTCAGACACCTCCTTCATAGGACAGACTGTCCTGCCTCACCAGTGACTTCCAAATCATGCACACGCACATCTGATTGGCAGAGCCTAACCTGCCTCCACAACGCTTGCAGGAGAGAATCTGGGAAATGTGGTTTAAAACTTATGGTTTCTGAAGACAGGAGTGACCATAAAAAGAGGATATGTGTTAGGGTAATCTGAACTATGATAACAAACAGACCCCTCAAACTCAATGTCTTTAAGAATAAAAAGCTTTTTCTCCTCACCCTTCCCATACCTTCCAATAAACACATTTGTATATGTACACACACACACACACACACACACACACACACACCACACACACACACTACTTTACCTGCAATTAGAGCTGCTGTCAGCAGGTGGTAGTGGTGCACTACTCAGGCCAGAAGTTTGGAACTGAAGGCACTTCATCTTAGAAGTAAAACAAGTTTGAGACCAAGTCGAGCAACTTGGTGAGACTGCATATGTATAATAAATAAAAAATTAGCTGGGTGTGATAGCGCACACCTGTAATTCCAGCTACTTGGAAGGCTGAGGCAGAAGGATTGCCTGAACCCAACAGGTTGATACTGGGGTGGCCGTGAGCATGCCATTGGATTCCAGGCTGGGCAACAGAGTGAGCCTCCAACTTAAAAAAAAAATGTAAACGCAGGAATTTTAAATTGTTTTATTTTTAAATAAATAATGCAATTCTTTAACAAAATAGTCATCCTTATAGAATAGAATTAATCCCTATATTTTAAAACCTATCCTCCTCAGGAAAGTCTATTACATTTAACTAAAGCACAGGTTGAATCATATCACATTTTAATTTTTATTTATTTTTTTTTTCTGCATCAATTGTTGCGATAATCATGTAGTTTTTTTCCTTCTTTATTTATTTATTTATTTATTTTGAGTTGGAGTCTCACTCTGTCACCCAGACTGGAGTGCAGTGGCCGCTCCCGGCCACTGCAGCCTCGACCTGCTGGGCTCCGGCGATCCTTCCGCCTCAGCCTTCCAAGTAGCCAGAATTACAGGCATGTGCTACCACGCCCAACTGATTTTTTGATTTATTGTAGAGATGAGGTCTCGCTGCCCAGGCGGGTCTCAAACCCACGGGCTCAGGCAATCTACTCACCTCAGCCTCCCAAAGGTGCGGGATTACAGGCTGAGCCACCGAGCCCGGCTTCATATCACATTTTTAGTCACAATCTCTTATTACTCTAGTAAACTGAAATTCTTTCTGTTTTAATCCCTAATTATTCTTATTCATTTACTGTGTCTTTACTCCCTGTACACAGCTTTCAATTTTCTAACTCTTAGCTTTTGCTCAAGGCACAAATTCTGCCTCTAAAGTAGGGAATCTAGCTGGGTTCGGTGGCTCAGCCTGTAATCCCGTGCCTTGGGAGGCTGAGGTGAGTGAAATGCCTGAGCCCGCGGGTTCGAGACCCGCCTAGGCAATTTGGCGAGACCTCATCTCTACAATAAATAAAAAAAATTAGCCGGGCATGGTAGTGCGCACCTGTAGTTCCAGTTACTTGGAAGGCTGAGGTGGAAGGATCACCGGAGCCCAGCAAGTTGAGGCTGCGGTGGCCGGGAGCAGCCACTGCACTGCAGTCTGAGTGACAGAGTGAGACTCCAACTCAAAATAAATAAATAAATAAATAAATAAATAAATAAATAAGTAGGGAATCTTTGCACCTTAGTACAAGTGCAAATACTGCCTCCTCCATGGTGCTTTCCATGACATCTTTTCTCTAAACCGTCTACTTTGCTCATGTCTAAGGGTTGTTACTCTTCCTCTTGTGGCTAAGTTATTAGTCAAGGTTTCATATTTCTCATTAGACTAGAAGTTTCTGGAGGATAGGGTAGTATCCTGCTCATCTTTGTACCTCAGGACAACTCATATCCACTTTCTGTGTTTCTGACAGCTAAAATTGGTGTTGCTGACAAATAAAATGCATAGATGAGTTTTTAAAATGCCTAAGGCATAAATTTGATTACTTGACTTCAGCCATTTTTATTCACCTCTGCTTAATCTAACGCTTGTTCCAGAATCAATTAACAATGCTTCTGACTGCTGCTATAGGCAACTGCCTTTGGATAAAGAAATTTTTGGTAGTCTTGCATTTTTTGTTTGTTTCATTCCTATATATTAAGACAAATTTTTATTATGGTAAGTTCTATACATCATTACATTTACCATTTTAACCATTTGTTAAATGAACCATTAGACTCCCTTCATTATAGTTTCCCATAAAATTTCTGGCATTTTGACCTCATGGACTCAATTCAGCTTTCTTTTTTCTTTCTTTCTTTTTTTTTTTTGAGTTGGAGTCTCACTGTCACCCAGACTGGAGTGCATTAGCCACTCCCAGCACCGCAGTCTCAACCTGCTGGGCTCCGGTGATCCTTCTGCCTCAGCGTTCCAAGTAGCTGTAACTACAGGCATGCGCTACCACGCCCGGCTAGTTTTTTTTTTTTTTTTTATTGTAGAGGTGAGGTCTTGCCAAGTTGCCCAGGCAGGTCTTGAACCCACGGGCTCAGGCAATCCACTCACCTCAGCCTCCCAAAGGCGCGGGATTACAGGCTGAGCCATTGAGCCCGGCGCTTTCTTTTGTTTTAATAGAGACAAGGGTGTTGCTATGTTGCCCAGGCTGGCCTCAAACTTCTGGACTCAAGTTATCCTTTCCACTTGACCTCCCAAAGTCCTGGATTACAGGCGTGAGACACCACACCTGGCCACATATACACATTTCTGTGATGTAAATATTCCCTCCATGGCCAATTTCTATCTACCAACAAAATTTCATTGAACACAGTTGGGAAAATGTCCACAATCATCTGTTATGAGCCAGTGGTGACATGCTCCAGCACACCACTGTGGGCCACCAAACTTTCAAGTTCCATTCTGATGTTCCGTTTTCTGGGGCTGCTCCCGAAATCATTATTCTATCAATTAGGGACCTACCAAGAAATAGATGTTGGTAGAAATAGTGAGTAGGGTATGGAGAAATCACAAATGACAGTGAAATTCCTGGGAGTCTTTTACAAGTCGGGGCCTGAGGTGAGAAGGGAAAGAGTAGTTATTGGACTGTGGAGACAAAGAGGGTCACTGGACAGCTCTGATCAAGGAATGAAGCCCGGATGCTCTGGTCAAGGAATAAAGTTAGTCTACACCAGTTCCTTAGAGAGAAAGCTCTCAAGAATTTCCTCCTACTTGCAAGTTTGTTCCCCACTGGTAGGGTGACCAACCATCCCAGACTGCCTGGGATTACCCCACTTTTTAGCACTGAAAGTCCTATGTCCTGGAAAACCAATTTGTTGATTGGCATAGAAGGTTGGGGAAAATGTCCAAAATCTAAACAGTAGTCTAAAAAATTGGAGCTGGCTGCAATACTGTTCTTACTACCAATGGGTACTTTTCTTCTAGAGCTCCTGTCCCTGTTTTTCCTCTGACTGCTGAGGATGGCAACCATAACTTATGGTTTACAGTAGTGGATCGTTCCAAGTGATGCATTCCGGTGTGCATATTAAGTGCATCATGATCGTAGGCATCACTAGTCTGTCTTTGACTTTACCTGTGAACTGTTGTCCTTTGTATCAAGACGATGCTCGTTTAATTTTTAGTATTGGCTTCTATGTTTTCTAAGAGCTCAGATAATAAAAAATGAGTGTCTGTGTTTTCTGAGTTCAGATAATAAAAAATAGAGTGATTATAATACCAATGTCAGCATGACCCCAGACATCACTGAGAAAGAATGCTAACCAACTGTGTTATTTTAATGACAGATGGAAGGACATGTCCAACTGGATTAGAGAAGTAAATAATCAAAACAGAGTATACTGCTTAATATGCAGAAAATAATTTCTAATTGGGCATGGTTGAGAAGGGCATATGTAGAGACAAAATATTACAATTCTAGGATGAGACAGATATTTCTAAGTTAACCAGTAAACTGTCTACCAAAAAATGTTTAGTCAAAAATCGCAGCTGCTACATTGGCTCAGACCTATCATATAAATGAATACAAAGTATCAAATCATTCTCTCGATTGTCTTATGAAACTCAGTGAAATTACATTTCCTGGTGCAGAGGTTACAACTAAACGTGTTGTAGGCAAACTAAAAGGAAACATTTTGATAAAAGATGCCTGTAATTCCGGCTACTTGGAAGGCTGAGGCAGAATGATCGCCGGAGCCCAGCAGGTCGAGGCTGCGGTGGCCGGGAGCGGCTACTGCACTCCAGTCTGGGCGACAGAGTGAGACTCCAACTCAAAAAACAAAAACAAAGATGCTTTGGTTTCTTAGGCGGTAGAATCGATCTTTTTATACCTTAACAACTATCATGTTTTATATAGCACCAAGTCATGGCAACAAAAAGAATATTCTCCATAGCTCTTAGGTATTTTGATTTGAGAAGGAAGTTTCTAATTGTCTTGATTTTTAAAAGAGTTTAATGAAACTACAGAAAATATAAACCAAAAAGATTATCGACATCTTATTTGAATAAAAACTAGACTTTGCTAATCTACCTGCACATATAGCTGACAGTGAAAATATAAATTTTGGCAAATTCTTTTCAGTCTATAAACCTTTTACCAATGAAACCTCAAAGACCTTAGTTAATAATTGTCATGCATTTTGGGGGTGTGGTTTGCTTACCTGGAGTGCTGGTGATTTCATAATAAATATTTTTAGTCAACTATTAGCTTCTTCAAAATGTGTCAAAACCCTTAATGAGATTTTGACATTATAGAAATGGAAGGAACTAGACATATGCCTACAAGATGGCTATTATCATTGCCTGTCAGATAGGAAATGCTAAAATGTTCATCTGTTGCAAAATCATATTTTCTTTTTTTTTTTCTTTTTCTTTTTCTTTGTTTTTGAGTTGGAGTCTCACTCTGTCGCCTAGACTGGAGTGCAGTAGCCGCTCCCGGCCACCACAGCCTCGACCTGCTGGGCTCCGGCGATCCTTCCACCTCAGCCTTCCAAGTAGCCGGAATTACAGGCATGCGCTACCACGCCCGGCTGATTTTTGACTTATTGTAGAGATGAGGTCTTGCTGCCCAGGCGGGTCTCGAACCCGCAGGCTCAGGCAATCCACTCACCTCAGCCTCCCAAAGGTGCGGGATTACAGGCTGAGCCACCGAACCCGGCTGCAAAATCATATTTTCAAAGTTTGGGACAAGAAGAATGTCTTTCTTTAACTTGGAAGTACACTGAAGCTGATAATACAGTAAAGGGTTACAGAAAACAGAAAGTATCTTCTCTTTCTTCAAAACTGTTTGGTGATCTTCAAAACTGTTTGGTGAAAAGGCCATAAGGGCTCGGCACAGTGGCTCATGCCTGTATAATCCCAGCACTTTGGGAGGCCAAGGCAGGAGGATTGCTTGAACCCAGGAGTTCAAGACAAGCCTAGGCAACACAGTAAGATCTCATCTCTAAATATATAGAAATTAGCTGAGTGTCATGGTACAGCCTGTAGTTCTAGATACTTGGGAAGCTGAGGAGGGAGGATCAGTTGAGCTCAGAAGTTCAAGGCTGCAGTGAACCATGATCATGCCACTGCATTTCAGCCTGGGCAACAGAGTGACACCCTCAACTAAAAAAAAAAAAAAAAGCCACAAAGATCCTTGAAAAGGATGGGCAGCCAGGCTCGGTGGCTCAGCCTGTAATCCCGCGTTTTGGGAGGCCGAGGTGAGTGGATTGCCTGAGCCTGCGGGTTCGAGACCCGCCTGGGCAATTGGCAAGACCTCGTCTCTACAATAAATCAAAAACTAGCCATGTGTGGTAGCGCGCGCCTGTAGTTCCAGCTACTCGGAAGGCTGAGGTGGAAGGATCGCCAGAGCCAGCAGGTGGAGGTTGCAGTGGCTGGAAGCGGCCACTGCACTCCAGTCTGGGCGACAGAGTGAGACTCCAACTCAAAAAAAAAAAAAAAAAAGAAAAGGATGGAAACAGACTGCACTTCAGTTGTTTGATATTATGTGAACATTGTGAAAAAAACGCATTTAAAAAAAGGACTTAGCAGAGGAAAAAATAGGGCCTAAATTCATTTCAATAAAAAGAATTCTCTCATGATCACCCTGGGCAACTTGGCAAGACTTCTTCATCTTTATATTAAATCAAAAAAAACATTAGCCAGGTGTGGTGGTACATGCCTGTAATTCTAGCTACTTGGAAGGCTAAGGCAGAAGGATCGCCTGAGGCGAGCAGATTGAGGCTGTGGTGGCTGTGAGCATGCCACTGCACTCTAGCCTGGGCGATGGAGTGAGACTCCACCACCCTCCTCCTCCTCCTCCTTCTTCAAATAAGGCTGCTTTAAAACAAACAAAAATCACCAGAAGAGAGTAGCGGGACATCCCCCCCCCCGTCTAACTGAAAATTAGCTGGGCATATTGGTACGTTCCTGTAGTTCCAGCTACTTAGAAGGCTGAGGTGGAAGGGTTATGGTGGCCATGATTGTCCCACTGTACTCTAGCCTGGGTGACAGAGTGAGACTCCAACTCAAAAAAAAAAAATTCACAAATTAAAATTATCTCTGTGCTTTAAAACCATTTTTCCCAAGAAACAGAATTTTAACCTATAACATCATCCAATTTGCCTCCAAGTGTAGAAGATGATGGTCGTTTTGGACATGAATAACCCATCTAATTTATAGATGCATAGGACTGAGAAACAGCTGGTCTATGAAAAGAAGCTTGTAGATACAACGCAGATGGGGAGTTTTGGAGAGCTGTGAATGAACTCTTGCAAGTCTAAAAACTTACTCTTGCTGGTGTATTAGGTTCTCCAGAGAAACAGAACCTGTAAGAGATTATCTATCTATCTGTCTAGCTATCTAGCTATCTAATCTATCTGATCTACTTACTGAGAGATTTATTTGGAGGAATTGGCTCATGCAACTGCAGGACTACAAGTTTGAAATCTGCAGGGCAGGTGTCAGGCTGATGACTCAGGGAAAGGCTGATGTTGCAGACTCGAGTCCCAAATCTGCAGAGCAGATAAAGCAGGTTGGACACACAAGCAGGGTTTCTATGTCGTAGTCTGGAGAATTCCTTCTTCGGGAAACCTGTCTTTGCTCTGATGATCTTCAACTGTTTAGAAGGCCGATCCACATTATGAAGGGTAATCTGCTTTACTCAAGGTCTACTGATTTACATGTTAGTCACATCTAAAACATACCTTCACAGCAACATCTAGATTCATGAACAGACAACTGGGCATGGTAGCCTAGCCAAGTTAATAAAATTAGCTGTCACTGCCAATGTCACTGTCATGTTGAGATGCTTTCATTAAGAGAATTTTTAGCTGTGTCATCACCTTTACTGACACCAGCCATCAGTGTAGTGTGGGCTTCCTAAGAGGAGAGCTGTACGTCAAGATGAATTGTATATTTGGCTATGTTGAGTTTTACTACTATATACGAAAGAAAGAAGGATGCCCTAAAGACTGCAGGCCATTCAGAGAAGTATTATTAGAAAAAGAAACAAAAAGAGTAAAAATATCCTACTCTATCCTTGAATATAAAGAAAAATATCATTGCTATTTTTGCTAATTAGTCCTATTGTATTATTTCCTTTTGAAAGCCTTACATTTACATATCTTAAAAATACACAATAATGTAGCCTGAAAAACTGAAGTATCCAATGAGGAGCTAAAATAAATTGCTACATCAGAAGACAGAAAGAAACAGTATAAAAGTATTACACTTTCAAGTATATTATATATTTAATTAATTCTACTACTAATTACCAACTGCCATTCTTAACTAGCCCTACTATTGTTTTTGCTTAAATAATAGCACTTATGTAACAGAAAAAAGTAAGTAATTAAATACTGTATAATTTCAAAAAAAACCTTTGTTCATGTTAAAGTAATAAAACACATGTATAAGCATTTATTATACATTATGTTACTATAGGTCGTGATTGCTGTTTTTTGTTTTTATATTGATTTTTTTCTTTCTTTCAATAGCTTTAGGGGGCACAAACAGTTTTTGCTTATATGTCTGCATTGTATAGTGGTAAAGAAGTCTGGGCTTTAAGTGTACCCACCACCACCTGTGCACAGTGTATCTGATAGGTGATTTTACATCCCTCTACTCCTTCCCCCCTCCCTTCTGAGTCTCCAAGGTCCATTATGGCATTCTCTATGCCTTTAGTTTAGCTCCCACCTCTAAGTGAGAACATGTGATGTTTGGTTTTCTGTTCCTGCATTAGTTTACTTAGGATGATATTCTCCATTTCCATTCAAGTTGCTGCAAAAGACATTATTTCATTCTTTTTGATAGCTGAATAATATTCCATGGTGTGTGTGTGTGTGTGTGTGTGTGTGTGTGTGTGTGTGTGTGTGTGTTCGTGTTCATATACACACATTTTTATTATCCACTGATCATTTGATGGTCATTTAGGTTGATTCCACATCTTTGCAATTGCGAATTGTGCTGCAATGAACATGCTAGTGCAGGTGTCTTTTTTAATCTAACGACCTCTGTTCCTTTGGATAGATACCTAGTAGTGAGATGACTGGGTCAAATGGTAGACCTATTTTTAGTTCTTTGAGAAGTCTCCATACCACTTTCCATAGAGGTTGTACTAACTTACACTCCCACCAATGGGGTATATGTGTTCCCTTTTCACCACATCGGCACCAGCATCTATTATTTTTTATTCTTTCATAATGGCCATTCTGATTAGTATGAGGGTACCACATTGTGGTTTTAACTTGCATTTCCCTGTTGATGAGTGATGTAGAACATTTTTTCATATGTTTGTTGGTCATTTGTATATCTTCTTTTGAGAGATGCCTGTTCATGTCCTTTGCCCACTATTTAGTTGAGTTATTTGCTTTATTCTTACCAATTTGAGTTCTTTGTAGATTCTGGATATTAGTCCTTTGTCAGATGTATGGTTTGTGAATATTTTCTCCCATTTTGTAGGTTGCCTATTTGCTCTGTTGATTATTTCTTTTGCAGTCCAGAAGCTTTAGTTTCATTAAGTCCCACTTATTTATTTTTGTTTTTGTTGCATTTGCTTTTAGAGTTTTAGCCATAAATTGTCTATGCTGATGCCCTGAAGAGTTTTTCCTAGGGTTTCTTCTAGGATTTTTATGGCTTTAGATCTAACATTTAACTCTTGAATCCATCTTTAGTTAATTTTTGTTTATGGGAAGAGATAGAGATCAAGTTTTATTTTTCTGCTTGTAGCTATTCAATTTTCCCAGCCCCAATTGTTGAATAACGTGTCTTTTCCCCAGTGTGTGTTTGCATCTTCTTTGTCAAAGATCAGTTGGTTGTAGGTACTTGGGTTAACTTCTGGATTCTCAATTCTGTTCCACTGGTCCATGTGTCTACTCTTGTACCAATGCCATGCTGTTTGGATTACTCTGCCTTGTAGTGTAATTTGAAATCAGGTAATATGATGCCTCTAGCTTTGTTCTTTTTGGTTAGGAGTGCTTTGGCTATTTGGTTTCTTTTTGGTTCCACATGAATTTTTGGATTATTTTTTAATAATTCTGTGGAAAAAAAAGACATTGCTAGTTTGACAGGATTGCATTGAATATATAGCTTACTTTGGGCAATGTGGTCATTTTAACATTGTTAATTCTTCTAATCCATGAGCATGGGATATTTCTGTTTGTTTGTTTCCTCTACAGTTTCTTTTATCAGTGTTTTGTAGTTCTCCGTGTAGAGATCTTGGTTAAACATATTCCTAGGTATTTTAGCTTTCTGGCTGCCATTGTAAATGGAATTGAGTTCTTAATTTGATTCTCAGCTTGGTCGCTATTGGTGTATAGCAGTACTGTTGATTTGTGTGTGTTGATTTTGTATACTGAAGCTTTACCAGATTTATTTACCAACTCCAGGACTCTTTTAGATGAGTAGTTAGGATTTTGTAGGTATAAGATCATATCATCAGCATAAAGAGATAGCTTGATTTCTTCTTTTCTACTATAGATACACTTTATTTTCTTCTCTTGCCTGAGTGCTCTGGCTAGGACTTCCAGCACTGTGTTGAATAGTGTGAAAGTGAACATCCTTGCCTTGCTTCAGTTCTAAGGGGGATAGTAACCAACTTTTTTTCTGATCAGAATAACACTTGTTATGGGTTTGTCGTATATGGCTTTTATTATTTTGAGGAAAATTGCATCTAAGCCTATTTTGCTGAGGGTTTTTATCATGAAAGAATGCTGGATTTTATCAAATGCTTTTTCTGAGTCATATAATTTTTGTTTTTAATTCTGTTTATGTGGTGAATCACATTTATTGATTTGCATATGTTGACACATCCTTATATCACTGGGATAAAACCCACTTGATCGTGGTAGATTATTTTTTGATGTGCTGTTAAATTCAGTTTGCTAAAATTTTGTTGAGGATTTTCATGTCTATGTTCATCAGGGATATTGGTCTGTAGCCTTCTTTTCTTGTTGTATCTTTTCCTGGCTTTGGTATCAGGATGATGCTGACTTCATGTGTGTTTATTATGTATTATGTTACTGTAGGTGGTGGTGGTGGTGGTTTTTTAGTTCTGTATGGCCATGTCCCAGGTTGATTCTCTGCATAGTTGGTCACTCTGCTATTGGCCAAACAAACACAGCCAGGAGCCAGAAGGCAGTGTAGCCAGTGCCATAACCCATGCAAATAGAAGGTACAGAGCAGACTGGGCTTGGTGAATAAGCCTGTAATCCCAGAATTTTGGGAGGCTGAGGCGAGTGGATTGCCAGAGACTGCAGATTTGAGAACAGCCTGGGCTTCTTGGCGAGACCTCGTCTCTACAATAAATAAATAAAAAATTAGCCGGTCATGGTAGTGTGTACCTGTAGTTCCGGCTACTTGGAAGGCTGAGGTGGAAGGATCGCTGGAGCCCAGCAGGTTGACGCTGGGGTGGCCATGGGCATACCACTGTATTCCAGCCTGGGCAATGGAGTGAGAATCCAATACAAAAAAAAAAAAAGGTCAGAGCAGAGATGAGTGGAGAATGGACCTGGAGAGGCATACAGAAGTCCTATCAGTTGCTGGCTACTTATTGTTGGTGTTATCTCAGAAGTCCAAGGCCACCAACAACACATACAGCTACACTGAAGATCAGCAAGGAAGTAGAGAATGCTGATTTCCATGAGAGAACTAAAGTTTTAAGGCTGCTTCCTAATATCTTAAAAAAAAAATAGTGGCACTTCTTATGTCCCAAAGTGTCAACTGAGAGGAACTTTTCATTACTGTATCTCTTGTCAAACGTGCAATAATCCTATGGTTCAATTTTCTCTTCATCTGTAAAATGAGAAAAACAGCACAGATTTGTTGTGGGACTAAGAGTAAGAGATATAAAAATATCTTTAAAAACTTAGCCGGGCTTGGTGGCTCAGTCTGTAATCCCGCGCCTTGGGAGGCTGAGATGAGTGGATTGCCTGAGCCCGCGGGTTCGAGACCCGCCTGGGCAACTTGGTGAGACTTCATCTCTACAATAAATCAAAAAATCAGCCGGGCGTGGTAGCACATGCCTGTAATTCTGGCTACTTGGAAGGCTGAGGCGGAAGGATCGCCGGAGCCCAGCAGGTCGAGGCTGTGGTGGCCGGGAGCGGCCACTGCACTCCAGTCTAGGCGACAGAGTGAGACTCCAACTCAACAAACAAACAAACAAAACAACAACAACAACAACAACAAAAACATAGTGATTAAGTAATTTCTTAAGATTTCTCTCTTCTTCCATCCAGGCCACTGGAGCACTTTTCAAAAAATAATAATTCTCTAAAGTTGTTTATTTGGTTCTAACCCCCATAATAATGGCAGACATCTACTGAGGGCTGACTGTGTGCCAGAAGAATCTATGGAAGTGCTTATCTTCTTTAATCCTCAGAACAGTCATAGGAAGTTATATTACCAATATATTTTGCTGACAAGGAAAATAAGCCTTAAAGCATTAAATAACCTGGCCAAGTTTTCATAACTAGAAGTAGTAGACCAGAGATGTGAACTCAGGCAGTCTGACTCAGCCCACACTTTTGACCATTAAGCATTTGTACACCAAAGTAACAACCAGACAACTGTTCCCTGTAGGGAGATTTTTGATAAAATATTGCAGAACGATGACAAGAAATGAGTACTGCAGGGATAGTATTAAGCTTCATCTAGATTCCTGCTTTAAGCCTCCCATCTGTATCAATGCAGGGTGAAGATAGACTTTAAAAATCACCATGCTCAAAAAAAGATAACATCTCTACAGGCCATGTAGAGCCTGTAGTACTGAAGTAAAAGCAGTACTGAAGCTACCAGGCTGCTGGATGGTGGGTCTGGAAGCAGTTAGATGAGGCAAAGTACTTGTTTCCCACAGAGTGATTAGAACTGCAACTGTCTCGTGTGAGGCAAGGGAACCGAGCCAGGGATGGAGTATGACTTCCCCTTATAGAGAGGAAATAAAATGTTTCTATCAATCACTGCTTAGACTTAAGCCACAACATGAGGGAAAGTAAGTATAGACTTGCAGCCAGGATAGGGTCACTTTACAAATGGCTCGTGACTAGCACTGAAATATTCCCAGTTTTCTCTGTGGGAGGAACACTCTGAATGCCCACTGTAAGACATAGTTCTGAACTGGAGACCCTAGAGGGGCATGTAAAAACAAAAAAGCTCTAGAAAGAGAGTAGTAAGTACAGAGACACTGCAACAAAATGAAAGAAGACGAAAATAAACTAACTCTGATTGAGCTAATAAAAATAAGTCAACAATCTGGAGATGAAATCACTCAAGTGAAAATTAAAATAATGATGCAACTTGAAATTAATTTTAGAAATATTTTAAATAGCTTCTAAGAGATAAGGAAAACAGTAACAGGATTTTTTTTTTAAAGATAAGAAGTTAAAAACTTGAACCAGACAGAAATGACAGACCAGAACCATTTAGAAGTCTTGAATAAAAAAGATAAAGCAGCTAATCCCTGAGATATACAAAGCCCGATTATATCGAGAAATTCTAGATAGGATGGCTTAAAGGGAAATTGATGAACTGGAAGATTATTATGGAGGAATTTTTTTTTAATTGTATTTTAAAGATGTGGAGTATAATTCAGGGTTAGGTACACAAATGGTTATTGTACAAGCAAAGTTTGGGCCTCACTTTGGTCCCCACTTTACCTGGTTTGAGATCAGGTACGCTTATTGATTAAGTGTGGTTCCTCCTCCCCCAACCGGCAGTTTCCCACTACTGCTAATCCCTTTCTTGTAGTATTATGATCATTGTTCAGGGTCCACTTATGAGTGAGAACATGTGGTACTCAGTTCTTTGTCTCTGTGATAGATCACTGAGTATTATAGATTCTAAATCTATTCAGGTTGCTGCAAACTTCATAATTTTGTTCTTCTTTGTAGCTGTGTAATATTTCATCATGTATATGTACATTTTTTTATCCAGTCTACTTTCGATGGGCAGCACGGTTGTTTCCATGTTTTTGCTACTGTGAATAGTGCTGCAATAAACATGCATGTGCAGTTATCTTTTTTGTGAAGTGATTTGAGTTCCTCCAGGTATATTCCCAGAAGGGGGATTGCAAGGTCATATAGAAGGTCAATTTTTAGATCTTTTAGGAATCGCCACACTGTTTTCCACAGAGGTTGTACTAGTTTACACTCCCACCAACAGCGTAGAAGTGTTCCCTTTTCCCAACATTCTCTCCAGTGTCTGTTGTTTTTTGGGTCATTGATGATGACCATCCTGACCAGAGTTAGGTGGTATGTCAGTGTGATTTTAATTTGCATTTCTTTGATGATTAGGGAGGCTGAGCAGTTTTTCATGTTTCTGTTGGCTGCTCGTATGTCTTCTTTTGAGAAGTGTCTGTTTATATATTTTGCTCACTTTTTAATAAGGCTGTTTGTTTTTTTCTTTTTGGGATGTTTGAGTTCCTTATAGATCCTAGATGTTAGACCTTTGTCAGATATACAGTTGGCAAATATTTTTTCCATTCTGTGGGCTGTCTCCCTGCTCTCTTGATTTTTTTTTTTTTTTTGCTTTGCAGAAGCTTTTCAGTTTAATGAGTCCCACTTGTCTATCTTACCTCTTATGGCATGGACGTTTGGGTTAGGGTTAGGGTTAGGGTTAGGGTTAGGGTTAGGGTTGACCAGGAATTGGTTGCCAGTATCAATTTCCATAAGGGTGTCTCCTGCATTTTGTAAGGTTCCTGTAGTTTGGGTGCTTTTACATTTTGGTCTTTAATCCATTTGGAGTTGATTTTTGTTTATGGGGATAAGTAGGGATGTTGTTTTAATCTTCTGCACGTGGTCAGCCAGTTTTCTCAGCACCATTTACTGAATAGGTTCTCCTCTCCCCAGTGGTTATTAGTGGAGGCTTTGTCAAAGATGAGTCGGTTGAAAAATTGAGTTTTTGCTTCTGGAATCTCTATGCTGTTCCATTGGTCTATAAGAAATTAATTTAGAATCAACACATAGTGATAAGTTATCCAAACATCCAGACCCCGAGGAGATGTTTAACATTTTTAAAAAATAGAAAGATACTGGTTATACATCAGACCTAAAGCAAAATGAAACAGAATCTTTGAAAAGATGGAAATATAAGAAATTGTCTTGTCTAAAAACTAAATAATATACTGTATCAGCCAGCATTCTCCAAAGAAACAGAAGTAATATGATGTATACCTATGTAGAAGGGGACTTATATGATAGGGAATTGGCTCACATGATCATGGAGGCCAACAAGACCAAAGATCTGATGGTGAACCGGCAAGATCTAGAGACCCAAAGGAGCTGATAGTGTATGTACTAGTCCAAAGACTGGCAGGCCCAGGATAAGCTGACATTTCAATTTGCATCTGAAGAGAGGAAAAAGCTGAGGTCCTAGTTTGAATGCAGACAAGCAGGAGAAATTCTCTCTTACTTGGGGGAGGGTCAGACTTTTTTGTTCTATTCAGGCCTTCAAATGATTGGACCAGACCCACCCACACTAGGCCAAGCAATCTGCTTTACTTGGTCTACCAATTAAAATGTTAATCTCATCCCCAAACACCCTCACATTAGCACTCAGAATAATGTTTAACCAAATATCTGGACACCCTACAACCTAGTCAAGTTGACACATTAAAATTAACAACTAGCTTTGGAAAACTTAACAGGCATAGTACCCTGGTCAGCCAGGGAAAAAAAGGAGGAAGTGCTCCTTCTTCTTGGCAAGAGAGAATGGATACTAAGAATGGAGTTCTCTAGGTGTAAATGTCTGAGATTCTGGGTACTATAGTGAAAAATGTTTGTGCTTTGAAGCTGGGAAAGCCTGGGTGAGACTCTTTTATTAGCTTATGACCTTGAACATGTTATTTCATTCTTCTGAGTTGCAGTTTCCTTATCTCTTAAAAGAGACTAATTATAGTACCTACCTCAAAGGATATCAAGAAGAATTTAAAAGGTATTATGTAAAATTCTTAGCAAAATATCTGACCTACAGTTGTTCCTTGATGGTCAGCCCTGGGATGTGGACAGCTGACCCCCCACTGGTGACAACTAGACCCCTCATCCTCATGACCAGGGAGAATTATGCAAAGGAATGAACCATGGCATGAGATCTGACAGATGTGGGTCTAAATCCTGCCCTACCTCCGACTAGTTGTGACAGCTTGGGTTCCTCCTTCACCTTTTCTGAGTGCTTGTTTCTCTTCTACAAACTGACAGTGGTACACCTACTCAGGACAAGGAGCTGGAGTACAGTGGTACAATCATAGCTCACTGCAACCTCAAACTCTTGGCCTCAAGTGATCTTCCTGCCTCAGCTTCCCAAAGTGCTGGGATTACAGGTATGTACCACCACACCCAGCCTAATCACATTTGGTAAAGTCAGGAGACATTTTTGGTTGTTACAGCTGGATTGGGGGTGTTACTGACAGGGGTAGAGACTAGGGAAGCAGTTAAACATCCTACATTGCACAGGAAAATCCCTTATAACAAATAATTATCTGGCCCAACATGCAAATTGTGCTAAAAATGAGAAAACCCAGGAGAGAAAAACTTAAATGAGATAATTTTTATAAAAGTCTTGCTTTAAGAAAAAGAAATGAAGGCTGTGATCTTCATCACCCTCATTCCATGAAAGTGATTGGGCCTGTTGTGCACACCTGTAATACCAGCACTTTTGGGAGACTGAGGCAGGAGGATCGTTTAAATTCAGAAGTTCAAGGCTGCAGTGAGAAGTTATGATTGTGCCACTGCAGTCCAACCTGGGTAGTAAAGTGAGACTCCATCACTAAAACAAAAAAAAAAAAAGAAAGTGGATAGCTAGTGGGTTTCTGCTCTTCTTCTCTACCCCACCCCTGCTTCCCCTCCCTCCATGGATGGATACATGCAAGGAGAGGACGGGTAACTACCCCATGCAGCATTCTCCCTGCTCAGAGTCCAGGAGGGAGGGGACCCACTGGTGACCTCGCATAAAGCAAGTCTGCCAACTGCATGCCACGTTCTGGAATGTAGCTTCAGGGCAGCGGTCTCTGGAGCACTTTCTGGCTCTCTGTGCAGGCTCAGCCTCCTGCAGCTCCTTGGCTGATTTGGTAGAAACCTCAGGCCAGGCCCATGTGGCTGCAGCCAACCTAGCTTCCTGATGGGGCTCTTTCCAGGCTCTTCTACTCAGGGCTCTCACCCCATCTCTGCAACTGCTAGTGATATTTGGCTCAGCCCTTAGTCATGACCCTTCCACGACTCACTTCTTTAAGATTCACAAAGCCTTTTCTTTACCATTATGTACATATTTGTCCAGTGTGCAGGCACGGAAGGAGGCGGAGACACCAGGAATAAAAGTGAAAAAACAGAAAAGAAATATCCAGTCCCCTTGCAGAGTTGTCTATAGACTTAAGTCTTCCTCTGGCCTGTGACTAATGCTCACACCCCTGAAATTTCCCAGGACAGAAAAGACCCAATCACACAATCTCAGAAGAAAGACACTAACAAAACTAGTGTTCTCCACCAATGTGCATATGCCAGCTCCAGCCAGTTCTCTGAGCCCTTCCTGTCAGCCCAGAGTTCACAATCCAGTCCTCTGTTGGATTTAAAAGGTTGGGACAGGCAGACCATGGTGCGTCGTGCCTGTAATCCCAGTGCATTTGGGAAACTGAGGCAGGAGGATAGTTTGAGGCCAGGAGTTCATGACAAGCCTGGGTAACATAGTAACATAGTACCCGTCTCTACAAAAAATTTTTTTTAAAGAGTGGGACATGGTGGTGTACATCTTCCAGGTACTCAGGGGGCTGAGGCAGGAGGGTTTGAGCCCAGGAGTTTGAGGCTGCAGTGAGCTATGATTGTGCCACTGCATTCCAGCCTGGGTGACAGAGTGAGATACTGTCTCAAAAAAAAAAAAAAAAAAAAAGCCATGAACAACAGTCCATGCTCAAATCCCTCAAATGGAGCATTGCTGCTTTTCGTTTGTTTAGCTACAGTAGAGAAAAGTCTAGTTGCAAAACTTTCCCCTGGATTGCAGAAGATTTCTCCTTTGAAGTGATTCCCAACGATAATACTATAATTGAAACAAAGACTGCTCTTCTTATGAGGAACGTATTTTCTCTTGGAGAACCACAACTGGGTTTGCAAGGACAGAGTAAATCTTCCTTCCCATAACATGCTTTCCTTGCCTGCCTGCCCTAGGTTGAACTTTTTTTTTTGTCCACAACAGAGCCATAAACACATAGATACCAAAGAGTTAATTTGCGTTTTTTAAACCTCCTTCCCAATGCCTGCTCTCATTCCTGCATAAAATCCCCATGTCCAGACATCAAATCAGTAAGCCCTGTTGCCTGTCAGAGAATACAATGTCAGGCCATTAGTATGTTAATAAGTCCGGAGGGCGACAGGTGGCCTACTAGACAGCTCAATTAAGTTGCTCATTAAACACACGCTAACGAACAGCCGAGGCAGGGCCTGAACAGCACCATTCTGTAATGACATGATGTCAGAGTGAACAAATGAGGAAAAATAACAAAAACATTACAGCAGGGACAGACGCCACTAATAAGGACCCTTCGCACTACATCAGCCCGCAAATCAATGAGTCACAGGGATCAAAAAACTCGACCCAACATTCTCAGGAGACTGAATGCAGCAAGATTTTTTTGGTCACTACTTTAAAAAAAAAAAAAAAAAACCCAAACCTAAAATTATCGCAAAATGTCACAAATTAACTGCTAAAAAAATGAAAAAGAGCAAAGTTTGTTTGCCACAGAGCTAATCACAAAGTCTGAGAAATTTGTATTGTTGGGTTTGAATGAAAATCATTATTTAATGGGATCGTCATTTACATTTGATTGGCATCTTATTTTTTTAAACCTACAGGTTCGAATCATTTGCCTTCTCTACTCAATCAATATAAAGGGCACACTGGAATGCAAAACAGCACATAGCCAAATTTCTTAGGTGAAGATTCTACTTATTGTTGTAAGAGAATGGGCTTCCAGCAGCTGCTAGAGGTTTCTCCAATGTTCCAGCAAGGAACTTCCTGAATAATAAGAATCCAACCTCCACCAGGCATGGTTCTGACATTGGAGACACATATTGCTAAACTAATAGGCTGGCTGGCCATTAGGAGGTCATGACCTTGGCTCTGATCTTTTGTCGAGTTAACAGCTGACACCTCCTCTGTGTGTAGACTTTCTTCTGGGCCTAATGGAGGTGCAGCTCCTCACAAGGATGGGGAGTTGAAGACAGGCAGGAAACCATCGCAGTCAGGTTTGCTTTTGTGGAAGCAGAGTTCTCTCCATATTTGTTGAGCTTCCTTCTGTCCAAACCTTCCTCTGTCCAAATCACCTTATTCCCTGTCTCTGTTTCCTTATTTATAAGTTGCTGTTGGACTGGATTTCTTTCCACCCTTTCCATTCTAAGGTTATCTTCAGTACAGAATGTGTCAAATTCTCATGGAATTTGCCATCCGGTGGAAAGACAAGACTAGTTGCTGAAAACAATCCAAATAATTCAAGAACAAAGTGTAATGTGGGCCCTAGAAGTACTAGAAGAATTTTAAAAATGGAAATTTTTAAAAACCTTACTTCTTTCCTTCATTGCTTGCGTTAGGTGTTCTACAACAAGAAGTGGGAAAGCAGATTTCTTTTCATACGTTAATGCAAACTTAATAAAATGGCAATTGGCATTGGAAAAGGCTTTTGCTTTTATTTTGTTTGTTTGTTCATTTGATTGTTTATATAATAAAATAGGAAGAGAACAGTTCCAAAGATAAGGTCATCGAAAGGAGATGAGGGGGGATTCCTATTCAAAGATGACAAGTTGAATATAGGGCTTAGCTTCTAGTTCCTCCTGAAATCCCACCAAAGCCACAATAGAGGAGATATTTGGAAAACACATAAATCTACAGGATGAAGAGAACAGGAGCGATGATAACAGCAACAAAGTTTGGAAGTTGGAAAGCAAATGCATGTTTGGCTACTGATACAACAGAGCTGAGAAAATGAAAGCATTAGCTGCCAGTGGAGAAAGCCAAAGTCAACCCAGTCGCTCAGAAGTTGGTGATGCTAGGGACCCAAGGAAGCGAAAGTGAAGTTGGATCTACAAGCAGGATGACTGATTAAACTCCTTTTAAGAGTAGTTAAGACCGGGCTCAGTGGCTCAGCCTGTAATCCCAGCACTTTGGGAGGCCGAGGCAGGTGGATTGCCTGAGCCCGTGGTTCCATACCAGCCCAGGCAACTTGGCGAGACCTTGTCTCTACAACAAATCAAAAATTAGCCAGGAGTGGTAGTGCGCGCCTCTAGTTCCAGCTACTTGGAAGGCCAAGGCAGAAGGATTGCCGGAGCTTAGCTGGTTGACTCTGGGGTGGCCGTGAGTGTGCCTGGGCAACTGAGTGAGACTACAACTCAAAAAATAAAATAAAATTAGATGTTAGATCCCCAGCTTGCCTCTCTCATTCTTTGTAGCCAGGTCACAGAAATGTTACCATTCTGAATGTTGACATCTCTGGCCATTTTTGGAATTTCATTTCCAGAATAATAGTAGCTTGGATTATAGTTTCTATGAGAGAGATTAAAGAGCCTTCACTACAGATCTTCCAATGGTGAATGAAAAGACTCAAAGACACTGACATACAAGATTCCCCAGGGAAATGGCCAAAGCAGGTCACCATACTAAAGCCCAGAGATGACAAGCCCATGCAAGTGAATAGAGTTTACCACAAGCTTTTAGTGCCCCAATCTTAAAGACAAGGAGACAGTAAAGAATCAGCTGACACCAGAGAACAGCCTGTAACAGAAAAGGTGGAACCAAAGAAAGGGGGAAAGTAACTTGGAGGCAAAATAGGTCATAGAAAATAAAAAGGAAGAATAAAATCTTTAAAAATTATCACAAATATTCTGAGTAAGAAGAAGATATTGTATCTATGAAATAAGAATATGATACTAATTACATTTTATTTTATTAAGTTTTATTTTATTTTTTATTTTTATTTTATTTTATTTTTTGAGTTGGAGTCTCACTCTGTCGTCCAGACTGGAGTGCAGTGGCCGCTCCCGGCCACTGCAGCCTCGACCTGCTGGGCTCTGGTGATCCTTCCACCCCAGCCTTCCAAGTAGTTGGAACTACAGGCGTGCACTACCACGCCTGGCTAATTTTTGACTTATTGTAGAGATGAGGTCTCGCCAAGTTGCCCAGGCGGGTCTCAAACCCACGGGCTCAGGCAATTCACTCACCTTGGCCTCCCAAAGCGCTGGGATTACAGGCCAAGCCACCCAGCCCGGCCCAAGTTTTATTTTGTTTTTAATTGGCAAATAATATTGTGCATGTTTTATAGGTATTTCAGTATGATATTTCAATGCATATATACATTGTGGAATGATCAGGCTAATTAACATAGTCATCTCCACAGATACACATCATTTTGTTGTGGCAAGAACATTTAAAATCCATTCTTTTAGCTATTTTGAAATATACAATATATTATTATTATTAACTGTAGTCACCATGCTATACAATAGATCACCAGAACCTATTCCTCTTGTCTAACTTTGTATCCTTTGACCAAAATTTCCTCTTTTCCCATTCACCCCTCCTGTCCACCACCCAGCCTCTGGTAACCACAATTCTACTCTCTATTTCTAGGAGTTTGACTTTTTAAGATTCCAGATATAAGCATGCAGCATTTGTCATTCTGTGCCTGGCTTATTTTACTTAGCCTAATGTTTTTCAGGTTCATTCACATTGTAGCGAAAGACAGAATTTCCTGTATCTTTAAGGCTGACTAGTATTCCATTGTGTGTGTGTGTGTGTTTGTGTGTGTGCATCATATTTTCTTTACCCATTCATCTGTTGATGGACACCTCAGTTGTTTCCATATCTTGGCTATTGTGGATATGAACATGGGAGTGTAGACATCTCTTCAACATATTGACTTCAATTCCTTTGGATATACGAGGTGGGACCCTCTCCAACAACAGTAATTTATTTATAAAAAATTATGCATTTATTCTTACATGTTTAAACTTCAGTCATCTTTAAAGTACTCTCTGTTTGATGCCATACATCTTTTGAGATGCTTTTTCCACTGCTCAAAACAGTTTTTGAAGTCATCAATTCTGACGTCTTTTCGTAGTTCTGCGATTTTTTGTTTCACCTCTTCCTCATCAGCAAAACAGTTCCCTTTAAGAACTTTTTTTAAATCCAGAAAAACAAAACAAAGTTGGTCAAGGTGAGATTGGATGACTAAGGAGGGTGGGGAGCATGAGGTTCATGCCTTTTTTAATCAAATACTGCTGAACACTCAGTGTGGTGTGGGTACGTGCATTGTCATGGTGGAAGAAGCAGTTTCCTGCTTGCCATAATTCAGGACGTCTCTTCCACAATACAACCTCTCACAACAACACTAGCTAGTACACTTAGGCGAATGTATTCCTGGAACACTCAGTGAAGGAAGCCTGTACTACACTGGGCCTGCCCACCAAAAGATGACACTGTTTTGGGTTTTTTTTTCTGTGGGATCCCCCTTGTATACCCAGAAGTTGGGTTGCTGGATCATAAAATAATCCATTTTTAACTTTTTGAGGAATCGCCATACAGTTTTCCAAAATGTCTGTACTAATTTACATTCCCACCAACAGTGTACAAGTGTGACTTTTCTCCACATCTTTATCACTACCTGTCACCTTTCATCTTTTTGATAACAGGCAATCCAACAGGTGTGAAGTGATATGTCATTGTGGTTTTATTTTATTTACTTATTTATTTTATTTTATTTTTTGAGTTGCAGTCTCACTCTGTCGCCCAGACCGGAGTGCAGTGGCCGCTCCCGGCCACCGCAGCCTCGACCTGCTGGGCTCCGGCTATCCTTCCGCCTCAGCCTTCCGAGTAGCTGGAACTACAGGCGTACGCTACCACGCCCGGCTAATTTTTGATTTATTGTAGAGATGAGGTCTCACCAAGTTGGACAGGCGGGTCTCAAACCCACAGGCTCAGGCAATCCACTCACCTCAGCTTCCCAAGGCGCGGGATTACAGGCTGAGCCACCGAGCCCGGCTGTCATTGTGGGTTTACTTTACATTTTTCTAATGTTGATTATTTGATATTGAGCATTTATTTATGTATCTTTTGTTCATTTGTATGTCTTCTTTTGAGAAATATATATTCAGCTCTTTGGCCATTTTAAAATAGGATTATTTACTTTGTTGTTATTGGGTACTTTGAGTTTCTTGTCTATTTTGGATACTGGCCCCTCATCTGATATATAATTTGCAAATAATTTTTCTTCCAATCTGTGGATTGTCTCTTCACTCTGTTAATTGTTTTCTTTGCTGTACAGAAGATTTTTAGTGTGATCCAATCACACAATTTGTCTATTTTTGCCTTTGTTGCCTGTGCAAGATACTAATTTTAAAAAGCATTTGGAGAACAAGCAAAAGTGTTTGGAAATAGGAGAAATAAAAATGTTAAGGAGATCCCTCAGAATGTGGAGCAAAAACACAAAGAGAAAATAGGAGAAAAGAAATAATAAACTTAGAGGAATACAGAAGAATGTGTAACATCCAAATATGGAAAGTAGAATTAAAGCCAATGGGAAGCAATTTTCTGAACAAATAATTTATGAAAATTTCCCTGAATTTCCCAACTGTACCCAGCACGGTGGAGGCACATTGATTCAATGAGACACATCACTGGGAAATTCCATCATGTTAGGGATAAAAAGAAGACCCTAAATATTTCCAAAGAGAGAAATTAAAATGTGCTTTATACAAAGGATCAAGAATCAGAATGGCAATGAACTTCTTGACAACAATATGACAGAAGATAATAGAGAAATGTTTCTTTGAAGAAAAAATATTTCCAAAGTTAGAATTCTATACCCAATAAAACTATTAATCTAATGTGAGAATATAATAAATATGTTTTCAGGCATTCCAGGATTATAAGGAAGCTTTTGAAGTTGTTTTCATTAAAAAAGGAGTAAATTTCTAAAAAAAAAGGAAGATATGGGGTCCAGGAAGCAGAGACTCCATCACAGAAGCAAGGTGAAGGAAATCTGCACTAATACAAGAGCTGCATCGTAAACTTACAGGGTAGCAATTTAGAAGATTCTGGAAGAGCCTTCTTTAAAAAGATGAAATTATTGTGCTTGAACACATTGAAGGAAGGGCAGAGGTTGGGAATAAATTATTAAAACAAAAAAAATAAGGCAATAGTTAATGTCAGGAAAAGTATAAGTTATTCAGAAATGGAAAAAAATGAACATAGTGCTTATGGGGCAGCTATTCACAGCATTTACTGAATTATAATAATATAAACACAGTTAAAAAGTAAACTGAGGCACGATACAATTTTAAAGAGTTTATTTGAGCAAACAACAATTCACAAATTTGGTAGCTCCAAAACATTAGTAGTTCAGGAGCTCCACCCGTGGAGAGAAAGGGGGAGGCTTTTAGGGGATGGACACAGAAATAAAGCAAAGAAAATATCTGATTGGTCACAGCTATACACTTGCCCTATTTAGTCTATCCCATTGGAAAGTCCCTCGTTTTATAATTAAAAGTTGTTGTCTACTTTTGATTAGTTGAACTTAAGTTCTGTTTTTCTTTAATATAGGCATTTACAAGCAATAGCTCAAGTTAAGTTTCACTTACATTTGCAAATAAAGCAAGCTTCAGGTCTCTTATAAGGACTAATGGAAACGTGTGTGTGTGTGTGTCTGTGTGTGTGTGTGTGTGTGTGTGTGTGTGCACGCGCGTGCACGCGCTTGCATGTGCATATGTTGTGTGAGAGAGTAAAATCCTTTTTTTCTGTAGAGGAAGTCTATAATCAATGCCTAAGACAGGAAAATCAAGAAATAATAATGAAGTCATGTTATAACAGATATGAGGGGGGGATCCAAAAAAACCCTGGAATTGTTTTTTGGAGGGCAGGCCCCTTGTATTACAGGATTTCCTTGCTAGGTAAGTGTTCTAGGAACCCATCAGCATCGGTGTACTAGCTATTGTTGTTGTGAGAGGCTGTGTTTGGCTTCAGTGAATTATTTTTGGAGATCCTTCCAACCCATTTGCCACTTCATGATGGGTGATTTATGAGTGCACCTGCCCATACCGTGTTGAGTGTTCAGCAGTTTTCGATGAAAAATGGCAATAACCCCCTATGCTCTACCCTCCCTATTCACCAGATCTCACCCTGAGCAGTTTATTTTTGTTTCCCTGGGTGAAAAAAATCTTCAAAGAGAAACGTTTTGTCAATGTGGAAAAGATAAAACAAAAAATGGCAGAAGCACTAAAAGGCATCAAAATTAATGAGTTCCAAAAAAGTCTCAGTAGGTATCTTGCATCAAACAGAGAGTACTTTGACAGTGACTGAAATTTAAACATGTAAGAATAAATACACAATTTTTTATAAATAAATTCTGGGGTTTTTGCCTCCCCCCCCTTTGTATATGGATGTAAATATCAAAATAATCCATTAAACTGAAAGTGATTGTCTCAGGATTAGGAAACAGTACGGGGGAGATGGAGAGTCCAGGGACTCCTGTTTACTATTAAGCTTTCAAAACCATCTGACTCTAAACTCTGTGGATTTGTAACTTTGTTGTTGTTTTTTTTTTTGAGTTAGAGTCTCATTCTGTCACCCAGACTGGAGTGCAGTGGCCACTCCAAATTTTAAATAAAAAGAAGAGATAAATGACCAAAAATCACAGAGTAGTAGATCAGAATAGGAATTGATTAAAAGCTGCTGCTAGGGACTCTGCAGGTCACTACTTTACAAAGAGCCAATTCCAAGCTTGGGCCACCCTTAAAGGCTAGAATCTGCCCCATCCCAGACAATTTGCTTCATGAAACTACACATTGCTTCATTACTATATGATAAGTATTCAAATTTGTCCCACGATGCTAGCTTCATGTTACTACTCCCTACTAGAATTTATTCAACAAATCTTTGTGGAGCTCTTGCTTCTTAATGACTTCCTCCAACTTTGTGTCTTTATGTCAGATACTACCTCCTCTTGACACACATGATGCAGATTTCAATACAAATTTACAAGTAGAAAAAGAAGAAATTAACACAATCTCAAATGGGTCTATGTCTCTGGTCCTCATGGAAATTGGCTTGTGAAGTCAAAGGAGTCGGTTTTTCCCTTTGTTCTTATATTGTCCCTTTGTCCTTCTTGCATCTTCCCAAGTTCGAGTCTAGGTCATACCTCATCTCCTGCATGGCATCTTTCTGAACAAGGACAGGCTTCCCAAAGTAAAACTTCCTTATTCTGTCTCACCATCCTCTTGCAAGGCACCAAGAACTCTTCTTGCAAAACGTTGAGTGCCTGCTGCTTAGTGTTGTTTATTTCATAGTTTAAGCTCTACCTGAAGGCAAAGGTCCCAAATGAGAAATCTTCAGCACTCCTTGCATTCAGTATCTAATTCAGTTGGAGCATATAGGTTTGGCTATTTTTTTTTAAGTTGTAGTCTCACACTGTCACCCAGGCTGAAGGGCAGTGGTACACTCACAGCCACCCCAGCGTCCACCCGCTGGGCTCCGGTGATCCTTTTGCCTCAGCCTTCCAAGTAGCTGGAACCACAGGAATGTGCTATCACGCCTGGCTAAGTTTTTAAAAATTATTATTGTAGAGACAAGATCTCTCCAAGTTGCCCGGGCTGGCTTCAAACCCACAGGCTCAGGCAATCCACTCACCTCGGCCTTCCAAAGTGCTAGGATTACAGGCTAAGCCACTGAGCCTGGACAGGTTTGGCTTCTTAAACCATGCAAAACAAGACAAAATCTTGAACATGCCTACACAGATACACTCACAAACACACTCATTTCCACTGACTGATTATTTGATAAGATTGAATTATTTTTTTTCTTCAGGCATAAAAATCATCTTGTTTAAATAGAGTCCTTCTCTCTTAGAGGCATATATGAAATATTTACTTATGAAACTGAATGGTGCTTGGGATTCACTTCAAAATAACACAGTACTTGAAGAGAAGTAGGTAGCAGTCTAAGTGAAACCAGAGGTCCAGAAATGGATGTTTTTTATGCCCCAAGGAAAGGCAAATGGAGATAATTTGTGCGAATTCCTCTACTTTTAATTAGTTTTAAAATGTTATAATAAAATGTTAAATAAATAAATATCATATATCTATCAATTCTGTTATGGAAAAAAAGAGTGCTTGGCATGGGGGGTTTATTATTTTCTAACTCAACCTCTTTCACTTTACGGAGAAGTCCTGGGGAAGTGAAATGGCTTGCCCAAGGTCAGAACATGGCTGGCAGTGACAGCACTGAGCCTAAACCTCTGAGCTATTGTTTTCCAGCTGTAGTGGACCGTGAGCTGTCTGAGGAGAAGAAGATGAAGGGGGAGGGGCGCTGCCTGCTTTATTCTTTCATCTGAGAGTTTTAAGTCTTGTTAAAAATGTAACTGCCCCGTGGAGTCAATACTCTCAGCTGTTATTGTTCAATTATACCTCGGTGAACGAGTGTGACTTTTTTCTGAGAAATAATCCATTAAAAAAAGAAAACTCTAGAGGAGAAAAGGATAGAGGCTGACGGAAAGTGAGAGACTTGAAGGGTAAGAACTCCAATTATCTACTCAAAGTGTCTGAGGCCAGAAAATATGAACAGTGACTCTCTATAGGCGTTGGGATAATAGTTGGGTCTGTTTCGTTTTGGAGACTTTTCCCTATTTTCTAAATTTTTTGCATAGGACACATATTACTTTTATCATCCATTCACTGCTAGTTAACATCTATTTCTAGAATGCCATCAATGAGTCAGACTCCATCTTGGGTACTAGAATATGATTAGTGAATAAGACAAGGCTAGTCCTTCCTTTTGGGCAGCTTGTGATAAAGGTGGTCTTGAGGGATACACCAGGTTTTTCTGGAGACTTCTAAGTCCAGATCAACACACTGGTTCTGGAAAGGGACCACATCCATTTCCATGCTGTGAGGCTGCTTGCAAAGGGGATAAGGGTACTACCCTGGTACTGTACCACCTGGGCTCAAATCCCAACTGCAACATTCCAGCTGAGTAGCCTTAGGCAAACCACTTAGCCTCTCTGAGTTATGATGTCTTCATTCAGAAAATAGGGATGATAATCATAGCATCTAGTGGTCAGGGCAATATTTGGGGCACACTTAACTATAAAATTATATTATTTTTTAACATATTTTTAATTTTAAAATTGTGGGGTACATTTAAGGGTTAGATATACAAATATGCATCGTTCAGGCACCCAACTATAAAATTATTGTTTGTCCAAAATTCAAATTTAACTGGACATCCTATATTAATCTGGTGACTCTATTTCCCCAGAGGCCTCAGCTCTATAAGGACATATAAAGACTCAGGTCAGGAGTGTGTATGCAGTTCAGGGGCCACTGCGCAGGCTGGTCTGCACTGTATTTGCCTGGGTTCTCCTCTGTATCGGGATCATGTCATGTAGTTTCCTCCAGCCCCTGGGCTCCAAGGTGGTGTCGGGGGATTCACTAGCCTGCAGGCTCCAGGCGGGCATGGGCACACCAGCATTCTCACTGGCATGGACTAGTGCTTGGTATAAAACCACCCACAGATGAGTGCTCTAAAGATTAGATAAACACACGATGAATTAATCTCTCTGGACACTTAGAAAAATAAAACCGAAATGAAAAACAAAATCAAACATTTTCTGATGTATGTCTCTTTCTTAGAGGACGTTTATCTAAAATCCTATTTTAGAAACTGTCATGAAAAAGCCCATTTCACCCAGAAATGCTTATAAATGGTTCAATTAGTCAAGAATATTATTATAAGAGGAAACTTGGTGGAGATTTTGCTTTCATCAAACAATACTCCCCACCAGGAAGTTGTTGGATACCGATTCCATGCCCCAAACTCTCAGGAAGAAGGGTCTTGGGGCTTGCAGTCTGGCTTCTGGGTACTGTCTTTCACGGGGCTGAAGACCAAGCCTTGTCTTCATGCCCGAGTTTGCCCAGTTGCGTCTTTCATATCTTGAGATGCAAAGAGAGCCTCTACCATGTTGGAGGGCAACATATTTGTTCCAAGCAGAGTGAGGTCCAGGAATCCCATTAAGCAAGCCCCATTGCGCATTCGACTGCAATTCAGAACGTTTTTGAGACTACAAATGTCTCTCTGGGCCATTATTTTAATCTTTCTATGCCTTTGTGAGGTTGCTATTAATGGTAGAAACTAGATGAAAGATAGTTTGAGCCACTTTGTAAATGTGGTAATAATTTTATTCTGATTAGAATTCTGAAAGTCTGGACAAGGCAAGACCAGAAAGTTTGGTTAGGCAAGGGGCAAATGGTTTGAAACAGTGGCCTTCATAATTTGGTGGCTTTTACATTGCTTAGAGTGTGCAAAATACAGATGTCTGGACCTTGCTTGAGACCTATTGAATAAAAAACAGCAGGATAACTTCCATGGATTTTTGCTGATCTATTCCCTCAGAGAAATCTGGAAAAATTATGGATGTTCATACTTCCAGACAGAATTATGGGACTCTAAGCTTGATTTTCTGAGATTGCACCTCTCTCTCCCTCTCTCTCTCCTGTCTCTCTCTCACACTTTTCAAATGTGAATGTCACTTTTCAGACTCAATCCTTGATTGCTATCAGGGCTGAACAAGAAGGTTCTAGTCTAGTCAAAGTGTGGATGGAATTAAGAAATCATAAAACATTGGAGCTGGAATGACCATGAAAGGCAATTGAGCCAATTAGATGAAGAACCAGAGACCACAGATGGAAAGTTCCTTGCCCATGTCTCTAAATTCCCATCCAGGCTCCTCCCTGTCTACCCCAGTTGTTGGAAGCCAGCTTTTTATTAATGGAGACTCTAAGCCCCTAAGCATGACGCTGGACAAGAGGGTATTGTGCATTCATCCTGACATCTTGAGACCACCCTGGAGTTGGTCAGTGAGGCACATTTTCCTGCTTTGGGGGCTTCCAAAAACCCACTTATTTTCACCTCAACACCCTAATGAGTAACAAGGAAGTATAGGATTGAGTTTCCTTTGCCCACGCCTCTGCAGCGGTATGTTTTGGAGGCACTGGGCTTCCTCATGGTACAGAGAGGAGACATCACTTTGAATGGCTTCTTAGAGCAGACTGCACCTAAGATACAGGAATTTGGCTCCCATGGGGTGCACCCAAAGTCTCCAGGGGTCCACAGTCCCCTGTTCTTTGTCCCATTGGCTGGTCCCATGTGTGGGTTGCCGGCATTGCTTCTGGCAGCTGGCTTTGCTGAGAGCCCAGGCGGAGTGTGAAAATCTACCAGGGCCCTTTGCAAGCCCAAAGTGTGGATTTTGTGGCTGCATTAAAATGCCTTTTGCCTTCTTCTGAAAAAGGATTAGGTGCAAAAAAGTGCTTGAGCCTTCAGCTCCTTTGAAAAGAAGCCCAGTCTTAAGTGTGAAGCTTGGATCCCACACAACCTCTGGCAGAGGTCTCCTCCGGAAACCTGGCTGGTGTCGCCTCAGCTGCTCAGATTCTAGCGCCATCTTTTCATGGTGGGTTGATTCGCACAACTCCGGGGTGTGGGAGCAGACCAGATATTTTAAGGTGATTATTGCCTGAAAGCAAAGTCAGTTTTCCTGCGTGCCACTCGCTTGTTTAATTTTTTTTTTAATCGAGGGTCTCACTCTGTTGCCCAGGTTGGAACACAGTAGCATGATCACAGCTCACTGCAGCCTCGACCTCCTGGGCTTAGACGATCCTCTAACCCTGGCCTCCCAAGTAGCTGAGATTACAAGTTCGAGCCAACATACCCAGCTCATTTTTTTGATTGTTTTTATAGTGACGAGGTCTTACTATGTCACCCAGGCTGGTCTTAAACTTCTGGACTCAAGCAATCCTCCCATCTCCCAAAGTTCTGGGATTACAGGCATGAATTACCACTCCCAGCCCCACCTACTTCTTAAAGGCAATTTTTCTACATAGTACCATGAAAATTGGTAGGCATGGAAATAGGAGTTTACATCTTCTAATAGCATACGACCTCAGCTTCAGGTGTCTTGCCTTATTTAATCCTCATAATGACCATATACCTCTGTTACGGGCTGAATTGTAACACCTCCTCCCCAGCCCCCAGTTCATATGTTGAAGTCCTAACCTCCCTACCTCAGAATTTAACCATATTGGGAGTTAGGGTCTTTCCTAAGGAGGTGATTTAAGTTAAAGTGAAGACTTAGGGGTGGGCCCTAACCCAATATGGCCTATCAGGTATCCTTATAAGATGAGATTAGGATACAGACACACACCAAGAGAGACCATGTGAGAACACAGGCAGAAGGCGGCCATCTACCAGCCAAGGAGAGAGGCCTCAGAAGGAATGAACCCGGGTGATGCCTTGACCTCGGGTTTCTAGCCTCCAGAATTGTGAGAAAATAAAATTCTGTTGTTTAAGCCACCCAGTCTGTGGTTGTTAGACCTGACAAAGTAACTGAACCTCCATTTTACAGATGGGTAAACCAAGGTTTATCTAGGTTAGGTAACTGTCCCAAAGGTATATAATTCTTGGATAGTCCACATTGGGTCCAGATCTGGTTTGTCTGATCCCCAAATCCCTGTGTTTAGCCCTCTCATTAACTGCCACAGGAAGCCAAGGGGACAGAGTTCTAACACTCTCTGGGCAAGAGTTAGCATGCAGGCTTTATGACACTGTTAGTAAGAGACAGGGAATTAGGCCAAGGGCCCTCACCACATGGGTATCATGTGTATGGGGTTCCACAGATAGCACGATGCTTGACTAGGGGCTTGAAATGGATTTGTCAAGTAAATTGACTTATAAGTGGCTTCCAAACCTGTTTGCAAATTAAAATCATGGCAGTAGTTTAGAAAAACAAGTGCCATCCATCTGAGTCTAGCTAAGACTCCTTGGGCTGGGCTCCTGAAGTTTGCACTTCGATAGATTCTTTGGGTGAGTAATGTATGGTCAAGTTTGAGAATCATTTCAGGAAAGCAAGCATTCATAGGGAATAGCTCCCTGATAGAGGATAATTTTTATATACGAAGGGCCTTTATTTTGAAAGACAAATTCCCAGCCAAGCTCCTCCATATTTCTGTCCCCTATGTGACTGGTATGATCTGCAGTATGTAGAAGGATGTCAAGCGCTCAAGGTAATCTCTGCTGGACCTTAACGGAAGCTTCCTGCCAGCTTTGAGTACCCCATTCCATAGATGGATGCATATAGCTCCAGCAACTTGATCCATGCTTCCATCTTCCAGGAAGCAAATATATTTTCCTTAAAGGGTCTTGTGCGGCAGTTTAATGCCATCCTCACTTGAAGAACTTCAGTGAAGATATAGGACACATAACCCTCCCAATATGCCTTCGAATGCATTAGTGTAACTGTTAGGCTGTAGGCCACAGCTCCCTAGGTAGGCCCAGGACCAATTTCTTTAGCCTAGATGTTGTAGTTGGCCAGCTACATACTTAGAATTCAGAAAATTCGTTTCTTGCTTGGGACACTGATAAACTTAACCCTATAGCTTTGTGGTGAAGGGACTCTGCTCTGTTGAAGTCCTTTAGATTGGAAAGGACAATATCAGATTCTCATTATAGCCACAAGGGCTATTTTCTCATTGTGAACTTTGTCCTGCCTTATGAGGTTATAGGGAAGACCTACTGTGTTAGCTGTGTAACAAAACACTCTAAAACTTAGCAGCTTAAAACAACAACAAACTTTCTTTTTAATCCACAGGCTCAAGGATTCAGGAGCAACTTAACTGGGTGATTCTGACTCAAGTTGTCTCATATGGTTGCTGTCAACATATCAAGTGGGGCTGCAATCATCCAAAGGCTCGATTGGGACTGGAGAGTCTGCTTCCAAGGAGGCACACTCACATATCTGACAAGTTGGTGCTGATTATTGGGAGACCTCAGTCCCCCCGTCCCGTAGGCTGTCCACTGCCTACTTGAGTGTCCTCATAACATGATGATTGACTTCCTCCAGAGACAATGACCCAAGAGGGAGCAAGCCAGAAGCCTGAAGAATGTTTATGACCTAGCCTCAGAAGTCACACACCAACACTCCTGAAACATCCTATTGGGTACACAGCTCAGCCCTGCGCACATGGAAGGGGACTACACAGGAAGTGAGAATTACTGGGGGCCATATCTCGGAGGCTGGCTATCCTGCTGAGAAAAGAAGGGTATGAGTGATGGCCATTAGGCAGTGTAGACAATAAAGTGATAGTAGCTTGGGTAGTACCAGGTGACTATCAATGGCTATGCTATGCGGTGGATGGTCCTTGCCTGGCTATCTTTTACTCATCCTTCCTTCATTTTGCATTGCCATTTGTGACTGAGTTCTGCTTCCATCTCTTTGGAATCCAAGAGAACTGCTATCACTTTGGGCCCTTTGGCAGAAGCAACCAAACATTGCAGAGGAGATACAGTGTGTCAATTTTGTGTCCGGTTCCCAGAAAATCACCCATAAACATGTGCCCAGGCCTATTTTCAAGTTGATCTAGGTGCCCGGGTTCACGAAAATGTCTCACTGGACTCTCCTGTTAATTTTCTTGTAACATGGATGCTAGATTTCTTACCAACCAAATCTACCCCCACACCTAGAGAAGCAGGGAGCAATGGGCATTTCTGTTCATTTCTATTTATTTCCTTTTTGAATGTTTATGAGACCAGACCAATGTTTCACAAGTATCACGACTCCCAGAAATTATCCCAAAGCACACCAACGGCATAAGGCTTGACTGTAATCTATTAGACTTACAGCAGAACCTAAACACTTTGCCCCATGGGTTGACTTATGTCCCCCCAAAAGATATGATGAAGTACTAATTCCCAGTACCTCAGAAAAATGTGACTGTATTTAGAAGTGGAGTCACTGCAGATGTAATTAGTTAAGATGAGGTCATACTAGAGTAGGGTAAGCCCCTAATCCAATTGGACTGGTGCCCTTATAAGAAGACAGCCACGTGGAGACACAGGGAGAAGATATGCAAAGAGGGAGGCAGAGACTGGAATGATGCAGCCTCAGGACCAAGAACACCTGAGACCACCAGAAACCAAGAGAGACAAGGGAGGAACCACCCTAACCCTAACCCTAACCCTAACCCTAACCCTAACCCTAATTTCTACTTGTCTCCTTCTTGGATGTTTATGAGACCAGAACAATGTTTCACAAATATCACAACTCCCAAAAATCATCCCAAAGCAACACCAAATAGCATGACCCTACCGACACCTTGACTTCAGATTCCTAACCTCCAGAGCTGTAAGATGATACATTTTTGTGTTTTGGGCTACCCGGTTTGTAGTATCTTATCCAAGGGCTCTGCATCTGTGGATTCAGCCAACCAGAGATCGAACATATTTGAAAAAAAATTAAAAATAATGATACAACAATGAAAAATAATGCGAATAAAAAACAATGCAGTAAAACCACTATTTATTAGTGTTTACATTGCATTAGGTATATTCTAAGCAACCTAGAGATGATTTAATGCTTCAGGGAGGATACGCATAGGTCATATGCAAATATGATGCCATTCAATATAAGGGATTGTGCATTCAAGGATTTTGGCTCCCTCTGGAGATCCTAAGACCAATCCCTCTTGACTATCAAGGGACAATTGTACAGTACTTTGTCATGGCTGCCCTAGAAAACTAATACACTACTGTTATGGTAAAAATTACTTCTCTCCATTCCAAGCACTTTTAATGAAATGAAGTCATCTTTTCTGATTATGAATATCATTTTGTCTGCTATTGTTGCTGCTACCAATCACATTTTACTACCCTCATTACTATGACACAGCAGTTATCAATCAGGGAAGTGAGATTATTTGGACCCCTCCTCCCAAACGATCTCATTAATAATGCAATATAACTACTTGTGAGAAATATTGCAAAGTCTACATAGGTAAAACAATTCTATGATATTTTGAGGAACTAAAGCAAGCATGGAAATGAAAGTTCTCCAAAGGAAACTTGGTTCTCAGCTAGGAAACTGGGGGGTTTCCATCTGCCAATTGGGAGTTGCAGACGCAGAGCGCCAGGCAGAAGAGCTGGCAGGTGGATGCATGGGTGTCTGGGTCAAACAGGAGACCTTGTTTCCAGTCTCACCAACTCATTTGAGACCTGGGCACGTGACTAGACCTTTTGCACCAGCATCACCTGTGAAATGGTGGTAATAATTCCTCCCCTGGGGAGTTATTGCAAAGACTCCATGAGACAGGGCTTAGCACCATGCCTGGCACACAGTTAGCTCGCAGTAATGTTGGTTGCCACCACTCTTTCAATGCCACTGTTATTCACAATTGTAACCTCCAGTGGTCATGGAAGGCAGTTCCAGTAGCACAGAGAAGACAGCGAGGTCACTCATCTATTTGCCAAGCTCAGGGAGGTAGCTGGTGAAGGGTCATGCACACAGCTTCGAATTGTGGAAACGTACTCTGTCACTGACTAGTTCCTCCTCTCATGTGACTCTGATCAAGTCATATGCCCTCTCAAAAAATGAAGTAAGGAGAAAAGAAAAAGTTAAGGATTATAACATCTAACCTATAGGATGATTTTGATAATTTAATAGGAAAATATATGAAAGAATGTTCTGGAACATAGTAAAAGCTCTGCAGAAAACTTTTGAGTAATAATAATAATAATATTGTTCATAATCAAAGAGGTCACATTGGAGTGTGTGTGTGTGTGTGTGTGTGTGTGTGTGTGTGTGTGTGCTTATTGTTGTCTTTTGTTTTGAGTTGAAATTTCATTCTATTGCCCAGGCTGGAGTGCAGTGGCATGCTCATGGCCACTGTAACAACTACCTGTTGGGCTCAGAGGATCCTTCTGCCTCAGTCTTCCAAGTAGCTTGAACTACAGGAAGGCATCCCCATGCCCGGCTCATTTTCTGATTTATTGTAAAGATGAGGTCTCGCCAAGTTGCCCAGGCTGATCTCAAACTCGTGGACACAGGCACTCCCCTCACCTTGGCCTCCCAAAGTGCTGGGATTACAGGCATGAGCAACCATGCCTGATGCCTGGCTGGAATGTGTTTTGTTTTGCTAATTATATCAGTGATGACATAATAAATTAGCATTAGGTTAACTGAAAATATAAAAATAGATTATGTATGACATCCAGAATCAATGAGAACTTTTTGAATGATGACTCTGTTTTCATGGAGTGAAAGACGCTTTTTTTTTTTTTTTGAGTTGGAGTCTCACTCTGTCATCCAGACAGAGTGCAGTGGCCGCTCTCGGTCACCACAGCCTCAACCTGCTGGGCTCCGGCGATCCTACCGCCTCAGCCTTCCAAGTAGCTGGAACTACAGGCGCATGCTACCACGCCCAGCTAATTTTTTATTTATTGTAGAGATGAGGTCTCGCCAAGTTGCCCTGGTGGGTCTCGAACCCGCGGGCTCAGGCAATCCACTCACCTCAGCCTCCCCAAGCAAGGGATTACAGGCTGAGCCACCGAACCCGGCTGCTTTTTTTTTTTTTAATATAAGAAGCATTAGACCAATTAATGGGTGACTTTTACCTCCTAAGGTATACAAGAGTACATTTGACAAATCTGAAAACATCTTTAGTTGTCACAAGGGGAGGGATTTGCTGCTGTCCTTTATGGGGTGAAGACAAGGGATGATGTGATCAGGCCCCAAATGTCAGTGGTGCCAAGGTCGAGAAACTCTGCTTCAGTGACTAGCCCGACTCTTCCAGTGTACCCAGGGAAGTGGGGTCAGATTCCCATTCCTTTTTCTCAGAAGGGGTTAATGTGAGGTCCGGGAAAGGTCAGTGGGGTAGGAAAAATCAGACATGCAGTAGTGAAATGTGAGGTTAAAAAGAGTGCTGGAAACTCAGAATCGCTACCTCTGTTGTCCTTGGAAAGTTGGAAACTACTAAACTCAGCGAATGAGTTACCCAAAAGGATTCCTCCAGCTTTCCAAATTAAGAAACTGCCAACCTGCGGAGGCATCTTTCCAACCTTCCAACGAGCTACTGCTATCCTCGCTTGCGAACACCAGAGGGCGCTCAAGAGAAGAGGAGGCGACTAGTGACCACCGAGGTATTCTTGAATTTATCTTTAGACCATCTGGTCCCAGGGGTTAGGGGAAAGAAGATGGAGATTCAGCCGCTTCCCTTTCATCTCAGCTCCTCATTAACCAACATTGGTTCCTCCCATTCTTCAGCTCAAAATGTCTCAGAAAAATTTCTCAAGACTGGAGCTAAATAAAACTTTACCACCGGGAGATCTGGGGGACGAAAGGACTGAATCTTGGGCACCTTCCAACTCTCAGCTCCTTGGTGCTTGAGAAGAAGTTGATTTGAAAAGAAGCCCTGGTGAGGGATACTATGATCATCTCTCAAGGCTATGATTATTTTCTTTGGTCGCAAGTTTAGGGATAGAGTAATAAAAAGATGCTTAGACTGCAAATCCGTTTCTTAGAAGGGGCTCAGTTTTACTGTAACTACCAAATTTGATGGGCACTCATTTGTAGACTTAGGTAGATTGGATGATGTTTTAATATTGTAGGGCTACTGCAACAAAGCACAACAAACTGGTTGACTTAAACAACAGAAATGTATTTTCTCACCGTTCTGAAGACTGGAAATCCAAGGTCAAGGTCTCGGAAGAGTTAGTCTCATCTGGGGGCTGCAAGGTAGCATGTGTTCCGTTCTTCCCTCCTAACTTCTAGTGATTTGTCAGCAATCTGGCATTTCGTCACTTATAGATGCATCATCCCAATCTCAACCTCTGCTTTTGCAGGATATTGTGTGTGTGTGTGTGTGTGTGTGTGTGTGTGTGTGTGTACTCAAATTTCTCCTTTTTATAAGAACACCAATCATACTGGATTAGTGCTCACCCTAATGATATTACCTTAAGACCCTTTTTCCAAATAAAGTAACATTCGCAGGTACTAGGGCTGAGAATTTTAGCATCTTTTGGGAGGATACAATTCAACCCAGAGCACATAGCTTCTAACATCTCTTCTGGCTTCTTGACATTGCGGCTCTGGAATTCTGAGAATAGGACTCCAGCCAAGCAGCGCTAATGGCGCATCCAACAAACACCTCCCAGGAAGAAGGGGTAGTTGCGTCAGCCAGGGAAAATTGACTCCAGCTCGAAGACTTGAAGGTTAACGTTGACTGGTGACAATTCTTTCCACGAGGCCATTATCACTGCTTACTGCCACCCTCGGTGGTTTAAAACACTTTGGTGCCAGTTGGAATAAATGGAAAACTTGTTTAACTTAAAAGCGAAGCATACAATGCTATCATATTGCACGAGCAAACGTACAGTGGGGCAGAGGGTAACTACTGGTTCAAGATGATTTAAGAATTTGATCAAATGTCTGGCTGCACAACTGCATGAAAGGCACCTCACAGATGGGTTTTATAATTGAGAAATGCATTTGTTCTTTGTTGGTGTATAAAAATAATGTGATTAGAAGTTTAGAGTCAGATGCCTCTCTGGAATAATTTCCTTCCATCTCTCATACGAACAGTAGTGTGTTTTCACAGAAATGGCGTATGCAGGGAAAGGTGGGATCAGGACTGCATTCTTTCAGGAAAAAACAGTGTACTTCCCTGAGAGAAAAAGTCAAAAGGTTTGCAAACAGATACTGAAGAAGAAAAGTGATAACCAAAATCAACATCTGTGAAGCCTTGCTTTGTATTTAGAAACGTAGACACAGAGAATGAAAGGCATGGCACACTCTTGGAGACAAGCTCCTCACAGAACTGGGAACCTAAGTGGCTAATGGGACAAGGTGTGTTTGTGTTCTGAGCAGGACACCGTAAAATAGTTCTCTCCAGTAATTATTCCCTCCTTAGCAGTTCTAAAGTCCGTAGTACCTGAAAAGCTTGATGGAATATTCCAGAATCTCTAACGTCAATGACATGTTAAAAAGGAAGACGTGAGCTTTTCTGAGTATCACATAAGAATGTCCAAGTTCTCCCTAAAAAAGTGGGACATTTCCCAAAGCCGACTTGCTCTGATCCTCTCCTTTTGGATGGTTTTGGACACTGGGACATCATGTGACTTTTCAGTGTTGCCAAGATTCCTGACTTTTGGGGGCAAAAATGAAAGAAATACTGTCTCATATTTTCTTTCTTGACAGACCTAAACACGAGAAGGTGCTGCGGACTATTGTGGAATTTTGTTTCTGGAAACACAGGAATTCTGTTTTTCATATCCTTTTGTGTACTCTAAGCAAGTTCCTCAAATCATGATATGCAAATAAATGTGATCCTAATGGGCTCTGCCCAATCCCTTTCCAGCTCTAAGATATAGGACTTGGTTACCACTGGGTTTGCTGACTCACTGTGGGATACAGAGAAAGTGGAATGGACTCTGCTAACTAATTATCTGCAGTAGAAGTTCTCGAAGTGCCACGAGCCACAGAAGCACGTGAAGAATTTGCTAAAGAACAGACTGCAAGCCAGGCTCGGTGGCTCAGCCTGTAATCCCGCGCCTTTGGGAGGCTGAGGTGAGTGGATTGCCTGAGCCTGCGGGTTCAAGACCCGCCTGGGCAGCGATACCTCATCTCTACAATAAATCAAAAAATCAGCCAGGCATGGTAGCGCATGGTAATTCCGGTTACTTGGAAGGCTGAGGCGGAAGGATCGCCGGAGCCCAGCAGGTCGAGGCTGCGGTGGCCAGGAGCGGCCACTGCACTCCAGTCTGGGCGACAGAGTGAGACTCCAACTCAAAAAATAAAATAAAATAAAATAAAAAATTTTTAAAAAAGAACAGACTGCAGGGCCACACTCCAGAATTCTTAATTCAGTAGTTCTGGTATGGGCCTGAGACTTTGCATTTCTTTCTTCCTTTCTTTCTTTCTTTCTTTCTCTTTTCTTTTCTTTTTTTTTTGAGCTGGAGTCTCACTCTGTCGCCCAGGTTGGAGTGCAGTGGCACACTCAGGGCCACTGCAGCCTTGACCTTCTGGGCTCAGGCGATCCAGAAGGATCAGCCTTCCAAGTAGCTGGAACTACAGGCGCGTGCTACCATGCCCAGTTTATGAGACTCTGCATTTCTTTTTATTCATTCATTTATTATTTTTTCTCTATTAATTTTTATTTTTAAATTGTGGGGTTTAGAACATACAGGAGACACTCTTATGAAAGTTGGAACTGGCAACCAATTCCTGATCAAAACCTGAACTGCCCAGGCCATGAGAGATGAGATAGACAAGTGGGACCTCATTAATCTGACAAACTTCTGCAAAGTCAAATAAACCATCAAGAGAGCAGGGAGACAGCCCACAGACTGGGAAAAAATATTTGCCAACTCCATGTCTGACAAAGACCTAACATCAAGTATCTAAAAGGAACTCAAATGTGCTGAAAAGAAAAAAACAAACAGCCCCATTACAAAGTGGGCAAAAGATATGAACAGACACTTTTCAAAAGAAGACATATGAGCAGCCAACAGATGTATGAAAAAATGTTCAGCCTCACTAGTCATCGAGGAGATGCAAATTAAAACTATACTGAGAGTCTGCATTTCTAACAAGCATCAATATCAGGTGATACTGATGCTGCTGGTCAGGGAACTACATCTGGAGACCGGCTGGGCTCCAGTAATAAGATACATCAGGAAGATAGTAGATGGTGCTTCCTGAGCCTCTCCCACTGAAAATCTCACCAGAGTCACTAAGACAGAGGAAGACTGATTAGCCCCAGTTTATCTACCCCTAGGAGCAAGGCTAGTGTGTAGAAACACAGAGGCCTTTGCCCCTGGTGAATTGAGAGCTGGTTCAGGGGAATTTAGCAGAGACAGACCCTCCCGCAGGGGCTGTGACCCATGCGTCAAACATCACCAGGGAGTGGGACAAGAGTCGGGTGGTGGAAGGTTGGCATGTCACCAGCTGGATCTGCACACCCATTGCAGGTTGAGCAGTGGGAATGTGGAGAGTGTCATCCTCTATCCTCTCCTCCAAAAAGGGTTTCCAAATATCATTTGGGCAGCAGACTCACGTAAAGATGAAAAACAGAGGCAGACCTTCTCTGATTGAAGTGGGAAGAGAATGTGCAAGGCGCCTGGAGGCAGGAGAGGATAGGAAGAAGAGTCCCCTTGGCATCTCCCTCGCATGGGCTTTCTCTTGATCACCCGGTGCACCTGCAGTATCTCCATGAAACCGCAGTGTTCCTCGGAACACAGTTTGAAAACCACCTACCAGGGCAACCCCTTCGGGTCCCCTCCCACTGTGGGAGCTTTTCTGTGCTCTCAATAAATCTTGCTTACCCTCCTCCCCCCACACACACAGAAAAAAGAAAGAGCCAGGCTCGGTGGCTCAGTCTGTAATCCCGTGCCTTGGGAGGCTGAGGGGAGTGGATTTCCTGAGCCCACAGGTTCGAGACCCGCCTGGGCAACTTGGCAAGACCTCATCTCTACAATAAATCAAAAATTAGCCAGGCATGGTAGCGCACGCCTATAGTTCCAGCTACTTGGAAGGTTGAGGTGGAAGGGTCGCCGGAGCCCAGCAGGTCGAGGCTGCGGTGGCTGGGAGCAGCCACTGCACTCCAGTCTGGGCAACAGAGTGAGAATCCAATGCAAAAGAGAGAGAGAGAGAGAGAGAGAGAGAGAGAGAGAGAGAGAGAAAGAAAACCACCTACTGGACCTCTCCCTTCTACTTCATTCATGCATCTTCCAAGGGTTTTCTTTGCTCCTGTTAAGGAAACCTCTCAGGTGCCACGAAACACACAGATACCGCTTACTTTCTGCATTCAACAAAGTAGAAACTGCTGGAAAAGCTTGAATCATAGTTTTATTGGAAAATTGCTGGGCAGTGCCATAAAAGGAGCATGTCTGGGTCGCCAACATGTATCCATTGTGATGGGTGGGTTTGCCTAGTAATGACAGCCTTATCTGAGACCTGGAGGCTTAACCAGCGGTGGTTTTGGGCTGTGGTAGAAGGTTAGTATGAGTGTGTGTGTGTGTGTGTGTGTGTGTGTGTGTGTGTGTGTGTGTGTGGTGTGTGTATACGCGTGTGCGCTAGTGGTAGTTCTTTTGGGCAACCAGATCTCTGCACATAGCAGGCACTCAAGGAACAGGAGCCGTGGCTGCCTCCTTTGTCTATTCATAAGACGAGGAAGACGGAATAGCCTCATGGTTTAGAATGCGGACTCCAGAGCTGCACTGCTCAAGTTCATACCCGGCCTCACCACATACTCCCTGGGTGAACTTGGACACGTTACTCAGCCTCTCTGTGCTTATTTCCTGACCTGTAAACATGGGACTGATGATAACACTCACTTCACAGAGTTGTTGAGATGGTTAAATTAATCAATATATTTAAAACACTTAAAAAAGGGCTTCTTGTATGACAAGAACTATAAAAATGCTTGATATGTGATTATAAGAGTTTTTTTACATTTGCACATTAAACGCTCAATAAGTATTTGATTTTTTTTTTTTTTTAGGAGGCAGGACTGGAAGAGCATTAGGAGATAGCTGCTTAAAAGCCTAAATCCTCTAACTTCTCTTTTCAAACCTAAAAAAAAAAAAAGCTTAAAAATATTAGGTGGTACCTTCAGGCCAGATGTGGAAATTATTGAATAATGGGAACATGAGCTATTTGGTGTAAGAGCTGAACAGTTTTTAAGTGAGGCAAATGAGAATGGGATCCAAGACTCACCCCTGATTTCTAGTTTTTGCCTCCCTCCCCTCTAATCTCATAATTCAAGAATCAGAGCTACCCTTGAGGAGCAATTAGGAAAAAAGCATCCTTCATAAGCTGCGATTATTAGAATGGCAAAGTCAATAATAGTGCAATTTAATGAGCACATACTATGTGCTCTGGCCTATGCTCAGTACTTTATGTGAGTTCTATCCTACGTTGGGTTTGTCAAGAGATCCGGAGACAAATGTTCATGTGCAAGTAACTTATGAAAGATAAGCTCCCAGCTGGGCTCGGTGGCTCAGCCTGTAATCTTTGGGAGACTGAGGTGAGTGGATTGCCTGAGCCCGTAGGTTCGAGACCCACATGGGCAACTTGGTGAGACCTCATCTCTACAATAAATCAAAAAAATAAGCCAGGCGTGGTGGCACATGCCTGTAGTTCCGGTTACTTGGAAGGCTTGAGGCGGAAGGATGGCCGGAGCCCAGCAGGTCGAGGCTGCGGTGGCCGGGAGCGGCCACTGCACTCCAGTCTGGGCAACAGTGTGAGACTCCAATTCAAAAAAAAAAAAAAGAAAGAAAGATAAGCTCCCAGGGAAAATGGGTAAGGGAGTGCAGAGGCAGAGAAAGAAAAAAAAACAGAAGAAAAGCAAGCAAGGCAAGATCTCCCAGAGTCAGCTTACCCCCAACCCTGCAGGGGACTGTGGAGTGTACCTTACGCCCCAGAGTCATGCCCAGTAGAAGCAAGGAAGCTTCTTACTAAGGGCCACCTGGGAGGGATTATACATTTCCAGGCTCTTCCAACCCTACGTGTTTTAACAAAGTGAGTCTCCAGTAGCTCAAAGGAGGCCACAGGTATTGAAAGCGAAACAAAATTCAGGGGAAATGTGCCAAAAAAGAAAGAATGGGAAAAGGAGTCCAAGGAGATCCCAAAGGAGAAAGGGTTCAGAAGTCCAGGCCTTCTACAAGTTCAGTCCTGGCTTCCAAAGACAAGAAGGCCTAGCGATCACGGTCTCGGTCTCTACCAACCTACCTACAGGGCAGGGGAGGCATCGTGGGTCGTGGTTCAGGGTCATCTCTTTGAACTCATTTTCTGTATCTATAAAATTGAGGCGATGAGAGAACATGTTTCAAAGACAGTTGTTCTGAAAATTAAATGCATCACCTGGCACATAGTAGGTGCTTGATAAAGGGCAACTGTCACTGCAGCTAGTTCCAGCTGAAATATGCACAGTGAGGCAGGGATTGGCCAGGAAACCACAGAAGTGGGAGCTGGCTAAGCAGAAAAGGTGCTGATAGAGTGTGTGGGTCTGGGCAGGAAATGGATTAGGGTTAAGGGAAGCCCAGTCAAGGCAGCAAGTCTCAGGCGTCAACACTAGACTGAGGCAGGCAGTCTGGGAGAAGACCCTGGAGACGAGGTAGTTAACTACAAGACCCTCGAAAGCAATGCTGAAAACCCAGATCGTGAATAGGGGTTCTTTGTCTGTGGGCCCATTTCATTTCAGCTGTGGGATCAACCCCATTCTCCTACCCCTTATTTATTTTATTTTCATTATTTTTTTGAGTTGGAGTCTCCGTCACCCAGGCTGGAGTGCAGTGGCATGCTCACAGCCAACCCAGCATTGACCTGATGAACTCTGGCAATCCTTCCACCACAGCCCTCCAAGAAACACTACCACCCCCATCTCATTTTTTGATTTATTGTAGAGACAAGGTCTCACCAAGTTGCCCAGGCTGGTCTCAAACCCCTGAGCTCAGGCAGTCCTCTTGCCTCGGCCTCCCAAAGTGCTGGGATTATAGGCTTGAGCCACCGCGCCCAGCCTTATCCCTAATTGTAGTTACAAACAAAAAAAAAATCAGCCGGGCTCGGTGGCTCAGCCTGTAATCCCGCACCTTTGGGAGGCTGAGGTGAGTGGATTGCCTGAGTCCATGGGTTCGAGACCCACCTGGGCAACTTGGTGAGACCTCATCTCTACAATAAATCAAAATTAGCCGGACATGGTAGCGCACGCCTGTAGTTCCAGCTGCTTGGAAGGCTGAGGCGGAAGGATCGCCGGAGCCCAGCAGGTCGAGGCTGCAGTGGCCGGGAGCGGCCATTGCACTCCAGTCTGGGTGACAGAGTGAGACTCCAACTCAAAAATAAAATAAAAAAATTAATAAATAAATCAAATCACCATCTTTATTGAGACAATTTTCATATCTTAAAATTCCACTCATTTCAAGTGTGCAATTCAGTAGGCTTACTATAGTCACACAATTGTACAGCTATCACCACAATTTAAACATAGAATATTCTCATCACCCTCTCAAAAAACTTCTGACACGTTAACAGTCACTCCTCATTCCCTGCCAGCACCTGGCAACCACTAACCTATCTTCTGTTTCTATAGGTTTGTCCATTATAGACATTTTATATAAATAGAATCATATAACTTGTAGTCTTTTGTGACTGGCTTCTTACATTTAGGCTAATGTTTTCAAGGTTTATCCACACATCAGTTCTGCATTCCTTTTAAACAATTTTTATTTTATTTTTCTTTCTTTTTTTTTTTTTTTTTGAGTTGGAGTCTCACTCTGTCGCCCAGACTGGAGTGCAGTGGCCGTTCCCGGCCACCGCAGCCTCGACCTGCTGGGCTCGGCAATCCTTCCGCCTCAGCCTTCGGAGTAGCCGGAATTACAGGCATGCGCTACCACGTCCGGCTGATTTTTGATTTATTGTAGAGATGAGGTCTTGCCAAGTTGCCCAGGCAGGTCTCGAACCCGCGGGCTCAGGCAATCCACTCACCTCAGCCTCCCAAAGGTGCAGGATTACAGGCTGAGCCACCGAGCCTGGCTATTTTTTAATATATAGAGATGAGGTATCACTATGTTGCCTAGACTGGTCTCAAACTCCCGGGCTCAAGCAATCCTCCCACCTTGGCCTCTCAAAGTGCTAGGATTACAGGTGTGAGCCACCACACCCGGCCTATATTCCTTTTTTATGGGTAAATAATATTCCATGTATGGATATGTCACTTTTGTTTATCTGTTTATTGGTTGGTAGATATTTGGTTGCTTCTGCTTTTTAGTCATTATGAATAATGCTGCTATGAACATTCTTGTACTAGTTTTTGTTTGGACGTATGTTTTCATTTCTCTTGGGTACATGCCAAGGAATGGAATTACTTGAGACATATGGACTGTCTATTTTTAGACTTTTTTTTTTTTTTTGAGTTGGAGTCTCACTCTGTCGCCCAGACTGGAGTGCAGTGGCCGCTCCCCACCACCGCAACCTCGACCTGCTGGGCTCCGGCGATCCTTCCGCCTCAGCCTTCCAAGTGGCTGGAACTACAGGCACGCGCTACCACACCCAGCTAATTTTTTATTTATTGTAGAGATGAGGGCTTGCCAAGTTGCCCAGGCGGGTCTCGAATCCATGGGCTCCGGCAATTCACTCACCTCAGCCTCCCAAAGCGTGGGATTACAGGCTGAGCCACCGAGCCCATCTTATTTTTAGACTTTTGAGGAACTGCCAAACTGTTTTCCAAAGCAATGACACCATTTTACATTCCCACTTGCAGCGTGTGAGGATTCCAATTTCTTTAAATCTTCATCAACACTTGTAATTGTCTTTTTGATTTTAGCAGATCCTAGTGAGAGTGAGGGGGTATCTCACTGTGGTTTTGATTTGCATTTCCTTAATGGCTAATAATGTTGAGTATCTTTTCATGTGCCCATTTGACCAATTGCATATCTTGTTTGAAGAAATGTCTATTCAAACCCTTTGTCCATTTTAAACGGAATTATTTGTCTCATTATTGAGCTTTTAGAGTTCATATTTTCAGTTCTTTTTCAGTTACATGACTTGCAAATATTTTCTCCTCTTCTCTGGATTATTTTTTGCACTTTCTTGACAGCATCGTTTATAGCACAAAAATGTTGGATTTTTATGCAGTCCAATATATTTAATTTTTCCTTTGACTGTTTATGCTTTTGGTGTCATTGCCTAATCCAAGGTCACAGAGAATGACTCCTATGTTTTCCTCTAAGAGTTTTAATAGTTTTAGCTCTTTAATACATTTTGAATTAAATTTTATGTATGGTGTGACATAGGGGTCCAATCTCACTCTTTTGCATGTGGACACCCATTGTCCCAACAACATTTGTTGATGTCTGAATGGCCTCACGAGGGGTGGCATCAGTGTTCTGCCTGCTACCTCTGCTGGATTAACAACTAGGCACTTGGGGAGACTCACGCTCTCCTTTAGTCAGTGATTTAACACATATTCTTCACACCAATTCAGGCTTTGCTTCAGCTGTATTACAAAACATAAAATTGAAAGCAAAACTCTTAAATGGATACCATTTTCATTTCACAAAAGAAAATTAGTTAAGCTCAAATAATTCAACATTCAGCATTTAGTTTTGAAAACTTCTAGCATTTATTATTATTATTTATTTGTTTGTTTGTCCATTTGTTTGTTTTAGAGACAGAGTCTCACTGTTTTGCCCAGGCTGGTCTTGAATTCTGGACCTCAATCTCCCACCTCAGTCTCATAAGTAACTGGGATCACAAACATGAGCCACCACATCCAGCTTTATTTATTTTTGGTCAAATGCATTTGAAATATCTCTATTTCCATATCTCTGGGGCCTGTTTAACCAGATGAAGAATCCATACAAAACTACAAAAATTCATTGAAAATGAAAAACATTAGCTGAGAAGTAGTTTTCCTTGTCTCAACAATAAAGGTCTTTAGGCTTGTTCAAATGGTTTTGCAACAATTAGCCTGAAGTGACAGCATTGTTGGGGGGTTTGGCTCCCCTGTGGAGGCAGCATTTGCTCACAGGAGCTTTCTGATCTGTGTCACCCCCTCCTCTGGGCAGGGCCAGGCCAGCTTGTCACCTGGGACTGGATTCCCCAGGCTTTACCTTCTCACTTGGCTTTTCCAGAGACTCAAATGGAAATAAACAGTTTAGAGCTTTCATCTGGACTAGGCAGGACTAAGTGAGAATCCCCTGAGCACCTGCTTTTGCTAGAATTATGATCATCTGTCTGAAACTTGGCCCCAAATAAAAGTGGCTTGAGGCCGGGCTCAGTGGCTCAGCCTGTAATCCCGCACTTTGGGAGGCCGAGGTGAGTGGATTGCCGGAGCCCACGGATTCGAGACCCACCTGGGCAACTTGGCGAGATCTCATCTCTACAGTAAGTCAAAAAATTAGCCCGGCGTAGTGACGCGCGCCTGTAGTTCCAGCTACTTGGAAGGCTGAGTGGAAGGATCGCTGGAGCCCAGCAGGTCAAGGCTGTGTTGGCTGGGAGCATGCCACTGCACTCCAATCTGGGCGACAGAGTGAGATCCCAACTCAAAAAAAAAAAAAAAAAAGTGACTTGAAAGTGACCCAGGTAGTTTTTGTCTCTCATGCTCAGGGCTAGTGGGAGGGCTCTGCTCCACTGGGTAATGAAAAGCTGCTTTCACTTTATAACACCAGGTGTCTAGCCATCACATCTGCATTCTAGTTAGCAAGAAGAAAGGAGAACAAAAAGGGAATGTCTCTTCCCTTTAAAGACATTTTCTGGCCAGGAGTGGAGGCTCACACCTGTAATCCCAGTGCTTTGGCAGGGGCAGGAGGATCGCCAAGAGTTCAAGACCAGTCTGGGCAACATAGTGAGATCTATCTCTACAAAAAAAAAAAAAAACTAGGTTGGCATGGTAGTGCACACCTGTAGTTCCAGCTACTTGGGAGGTTGAGGCATGAGGATCATTTGAACCCAGGAGTCCCAAGCTGCAGTCAGCTATGATGGCACCACTGCACTCCAGCCTGGGTAGCAGAGCAAGACCCGATTTCCAAAAAAAATGGGGACACTTTCTGGAAGTTGTATACCACTGAGCTTTGGGTTAGAACTTAGTCTCAGGGTCACACTTTGCTGTGAGCAATTCTGCAGAGTGTCATATAAGTATAGGTGGATATGAGCCAGGCTCTAAATTAGGGTCTCTATTTTGAAGGAAGCAGAACAGAATTCCTATTGGGAGGTGTCTAGAATTCTCTGTCAGGGTCCGAGGGCTCTCTGCTCCAACAGTCAAGGGACCTGCTTCCAATTTCAGTTTAGCAGATGATTTGCCAGCCCAGAAATGGAAAGGGGGAGGGAGGCTAGGACAGTGTGTGCAGATGCTGTCTTGCTCAATTTAACCCTTCCTTATTTCTGCATTTTCATTTAACATACTTGGATTTAGTACAAAGAGGGAGAAGAGAGTTCTAGACACTGAAGGAAATGAAACCCCCACATGGCTCAGAGTGGGGGGATTTTGCTACTTGAAATACGATTGTACTCTACTTTCAAACGAAGATACTAACATTGTTTTCCAGAACAATTGCACTGTCCAGACCATGGGATCCACAAAAGTGTCAATTCACCGCATGTTGGCTTTTTTTTTTTTTTAAACTAATTGTAACAAGTGGTTGCTGTGAAAACGCAGGCTTCCGAAGGCTGCCCTTCCAGTGACCCATACCCTGACCTGGACAGACCACCTTCTGTCCAAGAGAGGAAAAGTTTTGTTCTTAGATCAGATGAAACCCTGGCTTACCCCTGGTGACCAGCAGGATTAATCAGACACCAGTGAAACAGCTGACAGAAACACTGAACCGACTTACAATAATCAGCACACACATCAGGCAACATTCCTCTAAGGGGTCCTACTTTGTCCCTTTCTTTTTGCCCTAAGATGCAATCCCTGCTTCCTGAGGCCTGGTTCTCTGTGATTCTGAAAGGGAACCATTGCAAGCTAAGAAGCTTGCCCGTTTTTAGGATCAATATGGTATTCGCCTGAGTTGGTTAGAAAACACAATGCCAGGGACTGAATTTGCAGCAGGGGCTTGTAGGGGATTAAGCCGCTTCCCCAGGATTTATCATCCAATCACAACTTAGACTGAAACCCTTATCGAGTCCGAGTGGTTCAAAATGAGACAACAGGCGTTGTTGTCTTCAGTTTGGGGCCTTTGAAAAGCAAAATCTCCCCAATGTGCAAAAAGTAGTTACTAAAAATGTACCATATTCCCACCCAGGAAAAGAATGAAGGACAGCAAAAGAAAAATACATTTCTGAAATTTTACTTGGGGGGTTCCCAAGTCAACCTCCCAAGTCTTCATGCCCCTACAGTGGTGTCAGTTTCAGAATTTAACTTTACCAATGCAAGTTTCTTTTTCAATTTACTACCTGCAGTGAGCCACTTTCTTTGCTCAATCATTTCTTGGGTTCTATTTCATGTATTTATTTTCTATTCAGTTTTCCAGGGGAAAAAGCAGATAAAACCACATTTTTGCTAATAACTTAATATGAAATCTATTTTAATTCAAAGTGATTTCCCTCCTATTTTATTTTAAAACATGTTTGAGAAGAAAAGCAAACCTAGATCATCTACAGACCCAAACACAGCTATTTCAAGTATTGTTATCAAAACTCTGATGTGGGGGGGGTGCAGCATAAAAGGATAAGAATTACCCTTAAGTATAGCATGGCTTAAAAACGAGGCCAAAGTATCACCATCAGTGCCTGCGGAGAAAAGAAACAGCAAGATCCAGCAATATTTAAGACAGAAAGGGAGGACATGGGAAATGTGTCTATATTCAGGAAAAGATTTCATGAATTTAAATCAGAAGCCAAAGGAATCAATCCCTATTGGGGGAAAAAATTAATAAAATCCACTTTTCCAATGTGTGCTGAGAAGGAAGAGTTTCAAAGCATGAAAACCTTTATTTCCAGATGCCTTCTGGAAGCTCTCCCCGAGGACACAACACCAATGCTATTAATCTTGACTTAGTGAATGAACATATTATACGGATTTCAATCCAGACCTTCAAGGCTTAAAGAGTTCCGAAGAGCCCAGATAAAGCGACCCGTTTTTACTTTGGCGATTCCACGGGGGTAACTCACTTTAATTCCCCTTTCATCTCCATGGGAGGACTCGGAACTTTAAAAGCAAACAGGTTTCCTTTCCTAATTCCTGGAGAGAAGGCTTCTGTTGCTTTCTTTCCGCTGCAAGACTGAAGGTGGGTGACCGTCTTCATTTGTTACCTTGGAAGGTGTGGGGAACCAGAAGTAAGTCTGAGATAATAGGCCAACGGTAGATGCCTCCTGTCTCGGAGAAAAGTTATTGCCTTTGCACATGCCAGTTTGTTTTTTGATTTTCCACGGTCCAGCCCTGTATTTAGCACAGAAAGACGCTGTCGAAGCCAGGACACTGATAATAACCCCAAATATACACAAGGACAAAGCAGAGGGCATGGCTGTTTTGTTCTGTCAGGCAAATTATGATCTAAGTTTTCTGCCAACACCATTTCCTCCCCCTCTCTCCGCACCCGGATTGTTTACTGCAACACCAACATGTTTGTTGAGATTCTAAAATACAATTAAATATTCTAGGATAAAAAGGAGAGAGTAAGAGGAGAGAGCTTATTATGTAAACTCTTTTTTCACAATGGAAACATGACTCCCATTGTGAAAAAAGGGAAAGCGTTGAGGAAAATTATACCAGATTATCTAAACTCAAGGGAAGATTTTATGCCTGGCTGTACCACTTGCTAAAAATGCGAGGAAAGGGAACGTGGCCAGACTAAGCCAGGATGCAGGGACAGCACCCCCCACCCCCACCCTCAGGTTGAGCCCAACTTGTGCTGGAATTGTAACACCCCGAGGCAGCAACTTACCAGCAATGATCTGTTACCCAGGGATGATAAGACAGCCAAGGAGGGAAATGGCTCTGGTTCATGGTATTTTTACATAAAGTCAGAAGACAGGACACAGGTCAGCACTTTTTTCCTAGGGAGCTATCAAAAGATATAGACTTGTTAAAAACGGGTATAAAAATTCAGCAATGTTTTATTGGATGCCGTATATTTTGTTCTTTCGCAAATTGTTCCAAATCCTGCAATAGGCTAAGTAAAATAGAACTAAAAAGAAAAAAATAGGGCCTTAGTGAATATAATTACATTTCGCAGCTCTCAATCTGATCTGACATTTGTCACGTGGTATAAGATTTTGAGTTATGGAAAAAAAACTTTTAAGCTGTTAATACTTCTACAAAAATAATGCAAACCTGACTGCTAACTCTCTAAAATATTATCACATTAAGGATAAAAATGAAAACGAATTCATTTTAATTGACAGAGGAAAAAATTTATACTACCGCTCATTGGTAAGGCATGGCTTCACAATATGCATATTTTTACTCAAATAAAGGAATTTGCCAACTTTTGGACTGCAATTATGCAAGGAAATACCAAAATATATAGAATATGCAGCAACACAAAGATTTAGCTTTTGTCTGATTTTGTTAATCTCTGGAAGGCTCATTTTTTGATGTTCATTAATTGGATAGTCTAATACACTCCCTTTCTGCCCACCAGAAATATCTGTGAATTAAATTATGTAAACAGTTTCCTCAAAAACAGAAGTATCCTACGCTCCCTTCCCCCACATTAAATAGTCACTTACGGGTTGACAGAAGGAGGCAGCCGTGTGAATTTTTGCAATGAGTTGGGTGGGGGTGGGGGGAAGGACTCAGCCTCCTCAGGCCTGAATCTGAGAGCAGCTCCCTCCCAAAGCTCTTATGAGATGATGTACCAGAAAGCAAAAATCTGACCAAGAGGTCTCTGAAGTTGCAGGCTTTTGTATTTACACTTTTGAAATATCTCTTTTGTGATGCAAATCTTGATTTTCAATAAAAATTGGCTGGAAAAAAAAGTCTTCCTCTGCAAACTGTTATAGGAAGTAAGCCTAAATCTAAATTTTTTCTGTTCTGATTTTCCTATTAAGTCATAAAACAAATATTATTAAACACATACTACCTTTCATGAATGCTGACCGAAAACTCAACTGTCAACTAGCACTTATAATTAACTACATTTTTGGTCTCAGAGGGTACTGAGTTTATGCATTATAAATGACCACAGTTTTGTTTTATTTTTTTGGTTTCTAATTTGAGTACCCACATGAAAAGCATCCAAAAACATTTTAGTTTCTGTCAACTGTCCAAAATTAAGTTTATTTTAGAGAATTCTCCCTTCTTAGCCTGGATCCTTTATGTAAGTCCAGACGAATAAAATAAAATGAAACACAAAAGAAAGGCATCATCAATGGCTTGGAGCCTTCCCACTTTTATTTACTTTTATTTTAAAAGCTGAACTTTGAAATATGGAATCCTTTCAAGTCCACCAGAAAGTCTGAAGACACTAAGGCCAGGGAGCCAACCCCGTGGATGCCTTCGGTCCACTTCAGGTGGAAGGCGGTCTGTGTGTGTGCCTGTGTGCACGTGAGCCTGTGTCTTGTACTGTACCCTTCGTGATGCAGTTCTGAAGGAGCATTTCTCCCTGCCAAAATACACACACAGCCCGGGATTAAAAGGGCTGAAACCTACCAGCAAGTTCTTAACGCCCTCCCACAATCATTAGACCAAATCCACCATCATTCTAGATTCATTTTTCCCTTATTCATCTGCCCAACTAATTCCTGCCGCATTCACCAGGCTTATATCTTAATCTTTTCTGTTACATAGAGAATACATCATGAAAAGCTGCATTTTCTGGGTACATGCACACATTTGGAGCGGATGAACCATATGTGAAGTGACATACAATGCTGAATGCCGGCTGAATGGTGTCCAGCGCTAAAAACACTGCGAGCGCAGGAACAAAAAGCCGGCGAACAAGAGCCAGTGCCAGGCCTGCCTCTGCTGGATCACCAGGGGATTCGCCGCAAAAACATGGGTATAATTTCACTGTTTTCACTCACACAAGCTGTGGGAAAGGAGTCACCATCTGATGTTTGATTGTGTGGGATATGTTTTTGGCAGTGGGCTTGTATTCTGCATTGACAAAAAAAAAAAAAGAAAGAAAGAAAGAAAGAAGAAAAAAGGGGGGAAGAGAAGGAGGGGGTGGAAAATAAAAAAGAATAGAGCTACATTTGCTGTTTTCAATTTGCGGTCTGGGGAACAGGCACAGCTGACAGCTCTGACCAGTAGCCACCTGAAAATTAGGGCCGGGGCCTGGCTGTTGTACCCTCTGCCTCCATCCTGGGGGGGCCCCCTTTTATGCCGATCTACCATTAGGGAACTTTTATCCGTCCTCCCCTGTCGGCTGGTTAACTTACGACTGAGCGGTGGGGCTGACATTTGCCTGATTTAATAAAGCCTTTTATCCAAGTAGTGGCTGGGGAAGACAGGGTCCTGACAGCCCAGAGGGGGAAAGGGCCCAGGTCTCACAAGGAGGCATTTCCTGGAGCCGGTGAGGGAAAGAAGAAAGTCTTAAAAGGCTCCCAGCAATGCATAGGGATTGAAGTCCAGCTGCCAAGTGGCTGCAGGGGTCTTCCAGGAGGAGAACCCCTTGGCTGGAAAGTTTCTCCTGTGGTTTGTGGCTGCCGTCTGGCAGGGGTGTTAGATTTACACCACGGGTCTTCACCCTAAATGAAGGTTCTGGAAAGAGATGTGTTGTTCTTTGTCCCTTTCACAATCTATTCCTTACCTAGGAATGCCAGATTTCACAAATTGACATATAATTTGCCCAGTTAAATTTGGATTTCAGGGAAAAAAATGCTTAAAAAAAAAGATGTACCGAAATTTTAATTTAACTGAGTGTTCTGTATTTTCTCTGGCAACATTACTCCCATCCCATCAGTCCTCCTGGGCCAACCACCCCTCCCTTCATCTATGGGGGAGATCAACAGCCTCTCCTGCCTGCATTTCAGGGTGTTAAGAGGATAATGAGAAAATAGATGGGTAGCACTTTCCAGAAAGGTCATTAATTAACCTTGTTAGTTAACACGGGGTTCTCATGCCCTCTTCCTAACTTCTGGTTCAAACTAGGAGACATCGCTGGTGATAGCAGACAGAGACAGTCTGATGTGGCTCCTTCCTCTTCCCCAGAGCCCTTTGTCTGATGGCTTTTGCATAATCTTGCATGGACCATGTTTTATTTGGTTTTTGTTTGTTTGTTTGTTTTTGAGTTGGAGTCTCACTCTGTCACCCAGACTGGAGTACAGTGGCCGCTCCCGGCCACCGCAGCCTCGACCTGCTGGGCTCTGGCGATCCTTCTGCCTCAGCCTTCCGAGTAGCCGGAATTACAGGCGTGCACTACCACACCCAGCTGATTTTTTGATTTATTGTAGAGATGAGGTCTCGCTGCCCAGGCGGGTCTCGAACCCGCGGGCTCAGGCAGCCCGCTCACCTCAGCCTCCCAAAGGCGCAGGATTACAGGCTGAGCCACCAAGCCCAGCATGGACCATGTTTTAAAATCAAACCAAACTCCCTAGTCCAGCACCCATTGCTTTTACTGGAGGCAAATACAATGTTTAATGGAAGATTTGGGAGAAGGCCACCTCCTCTCCAATCGAGTGTGTGCCTAACCTACACCTACCTGGAAGCCCACCACATGCCCCGCCCCCAGCCCTCTCCAATTCTACTCCAGGACCAGGACCAGATATGGCAACTGTGGCCAAAACTCCTGTTCACAGGGATATTGGATTGCTACTTTTGATCATTGGTGTCTGTTAAGAAGTTACTAGCCGGGCTCGGTGGCTTAGCCTGTAATCCCACGCCTTTGGGAGGCTGAGGTGAGTGGATTGCCTGAGCCCGCGGGTTCAAAACCCGCCTGGGCAGCGAGACCTCATCTCTACAATAATAATAATAAAAAAATAGCCGGACGTGGTAGTGCACACCTGTAGTTCCAGCTACTTGGAAGGCTGAGGCAGAAGGATCGCCGGAGCCCAGCAGGTCGAGACTGCGGTGGCAGGGAGCGGCCACTGCACTCCAGTCTGGGTGACAGAGTGAGACTCCAACTCAAAAAAAAAAAGAAGTTACTAAAAAGCCAGGCACAATGGCTCAAGCCTGTAATCCCAGCACTTTGGGAGGCAGAGGCGAGAGGATTGCCTGAGTCCGGGTTTGAGACCAGCCTGGGTGACTTGGTGAGACCTCGTCTCTACAATTAAAAAAAAAAAATTAGCAGCCGGGCTCGGTGGCTCAGCCTGTAATCCCGCGCCTTTGGGAGGCTGAGGTGAGCGGATTGCCTGAGCCCGCGGGTTCGAGACCCACCTGGGCAGCGAGACCTCATCTCTACAATAAATCAAAAAAACCAGCCGGGCATGGTAGCGCATGCCTGTAATTCCGGCTACTTGGAAGGCTGAGGCGGAAGGATCGCCGGAGTCCAGCAGGTCGAGGCTGCGGTGGCCGGAAGCGGCCACTGCACTCCAGTCTGGGCGACAGAGTGAGACTCCAACTCAAAAAAAAAAAAAAAAAAAAAAATTAGCCAGGTGATGGGACGGACACACCTGTAGTTCCAACTACTTGGAAAGCTGAGGCAGAAGGATCTCCTGAGCCCACCAGATATAGGCTGCGGTGGCCATGAGCGTGCCACTGCACTCCAGCCTGGGCTACAGAGTGAGACTCCAACTCAAAAAAAAAGGAAAAAGAAAAAGAAGAAGCTGCTAAAGCCTTATTGGCTTCCAGGATTTGCTCTGAGTTAGTCAGGTTTGTTGCCTGAGTTCCCCATTTGTGGGCGTATCAAGCATATCTGATTGAGGGTAGCGAGAAAGAACAAGTATCCCTTTGTGAGTGGCAGGCGCGTGGCCAGTGCCAGGGTGGGACCACTGTGCTGTCATGTATCTTCCAGGTGGGGAGGTGGGCTCAGGCCCTGACTTTATACGCTGCACCTATCAAGTCCAAACTCTTAAGGGAAGACTCCAAAGGCGCTGCTCTTTCGACTATTCCCTTTACAGGAAGATAATTGTGGCCACAGATATTGGCCAGGGCTGGAAGTGTGGCTTTTCTCTATGTGGCGGAATTGCTCTCATTTTCAAACATGGGACAAGGGCATAATGGCCGTTTGTAATGATCACATTAGCATCATGGAGCAATATATCTACAATAAATTAAGACTGCTTTGCAATTAGTACCGATGATCACAGCTGCAGAGACAAACGGCATATGTGCTAATTAAATAATTTGTCACTTGACTGTTAAACAAACAATTCAGCCTCTTTATATTACAAACTGCCATCTCCAGAACACCGCCATGGGCCATTAACCCCATGGAAGGAGCAGCTTACCGTACCCACAATGACTGGGGAGCGATGTCTGGATGGCAGGTTCAAGGTGACTGGATTATAAACCCTCTCAGACTTTGAAAGTTTTCTTAGAAAATTAGTTCCAGGAGGACAAAACAAGCCCTGCCACTCCACTCAGGAGACATTTGGATACTAGCCCACCTCGGTGTTAAGATTTCTACACGCTATTCGATGTCCTTCTTGAAGTTAGCATCAAATTGGGTGTAACCAACCCAAACTGCATCGCGTTGGATTTCAACTTCATCTTGTGGCTTCAGCCACAACCTTCTCCCTATAAGCAACACTTTGTATGGTTTTTCCTTTCTTTTTTTCTTTTTTTCCCCCCCATTTTAGCACTTCTCCAAATTCTAATCCACAAAAATCAATTGTGAAAGATGGATTTTACTGGGGCCACTGCTAGCCCAGGCAATGGGGCTGAGTGAACTAAGGGAACTCTGGCCCATGCACAGCACCAGGCTTGCAGGCTGGATTTGTGTTCCTGCTCACCCTCTTAGTCCAAGATCCTTGTGCAGTGAACAACCTGCTCAACTATGCAGGCAGTCCTGTCTCAGTTGCCTTGGAAACCAGGAGAGGCTTAGGTAATTTAAAGCCACAGAAAACTCCCAAGCCAATTGTCACCATATCCTTTCTTTCTTTTCCTTTTATCAGAGTTGTTAATTAAGGGAACTTGATTTTCCAATCTTATGCCCTCTCCCACCCCCCACCCCACCCCACATAAGGAGGCAAAATGGACAGATAGAAGGAAAAAGGCCAGGAAGTGGGGATTTTGTATACTTGGCCTTGCTGAAATTCCTCATCAGATGCGGTAACTTTCCAAGGCTCATTCAACACAGGTGGTTTTGCCTATAAAGCACTTGTAACAGTTTGGGACAAAATACTTGGGCAGTGTAAGTTTCACCAAAGTGATTCTATTGCAGTAAGTTTCTACCAAGCAGGTAAGGAGCTAAACAGGCCTGAGCTTTCAGTTTTCCTGCAGAAAGGTGAACCCCTGGGCAATTTCATATTAGACTCAAAGAGCTACTATAGTATGGAATTGTGGGAGAAGAAAGATAACCTAATGTTTGATCTTTGTGGGAATCTGGCCAGGGAACACAAAAGTCTGTAATGGAGGCGAGTTCATCCACAAGTTGATGTGTTATTCACCAAAAAAGTCATTCTGTCTCTTTGACAAAGTGAAATCTGAGTTTATCCCAGAAGGATTGGGGCATGGAAGAGCTTAGCTACCATCACTTAGGACAAAGCTGGGCTCATGGTAAGTGTTCAGTAAGAATTAGCTCCTGTTGTTGTTATTTTATTACTTTTCTTTTTAGGTGGAGTCTCACTCTGTTGCCCAGACTGGAGTGCAGTGGCCGCTCCCGGCCACCGCAGCCTCGACCTGCTGGGCTCCGGCGATCCTTCCGCTTCAGCCTTCCAAGTAGCTGGAACTACAGGCGTGCGCTACCACGCCCGGCTAGTTTTTGATTTATTGTAGAGATGAGGTCTCGCCAATACCTCATTGTAGAGATGAGGTCTCGAACCCGCGGGCTCATCAGCTTCCCAAAGTGCTGGGATTACAGGCTGAGCCACCGAGCCCAGCTTATTACTCTTATTATAACTGAATTTTGTATCATGAAGTGACTTGGCTAGCACTTAATATTGTCTGTTAGGTGTGTGCAGTTGGGGAAGGGGATTCCCATGGAGCAATGGTTTCTAAAAGAAATTTCCTGAAGCCTGTTTATGCACCAGGACATGCGGGAGTGTACAGGGTTGGCGGGAGGAGTTAAAAGTATTTGAACCTCAGTCAGTACAGATTTTTTTCCTACAGTCCTACAAGGTGCACTCTTCTGTGGCCTGTTTTACAGAGGACAGCCTGTTTTCCATGCCACCATCTGCCTTCTGGAACTATCGCGAGTAGATTTTCATCTGCTCAAAAGCGGAAATGCAAGTCAGGAATGGTGACGAGCAGCCAGCTGTCCTACAAGTGGATGTAGAATCCTTAGGCTGCAAGACAACCACGAGACCAGCTCCTCCAAGCCTCTCATGGCACCAGGGAGAAGAAATGGAAATAGCGGGAGACAGCAACCGACTCTAAATCATTCTGTTTTATTCCTTCTCTTGTGTGTGGGGTTCCCTCCTCCCCATCCTCCTCTATTTTCTAATCTAAAATCAAGAAATCCAAATGATATCCTTCCCTCCTAATATTAATTGGAATTCAGAGATTCCACAAGACACTTGCTTATTTTTGTTATAAAATATTTTGCTACGCAATCCTTAGATTTGATAAGTTTTCAGTCTCTTAAAGGAGATTTGTGGGGAAAAACTTGGCTAGGGAAGGTCTTGCATGCCCTAATGAGAACAATGCAGGAATCTGAAAAGGTCATTAGGGAAATAAAAGCTTAGAGTCCTGAAAAGCTTTCTGACAATTGTCCAGGGGCATGCGATCCTGGGGGCATAGAGGATACCAGCTACCCCTCACCCACGGCCAACCCAATTAGACCACATCTTGTCTTTCAGGGAAAGTCACTAAATTTTGTAGCCAAGAGTCTGGATCAAATTAAGAATTTTAATATTCAAAGTCATGTATTTATACTGTACCCCTAAAGCACATACAATAAATGCATGTTTAGCTTAGGATATATTTAAATGTTTTGACATAAATTTCTAGAATTTTAACACATATTGTCAGCAATTTGAAAAATGACTTTTATTTTTATCAAAATGCATTCCATCATTTGGAAATCAAGTAATACTCAGATGCAGTATAACAAATAAACAGTTCTCTAATCTGCTTTCTCTGGAATTTTACTTCTGGAATTTTACTTCTGGAATTTTACCCCTGATGTGACAAATTTAAACTATTTTATTTTATTTTTCTGGAATTTACCTCCACATTTCTAGATGATAGTTTCCAGGAGATTTCCTGAATTAAATTTCCCAGTACCATTTTGAAAGTTGTTTTTTTTAAATTACAGCTATTCTATTTTGACTTTCAAGAATTCTCTGATCTATTTTTATATCCTCCTGCTCTTGTTTCATGGATATATTCTTTTATATTTCTGAAAGGGTTGTAGATCTTTAAAAGATGTTTACTTGTTGAAATGTTCACTGAATTGTTTCTATTTCCTCTGGATTTATTTTTGCTTTGTTGGTTTTGTCTTTATCCTTCCTATTGGAACTTTCTTCACATGTGATTTTGGCAGTTGGTTCTTATTTAAGAGGGAAACACAAGGCAGCTAATTGTATCTAGGCAAATGGCTTCACTCTAGAGTGATGGAGAACAGCTGCAATTAAAGCTTACCAGCACAGTATCACCACCTGATACACGTCATTATTTTTTTATTGTGTGTCTCCTCTTGGTTTTGTTTGTAAAAGTTCCACTAATGGAAAAGTTTGTTCATTTTGTTCACCGCTATAGTTTCAGTGCCTGGGACAGTGTCTGGCTCATAACAAACGCCCCAAAACACTTGGATGAACAAAGAACTGTGAGAAACTGCAAGTGAACAGGAAATTCAGTAGTCTCCCTGTGAGTAGTAAGCTCTCAATATCCTGGAAAAAAGAGAAGTCAAATGGTGTCTTTGTTTGGTTGGTTTTTAGAGACAGAGTCTTGTTCTGTTGCCCATGCTAGAGTACAGTGGCCCGATCATAGCTCACTGTAACCTTGACCTCTGGGCTCAGGCAATCCTTCTGCCTCAGCCTCCTGAGTAGCTGGGACTACAGGCACATGCCACCACACCTGGCTAATTTTTAAATTTTTTTGTAGAGACAAGGTCTTGCTATGTTGCCCAGACTGGTCTCAAACTCCCGGACTCAAGCAGTCCTCCTGCCTTGGCCTCCCAAAGTGCTGGAATGACAGGCATGAGCCACTGTGCCCGGCCCTTCACAGCAACTTGGATGGACTTAGAGTCTATAATACTGAGTGATCTATCACAGAAACAAAGAACTGAGTACCACATGTTCTCACATATAAGCAGAACTTGAACAATTATCATAACACTATAAGAAAGGGATTGGCAGTAGCGGGGAACCTTCCAGGGCATGGGAGGGCACACCTCATCAACAAGGGTACCTGCATAATGAATATTTGTGTACCTAACCCTGAATCGTACCCCCTCATCTCTAAAATTTAAAATAAAGAAAATAATTTTATATGCATCCAGGAACAACATAGATATCATTTCATTTTTGGCTTTGAACTTGACATCAAAATGTAAGCGTATCATTCTGTGTCTTTTGTCTTTTTTCCTTAATTCCTTGGGATTTTGAGATCACCAGGGAAGTTTGAATCCAAAGAAATTGCGCCCAGACTTCGAGAACACCATCTGCTCATAGTCTCTGCTTCAGGGGGTGATCTATTTCTGAAACTTGTAGCTAAGATTCCTTCCTATTCCCTGGAATATTATAGTTGCTGGCAGTAACTCTGGCAAGGAAGTAACAGGAGCACTGCACTTGACATGTCCTGAGGGAACCCTGTGCCTCTAGGGTGGAAGTCTATGCAGTCACTTCTCTGTGGGGAATCTGGGCTCTGACCCTAAAAAACTTAAGATCGGTTCTGGAGAAGGAGGAGGGGTAAGTTTAGAACAGGATACTGTAAGTCTGAGGTTCTTTCACAGCACGGACTAGGAGCGTTCCTACGATGCCTAGACACTGCCGAGGAGTTTTTCACACATTCTTTTATTCACGCAGCGGCCAACGTCTGTTGAGCCCCTACAATGTGCTCTGAGGCAGTGTAGCACGGGGGTTAAAGGCATGGAACTGGGTCAAGAAACCCGAATTCTGCCGGGCTCAGTGGCTCAGCCTGTAATCTCGCACCTTTGGGAGACTGAGGTGAGTGGATTGCCTGAGTCCGCGGGTTCGAGACCCGCCTGGGCAGCGAGACCTCATCTCTACAATAAATCAAAAAATCAGCTGGGCGTGGTAGCGCGTGCCTGTAATTCCAGCTACTCGGAAGGCTGAGGCAGAAGGATCGCCGGAGCCCAGCAGGTCGAGGCTGTGGTGGCCCGGAGCGGCCACGCACTCCAGTCTGGACGACAGAGTGAGACTTCAACTCAAAAACAGAAAACAAACAAAAAAAACGAAACCCGAATTCTAACCCTGGCTGTGTGTCTTTGGGTAAGTTACCTCTCTGAAACTCAGTTCTCTTCATTCTATATGAAGAGTAATCATAGTATCTGTGCATAGGATTGCATTAGGAACCAAATGAGATGGAGTGGGGTAACTCACATCTGTAATTCTAGCACTTTGGGAGGCCAAAGTTCTAGCACTTTGGGAGGATCATGTGAGGCCAGGAGTTGGAAACTAGCCTGAGTAACAAAGCTAGAGTTCTTTTCCAAAAAAAATGTTAAAAATTAGCTAGGCATGGTGACACATACCTGTAGTCCTAGGTACTTGGGAGGCTGAGGTGGGAAGATAGCTTAAGCCTCAGAGTTCAAGGCTGTAGTAACCTAGAAACACACCACTGCACTCAGTCTGGATGACAGAGTAAGACTCGGTCTCTAAACATAAGAAATTAGTAATAAAACAAAAAAATTAAAACAAAACATGGATTAAATGAGTCAATGCCTATAAAGAGTTCAAATGTTCCTTGTTTTGTTTTATAATTATTGTTTCTTTTGTTTTGTTTTGTTTTTGAGTTGGAGTCTCACTCCGTCGCCCGGGCTGGAGTGCAGTGGCATACTCACGGCCACCCCAGCATCGACCTGCTGGATTCAGGCGATCCTTTAGCCTCAGCCTTCCAAGTAACCAGAACTACAGGTGTGTGCTACCGCACCTGGCTGATTTTTGATTTATTGTAGAGACGAGGTCTCGCCAAGTTGCCTGGGCTGGTCTCCAACCCATGGGCTCAGACAATTCACTCACCTTGGCCTCCCAAAGTGCTGGGATTACAGGCTGAGCCACCAAGCCCAGTCATAATTATTGCTTCTAACCAGGCACTGTGCTAGGCTAAGGAAATGCAGAGCTAGAACTTGGCTCTCCCCTGGAAGACTTTATGTTCTAGTGGGCTGTACCTTGATCCTTCTCTATCTCTTGAAATTAAAAAAAAAGGCAGAAAGTGAAAATTGTCGTCATATGCCATCAAAGTGATACTTGAATTTGGAGGAGGAAGTGGAAGAGCAAATTCTCACATCAAAATGGCTGGCATGGACTGGCAGTGTAAAAGGAAAATAACAACTCAACAGCCTCTTCCCCAGGGGCTCAGGAATGTCCCCAGTCTTTGGATCTGGCGTGCTCTGTGAGGAGAGCTATAAATAGCAGAGGCATGCTCAGGATTAAGACAGCCTTTCAATTACAGGTCTGGGAAGTTGTGATTTTCCTTAGACAAACCCCATTGCTGCTGGTGGGGGTGGAGCGGAGAGACATGCAACTTTCTCATACATTTGGATAGACTTTGGCAAAGTTAAGAAGAATCTTCACATTCTCTAAATCTCTATTTGTTCCCACCCTGACCTGATCTAAGTACTGGTTTTTTGTTTTTTTAAGGCTATTTTTTTTTTGAGTCAGAGTCTCCCTCTGTCGCCCAGGCTGGAGTGCAGTAGCACGATCATGGCTCACCGCAGCCTTGACCTCCCAGGCTCAGGCGATCCTTCTGTCACAGCCTTATGGGTAACTGAGGTCGTAGGTGTATGCCACTTACACCAGGCTATTTTTTTTTTTTTTGTAGAGACAAGGTCTTGCTGTGTTGCCCAGGCTGGTTTTGAACTCCTAGGCTCAAGTGATCCTCCTGCCTTGGCCTCCCAAAATGCAGGGATGACAGGTCTCAGCCATCACACCCAGCCTTTTAAAGGTGATTTTAAAAGATAGCATTGCTAAATGATTCTAACACTTAGCACAGAGTCAATTCTGTCTGTTGCCTGTTTGTGTGATACTGCATACACTTTAAAAATGTCGCCCATGACTGGGCTCGGTGGCTCAGCCTGTAATCCCAGCACTTTGGGAGGCCGAGGAGAGTGGATTGCCTGAGCCCACGGGTTCGAGACCCACCCTGGCAACTTGGTGAGACCTTGTCTCTACAATAAAACAAAAATTAGCCAGGCATGGTAGCGCACACCTGTAGTTCTGGTTACTTGGAAGGCTGAGGCAGAAGGATCTCCGGAGCCCAGCAGGTCAAGGCTGCGGTGGCCAGGAGCGTGCCACTGCATGATAGTCTGGGTGACAGAGTGAGACTCCAACTCAAACAAAACAAAACAATAAAAATGCCGCCCATTTTAGTTTAGTATGCATGTGGAAGAACCAGTCACCTGTTTGCCACAACATTAGATGTTTCTTCTGCAATGCAGCCTCTCAACGCTAGCTGGTACACTGATGCCAATGGGTTCCTAGAACACTTACTTACCTAACAGGGGAAGCCTGTTGTCCAAGGGGCCTGCCTTCCATAAATCCGTTTTTGGGGGGAAGGGTCCCCCTCATATATCTGGAAGTAACGTGTGTGTGTGGGGGGGTGTATGTATATACTTTTAGAATAAAATAGGACAGTCGGGCTCGGTGGCTCAGCCTGTAATCCCGCACCTTGGGAGGCTGAGGTGAGTGGATTGCCTGAGCCTGTGGGTTCGAGACCCGCCTGGGCAACTTGGCGAGACCTCATCTCTACAATAAATCAAAAAATTAGCCGGGCGTGGTAGCGCGTGCCTGTAATTCCTGCTACTCGGAAGGCTGAGGCGGAAGGATCGCCGGAGCCCAGCAGTCGAGGCTGCGGTGTCCGGGAGCGGCCACTGCACTCCAGTCTGGGTGACAGAGTGAGACTCCAACTCAAAAAAAAAAAAAAAGGGCATTCTTTTTTTTTTTTTTTTTGAGTTGGAGTCTCACTCTGTCACCCAGACTGGAGTGCAGTGGCCGCTCCCGGACACCGCAGCCTCGACTGCTGGGCTCCGGCGATCCTTCCGCCTCAGCCTTCCGAGTAGCAGGAATTACAGGCACGCGCTACCACGCCCGGCTAATTTTTTGATTTATTGTAGAGATGAGGTCTCGCCAAGTTGCCCAGGCGGGTCACGAAAGTAGTTATCTTTTAATGAGTTAGCTTTTGCATGGATTTGCTGCTCATTTGATCTTGGTGACAGCTTTAAAGACAGATCTGTTATCCTTATCATTCAGCTATAGCAGTGGAGAGAGAGGCTGAGTTGAAGGAACTCACTCCACGTCCTATAGCAGTGGAGAAATGATTCAAACCAAGAGTCTGACTCCTGAGTCTTTTCTCCTTAACTGCGGCACGGTGCCACCTCTCACTCTATCCATTGCATCAAATTAAATAATTTAGTGCAATTAAATAAAAAATGTGACAGAGAATCAACACCTTATTCCTGCCTTTACAAACACACACACACACACACACACACACACACACACACACACACACACACATGCACGGAGCTAATGCACATAACCCCCGAATTTTCTCCTCATGGCTGGTTGTGACACAGCTTTAAAATCAGCAGAATGCAGGGGAGGAAGCTGGGGTTTGTATTTTCAGTTTTGTTCAACTCTATGAATAAGGCGTCCCCGTTTTCCCATCCTGGTCACGGAGTAGTGCTGAATTGTCCCTGAGTAGAAGGGAAAGATTTATGGACTGAATCCTTGTCCAAGTCAGAGAGAAAAGTATTCTTTAGAAAGACATCTTCTGATGATTATTTTGAGAGACTTTCTGGTAATCCCCAGCAAATCTGCATGTTAATAGGAATCATTTACTCAAAGCAGGGGTCCAGTAAAATAGCTTTACATAATAACAGTAGCCTGATTTGATTACTTCAATTTGGTTCTTGCTATTGAATTAAAGGTAAAGCCAAGCTTTTGGAAGTTTTACAGAACGATAAACAAAATGGGAATAGTAAATTGAGGCTAGCTCTGGTTTCAACCTGCACATCTTTATTACTTCTAATGAGCAGGGAGATGTAAACAAGATCGAGGAGTAAAAACCATTGATAATCTTCTTAGCATTCTGGATAATTTATTGGTTTCTTTCCCACATTGAGAGCTCTAAGCCTGCCTAATATTCGTTAAGACTTCTTGGCAGCTCTTCCCTAAAAGAGGCAATTTTCTTTCTCATAGTGTGGTGTAGTTTTGTTCACTCGCTCCCCAAAATGCTAAGCTGACCAGTTGCACTGCGCTATTTTGTATCACAGCAGTTCTTTTTTTTTTTATTCTAGCAATTTTACACTTAAAGAAGAGTTGAAACAGTAGTACAGAGAGTTCCTGTATACCCTTCACCCAGCTACCTCTCTGTTAACATCTTACATACCATAGAGCATTCATCAAAATTAAGAATGCCACCAGCCGGGCTCGGTGGCTCAACCTGTAATCCTGCGCCTTGGGAGGTTGAGATGAGTGGATTGCCTGAGCCCACGGGTTCAGGACCCGCCTGGGCAACTTGGTGAGACCTCATCTCTACAGTAAATCAAAAAATTAGCCGGGTGTGGTAGCGTGTGCCTGTAGTTCCAGCTACTTGGAAGGCTGAGGCAGAAGGATCGCCGGAGCCCAGCAGGTTGAGGCTGCGGTGGCTGGGAGCGGCCACTGCATTCCAGTCTGGGCGACAGAGTGAGACTCCAACTCAAAAAAAAAAGAAAAGACCGCCACCTTGGCATAACACTATTAACTAAAGTACAGAACTTATTCATACCATCACCTCTTCCATGAGGGTCCTTTTTATGTCCCAGGATCCAATCCAGGATCCCACATTGCATTTAGTTTTCATGTCTCCTTAGCCTAACCATATGTGATGGTTTCTTTCCTTGATTTCATGGCCTTGCTACTTTTGAAAAGTACTGATCAGTTACTTTGTAGACTGACCTGCAAGATGGGTTTGTCTGATGGGCTGTTATGACTATACTGGACTTGTGCATTACTGGGAAGGAAATCATGAGGTGATTGATGTGTCCTTCTCAGCACAACATGTCATCTTTGACCCCTTGGCTAAGGTGATATCTGCCAGGGTTCTCCAATATAAACTCAATATTTTCCTCTTTGTAATTATTAACTCTTATGGAGGAGGAGATACTTTGAGACTATGCAAATATGTTGTTTCTGCTTAAACATTCACAGCAGTACTTTTTGTCATCCAAAGCAATAATTTAACCTCAGCTAAATGCCAACAAGATGTCAACTTAGACTTTTGGAGTTGGTGATGGACATAGGCACCTCGAAGCCAAGCCCAACATTCCAAGAAAGGGCTGGAAGACCTCTTGATTTCCTCCACTGGCTCTCTGACAGCTGTACACTGTGGAGGCAACAGGGTTTCAGAGCCAGGTGTGGGATCTCATTTCTGATATTAGCATGACTTAGCACTCTCCCCAAAACCATAGTCATCTTCCATAAGACTTAGAAATAACATATGATTGATTGCTAGAAGACAGAAAGATGTGAGGCTAATTATAAAACTGTGTTCTAGTGAAGCAAAAAGCATTTATGACACTTATGAAAGCATGGTAAGGCCAACTTCATTTAGGGAGACTTTCAAAATAGATATAGGAGATGCTACCATGGGTGTTGCAATAGGGCGGAGTGACGAGTCCCAACTCTAATCCAACAAGGAAAAGTGGGAATTGACAGCCAAGGAGCAGTGTGGGGGGTCAGTGGACGGAAAATTACCTGGAGGAAACAAGGGGTGAGAGGGGATTCTGGCTAACTGACCAGATTCTTGCTGAAGACAGTCCAGGGTGAAGAGACAGCACCTGCGGGATGGTGCAGGATCAGCCCCCTCAACCAGATATTGGGGGTGACCAGACACCAAGGGTGGGGGATTTTGGCTAAATGCATTTGGCAAGATTCTTGCTAAAATTGGACAGTGCAGAGATGAGCACGGAAGCCCAAAAGTCAAGGCCCGGTGGAAAAGAGAGTTCAGAGAAGACTGACTAGAGTGTGGTCAAGGAGAGAGACTGTCAGTTCACAAGACTAGGAGGCTCTGCTGGAAGTCATGGACACTGTCTACAAATGCCCCATGGAACACTGAGCCCATTTCTGAGGAGTTTGCATTGTAAAATGGACCTGCAACTCAGAAAAATGGTGGTTGGGGGTTTTAATCCGCAAATTCATGAATCAATGTTTCTCCTTTTTTTGTTATCCTTTAAAAAATAAGTATATTCTCAGTTGATTAGAATTGGAAATGAAAGATGAGGAAAATTAATCCAAATGGGAGAAATGGGTAAGTTAATTCCAAAATGGATACCCAGCTGATGGCTCATCGTGGGAACTCCTTGCTGTCCGAGATTCATATAAAGAGAGATGGAGCCGGGCTTGGTGGCTCAGCCTGTAATCCGAAGCTTTGGGAGGCTGAGGTGAGTGGATTGCCTGAGCCTGCGGGTTCGAGACCCACCTGGGCAACTTGGCGAGACCTCATCTCTACAATAAATCAAAAAATTAGCCGGGCATGGTAGCGCGCGCCTGTAGTTCCAGCTAATTAGAAGGCTGAGGCAGGATCACCAGAGTCCAGCGGGTCGAGGCTGCGGTGGCCAGGAGCGGCCACTGCACTCCAGTCTGGGTGACAGTAAGACTCCAACTCAAAAAAAAAAAAAAGGAGAGATGGAAATAAGGGCAGATAACTTTCCCTCTCTCTTCTTCATTTTTATTTCTATTTTATAACAATAAAATTATCTTTCTTAGGATTCAACAATAGTATTAGTATCTTTGCTGAACCTCAAATTAATTCCTTCAGTTCTGTTTATACAGATATAGTCTTATTTACCCGGGTGTACCAAGCTAAGATCTGATGACAAGACAAAGGGGGAAAAAATCTAGAAAAAAATGATCCGATATTTGTACAGAAGGTAGCCATTTATTGATCAGATATACATCATCTTTCTAAAACCTTTTTACTTTCTTTCTCTCTCTCTGTCTCTCTTCCTCTCTCTCTTTAATATCTACTTTTTACTTATACTACCCATACCATATATAATGCATCAGTTTCTATACTAAGAAATGAAACCTGCGTACTAGAAGGTAGGTCAGGCTGGAAGTACTGAACAAGTGTCACTAACTGGTCTTGATGGCCTTCAAGGATCTGAGCTATGTGGTCTAGTCAGGACCTCCCAACCAATCCATACAGAAGGCTTTAAGTAAATATTCAACTTCTGTGTGTTCTGTTTATGTTCAAATCTCACAGTATACCCAAGTCCTTGACTTCCGGGTTCAATAAGTGTTGCTGAATCTGAGTAAATAAAGGCAGAGTTTTTTTTCTGAAAATAAAAGGAGATAGGTCTGGTACCACAGAAGGGATAACAAGAGAACACAGTATAAAATTAAAAAAAAAAAAAACGATCCCATAAAGCAAAAGTCAGGGCTGTTCACCTATGAACAAGTATGTTTAAAATTTAACACAAATCACCAGGAAAAGTTGAATCTGTGTTTATAGAACTCTGTTTAAGAAGGCAGGGACATGGTCAAATTTTAGTTTTGCCTACAATTGTTAATTTTAAAACAAATGTTGGTACCATATGAAATAAGTGTGAGTAATTTTTTTTTTTTTTTGAGTTGGAGTCTCACTCTGTCACCCAGACTGGAGTGCAGTGGCCGCTCCTGGCCACCGCAGCCTTGACCTGCTGGGCTCCGGCGATCCTTCCGCCTCAGCCTTCCAAGTAGCCGGAATTATAGGCATGCGCTACCACGCCCGGCTGATTTTTTGATTTATTGTAAAGATGAGGTCTCGCTGCCCAGGCGGGTCCTGAACCCGCGGGCTCAGGCAATCCACTCACCTCAGCCGCGGGATTACAGGCTGAGCCACCGAGCCCGGCTAGTGTGAGTAATTTAGAGATGTAATTAATATGAAACATCTTTTGCTTTAGTATGCCAAATAATAAGATACTTTGGGTTTCCCCAAAAGTCCATACAAATAGTCCCCTGACCAAATGGGAGTGGGCTGCCCTACTAATTGGAGCAAATCTTTGTAAGTTAGTTCTGCACATGGGCCAGCTGGAAGGGTACTGTTAGGAGAGGCTTCCAGTAGCAACTCAACACCCTATCTGTGCCCCCACTTTGAGGGCATCCACACAAATGCCTCCACAGCAGCTGGTGGGGTTGACCTCAGTCAGTGTGGGCTGAACAGAACGCACGATTGATGAAGAACCCTTGGAGAACAGGCCCTGGGTCCAGGAGCCAAACGGTTCCTTGCACCGAGCCAGGAGGATGAGGGTGGGTAACCAGTTGGGAAGCAAGAAGCGGTATCCCACCAACACACGAGGTCTCTTCTTCCTCTCCACAACTCTGGTATTGTCTGTGAGAGAATGCTTTTCAGTGGCCACCACTGAGACTACAAGGCCTGGTCCTGTCTTCTGGGAACGACTCAAATATTAACTTTGAGAGCACTGGGTGTCATTTATGTGCAGACTCTGAACAGATTCTCTATTCTACAGACAGGAAGAAATAGAAAATATTTTGGTAAAAAAAAATTGGTGGCTGGTCCTTCTTGCTCTCTAAAAAAGCTTGTTTGGGAATATTAAAACTGAGACCAGCCGGGCTCGGTGGCTCAGCCTGTAATCCCATGCCTTGGGAGGCTGAGGTGAGTGGATTGCCTGGGCCCACGGGTTCAAGACCCACCTGGGCAATTTGGTGAGAAATCATCTCTACAAAAAATTAGCTGGGTGTGGTAGCGCGCGCCTGTAGTTCCAGCTAGTTGGAAGGCTGAGGCGGAAGGATCGCCGGAGCCCAGCACGTCTGAGGCTGCGGTGGCTAGGAGCGGCCACTGCACTCCAGTCTAGGCGACGGAGTGAGACTCCAACTAAAAAAAACCCCAAAAAAACCAAAAAACTGAGACCACAGGCCCTCTTCTGAGTGAAGAGAACACCAATCAGGGAGGTGTTCCAATCGTATTTGTCAGGCTCACAGGATGGGTCATAATCTGGCAGAGAAGAAGTGGGACTAGGGTGGGATAGGGGTAGATTTTACACACTTCAGCTGGGTTTATGGCCCTTCAGTATCAAAGGGAGTTATTTATTTATTTATTTTTGAGTTGGAGTCTCACTCTGTCGCCCAGGATAGAATGCAGTGACACGCTCACGGCTACCCCAGTGTCAACCTGCTGGTCTCTGGCGATCCTTCCACCTCAGCCTTCCAAGTAGACAGAACTAAAGGCGTGCACTTCCATGCTCAGTTATTTTTTATTTTATTGTAGAGATAGGTCTCGCCAAGTTGCCGGGGCTGGTCTCGAACCCACAGGCTCAGGCAATCCACTCACCTCAGCCTTCCAAAGTGCTGGGATTACAGTCTGAGCCACCGAGGCTAGCGGAAGTTATTTTTAACATGTAGGTCGCTCGTTCTTATTTTTATTCTGACTGGAGTCTCTTTTATTTTATTCTATTTTATTTTATTTTATTTTTTTCCAAGATGAGATTTCGTTATATTACCCAGGCTGGTCTCCCAGACTCAAATGATCCTCCTGCCTTGGCCTCCCAAAGTGCTGGGATTACAGTACAAGTGTGAGCCACCATGCCCAGCCTGGAGTCTCATTACTTATTTATTTGTTTTTTTGAGTAGGAGTCTCACTCTGTCACCCAGGCTGGAATGCAGTGGCACTCTCACAGCCACCGCAGCCTCAACCTGCTGCGCTCAGGCGATCCTTCTGCCTCAGACTTCCCAGTAGCTGGAACTACAGGCATGTGCCACCATGCCCAGCTAATTTTTAAAATTTTTTGTAGAGATGAGGTCTCGCCAAGTTGCCCAGGCTGGTCTCGGACTCTTGGGCTCAGGCAATCTTCTCGCCTTGGCCTCCCCAAAGTTCTGAGATTATAGGCTTGAACAATCACGCCTGGCCAAGACTCATGATTAAAAGAATTATTTAATTTAAAATGAATTTAGCTGGGCGTGGTAGCGCGTGCCTGTAGTTCCAGCTACTTGGAAGGTTGAGGGGGAAGGATCACCTGAGCCCAGTGGTGGAAGTTGCGGTGGCCATGAGTGTGACCCTGCACTCCAGTCTAGGTAACACAGTGAGACTCTGACTCAAAAAAATAAAATAAAATAAAATAAAAATTTAAATAAATAACTAAGATTAGTAACCCAAGTTACATGACAAGGTATAAAGATTAAGAAAAGATAAATAAGCCATGCTCGGTGGCTCAACCTGTAATCCCGCGCCTTTGGGAGGCTGAGGTGAGTGGATTGCCTGAGCCCGCGGGTTCGAGACCCACCTGGGCAACTTGGCGATACCTCATTTCTACAATAAATCAAAAATTAGCCAGGCGTGATAGCGCGCACCTGTAGTTCTGGCTACTTGGAAGGCTGAGGCAGAAGGATCGCCAGAGCCCAGCAGGTCGAGGCTGCGGTGGCCGGGAACAGCCACTGCACTCCAGTCTGGGCGACAGAGTGAGACTCCAACTCAAAAAATAAAAATAAAAAATAAATAGAGATGAATGAATGAGATAAGGGAATTGCTTGACCCTGGAGTAACATCTTAGAAGCTCTCTCTTGAATTAAAAATGATCCTTTGTTGCTAAAAGTTAAAACATAAAATATGGTCATTTTCAATTTGAACACATTTTATCCATATTTCTACTATCCTATATAACAGTTGTTTGCATGTCTTCTTCATACGAAATCATCACTTTGGACTTTTATTTGCATATGTAATGTTTTAACATCGCTTTGACAGCTCTGTAGATATGATGTTGTGTTTTTCCCACAGTCCTAATTACATAACATCTTTATCATGTTTAGTAAATAGATAATATTCCTTGGCACTGGTATTCCATAATTTGTTTATCCATTGTCCACTGCTAAGCCTTTGGTTATCTTCACCTTTTCACTATCATAAATAACACTGCTATAAATATATCAGTGCATACTACATTTCTTCTTTTAAATTACTTCCTGGAAATAAATTTCAAAGAATGAGATTACAGGGTCAAAGAGTACAAACATTTTTATGACCTTTGACCTGTATTGATTGCCAAATGCCCTCAAAAGGCATTGTACCAATTTTCAAAGAATGATATATCTGCTTTCCCTATAGTCTTGTCAGGCACTGAGTTATAGGATTTTCCTGTATTTTTATTTCTTCAATCTCAATTGGTTGAGATTAAATAATAAGCTCACGGTAGTATTATTATAACTGACTATATAATTCACTGATTGCTTAATAATGCTTAGGATATAACAGAAAGGGAAAGAAAGCAGGAAAAAAAAACAAAACTCCAAGTCAAATCAAATGCTTTCTCAGTTGTGCCAAATACCTTTGTATATTGAATATCAGTGAGCATGTTAAGCTTCAATACTGAGAACAAAGGAATTAGTTCCGAAACAACTAGAATAACATCAGCACACCAGAGTCAGATAACTTCGTTTTCATTATATAAAAGCATTCACACACTCACCAAGCTCTCAACTTTGCTAGGAGAGTAAGGCCAAGAGAAACAAATGTCCACTTATGTTAGCAATGCTGAAAGTACTGATTTTGAGCAGAAAGATTTGGCTCTCTGTGACCTCTTGCAATGATGTCCAGTTACCGCACATCTGTTTTTCTTCCATGTCTCAAGCCACCTTGAATATGGAAAGAGAAGATAAAGGAGTAAAAGTAAAACAACAAGTAAAATAAAAAGTAAAACAGCTGGGCTCGGTGGCTCAGCCTGTAATCCCAGCATTTTGGGAGGCCGAGGTGAGTGAATTGCCTGATCCCGTGGGTTCGAGACCCGCCTGGGCAACTTGGTGATCCCTCATCTCTACAATTAAAAAAAAAAATAATAATTAGCCAGGCGTGGTGGTGCACACCTGTAGTTCCAGCTACTTGGAAGGCTGAGGCAGAAGGATCGCCGGAGCCCAGCAGGTCGAGGCTGCGGTGGCCGGGAGCGGCCATTGCACTCCAGTCTGGGCGACAGAGTGAGACTCCAACTCAAAAAAAAAAAAAAAAAAGTCCCTGAGTATCTAATTCCTCATGACCAGTTCAGCTTAAATATGGTTCCTTCAATATTTCATATAAAAATATGCCACAGGATTTCCGTAACATAGTGCCTTGCAGAGAGTAGATATATTATTTAAAGTCCCTGGAATGGATAATTACGTCAAATGTGACAAGTATATAGACCACTTGGAGCATGCAGTGGAGCGTCTGAAGAAAACATATCAGTATCAAGGAAAGATTGTTGTTTGGGGTACAAATCTGCTTCAACTAGATGGATATCCTCAGCTCTGCCAAATCAGGGAGAGGGTACTTGGTATTCATAGCTATGAGTGCCCTGAGAAACAAGAACATGTGCTCATATTTTAAGTCCTCATGTTGATCACGGAAAGTACAAAAAGGAAGTACAAATGTTAGCTTATATCCTTCTCTACTTGGGTGAACCATCCCACCACTGCCACCCATGAGGAAGGGAAGAAAAAGAACTGGGAAATGAGCCCAAAGCCATTAGAAAAGGACAGGAGTGGTATTTTATCATTAAATCCAAGGTGAGTATCTACATGAGTTCCCATCACTGAACCAGGACATTGCCGACTTCACTGTGGCTGTGAATGGCCACAGGGTTGCTTCCTGCCGGACTGTGCCATTGGAGCTGATCCCCACTGGGGAAAGGCTGGGATCAACCTGGTGTCCTGATTCAGCCCTGCTGGGGAGCTGCTTCTTCCTAGACAAACCAGGACTGGATGAGTGGAAGGGTAGAAGGGTCAAGTAACTGAGAGGCTGAACTAGAGAAAGGCTTGGCAATCTGCCTCAGTGGCCCCTTCATTTATAGTGAGGAATTGTGTGAGTGAGGGGCCTTCAGGCTGGTAGTTTGTTAGACTCCAAAGAGAGGACCCACTAGTGTCAATGGCTAATTCAGGGCGTGGCACCTCACTGCGTTGCATTCTTCCTTCCTCTCTCTCTCTCTCTCTCTCCTTCTCTACCCATTTCTGTCTCTCTCCTTCTCTTGTTGCCCCCAAAACGTTTCCATTCTTAGCACCCCCGTCCACCCCCTGTTACCCTGAATAACAAAAAGCCCAGAAAAAGTATAGTTTAATTTAGTTTACAAGTTATTTTACTTGTTGTTTTACTTTTACTCCCTTACCCTGAAGACCAAGACTAGGTTTCCAAGTGACTTTTCTTCAAACTATGTTGGAACATGTGTAAATCTGACCTGCATATCAGGCTGGGAATTCATCTAGCCCCAGAGCTATGGCCTTGGGGGAGGGGAAGCCTAAAGGATAAAGGAGGGAAACTTCCCACTCACTGCCCATCCCCCACATCCAGTCTCCATTTCCCTCTCCAGCAAAAATCAGCCACTCCTTTCTCTAACCTCAGAGAGCACTTTTTACATCATTCTTTCTTCCTTTTCTTTTCTTTTTTTGAGTCTTACTCTGTTGTCCAGGCTAGAGTGCAGTGACACAATCACAGCTCACCACAGCCTGGACCTCCTAGGTTCAGGCAATCCTTCTACCCCAACCTGCTGAGTAGCTACTACTGTAGGTGTGCGCTGCCATGCCAGGCTAAGTTTTTGTAGAGACAAGGTCTTGATATGTTACCTAGGCTGGTCTCAAACTCCTGGGCTCAAGTGATCTTCCCTCCCCTCTCTCCCATAGTGCTGAAATTACAGGTATGAGTCACCACAGCTGACTTGTACATACTTCTCTCTAGCACTGAGCCCACTGCTTACTAATGTGTTTCTGTGCTGTATTCTCAGCTGGGCCATGAGCTCATCAGGATATTCCAGCAGATCTGGGTTCACATGCCAACTCCAGTCTCCTAACATGTATGCGGTATTGAACAAGCCACTTAAGTTCTCTGAGACCTTTGTTTCCTTGTCTATAACGTGCTTAAAAGAGCCTGCTTCATTGAATGGTTGTGTGGATCATATGAACTTCTACAAAATATTTGGCCAAGTTCATTCCCATCATTCACTGAGCAATTCCCAGTCCTAAGCAGAGTACCTAAGAGATATACTTGTGAAAAGACATTCCAGGTCACTACTGGTTCTCAGGCACCATGGGTGTACACAGGGTTAAGGGTGGACGGAGCCCCTGGGCACTTGGGGAATGATAAATTTCTTTTCTTTTCTTTTTTTTTTTGAGTCAGAGTCTCACTCTGTCACTCAGGCTGGAGTGCAGTGGCATGCTCATGGCCACTCCAGCTTCGACTCGCTGGGCTCAGGCGATCCTTCCACCTCAGCCTTCCAAGTAGCCGGAACTACAGGTGTAGTTTTTTTATATATATTGTAGAGACGAGGTCTCACCAAGTTGCCCAGGCTGGTCTCGAACCCTTGGGTTCAGGCAATCCTCTCACCTCGGCCTCCCAAAGTGCTGGGATTACAGGCTTAAGCCACCATGCCTGGCTGGAGGAATTTATTTTCACCACTGAAACCATTTTGGTTACAGCAGCTTTATTTTCTCTGATACTGGCACTGCACTCCAAATCCCTTTCCTACCTCACCCCAAAACAAGAAGTGCAAGTGTAATCCTCTTTGTGTGAGCTAGCTCATCTTGGGGTTTCACCTGGTGTCATCCATTTGTTCTCTTACTTTGTTGACACGTTTATTGAGACTCACGTTGTGCTGGTGACTTTAACTGCTATTATGGGTGCTCATGTGGGAACAAGACCCAGTCCGTGTCCTGCAGTGTGACTTGAAGTCCCTTGGATGCCAGTATAGGTTAGAAGTGCCCTAATAATGTCCAGGGATTTCTCCCTGTAGATAATCAGGGAGGATTCCATGGAGGAGGTGATCAGGACTCAGCTATGCAGATATTGGCATTGACCAAGTCAGCCACTGGGCAGAGGCAACTTTATCAAGATGGGACTAAAGTTTAAGCTCCAGGAACCTTCACTTGCACAGTCTTTTCTAAGACTTGGAAGGGTTCTTTCCAACTGTCCACATGTCACACGTTTTTGTAAAGTGTGCATCTGTGCAATGTTTTAAACCATATTGTATTCAGCCCGCTGCCTCAATGCTTTGAACTCTTATTTCCTCTCTTTCCTACTTCCTCATGTCTTTGGATATTAGGGTAGCCCAAGGGCACGTTTGGGTGTGACTAAGAGGCACCTGAACTAGGAGGTTTAGTTCAGTGGGATGTAGTTGTGTGCTTTGCCACAAGTACAAATAACCACTTCTCCACGGTTAAGTTCCTGTTGGTTACCTGGGCATAGAAATGGCTCCTGGGAACAGATCTGCTGCCCACCGTGTAGAATCCTCAGCAGGGTCAGAAATCATATTGCAGCCAGGCATGGTAGTTCACGCCTGTAATCTTAGCACTTTTGAAGGCTGAGGCAAGCAGATTGCCTGAGCTCAGGAATTCAAGACCAGCCTGGGCAACAGGTGAGATCCTCATCTCTACAAGTGAAAAAATATATATATTAGCCAGGCATGGTGACACATCCTGTAGTCCCAGCTACTTGGGAGGCTGAGGTGGAAGAATGATCACTTGAGCCCAGCAGTTCAAGGCTGCAGTAGCCATGATCGTGAACCACTGTACTCCAGCCTGGGTGAAAGAGTGAGACTCCCACAAAAAAGAAAGAAAGAAAGAAAGAAAGAAAGAAAGAAAGAAAGAAAGAAAGAAAGAAAGAAAGAAGGAAGGAAGGAAGGAAGGAAGGAAGGAAGGAAGGAAGGAAGGAAGGAAGGAAGGAAGGAAGGAAAAAAAAAGAAATCATATTGTAATATAGACACATCTTTTGGTGTCCAGCATCAGAAATAAGTGGGGGGTACAGGAAAAACGATGTTTGAAACAAGTAGGTGAAAAGCTAGTCTGTGGGAAAAATCACAGAGGTGTGTCTAGCAGCTAATTAAAGAAAAATACACATACAAACATGCTACTTCTGGATTTTGTGATTCTCGTGCTGTTTGCCAGTTTTTAACTGTGTAGTTTGTTGTGATTTCTCATTTTAAATAAATATTCATGTTTACACCTAGTTTGGCATTTGTATTTTTGCAATCTTCTTCTTAACTGCAGAAGCTGGATTTGCCCCAGTTATGATGATCACTTATCTCTAAGTGCTGTCTTGTAGAAACATCCCTGGGCTGCTGGGACCCTGGCTCTGGCCTTCTAGTGGGAGACAACGTTCCCAGAGTTCCTCTTCCCAGGGGCAGCAGCTGCCTCATTCCTTGGAAGTACTGGAGTCCAAGAGCGCCCCGGGGTACCTGGAGGCCAGGGACTGCCCAGTGGCCTTCCTTCCTGGCCACATGGCTGCCTTTGGCCACCAGCTGCCTATGTGCAGCTTCTCTCCGGAGAATCTGTGTAACCATTCATCACAGGCCTTCTCTTGGAAAGGCAAAGAAGGTCGCATTATACTAGGTGAAGCTTATCATTTGCATCTGCCAAGATCCAGGCATTTCCCCTCCCTCCCTGCCCTGCAGCCCCCAGCAAATTCCCTCCCTTCTCTTTTACCCTCTCTTGTGGGTTTTCAATAGTGTGTGCTTTTTTCTTTTCCCCCTTCTTTCTGGTCAAGACAGGGTTGTCTCTCTCGGTGGAAAAAGGCAGTGTGTTCATGGAGTGCAGCTGCATTTCAAAGGTACTTTGTTGGCGAGTTATGAATTTGCCTTTGCTACTGTGGGGAAACAGGGAGATTCTTTGGCTTCCCCCCCTCCCCAAACTGAAATTGATGTTATTTCTCTGCCAGTGGTACCCAAGGAAATGTTTTGTTCCATTTCCTCCCCTTTCAGGCTGAGCCCTATTTATGTTGGGAGCTGGGGCCCTGCCACTGAGAATCATTGTCATTACCACCAGCATCTGAGGCTGGCCAAATTCAGCAGCTGTGGTTTCATGCCTACCCTCACCAAGGTTTATTTCCTTGACAACATGTTCTTGTTTGGACCAACTTTCTTAGTCTTTCTCTCATTATTCTCTTCACAACCCTGCCCCTGCCCTTCCCGAAACCACACTTACAGTTTCATGGAGCTTAAAATTAAAAAGGAAAGAGTGCAGAAGTATGTGTGCATGTGTGCACACGTGTGTCGTTGGTTTGCGTGTGCGCGCGCGCGTGTGAGTGTGTATGTTGGAGGCCATGGGCAGGGGATTGGAGCTGGAAAGAAGATAAAGAACCTGGAGTTGGAGAAAGGGTCCGGGGGCCAGAGCAGGGGGTGAAGGGTGGGAAGTTTCACCCTAAATAACGGGATCAAATTAATTATTATTTTGATGGCCACCACTCTCCACCCCAAGCCAGGCAAGACGCACCCTCGGCCTTACCCACCCCAACTTCCCAAATGGAATACCTAGGTGGCCCAGGGGGACCCCTGACCCCTATATCCTGTTCCTTTCTGCCCGCGTTGCTACTTTTCTCCTTGATAAAAGGAGAGAGTGAGAGATAATTAACAAAAAACATGGCCCCAGGACAATGAAACAACTGGCCTTGGCCGGCAAGAAATGTATCCTGGTTTTCTAGGTGAACTTTCTCCCATCAATCTTTCCTTTAACCTCCATGTTAGTGGAAGCAATAGGAACACCCCTCCCCTCCCCTGAGCAAATGCTTTCTTTTGACTGGAAACAAAACAGGGGCTCAGCGAAGGCTGAGGTGAAATCTGGGTGGCATGGGCGCTGCACAATGGGGCCGCTGTTCCCGGCCTGGGCTTGTGTTTTACAACAGGGGAGGGGCGAGCGTGAATGGTCTGATGATTGAAACAATCCCCCTGATTCAGGCCTACAAACGCATCTTCTGTTCCACAGGGAGGGGACAGAAAGGAGAAAAGTGACAAAGAACGCGGGGCGGGGAGAATTAAAACAAAATGCGCTCAGCTAAAAATCTCTCCTATCCTACGTATCCCAGAAGGGAACTCTATGGAGGGAGCCTTCAGGAGGCCTCAGCCACATCTGAATAGCTTTATCTGGACTCTGATTTATTGATGAAGCTTAAGCGACTTGTGAGAGAAAGGCTTGGGGCTCTCTTTGTCTTCGAGATAAAGTACAATAGGCCACAAGGGCCAAGATCTCTGGGGATGCTCTCAGGTCCTGCCTTTCTCTTGCCCTCTCCTCCCTGCAAATACCAGCAGCCATGAAAAACGATTGGTGGTGTGCCTGGGAGAGCCGGTGACAAGGCCGGGCCACTTGAGGTCTCCTTAAGAGGGTATTATGGTCAGGGCAATGTTTGTGCTGTGAAGATGGCACACTCCATTTTGTTAATGGCTCTCATCGGCCCAGATAATCGCCCCCCTGCCTGGCTGTCAGGGGCGCAGCCGGCCAATTCATGGCGCCCTCAGAAAAAGCACCCTTTCTGTGGTGACCAAGATGGAGACATTGTGTTCACCTACTTGAGCAGAGGGGAAGGTGACCACGAGGGCAGCCTGCCTTGTAAATTACCACTAAAACAAAAACAGACAGGGCCTTCTGGGCCTGGGACCCCCACCAGTAAATTATGGCAGGACTGTGGAGCACAGTCCAGGAAAGACTGGGTGCTAAAGCCCTACGACTGACCGAGAGGCCTCTGAGTCTAGACACGGGCTGCCAGGGAAACAAGAATCTGAGTGGATGGAACAGCCACAGGCTGCTTGGAGAGTCCAAGAGGGTCCCCACTGTGCCTTCAGGGAGAGGCAAGAGCCAGATCCTCACGCTTCACACGGCTGCTGGGAGACTTCACCCAGGTTCTTTGTAGTGTAACACCCACCTTTCCCTGCACTTCTCTGTCCGTCAGTCAGCCCAGACTTAAACACCATCAGAGAAGAGAGGGGAAAAAAACAGCATGGATAAAGGGAGGGAATGGGGAGAGAAAGGAGGGAGGAAGGAGAAAAGAGGGAAGAAGGAGAGAGAGAGGGAAAGAGAGAGAGAAAGAGAAAAGAAAGAAAGAGAGAAAGAAAAAAGAAAAGAAGGAAGGGAGGAGAGAAAGGAAGAAAGAAAGAGAAAAGGAGAAAGAGAGAAGGAAGGAAGGGAGGGAGGAAAGAAGTAAAGGAAGGAAGGAAGGAGGGAGGGAAAAAAGAGAGAGAAAACCTCCATCATTTCTATTTAAGAATGAAGAAGGAACAAGGGTGATTTTACTAAAAATGAGTTCCTCATCCTTGACTTAAAAGTCCAAAAAAGCGACCTTTATGTGTAACATCCATAATACCAAATACAACAATACCCAACTGATGCTGACCATCAGCCAGGAATGACAGCCCCTCGCACATGGTGATCACCTTGCAACCTGGCACATGATGTTATTTACCTCAATTAATTTTTCAAATACTAGATATTTTCTCCACTCTTTTCAACCAACAAGTTTTCAAAAATATCAATCAATCTTTCTCAAATGCACTGCACATATCTTTGGTTTTAAATAGAAGATACCAAATTGAATTGCACTTTTTTTTATTGACTCAGGGTCAAATGAAATAGAATGTGCGAAAGTGCTCTGTAAACCCTCCCGCACAATACAGCCACAGGCTATTCTTCTTCCTCTCAATGACTGTGCCCTCACGCTCCATGACCCCAGCGGTGATGGTTTGGGAGGTTTGGTGCCTGCTTTTATAGCTTTTCTGTGTTTTTCAGCTGTCACTTTTGCTTGGGGCGGGGGGGGGGACCCTGCCTTTACTCCACTCTGCTGTTTCTATTGGCTTGTAAAACCATATAACCAAGCCTGTTAACAAGGTGTTGCAAGAGTAAGTGAAAACTCTGTGACTTTGTGATTCTGGGCAAATGATTTAACTTCTCTGTGCCTAAGTTTCCTCACCTGTAAAGTGGAAATAGAAACAGTACTTATTTTGAGAAGATTGAATAAAATAATACATATCAAGTACTAAGGGCAGGGACTGAAGTATAGTAAATATGCAATTAATATTAGTTATTATTAAAATGATAACTTCATAGTGTTAGGAATGAAAGATTTTTCCCATGGCAGGCATGTATTTCAGTGCTTGCATTTTGAACAATAGAAAGATCTTTAATTTTTAGTTTGCTTATTTCCACTTCCTTGGCTTAATTCTATATCGTAAGCTGGTTAGACAGTGAGCTTCAGAAAATGGAGGGTTACTTTCTTATGAAGCCAGTTCAGGAGGGAGCTGAGAATTGATCATGGAAACTCAGGTCCTGAGCCTCAGTCTGCTGAGAAATTGGATTAACCTGTCAGTTGAGAATATTTTCTTTTTCTTTTTTTTTTTTTGATTTGGAGTCTCACTCTGTTGCCCAGACTGGAGTGCAGTGGCCGCTCCCGGCCACCGCAGCCTCAATCTGCTGGGCTCCAGTGATCCTTCTGCCTCAGCCTTCCAAGTGACGGAATTACAGGCATGCACTACCACGCCCGGCTGATTTTTTTTGATTTACTGTAGAGATGAGGGCTCGCCAAGTTGCTCAGGCGGGTCTCGAACCCGCGGGCTCAGGCAATCCACTCACCTCAGCCTCCCAAAGGCGCGGGATTACAGGCTGAGCCACTGAGCCTGGCGAGAATATTTTCTTACATGCACCAACTTCAGATCTGTAACCCCTGTGGCCCATCTGCCCCCATCCTCATGCCTGCATTTCACCAAGAAGTAAGACTAACAATGGCTAACAATGACAGTCACTCTTGACTCTCCTACTCTGTATTAGGCTTGGTGCTCCATGCTTTCCATACACACTATTTTGTGTAGCTTCATCAGTGAGATTTCATACGATGCTGAGGCTCATCCATTTTTCCACAAGGGGCTGACTCCCAGAGAGGTAAAGGGACGTGCCTGCAACCCACAACTGCAAAGATGTAATCCCCCTAAATGCTCATCAAACAATCAATGGATAATGAAAATGTGGTACATATACACCATGAAATACTATTCAGCTATCAAAAAATAAAACAATGTCTATTACAGCAACTTGGATGGCATTGGAGAGCATTATTCCAAGTGAACAAACTCAGGAACAGAAAACCAAACTGCATGTTCTCATGTATAAGTGGGAGTAAACTAAGGGTCTGCAAAGGCATAAAGAATGCTATAATGGATATTGGAGACTCAGAAGAGAAGTGGTGGAAGGGGTGGAGGGGTTAAAAAAAAAGTCACCTCTCAGGTACAGTGTGCACCTGTGGGGGTAGTAGATACACTTAAAGGTCAGCCTTGACTTCTTTGCCACAGTACAATGCAACCATGTAACCAAAAACTATTTGTACCTCTAAAAGCTATTGAAATTATATATATATAATTATATATATCTCAAAAGCTTAAAAAAAGGGCTATTCCTGGAGTCACTCAGTGGGCTGAGAGGGTCCACGTCTCCTGACTCCCAGCTCGGTGTTTTTGCCATCACACCATGTCACATTCTTCTTGGTCCAGACTCCCAATTTCACTTTTGGTCTCACCTCAGTCATGTCTTTTCTGCATTTTGGCAAAGCCCAGCACATATGGGGACGGTGCAGGGTCAGCAGGGGCTGGCAGGCAGATGGCAGCAAGATGATAGGGAGCTGGTTGCCTGAGTAAATCCCATCACAGGGCCATCTCTGTTGGAACATCCAAAGGATAATCTCCAGATGAGAAGACAAGAGCATACCAAGGGACTCTCACATCTCCCGAGTCGCATCTTTTTTTTTTTTTTTTTGAGTTGGAGTCTCACTCTGTCGCCCAGACTGGAGTGCGGTGGCCACTCCCTGCCACCGCAGCCTCGACCTGCTGGGCTCCGGCGATCCTTCCACCTCAGCCTTCCAAGTAGCTGGAACTACAGGCATGCACTACCATGCCCAGCTAGTTTTTGATTTTACTGTAGAGACGAGGTCTCACCAAGTTGTCCAGGCAGGTCTCGAACCCGCGGGCTCAGACAATCCTCTTGCTTCAGCCTCTCAAAGTGCTAGGATTACAGGCTGAGCCACCGAGCCTGGCCAGAGTCACATCTTATGTTTTCATTGGCTGAATACGTTTGCTTTACTCATAATATGTGATTGATATAAATGAATCACAACTTCCAGAAAAAAACGCTGTTGAAAACTTCATACATTTCATCCTGCATATTTTTAGCAAAATAGACACACGCTCATGAGTGAGATTATATACCTGAAAAAATTTGTTTTTTTTTATTTTTAGCAGAGTATAGTGTTTAAGACTGTGGGCTCTGGAGAATTTTAAGCCCCTACCCCAAAGGCTGTGCTGAGGAATAAATGAGTTGACATCTGTAATATGTTTACAATAGCATCCAGCACACAGGTAGTATTATACAAGTGGATTTTTTTTGATCATAAACAAAATACAGTTGTATATATCAATATGTACAGCTTTATATATGAATACATAAAATCTATCTTTGCTTTCTCAAAGACTGCATTATATTCTATCTTATCATTATCTATTGAACTAATTTTCTAATGATGAACATTTGGGTTTTTCCAACTTTTGATATTATAAACAATGATGCAGTGAACATCCTTGCATATACATATTTTTAATGCCTGCCTTATTATATCTTTTGACATGACAGAAATAGACTTACTGGATCAAAGGATAAACAGTATTGCTAGTTTGTATTCCAGAAAGGTTAGATGAAATGGCATGTCTCATTATCACTCTTTGTCATCTTTGGAATTCTGAAAATAAAAGAAAATGAGATCTCATTTTGATGAGCATTCAGTTGATTAAAAGCAAGGCTGGGCATCTTTTCACATCTTTTGTTTGTATCCTCCACCCATTTTTCTATTAAGGTAATCATTAAAATTATCATCACTTTGTTTCATATGTTGTAAGTATTTTTGCCCATTTGTACTTTGTCTTTTAACCTTGTCTCTGGTTCTTTGTGTCATACAAAAGCATGAGTCGAGGGAACAATTTGGAGAAAATGCCATTTCAGCAGTGATAGGAAAGTCACGTTGTAATTCATGGCTAGATGTCCCCCCATCCTAGGCAGAGAGTATTGGGGGAAGCATATCATTCCAAACTAATGGAAAATTGAGTTGGGTCCCAAGGACCTACAAAATAACCCGAAGCTATACATTTTCTCCTATCCTTGAAAGCCAGATTAAACGTATCACCTGAGTCCTTGTACAAACGATATTAGGTACCTTCTGCTTTCATTCTTCGCCTTCCAACATGGAAGCTGCAGCCAGGATAGTGGGGGTGGGGCATGGAGGTGATGGGCAAAGAAAGCAACACTTTGGCGACTGGTTACAGTAATCAAGTAACAGTTGAGCAAATAAGCAAATAAATATACTGAGTAGAGTGGGAGACTGGTTTCTCATTGTGAGAGAATACATTTACAAAGCCGTTAAGAGAGAAGACTAGAAATAACCCCGAGGTGTTGGATTAGAATTGGAACTATCATTAATTATTAATTTAAAATGTATTTACTTATTTTATTTATGTATATGTATGTTACATATATACACATACAGACACATATGGAAATTGTAATAGGTGGATATGTATTCTGTGCATGGGCACTTACATATTCATATATTTACTAGCTCTGGCCCTTGGGACAAGACCCCTCAGTGACAATGAATCTACTGAGCACTGAGATCTTGCTTTCTAAATAACCACATACCAAAGGGAAAAAAAGCTCTGTGAAGAATGAGTAATTCAGTGTTGTGACGGAAAGTGTAAAATGAGCCTGGGAACATCTTATTGTTTCTCAAAGTCATGAAATGATCAAAGAATGATGGAGACCTGTCAAAAGGATACAGAAGCCAGCTTGAACAAGCTCCCACTGGCCAAAGCTAGGACAATCTGAGAATCAAAATAAATCATGAGAATATCAGATTTCAATACATTGAACAAAATAAGAGTCCAAGAGTCCATCTGATATGAATAAATGAAGAAATAAATAAGGAAAATAAAAATTTCCTAACAGTGGAATACTGATTAACAAATATGGAAGGAACAAATCAGATCTGATAAGGCTCTTAAATATAGAATACATAAAAAACAATTGTAAGCCAGTAATAAAAAGACAGCTCAGCAAGGCTCAGTGGCTCAACTTGTAATCAGCACTTTGGGAGGCGGAGGCGAGTGGATTGCCTGAGCCCACAGGTTAGAGACCCACCTGGGCAACTTAGCGAGACCTCGTCTCTACAATAAATCAAAAAACTTAGCTGGGTGTGGTAGTGCGCGCCTGTAGTTCTGGCTACTTGGAAGGCTGAGGTGGAAGGATCGCCACAGCCCAGCAGGTCGACACTGGGTGGCTGTGAATGTGCCACTTCACTCCAGCCTGGGTGACAGAGTGAGACTCCAACTCGAAAAAATAAAGAAATAAAAATACAACTCAAGTAAAATTAGGCAAAGGATCTAAATATACATTTTTGTGAGTTGAATTGTGCCCTATCTCCTAATTGAAGCAGATATGTTGAGGTTTTAACACCTCAGTACTTCAAGATGTGACCTTATTTGAACATAGGATTACTGAGGATATAATTATTTAAGATGAGGTCTACTGGAGTAGGATAGGCCCCTAATCCAATCTGACTGGTGTCCTTATAAGAAGTCAGCCATGTAAAGTCACAGAGATAAAAGCAGAAGGCCGTATGAAGCTGGAGGCAGAAAGTGGGGGAAGGCATCTACCACCTAAGGAATGTCGAGGATGGCCAGCCATAAGCAGAAGCTAGGAGAGAGGCAGAGAGCAGATACTTCCTCAGAGCCCTCAGAAGGAGGCCACCTTGCTGACACCTTGATTGCAGACATCTAGCCTCCAGAACTGTGAGAGAATAAAGTTCTGTAGTTTCAAGCCATGTGGTTTGTAGTACTTTGGTACAGTAGCCCAAGGAAGCAAATGTATTTTCCCAAAGATATACAAAGGCCAGCAGGCACATGAAGGTACTCAATATCAGTAACCATTGGGGAAATACAAATCAAAACCACAATGAAATACCACCTCATGCTCATTATGGTGGCTATAATTTGTTTTTAAACAGATAATAGCAAGTATTGACAAGAATGTGGAGAAATTATAATCTCATATATTGCTGGTGGGAATGACAAATGGTGCAGCTGCTTTGGAAATAATCTGACAGTTCCTCAAATGGCTAAACATAGAGCCACCATATGATAATCCCACTCCTAGGTATACACCCAAGGGAAATGAAAACATGTCTATACAAAAACTTGTACGTGAATGTTTATAGCAGCATTATTCATCATAGCCAGAAAATGAAAACAACTCAGATGTTCATCAACAGATGAATGAATAAATAAAATTGGTATACCCATATAATAGCATATTAGTTGGCAATAAATGAACTACTAACATGAACTAATACAAACTACGATATGGATGAACCTTGAAAGCATCATGCTAAGTGAAAGAGCCAGTCACAAAGGACCCCATGTTGTATGACTCCATGTATATGAAATGTCCAAAAGTAAGCAAATGTGTAGAGACAGAAGGTAGATTAGTGCCTAGGGCTGTAGAGGCTGAGGGTAATAGATAAAAGGTATGGGGTCTCTTTCGAGGGATTATGAAAATGTTCTAAAATTGATTGTGGCAATGGATGCACAACTCTGTGAATATACATAAAGCCATGAATTGTATACATGAATTGTGAGAATTATATGATATGCATATTAATTATATTTCAATAAAACTGCTTAAAATGTAGAATGCATTACAGAAATAGATAATCACCATTTGGAAATCATGACAGTTGTGATTAGCTGGGAAAGAAGTGGAACAGAGCCGAGCTTGGTGGCTCAGCCTGTAATCCCGCATCTTTGGGAGGCTGAGGTGAGTGGATTGCCGGAGCCCGCAGGTTCGAGACCCGCCTGGGCAGTGAGACCTCATCTCTACAATAAATCAAAAAATCAGCTGGGTGTGGTAGTACATCCCTGTAATTCCGGCTACTTGGAAGGCTGAGGCGGAAGGATCACCGGAGCCCAGCAGGTCAAGGCTGCGGTGGCCGTGAGCGGCCACTGCACTCCAGTCTGGGTTACAGAGTGAGACTCCAAATCAAAACAAAAAAAGAAGTGGAACAGGATATTGGTATGATCAAATACCATGTTCCCACAAAATACTAATTCCACATATGTACATGGGGGGGCGAAATGATGAGATCACTGAGGAGATATCTGGCAGAAAGAACTTGGCCAGGTCATCAAAATTTACAGTGAGGAGATAGGTGGACACCAGGAGTCTCCTGATGAAACACACTAAAAGAGAACAGCATCATTTCTGTGGTCTCCCTGTCAAGAATGAATGACATGAGTATAGTCACAAAGAAATACTGGATAGGCTCAGGCTGGGTGTTATCCTGCAGAATAGAAGGACTATACTCTTCAAAACTGACAAGGACATGAGAGGCAGGGCAAGACAGATTGAAAGACACAAGACATGATGACTCTTTGCAACACATGTGCCTGGATGGAATGTGGGACCAGCAAGAAAGAAGAGACACCCTTGGAACAGTTGGTGAAATCTGAGTGGGGTCTGAGGATTGGAGATAGCATTGTATTCATGACAATTTCCAGCATGGAGAAGCTCTATCCTAGTGTGTAAGACAGGGTCCTTGTTTGGGGAATGCACACACCGGAGAATTTGGGGGTGTTGGACATATGACTTACTTTCAAATCTTTCAGAAGACTAATGACGATGGGTGTATGTATGTGAACACAGGTGTGTACGTGTCTGCACACCTATGAGGAGAACAAGGAAGACAAGATAAATGAGGTAGAATGCTCACAGCTGAGGATTGTGGAGGAAGTGGATACATGACTTTTTTTTGTACTGTTCTTGCAACTTTTCTCTATTTTTGACATTATTATTTTTTTTTTTTTGAGTTGGAGTCTCACTCTGTTGCCCGGACTGGAGTGCAGCGGCCGCTCCCGGCCACCGCAGCCTCAACCTGCTGGGCTCCGGCGATCCTTTCGCCTCAGCCTTCCAAGTAGCCAGAATTACAGGCATGCACTACCATGCCCGGCTGATTTTTTGATTTATTGTAGATGAGGTCTTGCTGCCCAGGCGCATCTCGAACGCGCGGGCTCAGGCAATTCACTCACCTCAGCCTCCCAAAGGCGCGGGATTACAGGCTGAGCCACCGTGTCCGGCTTTTGACATTATTTTTGAATAAATAATTTAAAAGGGTTATAGGCTTATATAATGGACATGTGTTCAACTACATTTTCCTCCTCATATATCTAGAAAGATTAATTAAATGGATAGTTTTTCATCATTTCTACAAAAACTCACCACAGGTGTGTGTGTGTGTGTGTGTGTGTGTGTGTGTGTGTGTGTGTGTGTGAGAGAGAGAGAGAGAGAGAGAGAGAGAGAGAGAGAGAGAGAGAATGGGGGAGAGAGTGAGACAGAGAGATTGAGAGAGAGAGAGAATGAGGCGGGGGAAGAAAAAGTAGAAAAAGAAATAGCAGCAGCAGTGACAATGAGAAAAGGTGACTTATAAACAACAGATATTTATTTCTCACAACTCTGGAGACTGGAAGTCTAAGATCAGGGTGCCAGCCTGATAGAGTTTTGGGGAGGACCCTCTTCCAAGTTGCAGACTGCCAATTTCTTCTTGTATCCTCACGTAGTGGAAAGAGGGTGAGAGAGCGCTCTGGTTCCCATGGATAAGGGCACTAAGATCAGTCCTGGGACTCCACCTTCATGACTATTGCCTCCCAAAGGACCCATCACATTCAGGATGAGATTTCAACCTACAAAATTTGGGGCGACACAAGCGTTCAGTCTATAATACTTCCCCTATTTTAAAATAATAATATTGGAGATATTTATCTATTATCACCTGATTTACTTATCTATTTTCCCCTGACATCTGTTCTCAGTGTGAGTTTTATTTGTATGTATTTATTTTGTTCTAAAATCTTGTAAGGCTGATCTGTTTATCTCTGCATTTCATTACATTATGACTAAGTGAAGATTTGTTTGTCTTGGTGCAGCACTTACTGAATACTTGATAGCAGCGGATGTGTGTCTTATCTTAATTCTGAAAGTTCTCACCTGAATTTTCCATCTACCTCCATCTGAAACACTCGTGAGTTATAAGTTAGAGCTTCTTAACCAGTCTTCTAGGTCATTTAACTGTTCTCATATATTTTTTTCTTCTCTTCCTCTTTTTTTCCCCTAAGACGCATTCTGGATGAATTCTTGAGTGTTAGGTAATTCTCTTCTCAACTAGCATCCAGTGAGGAGCTTGATTTCATCTCTTGAGTTTTGTATTTCAATAATCATATTTTTCATTCCAAGGATCTTTAATTTTTTCATGTCCACCTGTACGTCTTCCATTTCTGCCACAGTTTGTTTCATAATTTCTCATCTTTCATTTCTTTAAGGAACTAAACCAAATTTATTAGAAATTTCTTTCCAGATTTGTCTATTATTTTTATTTCTCTAGGAATTCATCTTCTAGGTTGTTGATTTTTGTTTGAAATTTCAGTCTGCAGAATCATCTTTATGAAAATTCCCTCTCTTTGCTTTCTGTGCTTATACATTGTGACCGTCTTGATTTGAGAGAAAAAACTTGTTTTTCTATACTAATTCTTATTATATAAAAGGAGTGTTTCCTCATATTGGTTGGTTTCTAACAATACATCTCCCACCACCATCACTCACACTGCCTATGGGCTTGTTAGGGTCCCAAGGCCAGAAGCAGAGGTGACACGGCAGCTGGGGTTTGGGGAGTATGGAGGCCCCAGCTGGTAGCTTGGCCTGGAACGTGGCTATGATACCCCTCTGTCTCCTTCCTCCTCCCTGGGTGCACAGTTACCCAACAGCTGGAGTCCCAGACAGTGCTGGTAGCATTCTTCAGTTTTCAGCATTCTAAAGTCTTACAACTGTCTCTGGTCCTCCACCACACCTGGGGAACTTTTAGTTTCTCTTATTCCATAGGAGTTAATCTTGTAACTACCTTTTCTGTGTCCACATCCAGATGCCAGTACACCTGTGGAGTCGGCCCTACCTCCATGTTGAATTTATCTTGCTTTTAGTCCAAGGATTTGCTACTTACCTACTTTTGATATCTATTTATTGATTTACCCATAGACCGGGAGCCCATAGACTAGGTATGCCTAAATTTCTCTCCTTAAGTTTTCTCCCCCATCATTTCTTTTCTTTTTTTTTTTTTTTTTGAGTTGGAGTCTCACTCAGTCGCCCAGACTGGAGTGCAGTGGCCACTCCTAGCCACACCACAGCCTCAACCTGCTGAGCTCTGGCGATCCTTCCACCTCAGCCTTCCAAGTAGTTGTAACTACAGGCGCGCGCTACCACGCCCGGCTGATTTTTTGATTTATTGTAGAGATGAGGTCTCGCCAAGTTGCCCAGGCGGGTCTCGAACACACGCCCAGGTGGGGCTCAGGCAATCCACTCACCTCAGCCTCCCAAGGCGCGAGATTACAGGCTGAGCCACTGAGCCGGCTTATCATTTCTATATAGTATTTGGAATGGGCTAAAGTTGAAGGGCTCTCAAAGCATGACATTACAATGCTATAATCCTGGTTCTTGTCATTCACTGCCACCTATAATTTCTTTCTTTCTTAGTATTTACTATATTCTTTTAAACCATCTTAAATCATTTCAGTAACTAGGAGTGGTATGCATACTGTATTAGTCTCCTAGGGATGCCATAATGAAGTACCACAACCTGGGTGGTTTAAAACAACAGATACAGTTCTGGAGGCCAGAGTCTTAGATCAAGGTGTCAGCAGGGTCATGCTTCTTCTGAAACCAGTAGGGGAAAATCCTTCCTTATCTATTCTAGTTTTTGGTGTTTGACAGGACTCTTTGGTGTCCCTTGGCTTGTGGCTGCATCAAACCAATCCCTGCCTCCGTTGGTATTTTCTCTCTTTGTCTCTCTTATTCTTATAAGGACACCAGTCATATTGGATTAGGCCTCATTCTAATTTAGTATGACTGTGTTTTAACTTGATGACACGGTAAAGACTGCATTTCCAAATAAGATCACCTTCACAGGAAGTAGTGCTTGAGGACTTCAGCATACCTTTTGAGGGGACACAATTCAATTCATAATGTCTAATTTCTGAAAAGGGAAGAGCCATCTCCTCCAAAGGCCCAGAGTTGTTTATAAAGAAGAATTTTTAGGGAGCGTAGGTGATTTCCTATCTGTTGGACTACATGAGGAGACTGAATCCCATAGTTTTTGTTTATCTGCTGTTGTGGATTTTTAAAAATTATATATTGAAGTGAAATTCATATGACATAAAATTGATCATTTTAAAGTGAACAATTCAGTGGCTTTTACTACATCCATAATGTTGCACAGCCACTACTTCTACTTCTAAAATGTTTGCATAACTCCAAAATAAAACCTTTACCCATTAAGCAGTTACTCCCCATCTTCCTCTCCCACTACCACCTGACAACCAGCAATCTACTTTCTGTTTCTGTAGATTTACTTATTGTGGATATTTTATATAAGTAGGTTTTGAGAAGGTTGTTATGCACTTAGCAGAAACTCAACAAGAGTTGGTTAAATGAATGCAATGAGCCAAGTTTTTCAAAAAAATACCCCAAATAATTTAGGACTTAGAACCATGATACTGAAGTATTGAATTTTATTTAATGGGATGAAATGTTAGTTGTTTCTTCTTCCATTATGATTTAGGTTTTGTTGTTGAACTAGGGACAGGTGAGGAAGAGAGCACATCTTTTCAGCAGATCTAGACAAAACTATGAGAAATTAACTTATCATCCTGGGTACAATGTCCAAACCAAACAGCCTCTTATTTTTTTAAAACAAAATAATATTTTAAGTTGCTATGGACTTAATTGGGTTCCTCCAAAATTCATATGCTGAAACCCTAACTGCCAATGAGATATTTGAAAATGGGACCTTTGGGAGGTAATTAGATTTAGACAAGGTTATGAGGGCAGAGTCTTCATGAATGGGACTACTACTGCTTTTATAAAAGGGCACTCTCTCTCTCCCTTCCTCCTTCTTTTTCTTTCTGCCATGTGAGGCTCCAGTGAGAAGGTGGCCATCTGCAGCCAAAGGAGAGAGCCCTCACCAGAACCCAACAGTAATGGCAACCTGTTGTTGAACTTCTGATCTCCAGAACTGTGAAAAATAAATTTCTGTAATTTAAGGCACCCAATCTGTGTTTTTTGTTTTTTTTTTTTTTTTTTATGGCATCCAGAATTAACTAATATATAAGTCAAAATTTACTCCAGAGAATTGTGGAAGACAAAGAAAACACTCAAAAGAGGCAAGAGAATAAGGATTTCAATAAAGAGCAAGCCAAATGATTTGAAGTTAAATCAATTCTGATAGTCCACATGTTTAAAAAGTGTACATTATAAACACCGAATTTCCAAAGGGCTTTCAACTATCAGAAATAAAATTAAGGTGAAGGGGGAAGAATAGAGAGTTAACGAAAAACTCTAAATTCTACATTCTCCTTGCTGTGGATTTCCAGGTTTACTTAGCCACAGACACTGAAAGTAGGAAGGGGCATGGAGTCAGGGAGTGTTTGGGGTCTTCCCTGCCTGTGCCAAGATGACTAACAGGAGTCCCTTTTAGGCTCATGGGGAGATGAATGTGTAATTCTTTAACTCTGTGTTCTAGAAAAGAGCAAATGAACTGCTTTTTATAAAGGGGAGAAGGAACTAAGCTAAGAGACCACATAGGACAGTTGTAAGATTATGGAATAAAAGCCAAGAGACATGAATTTGAATCTTGGATCCTCCATTTTTTTTTGGTTGCCTGATATAAACCTCAGTCTTCCCATCTGTATGTTGGGGATAATAATGTGCACTTCACAGGGTTGCTAAGAGGATTAAGCAAATCTATCATTCACTGTAAGTCTTGTATATGCCAAATGATTTGCTTATAGGAGCTCTAATAACAGAACATCTTGTTAGGCTGATTTGCTTTCAAGTTTCTTAGCACAGTTGTCCTTTTTCCCAAAGAACATATTGTGTTTCTGAAGAGGATAAACTACCTTTCAGAATTCTATTTGGAAGATGGCAGTTCTGAGAAACTCAGTCACATCCTTCCCTATGTTCTGAAATTTTTCTCTGACTGCCCATTATTGCAACTTAATACTGCTGACTAGGAATAACACAGGAGATGATTTAACCCACACATAATGTGTTACAGCAATTCCAATAATGGGTTCAGGTAAAGAATTTTTTACAGAAAATAAGAACACTAAATAACAGTCAAAATACATTCAACATTGGAAATACAACAATATTTTGTTTATATGTGCCAAACAGCATAATAACAAGATGCATTAAAAAATACCAGAATAAATATAATAAAAAATGTAGACTGAAATATACCTACAATTGAACTGAAATAGCATCAGAAGGTAATAAACAATTTGACAAATAACAGTTTAGAAATCATAGAGAATAAAATAAAATCAATAAATATTTAGGAAGAACAACATGGCAGAACAAGGCAACCCATGTTTCCCCTGATCTTATTAACAAAAAAAAAATACAGTTTTCCCTGGGCATTTGGATCTTCATTTCTCAAGCTTCCATATCATGTAAAACTTTAAATAAATTTATTAGGCTTTTCTCTTGCCAATCTGTTTTTGTTGTTGTTGTTGTTATAGGGATGTCTGCTATGATCCTTGAGAAGGGTGAGAAAAAGGAATTATTTTTTCTCCTCTAACAGGGTCAGAAAAAAAGATCCACTCCAGCCTCCACCAATCTATTCCCCATCCAGTAAGTAGTGTGACCTTTATTTTATGATATTAATTATGTTATATCTCACCCCACTTAAAACTCACTGATAGTATCTCACTGCCCTTAGAGTAAATTATAAACACCTTAACAAGGCTGTATTAGTTTGCTGGGGCTACCACATAAATACTACATATTGAGTAGCTTAAAACAACCAATATTTATTGCCTCATAGTTCTGGATACCACAAGTCTGAAATCAAGGTGTCGGTGGGCTTAGTTCTTCCTGAGGGCTGTGAGGGAAGGTTCTGCTCCAGGCCTCTCTCGTTGGCTTGTGGATGACTGTCTTCTTCCTGTGTGTCTCCAAATGGCATTCTTTCTATACATGCTTATCTCTGTGTCAAATTTCCCCTCTTTTTAAGGATGCTAGTTGTATTGGGTTGGAGCCCACCCTAACGACTTCAGTTTAACTTGATCTCCTCTGTAAATACCCTATCCCTAAACAAGGTCATTTTTGAGGCACTGAAGTACCTTTTTCAGGGAAATACAATTCAACCCATAATAATAACTCTCAAATCCAGCACTATCTGACCCCCACCTAATTTTCTAAACTTAGGTCTTCCTTTTTTTCACTGGGTTCCACTGGACTCAAGCCTTGCTGGGCTTTTGTTCATGCTCCAATGTTTGGAGAAGTCCCTGCATCTTTTCATCTAACATCAGCCCTTCAGGGCTCAGCTCAGATGTTCTTTCCCTGGGAGCTCTTCCTTGAGCAGCACCTTGGCCAGTCTGCAACAATTGCATCCCACAGCCATCAGTCTATCTAGGGATAATCTATTCTATTCCTCCATAGCATTACATGTAAATTGATATTTCATTCTCATCCCCCCAGAATTCTATTGCTTACCACAGTCATCCAAATGTCCAGCACATGGTTCAGCAAATGAGTTGACTGGATGACATGAATGAATGAATACATGACAAAACGTGTTAATTACTTTCACCTAGATAATATTACTATTTGTTTCCCTCTTCATCTATAATGTCCCACTTTTGATTTCTCTTTTAATGGTCATATTGAATACATGTATAGTCATTATAAGCCCCTTAAACTCCTTATTTGGAAGCAGGCATAAGAGATACTGTGAATTATAAAGCTAATAAGAAGATGTTGTTTTTATCAAACTGTTAGCAGGGTTTCCTGAGGAGAGGAATTTGGAAACTCCCATTTTTCACTTTATGTATTTTCTAATTGGTTGGTTTTTGAAAATATATAGGCCAATTCCAGGATTATTTTTGCAAGCAAAAATAAGTAAAACTGGAAAGAATAGTATCCACAACTACAAACACATATAGCGTTCATTAACAAAGAGAGTTTTCAGGCAAAGTGGGGACCAAAGGAAGGCCTACATCTTTAAAATTAAAAATTAAAAAATTAAATTAAATTAAATTTTAAAAACAACAAGGAGAGTTTTAAATCTGGAATGACATTATTCAGTATAATATTCATTTAGATTTTTCTGCTATAGAATTTCTATATTTACTAAAAACAAACAAAAAAACTTTATTTAAAGCCTAGAGGAAGCTGGGCTCGGTGGCTCAGCCTGTAATCCCACGCCTTTGGGAGGCTGAGGTGAGTGGACTGCCTGAGCCCGCGGGTTCAAGACGCGCCTGGGCAACTTGGCGAGACCTCATCTCTACAATAAATCAAAAATCAGCCAGACATGGTAGCGCACGCCTGTAGTTCCAGCTACTCGGAAGGCTGAGGAGGAAGGATCGCCAGAGCCCAGCAGGTCGAGGTGCGGTGGCCGGGAGCAACTACTGCACTCCAGTCTGGGCGACAGAGTGAGACTCCAACTCAAGGAAAAAATAATAATAAAGCCCAGAGGAGAAGGATGTGACCCAGAGGGTGGGATGGAGGCAACCTTGGAGCAGTACTTGGAAAACACAAGGAAGAATTCATCCATTGTTGGAGTCCTGTGCACTGACTCACAAGGGCTTGAATCTGGGCTACTGTGGGACCCTGCCAGGTAAGCATGCTGGAGGGATTTCTGTTCTAGCCCAGCAAGCAGCTAAACTAACCTCTGACCCTACTAATATTCCTGTGGTGTGTCTGGAATCAGATAATGGGAACATTATGATCCAGAAATATGAAGGCATCACAGTGGTCATGTAGAAAATGGCCACTTGTTATCTTTTTTTTTTTTTTTTTTTGAGTTGGAGTCTCACTCTGTCACCCAGACTGGAGTACAGTGGCCGCTCCTGGCCACCGCAGCCTCGGCCTGCTGGGCTCCGGCGATTCTTCCGCCTCAGCCTTCCAAGTAGCCGGAATTACAGGCATGCGCTACCACGCCCAGCTGATTTTTTTATTTATTGTAGAGATGAGGTTTCGCTGCCCAGGTGGGTCTCAAACCCCCCGGGCTCAGGCAATCCACTCACCTCAGCCTCCCAAAGGCATGGGATTACAGGCTGAGCCACCGAGCCCGGCTGCCACTTGTTATCTTATATCAGTTCTCCAGCGTCCTGCTAGAGGAACTCAGTCCTACCTATGTCAATTATCTGATACAACAACTAAAATTCCAGTAGATGGGCCATTCATTTAATATGCAATGGACACTTTTCTATTTATTTTAGAGTAAGTTGCTTTTTAATACTTTATGGACAGACCTATCAAAATATTAGTAAGAAAGGATCATGTTTTGAAGCAGAAGGTCTAGGTCACTTTGCAGGCAGAATTTTGTTATGTTCAACAAAACTGTTTGGAGGAAAAACAAAATAAAATAAAGCCCAGAGAGACTGGGCATCAAAATTATTTCATTTCTGTTTCTCTCCCTTCCTCCTTTGCAATAAATATAAATACGTATAAAGCATATACTAAATTACAGTTGCTGCATTGATAAAAATATCAATATCTTGCCCTTAAGATATTTATCTCCTAAAATAACAAATTCCTCCAGAAGTCATTTTATACATATAGCCTATTTCCCAATTTGGAACATTTTTTCTACAGATGATGCAATGTGTATGAGCTCTCCTCTGAGGATGAATTCACACTATTGTGTTTTACTTTGGATTTTATTTTTATTTATTTTTATTTATTTTTGAGTTGGAGTCTCACTCTGTCGCCCAGGCTAGAGTACAGTGGCACACTCCCAGCTATCACAGCCTCAACCTGCTGGGTTCCAGTGATCCTTCCGCCTCAGTCTTCCAAGTGTCCAGAACTACAGGCGTGCACTACCATGCCCGGATAATCTTTAAAAATTTATTGTGGAGACAAGGTCTCACCAAGTTGCCTGGGTGGGTCTTGAACCCTCGGGCTCAGGCAATCCACTCGCCTCAGCCTCCCAAAGTGCTGGGATTACAGGCTGAGTCGGCCTACTTTGGATTTTATAAAGCACTTTTATATACCCTACATCATATGATCCTTATAAAATTTACCATAATCTCCATTTTACTACTGAGGCCCCAAGTTGCCAATAAATAATGCAAAGGACATAGAATTCATGGAAAGAACAGCCATAGTTAGGACTCAGGGTTTCTGGCTCTCAGGCGGATTATTCCTTCTTTGCCATCATGTTGTTCTATATTCCTCTCCTGATTTGGAAGCCAGGTTCCAAACTCTGGAGTTGAATCTTTTTTGACAACATGTAAACTTTTTTTTGTTTTTTTGAGTTGGAATCTCACTCTGTCACCCAGACTGGAGTGCAGTGGCCGCTCCCGGCCACCACAGCCTCGACGTGCTGGGCTCTGGCGATCCTTCTGCCTCAGCCTTCCAGTAGCTGGCAACTACAGGCGTGCGCTACCATGCCTGGCTAATTTTTTGATTTATTGTAGAGATGAGGTCTCGCCAAGTTGCCCAGGTGGGTCTCGAACCTGCGGGCTCAGGCAATCCACTCACCTCAGCCTTCCAAAGGCGCGGGATTACAGGCTGAGCCACCGAGCCCGGCTGACAACATGTAAACTTAACACTGAACATCATAGCATGGGGCTAAACTCAAAATCAACAAAAGTACCAACCCTGTGGTTGCCATCCATAAAGCAGAGATGGCAAACCCACCCACTTGAACGTATAATGACGCAGCAGAGTCTTAAAAACCTTGTTCACCATCAGGAGAAACCAGGTAAATCCTCGTATCTCTGCCAAGACTCATTGTTTCACTTTGCCAGGAGAAAGGACTTCAGCTTCTACTGGAAACTGCATTTCTCCTACTTTCTTTTGATCTAAGGCCATTTCTGTGACTTCTAATTCACTCCAACTTTATAATAAAAAATATTAATTAAAAGAAGCTTTATTATGTACATACACTAACTATATTATATAATTTCTGTACCAAGACAATTCCTCTTTACTCAAATGCAGCCCAGGGAAACCAAAAGGTTGGACAACCTTGGCTTAAACAATGGGAAGGAAGGAGTTGCCTTAATTTTATATATAAATGTTAAATCACTTAAGGCAACCTGTCCCTATATTTAGAAATTTGATACATATTATACAGTATAATCTATATATTCATCTATATATTATCCATATATATTTTATTATTTATCTTTTTTTTTTGAGACAAGGTCTCCCTCTGTCGCCCAGGCTGAAGTACATGACATGATCATAGCTCACTGTAGGCTCAAATTCCTAGGCTTAAGCAATCTTCCTGCCTCAGCCTCCCGAGTAGCTAGAAAAACAGGCACACACCTCCACACTTGGCTAGTTTTTTATTGCTTTAATTTTTTTTTTTGAATTGTAGTCTCACTCTGTCGCCCAGACTAGAGTGCAGTGGCCGCTCCCGGCCACTGCAGCCTCGACCTGCTGGGCTCCGGCGATCCTTCCGCCTCAGCCTTCCAAGTAGCTGGAACTACAGGTGCACGCTACCACGCCCGGCTAATTTTTTGATTTATTGTAGAGATGAGGTCTCGCCAAGTTGCCCAGGCGGGTCTTGAACCCGCAGGCTCAAGCAATCCACTCACATCAGCCTCCCAAAGGCGTGGGATTACAGGCTGAGCCACCGAGCCCAGCTGCTTTAATTTTTGTAGAGATGAGGTCTCACTATGTTGCCCAGGCTGGTCTCAAACTCCTGGCCTTAAATGATCCTCCTGGCTGAGTCTCAGTGCTGGAATTACAGGTTTGAGCCATCATGCCAGAAAGAGTATGACAAATGTAGTCAAGGGCGTGGATACGCAAAATCTCAGGTGAAATACACAGCTATTCAAAATACCAGCTGTAGGAGAAATGGAACCATCTATAAAGTTTATTTACTTATTTAGAGTCAGGGTCTCATTTCATTGCCCAGGCTGGAGTACAGTGTCACAATCACAAATCACTGCAGCGTCGACCTCCTGGGCTCAACTGATCCTTCCACCTCAACCTTCTGAGTAGCTGGAACTACAGGTATGTACCACCACGCCTGCCTAATTTTTAAAAATGTTTTGTAGAGATGAGGTTTTGCTGTGCTGCCCAGGCTGGTCTCGAACTCCTGGGCTCAAGCAATCCTCCCCTCTCAGGCACCCAAAGTACTTGGGATTACAGGCATGAGCCACTGTACCCAGTCATAGTTATCGAGTTTATCAATCTGGCTTCTCTAGCAAGCAGTACATTCAAAAACCCCAACTACTCCCCTGCAGTTCCTCATTTCTCACCTGGCGGGGCTGAAGGCAGATCTTATAAAGGATAGACATGAACAACATGGAAAACTTCCCCAGCACCTTGACCCGCCAATCTCCAGAGGGGCTCCTTTGTGTCAGCTCTCACCCCAAGTTTGCCCCAGTGGGCAGCGCAGAGCAGCAACATCTTTGCCCCCTGGGGTTCGCTTGTCCAGGGCTTAGGGCCTACAGGAAAAAAGCCTCCGTGGAAGCTGAATATCCAGCAAACCCATCTCTACAAGACTAGCCTTTTGCTCCCCCAGTCTTCAGTATCTGCCTCTTGACAAAGCTGATTTCTATGAGCTAGTATCTCTCAAGGCACGATTTTGATTTTCAGTTTGAGAGCCACGGTGATAGTCTGCTTCAGGTGACCCTCAGATACTCTTCCTTCCTTCCTTCCTCCTTTCCTCTCCTCTCCTCTCCTTCCCTCCCTCCCGCCCTCCTTCCTTCTTTCCAATCTTTATTTGCTGCTTATACAAAGGGAGATCCCCCCCAAAAGACCTGGAATTTATTAAAAATTGTGTATTTATTCTTACATGTTTAAACTTCAAGGTTGAGCATGGTGGCTCACACCTGTAATTGCAGCACTTTGGGAGGCCAAGGCAGGAGGATCACTTGAGCCCAGGAGTTCAAGACCAGCCTGGGCAACATAGCAAGACCTCGTCTCTACAAAACAAACAAACAAAACAACAACAAAAAACTTCAGTCACATTCAAAGTACTCTCCTTTTTATGAATACACCAATCAAGATGCTTTTTCCACTGCTTAGAACAGTTTTGAACTTGTCAATTTTGATGCCCTTTAGTGCTCCTGCCATTTTTTGTTTCACCTCTTCCACATCAGCAAAATGAGTCAGTGGGGGCAAGATCAGGTGAATAGGGAGGGTGCATCACAGCAGTCATGCGGTTTTGGGGTCCAAAATTGCTGAACACTCAGCACAGTGTGGGCAGGTACGTTGTCATGGTGGAAGAACCAGTCATGTTTGCCACAACACGGGACATTTCTTCCACAACACGGCCTCTCACAACAATGCTTACTGGCACACTGATGCCGATGGGGTTTCTAGAGTGCTTATCTAGTCGGGGAAGCCTGTACTAGAAGAAGCCTGCCTTCCAAAAGATAATTTTGGTTTTTTTTTAGGTCCCCCTCATAAGCCTCTATGATTCTACTCTGTCAATGAATCTACAAACTCCCCTCCCTTCAATTTGGTAAAATCCAAGGACCAGTTGGTATCTGCTCCATCTTGAGACGCACTGAGAGACATTAGCCCTCTGTGAAGAGCCACTTTCTGGGGTGATTCGCTACCCGTGGGGTGGTGAAGAGAGAGGAAGGGGACAGGGAGAAGTCTTAACTCATGCACATCCAACCAGATTTTTTTCAAATTGCAAGTAGCATCCATTCAGTTTCTCTAATCAGCTTCAAAGGCCTTGTAAGGCTCCCGTTACCATTGTGTGGCTGGTAATTCTGTGTCACAACTAATTACCGCCTAATAGCCGTCATGGGCACAAAGTCTCCGGTTTAAAAGCAAAGTCGATTTCTCCCTGCATTCAGACCTCATCTGCCCCTGAATGGTGAAGATTACACGAGGTAACAGGCAGTTATTTCTACCTGCTGCAGTTTATCAGCTCTGTCTCCAGCTGAGGTAGCTGCCCCTCCCCCTTGGACAAAGATTGTCATTAAAATGCTCAGGCTCACTCACACTCTCTTTTGACAATGTGGATGTTGCCTACACTTTGAGAAAGGTTTTTTGAAGAAAGATTAGCAGGATTAGGAAAGGTTCACATATGTTCAGCCTCACTCTTGGTATTCAAGACATCACAACCCCGCACCACCCAGGAAGCACAAGAAATGTGACGCAGGCAGAGGTGGGGAGGGGTGAGGATGACAGCGCAGCTGTGTGGTTCTCCCTCAGCAATACAAAGCTGGAGTCAAATGCAAATCTGGGGATGTTTTATACCGGGGAATTCCCAGGCAGTTTGCTAGAAGTTTTGTTCTTAGCACTGTTTTCTCTTTACTTCCAGTATGACTTTTTTCTCTCCTTGAGAACACGGCCAGCACAGAGGTAGGGCAATGTCAGAAGCAGAACTCAATGCCTAGGCCCTGAGGCAGGTTCTAAGAGCTATACCCAACACAACAGTTGACCCTTCGCTTTCCTTCTGTTCACTTGTTCCCGCCCTAGACTCTTTCGTAGTTGCAGCCAATGAAGCAAGGGTCATGTCTCTGAGGCCCTATGAGAAAACCTGTCCTCAAGTCGTGATATTACTACATTGAGTTAAATTTCTAAACAAAATGATCTGATCGCTTATCTAGTCCCTTGGGATATCACACTTGGTATCTCAGTCTGTTTGGGGTACTATAGCAAAATACCTTAGACTGGGTAATTTGTAAATAATAGAAATTTATTTCTCACAGTTCTGTTTTTGTTTTTGTTTTTTCGAGTCGGAGTCTCACTCTGTCACCCAGACTGGAGTGCAGTGGTCGCTCCTGGCCACCGCAGCCTAGACCTGCTGGGCTCCGGCGATCCTTCCGCCTCAGCCTTCCAAGTAGCCGGAATTACAAGCATGCGCTACCACGCCCGGATGATTTTTTTTTAATTTTTATTGTAGAGATGAGGTCTCGCTGCCCAGGTGGGTCTCGAACCTGCGGGCTCAGGCAATCCACTCACCTCAGCCCCCCAAAGGCGCGGGATTACAGGCTGAGCCACCGAGCCCAGCTTCTCAGGGTTCCGAAGACTGGAAAGTCCAAGATCAAGGTGCCATCCGATTCCATGTCTAGCAAAGGCTCAATCTCTGCTTCACAGATGGTAATTTGTTGCTGTGTTCTCACGTGGCAGGGGGCAAAAAGGGACTAACAGACTCCCTCAAACCCTTTTATAAGAGCACTGATCCTAAAGGCCTTATCTCTTAATATTATTGAATTGGGGATCAAGTTTCAATATGAATTTAGAAGGAATACAAACATTCAAACCTAGCACTGAATACCAAGAAGTAACAGGGGAATAAGCAATGGTTGGGTGGTTTTAGAATCTTTCCGAATCTACCCATAAAATAGAAAGAGCAACCAGACTAGCAAATCCCAAAGAGCCACGGACAATATGAATACAACAGAGCTCGTGATGCCAGAATCTTCCCAGACATCAGATCCTAACAGGTCTGGACAAAGCACCTACAGTTCCAGAACTGCATGGCAGCTACATCAGTGCTGGAAGAAGAGAAGTGATTAAAGTTGTGCTTCTGAAGATGGTGAGAATCAGGAAACCACACAATCTCTAGTAGGTATTCACGGGAGGGTACAGGAAGACTGGTGCAGCTGCCAAAGCCAGGAGAGGGATCCGCAAACCCGATGTGTGGTTAAGTGCAAGGGTACCGTGATACAATAAGGTCTGATAGTGTCAGAGTGATTTGGGCCCTGTGCACTCTCAAGGCGAACAGAGCTCCTTCAGGTACAAAGCCCTGCACTGAGGAATAACCAGGCAGAATGACAGAGGCAAAGAAAGAAGATCCAGATAATTAGGGGGAGGGGACTGAGCAGAGGAGGCAGCTCTAAAAAAGTCTGGACAATTTTGTTTTATTTCCTGGTGAAAGGAACAGAAGAGGGAGCTCTAGAGCCTTTGAACTATAAAGGCTGCTAGAACAATGAGAAAACACTTCATTTAGAAAATTACCAATGTGGTGAAAACCCATAAAAAATTATTTCAAAAGGACAAAAAAAGAAAAGAAAGCATAGAATAAAATTCCTACAATGAAAGCATGTCTGAAAGGAATGCCCAGAAAACATTTCAAATATTCTGAGACATGTTAAAGAAAGTTAAGAAAACTATAGAAACTATGAAAAAATTATATACCTCAGAATTAGGGGGGAAAGAAACCTCAGAAATAAGGTGATTGGACAAAAGAGGGTTTGCAAAGAGAGTTGATAGGGTTCAGAAAATATTTAGAAATACAAGAAGAAATGACTGGGGAGACACTGACGTAGGAATTGGTAGAAATATGAAGGAAAGAGGAACTTGTTAAATTACACCATTAGAGGCAATCAACAAAGTCCAGACTGTGGGAAACTCTACAGGTCAAGTGATCCAGTTTCTTCCATGACAATAAAAATTGAGGGATTAAAAAAGAAAAAAAGCAGAAGAAACCTATAGAGAAAAGAACTTTCTAAGTCATTTCAAGCAATTGCAAAGTAGGTAATTTATTTGGATCTTGACTCAACCAGTCAATTTTTAAAAATATAAGGCAGCCAGAAAAATATAAACATGACAATATTTAATAATATTAAGGAATTAATGTTATTTTTAAGTGTATTAAATATTGTGGACCAGGTACAGTCTCTCACACCTGTAATCCCAGCACTTTAGGAGGCTAAGGTAGAAAAATAACTGAAGCCAGTTGAAATAATGATTATCTATTAGAGGTGTGTTAGGTTAAAAATCCCAGCGGGGCCTCTAAAATGTTAGGTCAGACCCCCTGGGGGTTGTGTCTGGTCTGCCATCCAGTGCCAAGTGAAAGATGCAAAGAATTGCACAGAAGTTAGATCAGAAAATACAGTTTATTTAGAAACTAAGTTAGAGAGAGAGAGAGAGAGAGAGAGATTTACCTCCCCAAGTAGGGGAGGGAACCAAAGCTAAGAAAACATGGCAGCCATAGCTCAGAGAGCACATGGTCTGGTCAGTGCTTAACAAAACAATGGCTAGAAGGTAAATTAGAGAGAGAGAGAGAGAGAGAAAGAGAGAGAGAGAGAGAGAGAGAGAGAGAGAGAGAGAGAGAGAGAGAGAGAGGAGATTCATCTACCCAAGATAAAGGAAGGGGTCAAAGCTAGGAAAACATGGTGACCATAGCTCAAAGAGCTACGTGGACACACCAGAATTTAGCAAAGCAATGGTGACTGTTGTTTGAAGTGGAATGCCTTTTAAACCTTCCCTTTGGTGGTGGCAGTTGTTAAGGTGATTGGGTGGTGGTGTTCTGCTCTGAATTATCATGGAAGACAGATAAGCACAAGTACTGACATCAGGTGATGGACAGCAGTCAAATGGGTGGGTCATTCACATGACTGCTGCCATGTTGATGGGGTCTGTGTCATGAAGGTCATGAAAAGCTGATTAGGTTAACTTGTTTACGAAACAAGTTGGGGAGGGGGTTGGAAAACAATTATCAATAGCTACCTCTGAGAACTGGTTCTGTCCTTGGCTAGTGATTAGAGGGTAAATTAAAGTGAACTGCTAGAAAAACATGACAGATCTAAGTAATGTTAAAATGACTGCATATTGGATATATTGACTCCATCTTATGTCCTTTCAAGGTGCATACTGAAAAGTTTACAAATAACAGTACTTCATATCTGGGTCACTACAAAATTATCCACGAACAGGAGAACAGGTGGTGGTGCAGATGAAGTAAGACTATCCTGTATTGGTATATCTCGATGCTGGTTGGTGAGATCTTTGATAGATCTTTGTATTACACGCTCTCCTTTTGAATGTCTGAATATCACTTTAAAACAAAGTTTAATGAACAAATAATAAGGGAAGGCTTAGAGCTTGGCATCCACCAGGCAGGAATACCCCATGCTTCTATTCTAAGAGGGCCATGCTACCTGGGTTTCCGCAGGGGCAAACACACCTTGCAGTCCTTTCAGACCTTGTTCCCATTCAAGTGCTGCTATGTGTTTGGCTCAAAACTGATCTGGACATGTTACTCCACCACTTGCTAGAATGTAAGCTCTATGAGGGTAAGGATTTTGTCAATTTTGTTACTATTGTGACCCTACACCAAGGATTATGCCTGGTACATTATAGGCCTTCAGTAAATAATTGAGTATATCACCATGGTTAATCCCAGTACATAATCCAGGCTCCAGCTACAACTTGTGTGTCTTTCCTTGGAGAGAGGAGAGAGGAGTCTTTACTTTTTTTGTTTATTTTTTTTTTGAGTTGGAGTCTCACTCTGTCACCCAGACTGGAGTGCAGTGGCTGCTCCCGGCCACCACAGCCTCGACCTGCTGGGCTCCGGCGATCCTTCCGCCTCAGCCTTCCAAGTAGCTGGAACTACAGGCGCGCGCTACCACGCCCGGCTAATTTTTTGATTTATTGTAGAGATGAGGTCTCGCCAAGTTGCCCAGGCGGGTCTCAAACCCACGGGCTCAGGCAATCCACTCACCTCAGCCTCCCAAGGCGTAGGATTACAGGCTGAGCCACCAAGCCCAGCTGAGTCTTTACTTTGTAATGAACTAAGCTTGGGTTAGCTGCAGAAGTGGCCTCTGAAGTGTAAGATAAACAATGTCTAGCCGAGCGTGGTAGTGCGCACCTGTAGTTCCAACTACTTGGAAGGCTGAGGCGGAAGGATCGCTGGAGCCCAGCAGGTCGAGGCTGCGGTGGCCGGGCGCGGCCACTGCACTCCAGTCTGGGCGACAGATTGAGACTCCAACTCAAAAAAAAAAAAAAAAAAAAGATAAAAACAATGTCTGACCTGGTCGGGGAGGCGTTCAGACAGCTGCCAGCTGCTGAGGGTGCCACAGAGTGAAAGGACTGAGGAATGTGGCTAGAGACTGCTTTCGCTCTGCAAGATATCCAGTATCCAGTACTCAGCCAGTAAGCCTTACTTAAGGTGTAGTACTATAGACGTAGGTATTGATGACATTGATATATGTCAGCAACTGATTGGAATAAATATAAGTAAGTTTTATATATTGATTAATGTTTGTGGTATTGCAAAATATATACTTGGTTTTCTTCTCGGTCCCTGGCATGTTACTCCTAAAATCCTCGGACTCTTCAAAGTGATGTGTCTTTTTGTAGCAAACGAGTTGACTGGTGGCTAGGGACCCCAGGCAGCTTCAGGATGAGGGATGGTCATGGGAAAGACAAAGGCATGATTAGAGGGTTGGGATTTTCAGCCCAATCCCCAACCTCTGGGGAAAAGGGAAGGACAGAAGGTTAAGATGATCATCAATAGCCAATGATTTAATCAAACATGGCTACATCATAAAGCTTCCATAAAAAGACAAAAAGAACTTGGTTTGAAGAACTTCTGGATAGCTGAAAACATGGAGGCTCCTCAAGGATGGTGTGCCCAGGAAGGACATGGAAGTTCGTGCACTCCTTCCCACATACCTATGCATCTCTTCATCTGCATTCTTTGCAGTATGCTTTGTAATAAATCAATAAGGTAAGTAAGTGTTTCCCTGAGTTTGGTGAGTCCCTCTAGTAAATTAAGCAAACCCCAGGTGAGGTTGTGGGAATCACAATTTATAGCCAATTGGTTTGAAACACAAGTAAAAGAACCTGGGGCTTGAAATTGACATCAGAAGTAGGGGGCAGGCTGGGCTTGGTAGCTCAGGCTGTAATCCCAGTATTTTGGGAGGCCAAAGTGAGTGGGTTGACTGAGCATGTGAGTTTAAGACTAGCCCGGGCAACTTGGCGAGATCTCGTCTCTACAATTAAAAAAAAATTAGCCGGGTTCGGTGGCTCAGCCTGTAATCCCGCGCCTTTGGGAGGCTGAGGTGAGTGGATTGCCTGAGCCCACCCACGGGTTTGAGACCCGCCTGGGCAGCGAGACCTCAACTCTACAATAAATCAAAAAATCAGCCGGGCGTGGTAGCGCATGCCTGTAATTCCGGTTACTTGGAAGGCTGAGGCGGAAGGATCGCCGGATCCTAGCGGGTTGAGGCTGCGGTGGCCAGGAGTGGCCACTGCACCCCAGTCTGGGCAACAGAGTGAGACTCCAACTCAAAAAAAAAAAAAAAAAAATTAGCTGGACATGGTAGTGCACGCCTATAGTTCCAGCTTCTTGGAAGGCTGAGCCGGAAGGGTCGCTGGAGCCCAGCAGGTCGATGCTGGATTTGCCATGAGTGTGTCACTGCACTCCAGCCTGGAAAATGGCATGAGACTCCAACTTGAAAGAAAGAAAGAAAGAAAGAAAGAAAGAAAGAAAGAAAGAAAGAAAGAAAGAAAGAGGAGGAGGAGGGAGGGAGGGAGGAGGGGGAGGGAGGGAGGGAGGGAGGGAGGAGAAAGAAAGAAAGAAAGAAAAGAAAGAAAGAAAGAAAGAAAGAAAGAAAGAAAGAAAGAAAGAAAGAAAGAAAGAAAGGAAAGAAAGAAGAAAGTAGGGGGCAGTCTTATGGAATTAGGCTCTTAATCTGTGGATTTGACACATCTCCAGGTAGATAGTGTCAGAATTTAGCTTGGTTAGAGGACACCCAGTTGGTGTCCACTGCAGAACTGATTGCTTGTTTGGTGTGTGATAAGAAGCTCCCACACATTTGTTTCCAGAATCTTCTTTGTTGTTTGTTGTGTGAGAGCAGTTTTTTCCCCCTCCTACAGGACATTGTTATTTTGTTTATTTTATCAATGAAGATAATTAAAAACTAAGTGCAACCCTTGCATTGAAACTTAGCTGTTCTTGCTGTATAATGCATTTATTAATCATTGAGTTCCAATTTTCTTAATGATAAAATAGGATTATTAATTTTCTCTAAAGACCAACATCCCTCCTGAATATTACACATACACAAAGTTAAGTTAAATTCAATAATGTATAGAAAAGATAATACATTATGACCAAGTTGGGTTTATTCCAGGAATGCAAAGTTGATTTCAGTTTGAAAAAGAAATAGGTGAAATTCATCTTAGTAACAGATTAAAAGGGAAAAACCATATAATCATACTAATAGATGTAGAAAAGCCATTTGACAAAATACAGCATGCATTCCTGATAAAAAGTCATAAACTAGGAATAAAAGGAACATTCCTCAATCTGATAAAGGGATTTTATTAAGAAAGCAACAGCTAACATATTGAATGATGAAAGAATGAACACTTTCTCCCTAAGATTGGGAATCAGACAAGGATGTCAGTTCTTACCATTCCTAATCAACATTGTACTGGAGATTCTACCCAAAACAATTAGGGAAGAAAAAGAAATAAAAGATATTAATATTGGAAAGGAAGAAATAAATCTGTGCTTTTTGTGATTGGCTTATTCTTATCTTTAAGATGGCATTATCATCTATGTAGAAAATCCTAAAGAATCTACAAAAAGGATATTAGACCTAACAAGTAAGTTTAGCAAGGTTGCAGAATACAAGGTCAATATATGAAAATCAATTGTATTTCTCTTTGTTGGCAGCAAATAATTGGAAATCAAAGTAAAGTGTCATTAAAATGTGTAGGGATACATCTAACAAAAGATATGTAAGAGCTATATACTGAAAACTACAAAACATTGCTGAGATAAATTAAACAATTCCTAAATAAGTGGGGAGATATACCATATTTATGGATTAGAAGACTCAGGATTGTTAAGATATAAGGTCTCCCCAAATTGATCTATATATTCCATGTGATCTCAGTCAAATCCTAGCATCTATTTTTGTTTATTTGTTTGTTTTTGAGTTGGAATTTTACTCTGTCACCCAGGCTGGAATGCAGTGACATGCTCATGGCCACCACAGCTTCGACATGGTGGGCTCAGGCAATCCTTTCACCTCAACCTTCCAAGTAACTGGAACTACAGGCACACGCCACCCTGCCCAGCCAATTTTTTTGTTTATTGTAGAGATGAGGTCTTGCCAAGTTGTCCTGGCTGGTCTGAAACCCATGGGCTCAGGCAGTCCTATCACCTCAGCCTTCTAAAGTGCAACATTTAAAAAAAATAGAAATTGACAAGCTGATTCATTCTCTCTCCTCTCTCTCTCTCTCTCTCTCTCTCTCTCTCCTCTCTCACACACACACACACACACACACACACAAACACACACACACACACACCCACACACACCCCTTCTCTATCCATCTATTGAGTCATATGCATAAAGAGAGGCCTGGACTGAGCTATAGCAATATTAACTCTGGTTATTCTGATGGTAAGATTCTAGGACTTTCTGTTTTCTCCTCATTTTTTTTCTCTCTTGCTTAAATTTTTGTAAATGAACATTTCTGACTTTAATTTTAAAATAATAAAGTCATTATTTTAAGAAATGTCCCTCTTACAGCTTGTCTGCTTTATCTTTGCCATAAATAGTTGCTAATCAATCTTGGAAGGACAGATAGGTAAGTGTTGAATTGGAGAGGCCCAGAGGGAATCCTATACAAGGTACTCTCAGAATACTTATAGGAATTACTTATTCTCTTTCCTTATATTGAGTCATCTGAGATGGAATCAACCAGTGATTTCTCTCATTGAAGGATTAAGCCGTGTTGCTAAATAAAGTAAACACCTAGATGATAAAAACTAGGTAAGTATTCTCTTGTCGATTACTAGGAAAATGACTCCTGGTCATCTGAGAATAGAAAATGCCCATCAATAATTTTGCCAATTTCTCCAAACTGCCTTAGGAGTTAAGATTGTTTGACCCAGAAAACCTTACCAATGTAGTTTACAGCATGAAGGGAGTTACTTTCCTCATAGAGCAAGAAGGCCTAAGGGAAGTAGTTTAGGGCTGGAGTGCTTGCTTGAGCAGTAGCGCCATTGGGCCTTGGGCTAGTGTGTTCTTCATTCTCTGCCAGTCTTAGCTTGAGCCTTTCCTTCTCTTAGTTATGAAATGGCCACTGCTGTGCCTTCATTCATGCTGCCCACATTTCAGTCAGGAGGAGAGAAAAGGATCATAAGCCTTTTACTCTCAAAGTTTTGTGTTTTTATTTGGGAACAGATGCTATTCTTAGGATTTCTGCCAACATTGCCTTGGGGAGAATGAGTTGCACAACCATCCTTAACTTTAGGGGAGTCTGGGAAGTTGGATGTTTTAACATGGCCACAATGGCACCACAAACAAAATTATGTCTGCGTTAGAAAAAAAGAAGAAATGGGATTTGAGTAGGCAATCAAGAGGTCTGCTACGCTGTCTAAAATGTTGCTTGTATTATATTTTTAGTTTAAAAATACAAACGAAAATACCCTGAAAGAGATTTTTGATATGTGTTCCTGAAAGAATGGCATGAGAAATGGCACACTGAAGTTAGAGCTTAAGGCCATATCCTAGCAGTCATTGGGAAAAATCTGATACTCACTTTCCTCACTTGAAACGGGGTTAATAACATATAACCAGTGTAAAAGTCTTGAAATTATAAATGCCACTGGACAGATGAAAGGCAGTACTATTGTTGAATGCTTTCAAAACCTCCCCTGAGTCAAGAACAAGAGGCGAGACAACTAAAACTTGATTGCGCCTGTTAATTTTTTTAAATAAATTGGTTCTTTTAAGTTTTTTCATAAAAAATTTGAGGCAGCCAACAATGTCAATACATAAAAATAACTGTAGCTTTTTATTTTTTTTTTTTTTATTTGATTCAGGGTCTCACTCCATTGCCCAAACTGGGTTGCAGTAGCCCGATCATCACTCACTGCAGCCTCGACCTCCTGGGCTCCAGTGATCCTTCCACCTCTGTGGAGCGCCTCCGCCCTAACATGGCGCCCGAAGCGGCCAGACCTCAAGACAAAACAAGCTCTAATTAGGCAGCTGGAGGATGTTAGCATACATTCCTCTCTCGCAGGCCTATCGGTGTGTGCCGCGTTACCTTAATTGATTGGCAGAGATACTAGATTTAAGGTCACGGGAAAGAGAAGCAGCTGAAGCAGAAGCTGAAGCTGAAGAAGAACGATGTAGTAACCTGGGATTAAAGCAGCTTGCAGAAGAATCGTGTGAGAGTCGTTATTGAAAGCGACAAGTGGTGGCCCGTACGGGGAACTCGAAGAAGCCGAAATCCTTGGATTCAGAACTGCAGCTGCTCAGGGCAGTCGACTGGTATGTAGATCCCACAAGGGAGGGAAAAAACTAGAAAGGTCCTCGATAAAGAGGCGATTTAAGAAGGTCCTCGGCAAAGAGGCGATTTGGGAAGGTCCTCGGCAAAGAGGCGATTTGGGAAGGTCCTCGCAAAGAGGCGATTTAAGAAGGTCCTCGGCAAAGAGGCGATTTGGGAAGGTCCTCGGCAAAGAGGCGATTTAAGAAGGTCCTCGCAAAGAGGCGATTTGGGAAGGTCCTCGGCAAAGAGGCGATTTGGGAAGGTCCTCGGCAAAGAGGCGATTTGGGAAGGTCCTCGGCAAAGAGGCGATTTGGGAAGGTCCTCGGCAAAGAGGCGATTTGGGAAGGTCCTCGGCAAAGAGGCGATTTGGGAAGGTCCTCGGCAAAGAGGCGATTTGGGAAGGTCCTCGGCAAAGAGGCGATTTGGGAAGGTCCTCGGCAAAGAGGCGATTTGGGAAGGTCCTCGGCAAAGAGGCGATTTGGGAAGGTCCTCGGCAAAGAGGCGATTTGGGAAGGTCCTCGGCAAAGAGGCGATTTGGGAAGGTCCTCGGCAAAGAGGCGATTTGGGAAGGTCCTCGGCAAAGAGGCGATTTGGGAAGGTCCTCGGCAAAGAGGCGATTTGGGAAGGTCCTCGGCAAAGAGGCGATTTGGGAAGGTCCTCGGCAAAGAGGCGATTTGGGAAGGTCCTCGGCAAAGAGGCGATCTAAAAGGGCCCTCGGTGTAGAGGTGATCCCCTTTTTGCTAACATGGGCACTACTTCCTCTCACCCGCTTTTTCAGGCTCTTAAAACTCTCCTAAGAACAAGTAGACATTCTCTGGCGCATGGTGCAAATAGGGTGTGAATGGCACACTATTGCTTTATGCGTAACCGGCATCCCATACCACAATATGACTATTGCTGCTAACCTCTCTCGAGAGCTTTCCCTCCATCTTTTAGGTAATTGGTCCCAAGAGTTCGACAACCTGACGGAGGCTCTACGTCGTGAAATCATCAGTGTCAACTCCATCAGAGTAGATCCAGTAGTCGCTCAAACCTTGGCCTCCTGGATCGCCCAGGCGGCATACCATCTTAAAGAGTGGGCGGGAATGGGTTCAATGGCCTTTTTGTTATTCTCTTGTTGTGTCCTGTGCCTCTATTGTCTCTGCCGTATGCATCAACGCAATGCACGTGACTGTGCGCTACTAGCGCAGGCCTTTGCTGCCATGGAGGTGGATCAATCCCCTCAGGTCTGGGTTGCCGCGTTAGGGCAATAAGAACAGGGCAGGATGTAAGAATAGTACTGCACACGGGGGCCCAGGAGGAGTTATCCCGTGGAGGGCATGTCCAGCTGCATATGAGTTGACACCGCCTCTCCCATCCCCAGAAAATCGGTGTCGGACAGGTGGGCAGTCGGTCTGGCGATTACACGCGCGAGATAGACTGTCTTACATGGTCCTTGTTATATGGGGGCTGTGACCACTACCCTCTCCTGCCAAAATAAATAAAAAAGGGGGAGCTGTGGAGCGCCTCCGCCCTAACATGGTGCCCGAAGCGGCCAGACCTCAAGACAAAACAAGCTCTAATTAGGCAGCTGGAGGATGTTAGCATACATTCCTCTCTCACAGGCCTATCGGTGTGTGCCGCGTTACCTTAATTGATTGGCAGAGATACTAGATTTAAGGTCACGGGAAAGAGAAGCAGCTGAAGCAGAAGCTGAAGCTGAAGAAGAACGATGTAGTAACCTGGGATTAAAGCAGCTTGCAGAAGAATCGTGTGAGAGTCGTTATTGAAAGCGACACACCTCAGCCTCCAGAGTAGCTGGGGCTACAGGCACACACCACCATGCCTGGCTGTTTTCTTTTCTTTTTCTTTTTTTTTTTTTTGTAGATACAAGATCTGTCTATGTTCCCAGGTTCGTCTCGAAATCCTGGGCTCAAGTGATCTTCCTGACTTGGCTTCCCAAAGGTCTGGGATTACAGGCATGAGCAACTGCATTTAGCCTAAATGGAAATTTTTAAATATAATTAAAGAGTAATAACCAAAGAAAACTAAAATAAAAACAATAATTTTTGTTCTGAGCTTTCTGGTCAACAAATTTTAAGGAAATATATGACAATTAGCATAATGGTCATTATCAGAGGCAAACATATCGTGTCATCAGAGGAAACAAACTTTCTTCATTGTCAACTAAAGTGTTGCCTAATTGAAAGTTTGTCTTTCAGAGGTTATTCTGGCATTTAGTTCAGTGCCTGACAAAAAGAACACCCTGGGTAAATGTTTATCAAATGAATGGATGGACAGATAGAAATGGAATAAAACCTTTCTACATACGTTATCTGACTTCTCCTTACAAAAAATTATTGACTTTTGGAAAACAGGAATAGCTCTCTATTGAATATAAATTCTCTCTCCAGAGAAATGAATATATACACAGCAGTTTGCATATTATATAACGGGCTTCAGACAACCCCTGAAACTTATTCACAGATCGTCTTGGGGGTTAATAGGTTTCTGTTGAGCACTCAACTTTTCATGAATACTACAGGAGATAAAATACCATCTGAGGCATCAGACTGGCCTGCATGAATCCACTTAGTAGCTAGTGGGGAAAAAAGTATATATCCTTTCTGAACTTCAGTTTCCACATTTGTAAAATGGAGATAAAAAGCCTACTTCATGAACTTGGGAGAATTAAATAGCATACTATATTTATAGTGCTTGGCACATACAAAGTACTCAACAAATTAATGCCCAAAATAACTTGCAGTCACTGAGTACCTCTATACCCTAGCACCTTTATGTTTTTTCTTCTTTATCTTGACCCTGTAAATTTGATCTTCACATCATGACTCTAGTTTTCTAGATGAGGTTGAATCGGAAATTTGCTTAAGTTCACACAATCAGTAAATCACACAAACAGAACATCACCAGCTCTCCCAGTAACAAGGATGTTAATATCAGGTCCTGTCTGTTTCTCAGGTTAGTTTCTTCCACTTGTCTTCTTCTGGCTCACATGCCCGACCCTGCAAAGACTGGGGAAGAAAAGAAGCATCACACAGGCTAGAAAAACATAATACCAACGGCCAGACCTTTTGCTATGGACTTGCTAGGGAGTGACTGAAACATTAAGATAAAGATCTTGTATCCTTGCCACCTGCCATTGGTTTAGTGGAAAGGCTGCCAGTCTGGCTGGACACAGAGGAACCTGCAGGTACTCCCCCCATCAAAATAATTTGAATTATTTACACCAGGTCAGTATGCCACATTGTAGTTGACAACTGCATCTTGTAGCCTGCCCAGTATCCATTCCCTCTTCTTCTAGTCTCTTTCCCCATTTTCTTTAAAGTATATTCCCTTCCCAGGCACAGTCCATGTGCATTCGAAAAAGTGGGCCCCACTCTCAGCTCCTTGAGTGGGCCCTGATTGGTGAATTCAACCAGCACATCTCATCCTCCTGGCCACAGTGATTGGCTCAATGAAACATAACCTGAATTGAACCAATGGGAGATTAGGAGAGGTTTAATGGGAACCTAACAGGGAAAAAGTGCTTGCACTTCCTGTAAAACTGTCAGGAGAAACTTTCAGTCTTCTTGCTCACAATTAATAAAGAAGCTGTTGGTGGCTATCTTACAATCCAACAAAAAGCAGCCATAGGAGGAAGCTGGCACTGTGGAAAACAGAAGAAATAGAAAAAGAGGCTTTCCTTAGTCATTCTTAGCAATCTATCACAGAAAATAAAAGAACCAAATACCAGATGTTCTCACTCATAAGTGGGACCTCAACATTAATCACAATAACACAAGGGAGGGATCGGCAGTCATGAAACATTGCCAGGGGAAGTGGGGGAATGTAACAACACAAAGGGTACCTGCTTCTAAACCAAGGGAAGTGAGGACCAGTTGAAGGTCCAAACTTCACCTGCACATACATTACTTATGGTACCTAATTCTGACTTGTAACCCACATCTTTGTAATAAAATAAAGTCTTGAAAAGAAGAAAGAAAAGAAAAAGAGTCTCTCCTGTCTCCATTGAGCCACTGGATCAAGCCTCACCTGAAGTCCACTCCACCTCTTGATTTCCTTTTATGTGTACCATCAAATTCCATTGATTGACATATCCTATCCAGTTTGCCATCTTAATTACTTTTAAGTATATAAAAATGCTCAGTAGTGTTAAGTCCATTTGCATTGTTGGAGAACAGATCTTCAGAACTTTCTCATTTTGCAGAATTGAAACTCTCTGCCTGTTAAACAACAACTTTCTTTTTCTTCTCTCCCCAGGCCCTGACAATTGTCCTTCTAGTTTCCATTTCTATGGATTGAGCTACCTTAGATATTTCATACAAGTAGAATCATACAGTAAGTGGTTTATTTCAATTAGCATAATGTCCTCAATGTTTGCCTATATTGTAGCATGAGACAGAATTTTCTTCCTTTTTAAGGCTGAGTAGTATTTCATCTAATGTATATACCACATTGTTTATTCATTCACTGTTAAGCATCAGTGGATACTTAGGCTGCCTCAATCTCTTGGCTATTTTGAATAGTGCTGCTAAGAATATGGGTGTGAAAATATTTCTTCAAGACTCTGCTTTCATTTCTTTTGGTTACATACCCAGAAATGAGAGTGTTGGGTCATGTGGTAGTTCTAATTTTAATATTATATATATAAAATATTGAATTTTAATATATATAATATTAAACTCTTGGCCTCAAGCAATCCTACTGCCTCAGCCTCCCAAAGTGCTAAGATTACAGGCATGAGCCACCGCACCTGACCATATTTTTAACTTTTTGAGGAACCACCATACTGTTGTTGATAGCATTTGGACCATTTTAAATTCCCACTGGCAGTACACAGGATTCCAGCATCTCCACATCCCACCAACGCTTGTTATTTTCTGCTTTTATTTTTCAGAGTGGCCATCTTAATGAGTGTGAGGTGATATCTCATATTCAGTTTGACTTACCTTTCTCTGAGGATGAGTCACTCACCTTTTCATACACTCGTTAGCCATTCAAATGTCATCTTTGGTGAAATGTCTGTTCAAGCCCTTTGTCCATTTTTTTAATGTTAAAGATGTGGGATGCAATTCAGGATTAGGTACATAAGTCATCATCATACAGGTAATGTTTGGGCCTCACTTTGGTCTACACTTCACCTAGTTTGAGATCAGGTACTCTTATTAATGCTAAGTGCCCTCCCCCTTGTCCATTTTAAAATCTTGTGCCCTTTATTTTTTAAAACAGTCTGAGTTGGGCTTTGTGTCCCTGGTTATTAAGAGATTCCAGACTGTCATATTATATTTTCCGTGGCAGGTCACAGAATCTCCCACTTGAGAAGTCCGGCCCTGGGATAAAATCCTAGGTGTGAGTTTTGAGGCCTGACTCTGGGCCTTTACAAGGCCGTACCTGGCAGGTTTCACGGGGAGGCTGCCTCCCCACACCAGCCTTGGCACCGCTGGGTGCTGCCATGTCTGAAGGGAGCCTGTGGTCAAGGTCTCTGGCCCCTGGCCAGCCATGCCCTCACACATTCCTGCATTTCCAGTCCCAGCACCTCCATGCCCAGCTCTCTCTAGCCAAAGTCTTCTTCAGACGCCTCTGCTGAGTCTCCTTATAGGGAGGGGAAAGCTAAGCCTTGAAGACACATTCCCTCACTCTGTCTCAGTACTTATTCAGTACTTTTTTACACCTGGTCTCCCCCCCATGCTGCCACTCCCCCACCGTCACAGAACCCCCAACTCCCAGAGCCTTTCGTTTGGGTCTCTGTCAGCAGTGAAATGACCCCACATCTGCATGAATCCCCCTGACTCCCAACAAGTGCCTGTTCCATGGGGGGAGATGGAAAGATGAAATTGGTGTTTCCTCTCTGGCTTTAGTCTCTTGCTTGGACCCTCACACTGAGTGATGAAAAGCTTAACTCTCATTTTTGGCTTGTTGCTGTAACTGGCTACTCTGATACCTAACAGCTCAGCTTTTGCAGCTCAGCTAAGCTCCTGACGCCACTCAGCTGACTTAAACGACAAGAGGACTGACTCAGATTGACTCAGATATAAGTCGATTGACTCAGAGTAAGTCCCTGAATGGGACAGACTCCAAGCACGGTAAGTTTGGGCTCGGTTCTCTCTTTCTCCAAGTTTCTCTGTGGACTCACCCTCCTCTGTGAGCTGGCTGTTAGGGAGATAACTGGCTCAGGTGATCCTCCCACTTCAGCCTCCCGAGTAGCTGGGACTACAGGTGTGCACCACCACGTCTAGTTAATTTTTTAAATTTAAATTTAAATTTTTTGTAGAGACATGATCTCACTATGTTGCCCAGGCTGGTCTTGAACTCCTGGGCTCAAGCAATCTTCTCGCCTCAGCCTCCCAATGTGCTGCGATTACAGGCATGAGCCACCTCACCTGGTCTCCTGGTTCTTTTTAGGAGTGAGTAAATCTTGCTCAGGGGTCCCCTAGTGGTTTTCCCATGAGTGCTGTCCATAACTTGACCCCATGAATAACATTAACATGCCAGGCAAATGGGCTCAACAGCATTGGCTTAAATGAGTCAGAATTTACTCCACAGGGTATCAAGTCCCTTTCCCTAAGGGATGGAGACCTGAACAGAGCTGAGGATTAATTAACAAGGAATACAGAGGGAATGGATTTTGGGTAACCAACCAGCAGCATCTGTCACACCAGCTACTGTGGTCCAAAAGCTCATATCGCCCAGAAGTCATATATTGAAATCCTAGCCCCTGAGGTGATAGAATTACCTTTGGGAGGTGCTTTGATCAGGAGGACAGAATCCTTCTGAATGGAATTAGTGCCCGTATAAAAGAGGCTGGAGGAAGCTTGTCTGCCCCTTCCATAATGTGAGGACACAAGAAGGTATTGTCTATGACACATGGGCCCTCACCAGACACAGAAGCAGCCAGCACCTGATGTTGAACTTCCCAGCCCCCAGAACCATGAGAAATACATTTCTGTCATTCACAAACCACACAGTCTACGATATTTTGTAGTAGCAGCCTGATCAGACTAAGACACCAACTGGGTGGCTACTACAATGTCTGCTCATTAAATATGTGTTGAGGGAACTCTTCTGTCAAGCAGATAGACTTGCTGACACATGGTTAAAAAAAAAAAGAAAAATCAGATTTCAAAAAAAAATCATACATGCTCCGGGACTCAGGTTAGACACCCGAGTCTTCTTTTTCTCTCTCTCTCTCTCTCTCTCTTTATTTTATTTTAAAGATGTGGGGTACAAGTGAGGATTAGGTACATAAGTGGTCTACGTGCAGGTGAAGTTTGGACCTCCCACTGGTCCTCACTTCCCCTGGTTTAGGATCAGGTATCCTTAGTGATGCTAAGTGCTCGCCCCCTTGACACCTGAGTCTTAGCAATGCCATGTCTGCTTGCTGTGTGTGTTTAGCAGCAATTACTGCACATTCAGCATAGAATAACCCTGATGTTGCAGGTCCACTGTGGGATTTTGTTCCTATTTCCCCTTACGATGAGTGGCATCAACTTATCTGTGCAGAGTATACTGTATTTATTAGATTTATTCCACTTTTGTTTGATTAGAAAGCCTGTGCTTCTTCTATTATAGCTTCCTCCAAGGTGCTCTAACCCTCAAATTATTAACTGGCACAGGATTTGTGGACACATACATTTGGGAAATGCTGGGTTAAATGAAGTTAAATGGCTGCTTTACTGCAGGACTTCTCAGAGACTTTAGTCAATTTGCTCTTGTATGTTGGAAGCCTCCACAAAGGGGACAGAGGAAGCAGGGATACTGTGTGTGGTGTTATGTAAAACATGCCAGGTAACACCTCTTTTCAGCAGGCTCTGTATCTTCAGTACTCAGTAGTTGGGCTCTTCTCTGGCACAAAAGCTGTCCCAGGTGCTGAATACAGGTGACTTTCCAGTTTCCATGCCAATGGGAGACAGGGGAAGGCTGGACCCAACCCTCTTGACAGTCCCAAGCCTCATTTCATCAAATGCTTTCACTTTATTCTACAATGACTGCTTCCTAGGAACAATCATCAGAATGGAAAGCTAAACCAGGCTGGTACAGAACATTGTCCTTCTTCCCTACCTCCACCCTCCAGTGGGCTGCTAACTTGCAGTGACATGGTCTCAGCGCAGAAGAACCAAGCAGGGAGCAGAGATATCAGATGAGAGGTCAGCTCCCTCCACATCAGAGGGGCCAGCGGCATTCCCAAGTTTCCATGGGTTGTGCCTGCCAGAGAACCCCTTGGGGAGAGTGCTGCATGAGAACGGAGGAGTCCTTTAAGAATTCATTTGGGCATTGGGTGAATTCAAGGTAGTACAGATGCTGGGTAAACAGCCTCCCAGATGGGCCAGGCCCATGAACTGGAGGTTCTTTGCAGAATGAACTTACTGTCATATTCATTGCCATCATCAACGATGCACTGAGTGCTCATTGTGGCCACATCTATGAATGCATGCAACCCTCACAACTCTACAATGAAAGCACTCTGGTTTGCCATTTACAGATGGGGTAACTGAGGCCCAGCAAGAACCATGTCCAAAGTCACACAGGAGCAGGTAGTCTCACTCCTGAGCCTGCACAATGAACTGACATAGCCTGCCCCTATGTGAGGGCTGTGGCTGAGTCACTTGTGGTGGCAGAGAAGCCCATGAAGTCACTGAGGCACCAGTTGTCCCCTTTTCTGCTCTCCCCACAAGCTCAGAGGAACCTCTCCTTGAAACAGAAGGATGACTTGGTACCGAGTGTCCATCTAGCGCTGGCCCCCAGGCAGGGGTTACAAGGTGGAATAGAGGTGAGAGGGTGAGATCCTCCCCATCCCCATGCCTGTACATGTCCCCCTGGGGCTCTGGTTCCACAGTGAGGGGAGGGCAGTGGAGCCTTAGGTGTGTACTTTCTTCAGGGATCACACCCCAGTGTACTGTTGCAGCCCCTCTGGCACGGGGACATGCTTCTATCAGCTTCTGTGTCCCCAGAGAGAAGGATTTGCTTGCTGCATGGAGGAATTCATTTTAAGTTATGATATTAATAACAACAGCTACCACCCACCATTTTTTCTCTCTATCCTGGTTCTAGCTCCTTAATGGGAATGGGGTGGAGTCAATCATCCCTCCCCCACCCTCAGTGCATCTGGGTCTAGTGGGATTAGACTTCTGTTAACCCATCCCAGGAGCAGAAGTAGTCTGGGCCTGGCCAACCAGATACCTGTAACTGGTTTGGAACTGGCACGTGTCCTGACCTGGGCCTGGAGGAGTCAACCCTTGGACCCTTTGGAAGGAAAACTCCTCTTTCTGCTGGGAGTCCCAGCTGGTGGAGAGGGAGCTGGGTGCTACTGACAGAGAGAAGCAGCTTCAAAGAAAGAAGAGACAAGAAGTCAAAGAGCCAGGTTCCCAACAGCAGTAAGTGGGGGTCCTGGTCCAGCCAAGCCAGAAGTGGGAGCTGGACTGTCCTAATGGGTGAGCCCACTAACCGCTCCTTTGGATTAAGTTGTTTCAATTGGGCATCTGTCATTTACAAGAGAAGTAATTCATTTTTTATGCTGATGCAGGAAAAATTTATTGGGCATCAATTATGTGCCAAAAACTAGGGATGAGTTGAACATGATGGGTACAGCCCCTGCATCCATGGAACTTATGGTTATTTATCAGGAACTGTTATTTTTTTAAGAAACAAGGTCTTGCTCTATCTTCCAGGCTAGGGTGCAGTGGCAAAATCATGATTCACTGCAGCCTTGAACACCTGGGCGCAATTGATTCTCCTGCCTCAGCCTCTTGAGGAGCTGGGACTATGGACGCACACCACCATGCATGGCTCATTTTTATTTTTCTCTTTTGATAGAGATGGATGACTCTGCCTATATTGTCTAGGTTGGTCTTGAACTCCTGACCTCAAACGATCCTCCCACCTCAGCCTCCCAAATTGCTGGGATTACAGGCATGAGCCACCATGCCTGGCCTTTATTCATCAGGAATTCTGATGAGTGCAAGTGCTTCCCACAAGCCAGGGGTTGAGCTTGAAATGCATTGTCTTTTGTTTTCTTCAGAATTCCTGAAGTCCTGTGAAGACAGAGACCATGGAGCCTGTTTTGTCACCTGGCAACTAGCAGTCCCTGGCACTGTGCAGATGCTACACAAATATGTTTAAGTAACTGAGTGGGATAAGTCTCTTTTTACATATGAGGAAACTGAGGTGGCATCTGAACCCAGGGCTTTTGGATTCCAAAGTTATGCTCTAAAATATTATCTGATATGTCTCATAGACATGCTTGCTGCATGGTTAAGGCATAGTCCTATAGTTGGCTCTCAAGGTATAAGTCCACTGCCCCAAGCTCAGGGAGAGGCTCACTAAGGGCATCCTCATGGCTGAACCAAAGTGGTTGGTGATGCCAACCCTGCCCTAGCTAGGTGGGACCAGACCCTGGGATCTGTCATCTTTGCTCTTTCAGCCCCATGTGTATACTTGTCTGTGAATCTGGGCCAGACAGATCTGCACTTGGATTCTGGCTCCATTTCTTACCAGCTATGCTACTTTGGGCAAGTTTAAGCAACTGGGCGGCTCAGTTTCTTCATTGGTAACATGGGAATGATACTACTACCCAGTTTAAAGTCATGTTCATTCATTCACTCAAGAAGTATTTATTGAGTTCCTACCTTGTCCCAGATTATGATTGGAAGACAGGAGGGAAGAGGGGAGTAAGTATTTGCAAAGTGTACAAGTCCCTTGAGTGGGTTTGATATATCCCAGATTAAGAACCACTGTTTTCCAAGCTCTGGTAGAAAGGAGCAGTGAAGTTACGCAAGCACATTTCAGGGATCAGGACAGTGGTGTGCCAGGAAATGTTATACAATCAGTTCTCCAAGGGAAAAAATCAAGTCTTGCCAGTTTCATCAGAGGAGAGTCTTCCACCCTGGTCAATTTCAAGTTGGAGTTGAGAAGAGATGCTCTTGGCTCTTGGAAGCAGGATCAGTCTCTTCCTGCGCCAGCTGGCCCAAGGGACCTCTGACAAAGGGATGGCGGGCTTCCTGCTGGAGGGTGAACAAGGATTCCTTCAAGACAATAATAAATGGGGAATAGCACAGCCCGCAGAACAGCAATGAACCTGTGGGTTACCAGGCAGCTCATCTGCTTTACTTGGTGCTGGCTGAGATGCTGGGATAGCCAGAAGGTCCAAACTGAACGTTCACAGGGGCTGTTTGGCCCAGGCCTCGATTTCTTAGTTAGGAAATCTCCATATGGCTGTGTTTGCAGAATCATGAGAAATAATACACTGTTCTTGTTTTAAGCCACTAAGTCTCGGGGTATTTTGTCACACAGCAGCAGATAATGACAGTAGGAAGCTTCCCCCAGAGCACGCATCATCACTTCTAAACTCTGGGCTGGCATAAGATCAGGATGGTCATCTAATATGCCCCGATGTTGAGACCTGTTGGCAAGACCACACTATTTTTAGAAAGAGCAGTTTATTCTCAAGCACATGGCTATAATATTGCTTACTAGGGGAAAAAAAGAGCTACAGTTTTTCTTAGCAGCTTGCCAAAGAATCATATAAAATTGAGAGGTGATAAAAATGAGGAATTTTTGATACATGTTTACACATGCCACTAAGCATCAAATCAATGAAATGATCTCATAATCAATTTCTCCAATTTATCACAATCATAAATGATGGCCAGGGCTGTACATCGGACCATTCAGTTATTTCAAAAGAGTTAGCTGGAATGTATGGAAGACACACGCTGGTGGTGCTCAGAAGAAAGACATAATTACTATTTTCAGGTTGCCTGGTTCCCTATCTTTATAATGAGTAAGATATTTCGAGTCCCGAACTGTTTATGTGACATTTCAATAAGTAATGCAGAGATTTGACAACATTTCCATATTCCTCTTTTAAAGTCTGAATGCCTCTGCCTTAATCCAAGCTCCTTGGCATTTATTACTGTTTGTTACACTAACAAGTAAGATTATGAGAATTCTAATGAAGGCTTCCAGTGAAAAACTCTGTGATTAAAATGCCATAATAACAGTTGCATGCATTTATGTGCCTGATTACCATAATCTATTTAGCACAAGTAAACATACAAACAGAAGGAGAAAAGCAAGCCCAGTGACACTCCAGCTAAAGGGGAATTTGAAATGCGGGGGAGACAATGTAAATATGTAAATGTCTTTGTATATTCTTTTCATCTCTCTCCTTTCTCATCCTTGCCTATTTTTTTTTTCTGTTTGCTAATGAGAAGACTATGCCATCCCATGTGGTCCCTGCTCTACCAGGCTGAGGTGCATTTGGGGGCCATCTGCTGGGGCCAGCATCCTAAACAATGCCACCCAGAAAGCGCTGGATATATTTGCAGCCACCTTTGACATCATGGGATAGAAGAAATGGTATCTCAAAGGCTACAATCTTTGATGTGCTCACTCTGAACACTTAGTTCAGCTGTTACCCCATTAATGCAAGGCCCGGTCGAGCACGACCACGTTGTACTCTGTCCTTCCCCGCCACCTCCCTTACACCACATTGTCAACAAATTAAAAGCAATCATGCCAGGTTTCTAAATTAGGCTCCCTCTGTATCCCTGCCGGCTTCATTATTTTTAATTCTTCATAAAATATCAGGCAGGAGACTGACGGGCATCTTTCACACAGTAAGAGATTTTGAAGAACTTTTTAAATGTGGAACTGAGTACCCGGAGTTTGAAAGTAGAATAATGGTGACAACCCCATTTGGAAAATAAATTTATTGGAATCCCAGACATATTGTATGAAGGCGATAGCATAGGCTTGCTCTTTTTTTCAAAGAAGAAAATAATCTCTCCGAAAGAAACAGACAGGTAGCTGATCTAGCCTTAAGGTGAAGGGGCGGACTGAGGAAATAAACATGAAAAAGCATGGCAGAGTTCGTTGTTGTCCATGTTTCATAGAGTATTCGAGAAATTCTAAACATTTGTAGGTTGCACAACTGAGACCTAAAGAGAACCATGTTGACTCTTGTTTGTAAAGATATTTTTGTTTTTATATTTCCCAACAACATTTTGAGGCATGTTTTTAAAAATTCTGAAATATTCATACGTAGGGAGAGCTTATAGCTAAATTTATTGAACTTTTACTATGTCCAAGGTACAGTTGTCCATGTGCTTTTCTCCATATTATTAAATTTGACCTCACAATAAATTGTAAGGCTAACACTGTTTCGAATGAGGAAACTGAGGCACAGAGGTCCTAAGTAGCTTACTCAGAATGGTACTAGTTTAATAAGTGAGGAAATTAGAATTCTAACCCAGGCAACCTGAATCCAGAGTCTGCACCTTTAAGCAGAAATCAAATTTACAATTCTTCATTCTTTGGAGTTTAAAAATCATATGTCTTCATGGAACGCTATCTATTCTAAGAGAAACTACCACGTGGTGCCTGATGCATAGTGTCCTGCAAGATATGTTGGCTACCACCATTAAGACCACAATAATAATAGTAATAGCAATAATCACATTATTATTCCTAGAGAAGACTATTATTTCTGTTCTCACACATTTCTAACACACATCGCTATGCATTTTTCAAATTAAAAGATCTTTTAAAGAAAGAAGCCCAGAGGGGTACCAAGAAGTAAGGACATTTGTCACTAAAAGCAAAACAGCCTCTTGTGTGACCCCCCAGTGCCACACTCACCTGCACATATGGTGGTTTGGGGAAGCCAGCATGCTGGCACCATATGCACCAAATAATCACAGGGGTAGGTTAAAGAGACAGCCGTCCCCCTAATTTGACCAATTTAGCATTTGGGGAGTAGTCTGTGCCTATCTTGGGAATTTCTAAACAATGAATTGAAAGAGAAATTAGGGGAGGCCGACAATATTTCGGAATCAACCTAATAAATATGAACAGCTGCGATGCGGATCGTCAGCATGATCAATGGCAGGCCCTTCCTTGTAGATGAAAATCAACGTCGGTCTCCCTGGGGTCTGGCCTCTGCTGGTGGCTCTGCATCTGGGCAGCCTCATCCACTTGCAGGGTGAGTTCCACTCGCATCGAGGAGCCGTGGTGCTCCCTCCCGCCCTGGGATTTGAACCCCTGAACTATACCGACCGGCCACTGGACATCCTCACCTCCATCTCAATGAGTTCAAAATGCCAATGCTTCCTCATGGACTTTCCATCTCAGTTGATGAATTGGAGTGTGACCTCAACAGCCAAGCCACCCATGCTTAAGGGACTAACAGTATCCTATGCTATTCTGCACTCCTACTTGTCTGTAGGAAGCCAGTCACAAAGGCCTGCTGATTTTACTTGCTAAAAATGTCCTCCCTCTGTTCCCTCTTCTCCATATATCTGCCACTGCTCAAGGTTGCGGTCTGTGTTCATTTGTTAGGACTGTCATAGCAACATGAGGACACCAGTCAGATTAAGGGCTCACCCTAGTGACTTCATTTTAATTGAGTTACATCTTTAAAGAACTCATGTTCAAACACAGTCACCTTCTGAGGTCCTGGGGGTGAGGACTTACCTGTTTGAGTTTGAGATTGAGGGACAAAACTCAACCCATAACAGGATCCTTGTCATCACTCTCTCCACTACCATGAAACTCTGCATTTTCTAAGCCTTTTACAAGGATGAGACCATGCATTTTTCCAAATTCTCTGCCAAGGGCCATGTATTACTTCTATTATCAGAAAAAATAATCAATAAATTATTTTGAAGAAAAGAGTGGTGGTCTCCTTCCAACTCAAGGAAGTCTCCTTGGATGGTAGCTCTGTTCTGCTTTAAGCCTCTTCTCTGCTGTCATGTTTCTCCGTTTTCTGTCCCATGGCCTCAAATCTGGGCTCTCCTTTGTCATTCCTTTATCCAGGCTGACAAGTTTGGCTGGATGGTCAGCTGGGTCTTGAACTGGGACCACTGTCCTTGGTTTCACATTGTACCGTGAATAGGTACCACAAGTACTGGGGAGCACAGGGTATCTGAATGGGGCTGTGAGCCACGATTTGTACATTGTCAGGGGCTCTCATTGGATACATGTCCCTCCAAATCTCATATTGAAATGTGATCCCAGTGTTAAAGATGAGGCCTGGTGGGAGGTGTTTGGGTCATGGGGTGGATCCTTCGTGCATGGCCTGGTGCCACCCTCAGGGTAAGGAGTGAGTTCCCATGAAAAGTGATTGTTAAAAGACCCTAGCACCCCCCGCCTTCCTTCTTCTCTTACCACATGACACACCTGCTCCCCTTCACCTTCCACCATGATTGGAATCTTCCTGAAGCCCTCACCAGAAGCAGATGCTGGTGCCATGCTTCTTGGACAGCCTGTGAAGTCATGAGCTTCAATAAACCTCTTTTGTTTACAGTTACCCAGGCCTTGGTAATCCTTGATAGCAACACAAATGTACCAAGACATTAAGGAAGAATTAGACTATGCTGAAACTGAAAAATGGACTTTTATTTTTAAAAGTCAGAGTCTCACTCTGTTGCCCAGGCTAGAGTGCAGTGGCAGAGACCATGGCTTATGGCAGCTCAACCTCCTAGGCTCAGGTGATCCTTCTGCCTCAGCCTCCTGAGTGTCTGGGACCACAGGCATGTGCCATCACACCTGGCAAATTTATTTATTTATTTATTTTGTAGAGACGGGGTCTCACTATGTTGTCCAGGCTGGTCTCAAACTCCTGGGCTCAAGCGTGTCTCCCACCTCGGTCTCCCAAAGTGCTAAGATTACAGGTGTGAGCCACCATGCCCAGCCTTGAAACATGGACTTCTGTTATTCAATGCACACAGTGGGTTTTGTGGATTTTTATTCTAATTGGGCAACTTGGAAAATTTTTCTTCATCCCAGGAAGGTAGTATGGACAAGGGGCCCTCTCTGTGTCATCCATATTCCAGCATCCTAGGGGGTTGTGCCAAGCTGTTGGTGCCTCACCTCTGGACACCAAGGAGACATCGACGGTGCCGGAGCACCACTGTAGACCTCAGCAGGGGCAGCAATGCATGACCCATGACCCTGCAGAGAGAGGAGGCTGCATCCTTGTCTCTGACAGGGAGGAAGAACCCAGATGCAGGGTGTGGAGCTGAGGTCACTTCTGCAGAGCCCATTCCTGAAGCTCTCTCCCACCTCAACTTTAGGAACATATGGATATCCTCTGCAGAGTTCTGGCCCTTGGGAACCTACCCCCACCTTCTGAAGTCCCACATTTTACACTCACTCCCAGCTTCCAGATCTCTGGTGTTTACTTCTATATCCATTCTCCTCTATTTCCTCTAGTATTGAAGCCCTAATGGACTCCAGTTGGTAGAACTTGGCCACCCATCTAAAGACTGCATTTCCCAGCCTCACTTGCCTTTAGGTGTGGCCACATAACTAAGTGTTGGTCAAGGGGATGTGAGAAGAAATGATGTATGCACCCTCTGAGCCCCATCTTAAAAGAAAGTGATGTACCCTCTGCTTTTCCCTCTCCCCACATTGGCTGGATTACAGACATGATGGAGGGAGCCACAGCAGCCATCCACAAGAAGGAGGAAGACAAAGCAACAAGATACTGTGGAGCCACTGACTCAACAGAGTGATGCTCTATACAGTCTGTTACAAGAGAGAAATGTTGATGCTTCCTGTTATGCTGAGATGAGGGCTCACAGGTAAGTGATTTATCAAAACAAGTGTTCCCAGAGGAGGCTGGTAAGGGAATGGGGGGCCAGGACAGAAAGAAAGCCAAGAAAGGCTGAGATCTCAGGCAGAAGTCCTCAAGAGACTGGGTTTCTGCCTGAAGTCATGGGGGATCTCTGAAGTAAAAATTGTACTGTGAAGTTGTCTTGGCCTAGAGCCAGGAAGCTTTGCACCGTCCCTGTACCTCAGCCATCTCTGTGGTCAGCAAAGCAACTCCAGCAGTCCAAGGGCAGTCCTGTAAAGATGAGTCAAAGATGCTGGCCATTGAAAAAGAAAGCACTCCAAAGCTTGAAGGTGCACACAGAAGTGGCAAAAGGGGACCAGAGGAGACGTGGGGGACATATATGCTATCTGCTACAGATGCCACTCAAAAGCATAACATGAAAAGGCACTGAAAGAAAGAGTGAGATCAACCAGAACCTACAACATCAGCTATACAAGCTGGTCTACAGGGAGCCCTGACCATCACCCCTTCCTGCCTGGCACCACCAATGACCAAGATGTGCTTATTTGCTCTTCCTACAGAGTGTCCCCTAAAGGGAGGGATGGACATTGCAATATTGTGTGAGACTTCAGTTTTGTTATGATTCTGTCAAGGGTAGTAGACAGGACCCCTCACCTTTGGTTAGGATTTGGTTTAGCTGCCTCAGAAAAACCAACATGACAGTGGCTTTAACAGAGCAGAAGAAATTTTTCTCTCATCAAAGAGACCAGAGCATTGATCCCCAGCAGGTCTGAACCCCATAGTGTCAGGAACCCAGACTCCTTCTCTCTTCATGCTCTTCAGTGGGCAGCCCCAAGAGCCACCCTATGATCCTCCTGGCTTTTCCAGTCTTGACCATTATGTTGGGGTTCCAGCTAGCTGAGAGATGAGAATGGAATGAGTGGGCTATTCTCATTGCTTGCAGAATGCCTCTGGAAGTTGCCCATACCACTTCTGTTGATACCTCACTAGCCAGAACTTGGCCACAAAGGAGGCTGGGAAATGTAGTCCCTATTCCGGGTGGCCATGTGTCCAACCAAAAGGTCTATTTCTACACAGAAAGTGGCACAGATTTGGAGACATCATCAGCAGTGTTTGTCATGTTGCTGTGTGATTTGGAGCCCATGGGTGAATCATGTACACTCTAACACCTCACATGGCCACGGGTGATAATAATAGTTATGAGGAGAGTAAAGATGCCATCTGTTTTGTTCACTGCAGAACCTCTGGCACCTCGGGCAGTTCATGACACAGAAAAGGAGCTCCATAAATACCTTCTGAATTATTTGCTTGATATAATTCATAATAATAAATATTTCTCGGTAGATATAACACATAGATACACTTGAATTGCTCTATTTAGTTCCATGGAAAAGTCATCAGTAAATCTTTGGAAATGGTACAAGATGTTGAAATCTATTGTAATTCGTAGCTTGATGTTTTGAAGAAGGAAATGACATTTTATTAATCTATCCTGTAGCACCACAGTGGTCAGTCTCATCACCTATTCTGCCACCCAAACTAGAGATCATCCTTTCCCTGGATTCAAGAAAATAAAACTTGAACATTTAAATTAGCTGTCAGTCATAAATTGGGACAACATTTAAGTGACAATTTGGCAGCATCTACCAAAATTACAAATGCACAAACTATGTGGGCTAGTAATACTAAATGTAGGGATTTATCTTTATGATATATACAAGTGCAATCAACAGTTTACGAGACATTTCATGGGAGCATTGCCTGTAGTAGTAAAAAAAAAAAAGCTGGAAACAATGTAAATATTTTTTAACAGAGCAGTAGCTAATATTACAGAAGGATGGAATTTTTTTCTTCTTCCCCCTCCCTCAGAATTTTTTTTAACAAAGTAGATTTTAACACACAGCTAAGAAGCAATCTCCAAGCTACTAAGAGAAAAAGGCAAGATGGAGAACAATGTATGTAGTAAGTAACCATTTGTATAAAAAGGGGAATAATATATTTGTATTTGTTTGTGTTTGTATAGAATACCTCTAGAAGAACAGTCAAAAAAAGTGAGTAAGAGAACAAGGTAGTTGAAGAAAGAATAGTGGGAAGCAAATTTTTCATTACATGCTTTTGAATTTTGAACTATGTGAATACTGCATATTCAAAAATAAAATAACAATAGCTCATTAGCTTCATCTAGTGGTCTTATATATATATTTTTTAAATTATATCTGTCTAGAGCTCTCTGATTGGCTTCTCTACACATAGGAGAGAAGATATACTATTTTTCTGGCAATTACAATGGGGGAAAAAATGGACTCACCTGCAAATTGCAGGCGGCGGCTAAAGGTATCAGTCTGGAGACATTTTGGACAAGTTTATTCAGTGCGGGAAACTCCTTGGTCTCCCACAATTCAGGGCTGCACCTATGACCACTCTGGTGAGGCTGTTGGAAAAGCAGATGCGTAATATTGTCGATATGTGTTGTAGCTGTGTGTGTGTGTGTCTATGTACAGGTATGTTTGTAGGTATAGAAAGGTTACATTCTCTAGTCTGTGAAAAGAGCAAGGTATGGAAGAGTACAGTGTTTCCAATTGTGTGACACACACACAGAGAGAGAGAGAGAGAGAGAGAAACCATAACAGAAACCATAACAGAAGTTGCTTTGGGGGGCCTGGGAGAAAGAGGTCACTTGTATCAAGGAGTCTTACTTTTAATCACACACGCTTTATGCTATTTGAGTTTTATTTGGGGCATGTGCTACATAGTACCTATTCAAAGCATGGTTTCAAAAAGAGGGAATACCAGCTTATGTGATGTCCTCCCTCACTCGCTCCCTCCCCACCCCTCTTTCTTTCTTTTCCCCTTCTTTCAGAGCAAACTGTAAATACTGCCAAAACAGAACAGCCTCTTTGCTTAGACAAGTGCCTTAGCTTCCACCTGAAAGAGATGACCTTTGTTGTTGTAAGTAGAGGAAGAAAAAAGAAATCCAGCGACTGAAACTCTCACATCTTACAAAACCCCCACAAAACCCAAGTTCTGCCCTGGTCCCAGTCCCCAGTCAGGGAATGCTCTGTTCCCACATCGAACATTCATTGTCCCTGGAGCCCATCAAGTCACTTAAAGGCCAGTGGGCACAGCCTTCCCTGCACATCGGACTCTCCTTGGGGCTAAGGGGGAACCAGTTCTTCCCCCCTTTCCCTGCTAGAAAAGACGCCTCAAAAAGAGAGCCAGCTCCGAGCATAGCGCCCCCAAGAGGCCGAGAGGGGTCTTGCCTTCTGTGGTTTGTCAGGTAGGGGCCCGGACCCCTTGGTCATCCCAGCATCCCCACGCACAGTGGCAACCGGTTTTCAGGGGGTCCAGCTGTGGCCAGCCTTTCGTGGCTAGACAAGCTCTGAGCAAAGGAGAGGAGGACCTAGAAGGCATTGCTTGGTGCAGCCCTGTCCTACCGCTAAAAAAAGGTCAGTCGGATCTTGTATTGATGTAGAAAGTTGTCTAAAAGGTTCTGAGAAATGGAGAAAGCAGGTTATAAAACTTGTGTGCATATACAGTCTCGAAGGATATTCATTCAAATCTTTAACAGTGGCTAGTGGGAAGGGGTAGAGGCGGTGGAATGGTAATGGTGACAATTTGCATTCTATATTATTTCTACTTTATATGTTTATCAATTTCATTTCACAGGTGATAAAGGAGGTGCTAGCACACACTATTCAGATCGTTGGGGAGGGGTTGCAGATCTCAAGGAACTACCTTTGTAAGCTCCAGGAAGAGTCAGTGTCAGGGACTGGGAGACCCGAGGACCTTGGGGACAGGAGCATAAGCCCCCAAGGCCTAGAACAAGCTCCTCAGACAACACTGAGCCCTGCATCGTTCGGGGACCTCTGTTATGTAGATGCAGTTTCACTGGGTCTAGGTAGGCCTGAGACTGTCTTTCCAACGAACACCCACTTCCCGGGTCCACCTGAGTCTGGAGAATGGCGGAGTGGGGCGGGGCGGGGCGGGGCGTCCTCTGGAGGTGCCTGGCTCTCGAGGGCCGGGCGTGTGACATTTTAATAAGGAGGGAAAATCAAAACCAGAATTCAGATCTATGTATTGGAGGGAAAGGAGAAAGAGACGAGAGAGGGAGAGACTAACAGAAGCGAGAGGAAGCAGCAGGAGAGGGCGAAGAATTAGGGGAGACGCGTGGGGGGAGACTCCCCCAGCCTCCTGTCTTTCCCGCCCCCTAGTCCCAACCCGGGACCGAGGCCGGGGGCGCATCGCCGGGCGCCCGACCTCCGCCTCACCCGGCTGAAGTTGTGGCCCGCGGACCCCGCGCAGTGGCGAGTTTGCGGCGCTGCGCCCACGCGGTGGGGACTTTCCGGGGCGCCCGCTCGGCGGTTCCGCGGAGGCCGGGCCCCGGTTGGGAGCACAGGGCTGGGGAGTCCCCGCCGGTCGCGCGTTCGGGCCAAGCCCGGCTGGGGCGCCGGGCGCGCCCACGATCGTCTCGGCTGCGTCTCGCCCCGCGCGCCTCTTCCTTCCCGCGGTGGCCTGGAGCGGCCCGAAACCTGCGGGCGACGGCCAGCCCATCTTCGGCTCTCGGGACCCCGGACTCAGGCGGGAGAACAAGTGGGTCCCTCAGGGCCCCGGAGAGCCCGGGGGCCGCTCCCTAGTGCCAGTCAGGCCCCGGGTCACCTGGGGGGAGAAGAGGGAGATTGAGTGGATATTGGAAGACATGGTCCGGGAGGGGACCCGGCTTCGCACATTACCGATGGCCCGCTTGGCTGAGGGGGGAAGGGCTTGTCAATCGCCCCCGTCAGACTTGGAGTGAGTGAGAAGCAGCCTTGGGCCTCATTGGGTATTTTTGAAAGTGGGTTAACTAGCGGGAAACTGTACCTCTGATGCTATTGCTCCTGTCTTTTGTGGCGTGTGGAAACTCCTATAAAGCTCTTGGGGCAACTATCTTACCACCAGCCCTTACTTCGAGGTACTGAGCCCTTCTGGTGCCTGTCGCTCTTCGTTCCAGGGATGCAAAGCGGATCAGGACTTGGAGAACCCTCAGGGAGCTCCCTGGGGCGAGGGAGCCAGACCCTTACAACAGAGTGGGGACAACCCAGCACCGTTGGGGTGGGAGTGCTCAAGGACAGGAGCGGGGGGTGTGGGGGGTGTGTGGGGGGGTGCCCTCCCAGGCCGACCCCTGAAGGGCTAGCCCAGGACACACAGATGGGCAGGAGGAAGGGTGGGAGGGGACGGGAGAGGCAGGGAGAGCAGAACCCACCCGTTTGAGCGGGGCAGAGGATCAAAGCAGGCAGGGTCTCACAGGCGCCTGAGAGAGCTTGGACTTGATCCTGAAGACGACGAAGAGACATCATATTGCTACTTATTACGTGCACAGTGGTGCGGTCTCTAAATAGGACTTCATTTCTTCCACCCCAGCGCAGGGAGCCCAGGGACGTGTCATCACCCTCTGTACCCTGATGTGAGAAATTCCACGCCTCTCCGCAGGCAACAACCCTCCTCTTCCCGCCACCCCGCAGAGGGTCGCAGCGCCCCATCTCGGCCTGTCCCTGGAAACCCTCCTGTGCGGAGTCTAGATGCTCGCTGCCTCCTCCCACAGAGGGTCTACGGTGGTCCGTGATCTTTATAACCGAAAAGAGTGCTCCCACCTCAGGATCTTCCAGCTGGCCAAGGACACTCTCCCGCACTCCTCCCCAGGAGCTCCCCGACCTGTTCTCCCTGATTCTGCACCCTCAGGATTAATCCTGGGGCAGGATGAATGGCCTCCAGTGAGGGGACACCTGGGTCAGGGCTGGTCAAAGCAAGTGTGTGCCTAGTGTCTCCTGGAAGGGGGAGGAGGGGGGAGTCCTGGGATCCATTAGGTGGGAGATTTTTCCACCTTGATCTCCAGTCTTCGGCATTGTCATCCATAAAATGGGAACAAAGTGTTTTCCTCCTAACCCCAGAGGGGCTGTTGCAAAGCTTGGGTGAGATAACGGTTTATAAGCTGAGCTCCAGGAAAATTGTTCAAGCCTTCCCTCAGTCCTGTCCCAAGGTCTACTGAACTGTGAACCTGGTGAGAGGGGGGCAGGTTAATGTCAAGGTGCTGACCATTAAAGGCAGTGCCTGTCGCGCCTGCTTCCTGGACAGGAGCATGACCACCATGGAGGGGTTGCCTGGGGGTGGGGGGCTCTTAATTTGGGTTTGTTAAGTTGTTTTGTTTGCCTTTGACTACTTCCGGCATCACACCCCTCTCTGAAAGCTCCAGCCCAGCCTCTGGAATTCTCCCTGGGCCCAGTCTGTGCTGGCACTCAAGCCCAAGCTGAGTCAGTGCAGAGGGTCCTAGAATCTCAGTGCCTCACAGTCACTCAAACAGATTCGTAGCAGAATACAAAAACTGCATGGGGCAGTTGTCATTCGGCCCTTCCCATGCCCTCTGAATTTCACAGCAGAAACCCTCAGAGGCCACAGGAAGCTTATAGACACCCATTTTATGAATGAGAACCTGAAGTCAAGAGGGACAGCTGGACATCTAAGTCTCTGACATCCATACTCCTCCCTACCTACCAGCACGGTGAGACTTCTCTCTGGACCTGTTCCAGAGAGCAGGTCCTGAGACCTTGGGCAAATACTGACACCTCTCTGTCAGTTTCCCCATCTGTAAAATGGAAGTAATAAATACTTCCCTCTTAGGACTGGTAAAAGATGAGATAAAATGAAGTCTGTCAAGACATGCTAAATTCCTAGCACAATTTAGGTCACCTTCAAGTGGTTACAGTTGTTGTTATTATTATTTTGAGTTGGGGTCTCACTTTGTTGCCCAGGCTGGAGTGCAGTGGCACAATCACAGCTCACCACACACGCAACCTCCTGGGCTTAGTCTCCCCAGTAGCTGGGGCTATAGGCACATGCCATCACACCCAGCTAATTTTTGGATATTTTTGTAGAGATGAGGTCTCACTGTGTTGTGGTCTCAGACTCCTGGGCTCAAGCAATCCTCTCACTTCTGCCTCCAAAAATTCTGGGATTTCAGGATTTAAAAGGCTCCCATGCACCCCAAAATCTAAATTACAGACCTCACGGTTTATTGTGCACGCGGAATAAACGCATTTACCCACATTTCCATATATTTTACTAGCCACACTTCACACGAGTCCACGTGCACATTTGCACGCGAGTGCCGTCAGAAGCATTTACCAAGCACCTGCCAAGCACCAGGACCTGTGCTAGGCGCTGGGGTCCGGGACACCGGCGTGACCCCGGACGGCTCCCGGAGCCGACTTTTGCAAAGAAGACACGCCGTTTATTCGCAGAGTTCTGACTTCTGAGGGGTCGTGTCGCCCACGTTTGGGCGCCAAACGCGGCCATTCCTCATTCCAGCTGGTTCCCGGACCCGGAGCGACGGCTGAAATGCTTGTTGCTTTTTGCTTGCCTTTCAGTGCCGAGAGCCTTCCTCCCACCGCCACCCTGTCGGCTCTGCACAAGGACGTCGCTCTCCTTGGCAGCCGGGCCGAGACACCGGCTGAATGTGAGCAGGAACTCGGAGAAGGAAAGGGCGAGAACCAGAAAGAAAGGCCGGGGAAGGACATGGGAAGCCGCGGAGGTCTGCGCCCGAGCCCCGCGCGAGCCCGCCCAGCCCGCTTGGCACAGGCTCCGCTGCCAGGCGGCCCAGCAGAGGCCGGCCGACACGCACCCGGCCTTTTGTGGAAGAGAAACACAAAGGAGAGGGAAAAACACTTCTTCCGTTTCGACAGAGGAGGCCAACAGCTCCGGGACTCCGGGGCCAGCCGGGAACTCCCGGAGCCGGGGCCGATGAGCCTCGGCGAGCAAGCGATCCACGCCCCGGAACGACCGCGGCCCAGACGCACGCGCCGGTGGGAACCGCGGCACCCGGGACCAGCCCAGGATGCTCACGCCGGGCGCAGGACCCAGACAAGCGCTGGGGACGCCCCCAGGACGCACGAGGGCAATCGCGCGCGGCCGGGCTGTAGTGTCCGAGGATCCCTGGGGGCGGGGAGGTGGGGAGGTACGGGCGACCCCGTGAAATGTGCTCAGCGTCCGATTTGCTCCGGGCTAAAGGAGCCTAGGGGGACACAGACCGCCCCCACCTCCCAAGCAACCTTCTGGCGAAGGGAGGATGGTGTGCGGAGACCGCCGGGAGGAGAAACTAGCAGCCCGGGCTCCGGACCGCGAGCTGCCACTTATCCGCCCCAGAACCGCCGCCGCTGCTTCGGCTCGGGGGCGCGGCGCTAAGGGCCTGGAACGTCCTTGTGGGTGTCCACGAAGGAACGCGGCGAGCGAGCCAACTCTCCTGCCTCTGGACTCTGCCTTCCAGGCTCTAGGCTCGCGCTGTGCCGGGACGGGCCCCTCGGCTTTCACCTCTGCCTCCAACTCCAGCCACTGGACCCAGCGAGTAAAGATCCTCAGACCGCGCACTCCTGCGGACGCAGGCCAGACCCCAGTGGGAAGCAACAAAAGGAGGAACCCGGGTTCCGGGACACGTGCCGGCGGCACCGGACTAACCACCGCGGCCGCAACCCGGGCGTGCGCACACTTTGCGCCCGCCGGTGCTTATCAGAGCCACCGGCAGGCGCACGACTCCACGCCCGGCCGGTGGCCCCAGGGCGCACACCTCCACACGTCCCCGCTGAGGCTGGCAGGGGTAGGCCGAAGGGAGTGGTCTCTACTTTCCGATCTCCGCCCCCACCCCTGCGTGGACCCGTGCGACAGATTCTCCTAATTGAACGATTATGGGTCATCCTTGTAACCGTTGGACGACCTATCACCACGCTTCAGTTCTTCATGTTTTAAATACATATTTAACGGATGGCTGCAGAGCCAGCTGGGAAACACGCGGTCTGAAGAATTATGCTCCAGAAGGCACGAGACTGGGGCGAAGGCGAGAGCCGGCGGGACTTCTAGTGCAGACCTTGGAGGGCGACACCCCGGAACTTGGGGGCAACGGAATGGGTTCCTTTTTTGTATTTGTTTATTTTGTAACGGGTACTTGAAGGCCAGTGACTGTGTTGATTGCTTTGCTTGCTTTCACAATTGTACGTGCCCATTAAAATTCCCAAACCACAGAGGTAACCAGAGAATCTTAACACTCCCTGGGAGACACGCGAGTATGTGTGTACCTGAGATCTGCAGAAACAAATTTCTGTATTCGAAATGTATGGAGGTAAGAAATTCAGGTCAGGGTAAAAGTAGGAGTGGGACAGACAGGAGACCCCTTGGCTGCAGGGGCCCGCTAACGCCGGCATCTGTAGTCCACGCAGGGTTGCCGCTATAAAGGCTTAGCAATTTTTCCGCAGGCGTGCTGCAGTCTCTAGGTTTTCCCATCTGTAAAGTGGGTGAATGCATAGGGATCTCTGAACTACCTCAGTTAGGTGCTTCTCCCGTACGGGGTTAATTCCTCCTGGTCAAATTTCCGAGTTTCAAAGCCAGGCTGCGATCGGTCAACTGTGTCCGAATGCGGTCGAAAGTGATTTGATCTTGCTGTTTGGTCCACAGCGCGAGGGAACTTTTGCCTAGGCCTGAGACCTGAGACTTCTCTTTGCAAACAAACAAGGGTTGCTCCCTACTCCGCGGCGTGATGCTGATCACAAAGATGATGTTGAAAATACTATCATCAGGCCTCCCCTCCCTGCCAATAAAGGGGAGAGGGGGTGTTTAACCCCAGACACGACTCTGTCCTTGAGTTAGCGCGGTTACTGTGCGGAAATAACTCGTCCCTGAGCCCGCACCATCCTCAACTTAATAAAGAGTTATTCTTTCAAAACACCATGGTGGGGTCGGTCCCTCGGTCCTTGCCATCTTCTGCCCCGCAAGGCCCTGCCCCCAGCTGGGGGCGCTCCCGGCCGTCCGTGGAGCTGCGTTGCCGGTGGCCACCTCCCCGACGCGCGCTAAGAGCTCGAAGAAAGTGAGGGCTTTGTGCCTGGTCATCGTTCACACTTGGGGCCCCAAATGCGCACGTGTTGGTGAAACCCAGGAGGTGGAAACAGGCGGCGGGAAATGGGAGGGGGGCTGGGGGGACACTAGGGAGGAGACGTCGGCCTCGGCTCCTGGGGCGCCTGGGTTATACGCGCACATCCCGAAAGACGCGGCAGTGTTAGGTATCAGGTTAGTCTGCAGAATCCCCATCCCATCCCATGCCCAACCGGACTCAGTCGCATTTTTGTAGGAATTTAACTGAGCTCCCTTTCTCCCCCGGTCCCAAGCGCTCTCGGCCCTCGCTCCATCCCCCGCCAGCCCGCCCCCCGCCTTCTCCTCCTCCGCTCGCCTCTCACTCTGCCTCCACCGGTCCCTCCTCCAGTCCCTCCCCAAGAATCTCCCGGCCGCGGGCGCCCATTGGTTGTGCGCAGGGAGGAGGCGTGTGCCCGGCCCGGCGAGTTTCATTGAGCGGAATTAGCCCGGATGACATCAGCTTCCCAGCCCCCCGGGCGGGCCCAGCTCATTGGCGCGGCCGCCCCTCCAGGCCAAGCACATTGTTCCCCGCCCCCGCCCCGGCCACCGCTGCCGCCGTCGCCGCAGCCAACGGGCTATAAAAACCGGCCGAGCCCCGAAAGGTGCGGATGCTTATCATAGACCGACGCGACACCAGCGCCCGGTGCCAGGTTCTCCTGAGGCTTTTCGGAGCGAGCTCCGCGAATCGCATCCACAGTAAGTGTCCCCGCCCCCAGCGGCCCCAATCTAGAGCCCAGGGACAGTCGCCCCCCAACTCGGTTGTGACCCAGGATGCTCGGATGGGGGGGCGGATCCCTCCCCTGCCGGCCAGCTTTCCTGAGCGGCTCCGCTCTGCCCATCCCACACTCACCGCTGCATCCCCCACGCCCCAAAGCGAGAAGTCGGGGCGACAACAGCTCCTTCTACCCAAATCCCAGCCCGCTGGTGAACTCCCCGTGGCCCCTGGAATCAGGGCCCCGTGGCGGCGCCGGGTGTATTTGTGTGCGTGTGTTTGCTGCGCGGTGTCGATGGAGATAAGGTGGAACCAAATAACACTGGAACCAAGTAAATAGTTCCCTGTTTAGGTCTTCACCCTGACCAAAAAGCCCCCACTGGCAACTCGTTTATTCCAGCCTGGAGGCCCAGCCTTCCCATTCCTAATCGAAGGCACAAAACCTTTAGGATGCCATCCTCCCTGAGGGTCATCCGATGCTCCCTGAAATAAAACAACCTGTTGGATGAGAGCACAGGAGAGGCGGCGGAGAGGGCAAGAGAGCGATTAAAGATGGGTATTTGCGTGCAGCGAGGGGAAAGGCCAGAGAGGGCAGTGATGGGGACCCGAAGTCACCAGCCACCTGTGCCTGGACCGTGGGCTGCTGTGCAGGCGGGAGCAGCTTTTCTGTCTCACTGACACTGTCCGTTTCTCTCTCTCTCTCTCTCTCTCTCTCTCTCTCTCTCTCTCTCTCTCTTTTCTCTCTTTATCTCTGCCTCTATGTCTCTCTCTCCTGTTTCTCCTCTTACCCTGGAAGTTCTGGGGGCCGAGGGAAGGAGGACCCTGCGAAAGCTGCTATTATCCTCTTCCGGGGCCATGGACTCGGACGCCAGCCTGGTGTCCAGCCGCCCGTCATCGCCAGAGCCCGATGACCTTTTCCTGCCGGCCAGAAGCAAGGGCAGCGGCGGCGGCGGCTTCACGGGGGGCACCGTGTCCTCGTCCACGCCGAGCGACTGCCCGCCGGAGCTGAGCGCCGAGCTGCGCGGCGCCATGGGCTCGGCGGGCGCGCACCCTGGGGACAAGCTGGGAAGCAGCGGCTTCAAGTCATCGTCGTCCAGCACCTCGTCGTCCACGTCGTCGGCGGCCGCGTCGTCCACCAAGAAGGACAAGAAGCAGATGACGGAGCCGGAGCTGCAGCAGCTGCGCCTCAAGATCAACAGCCGCGAGCGCAAGCGCATGCACGACCTCAACATCGCCATGGACGGCCTGCGCGAGGTCATGCCGTACGCGCACGGCCCGTCGGTGCGCAAGCTCTCCAAGATCGCCACGCTGCTGCTGGCACGCAACTACATCCTCATGCTCACCAACTCCCTGGAGGAGATGAAGCGGCTGGTGAGCGAGATCTACGGCGGCCACCACGCCGGCTTTCACCCGTCGGCTTGCGGCGGCCTGGCGCACTCGGCGCCCCTGCCCGCCGCCACCGCGCACCCGGCGGCCGCCGCGCACGCCGCGCACCACCCGGCGGTGCACCACCCCATCCTGCCGCCCGCCGCCGCCGCCGCCGCCGCCGCCGCCGCCGCCGCCGCGGTGTCCAGCGCCTCCCTCCCCGGCTCCGGGCTGTCGTCGGTCGGCTCCATCCGGCCCCCGCACGGCCTGCTCAAGTCTCCGTCTGCCGCCGCGGCGGCCCCGCTGGGCGCCGGGGGCGGCGGCAGCGGGGGCAGCGGGGGCTTCCAGCACTGGGGTGGCATGCCCTGCCCCTGCAGCATGTGCCAGGTGCCGCCGCCGCACCACCACGTGTCGGCCATGGGCGCGGGCAGCCTGCCGCGCCTCACCTCCGACGCCAAGTGAGCCGGCCGGCGCCGGCGCGTTCTGGCGAGCGGGGAAGCGAGAACTGGCCGGCGCTGGGGCTCGGGAGCTCTGTCTCGAGGAGGCGCGCAGGACCGCGGACGGGGGTGGGGGATGGCGGGGACTCCAGCACCTGGGAACGCACGCAGCGGGGGCCCGCGCAGGGCGGTGGGGAGCGAAAGGGCGTCCGCGCTGCCACCCGGTCGAGCCCTCTCTGGCTTTAAACTGCGCCGGCCCGGTCGACGCCGTTTTATAAAAAGGTAACGTTCTGCGCATCCCTCGCTGGAAGGCCACCCCGCCCTCCACGCCTGGGAAAGGATTCTTAAAACTGCGGTTTCCCGAGAGCGCGGCCTGACTTCCTGACTGGGCCCGGGCAGCACTTCGTGGTGGACGGAGGTTGGGGGGACACGGTGGGGACTTCCTCGCCTTCCTCCTTTCTTGGCGGGTAGGGGACTCCGGGGAGCCGCACTGCAGAAGCCACCTCCGGGCCTCGCTCCCGGGGCTCGTCGCCGGCCCAGGGTCCAGGGCGGCAAGTGAGGTGGAAGATGGCGTTCGGGACCAGAAGCACTTACGGTCGTGTCCAGTCTCGATGTCGGAGGAAACCCACGCCCTCTAAGAACCGTGGCCTCTCCTCCCTGTCTCTCCTGTTGATTCAGGGGTATGTGGTTTTCGAATAAATCCATGGGTATTCCTTTTTCAACAGTATGAGCGAGCTCTATAGACGCTCAGAGAGACACCTGTGGATCGGAATAACCCGAAACTGCCGATTCTCTCGGTTATTTTAAAATAGAAATCACCATCCCTCCCCCTTCTGTTCTTCTCTGAGCACTGATTTGGTCATTTTGGTACCTGTGGACTTGGCAGAATTAAAAGGCAGTTGTTACGAACACTGCTTGGGTTATTTGGGGAGGGGGAAGGTTCTGATGACTTTTTAAACATTTCTTGGCTGTGTAAATATCGTGTCAAATGCGATAAGTGCGCGATGCGAAGCTGTTTACTCACGTGGCTGCCAGCCCTACCGGAGTCCAGGCCAGCTCGCGCCTCTCGATTTTGGTTCTTTTTCCACGTTTAACACGCGCGGGCGGCTCCTCCACGTGTTTCCCGCTCCCGTGCGCCCCGCCTCGGCACCGCCTGCGCGGCGGTCCAGGCTTCTGAGCGTCTGCCGGTAACATCCGTCCTCAATCGCGCTGCCCCTCGCAAAGAGTGTATCATCTGTTTTATTTTTGTAAAAAACAAAGTGCTAAATAATATTTATTACTTGTTTGGTTGCAAAAACGAAATAAATGATCGAGTGTTGAGATTTTAAATAAAACGTCAAGTAAGGTCGGGCGTTTTCCGTCCGTGTGAATGGGAGGCGTAGGGAGCCGCCTGGAAGAAGAGTTCAGAAAGGGGTCCCTCTGGGCAGGAGTTGGGGATCTGCTCTCCTAGTTTCGCGCTTGAGAAAGATGAGAGGGTTGGTTGTCCACTGCTCCTCCTCCACACACACATTCTCTCTCTCTCTCTCTCTCTCTCGAGTTGGAGTCTCACTCTGTCACCCAGACTGGAGTGCGGTGGCCACTCCCGGCCACCGCGGCCTCGACCTGCTGGGCTCCGGCGATCCTTCCACCTCAGCCATCCAAGTTGCTGGAACTACAGGCGTGTGCTACCACGCCCGGCTAATTTTTTGATTTATTGTAGAGATGAGGTCTCACCAAGTTGTCCAAGTGGGTCTCGAACCCCTGGGGCTCAGGCAATCCACTCACCTCGGCCTCCCAAAGCACGGGATTACAGGCTGAGCCACGGAGCCTGGCCACATTCTCTTTAAAATGTGGTCCGAGCACGTCCTGCGGTGGCTTTCACAACTAACTTGGTTTTGTTTTTATTTGCCGAGTCCTCATTCCCCCAGCTATGTTTTGAACTAGCCTGAAAGTGAACGTCTTCTTCCGAAGTTTTAGGCCTTCGGTGGTCGAGGGCTGTGCCTTCTACTGGGGGTACGGACGCGCGGGGTGCTCCCCTGCTGGATTTTTCTTTCCTTTCTGGTCAGAAGCGATCTCCGGCCACCATCCTGCCCAGGGGGGTTTCCTTGGCTTCGGCTGCTGGCCAGTCCCTTTGGGGGTCCCAGTCCAGCGGGGCCGTGGCGTTCCAGCAAAGTGCCCCAGGAATGTGTAGTGCAGAGTCACTAACCCTCCATTTCTTCCAGCGCTTCTACGATCCTCCCCCGGTGCCCACCCTGCCTTAAACTAGGAAGTATCAGGTGCTGGGAACCTCTGAAAGGTACTGAGGCACATTAGCCGCTGGTGATCCTCTGTACTCTTTCTTTACTTGGGCCACCCGTCTTCCCACAGTCACTAGGTTCCTTGCAATCCAAAACTGAGATACAATTTTAGGATGTGGCTCTTACCAGACATTCTGGGCAGAAATAGAAAATCTCTGGCTTCCTTGGTCACAGATGAGGACAGACCCTGCCACAGCCTCCGCCCCAGGGCTGGTCCCAGAACGAAGGACAGGCTGGTGCAGGTGCAGTGGACACGTCTCCCAGTCCACAGTGACCTCTTTGGTGGTCACTGGCAGAAGGCCCCAGGACCTGGGGCTGGAGATTTCTCTGGGCAGAACCCCACTTCTTGAACCTGGCTCCTGAAGTTGGCTCTCTCAGTGGCCCCCTACCCAGGCCTGAGCAAGGCCCGGTGCCCCAGCAGGGAATGTGGGCTGCTGGCCAGGATAGCATCGCCCAGGGATGGAGCTGCAGGCCTAGCTTTTCACCATGGGCTTTGCTTTTTGCCAAGGCCACCAGGGGATTCAGAGGAGGCCAAACTGGCAGAAGTGGGGCATGGACGGAAAGGAAGGCCCCCTGAGCCACACCAATCCAAGGAGAGGTTGGGCAGAGTCTAGTCATGCTCATTCTGAAATCCCATTTGAAACGGAACTTGTGAAGAATTCAAAACTGGGTCCAGCTCCAACCGAAGACACACACAGAGGGAGGTGAGGAGGCTAGAACTCCCACCTATGGGGTGGGGGGAGCCGAGACCCCAGCAGGGTGAAGGTTGGGGGCTCCATTGTGGTTTGTTTCCTCACCCACCACTAGGCAGGTGAGTTTTGGCGCGGGCTCTGGATGCATGTAGCATATACGTAGAAAGACAGTCTTTGAAAGGAAATAAAAAATCTTCCCCTCCACCCCTGTACCCAAGTTCCCAGCAGCATTTAGCTGCCAGCCAGGCCATGTAAGACCTAGGTCTCTGAAGAAGGAAGGACTGCATCCATTCAGGCTCTGAGCCATCCGCTGAGCCATCCACCTAAACTGTGCCCAGCTGGGGGCCTCAACAACCATGAGTGAGACTGGATGTCCTGGACATGGAGGAGGAACACATAGACACACACTAATGCATCTGCCTGGGGCAGGTGGCTCCTCACTGAGGGTGGCCCTGGATGGGCAGAGGGCCAGGGTGGAGGGCTTCGTCTTCGGAATGGGGCAGAAAACTGTGTGCAACCACTTTGACTTTGGTGGGCCCTTCACTGGGGCAGGATCCCCGCTGGGAGAGAGGCGTCTGCCTTGGGACACTGTCACCACCATGGGTTCCCGTCTCCGGGATCATTAGCCTGGAGATTCTTTCCAGTGCTGAGCTACAGCTCAGCCTTCTCCCCAGCTCCCGGCAGGGCCCCCAGCTTCCAGCTCTCAACCATGGGGTCCAGGAACCACCCAACCCCTAGACCCTCTCCAGCCCTCTTTAAGAACCTGGGAGCTCCACTGAACAGAGGCTGAAGGGCCAGTGGGCAGATCCCAAGCTTTCTCCAATGTCCTCTGCACCCTAGAGCACTGTTCCTGGGCTCCTCACTCTCTCATATGAGGAGGAGTTACAGAGAAATGATGACGTCCTGGACTCAGAGTTGGAGGACTCAGCAGTGGATTTGCCATGGAGTTGGAACTGTGCACCTCAGGGACAGTCAGTGAACAGGGGTTGAAGCAAACCACAGGGGTGTCATACACTCCGTGAGGCCAGGAACCCTGATGATTTGGGATTCCAACAGCCACCCACCCAGGGACCTGCCCTTCTCATTCCCAGACCCAAACCAGTGAAGAGCCCCTGGGCCAAGGCATTATGCTGTAAAGCGTCCAGAAATTCTCATGGACAAAACTACCCAGTGCCGGAGAAATGTCTGTCTCCCATTAGGGCAGAATCCACCTAGCAATCTGAATTCCCTCTATTAAGCAGACACCTTGATGCTTCTTAGAAGTTTATTGAAGGCAAAAGATTCCCCTATTCCTGCTCCACACCTTGTTTTAAGACTCTCTTTCAGTACAGATGTGGTGCCAAGTCTCTCCTCACACAAGTGCTTCCTAGTACCCATACGGGTTATAGGGCGTTTGATAAAGGCCTCAAGACATCTTGCAGGTGATCAGCCCCCTCTTCTTTGTCTCTTTAGACATGTAAGTGAGACCAGAGTCAGGCCTGTCTATTCACTGCAGTGGCTGCGGCACTCAGTTCTGCCCTGGCTTGGAGGCTCTGGCAGTTCAGAGGCTGAACCCTTCAGGGATAAACCCCTACTCCCTGACAGAGTGAGGGGCCAGAAATGGGGACTACCCATCACACCTACAGCCCTAGTTCCCGACTCTCTCCTAGGGGACAGGTTGTTGCTGCATGGCTGCCATGTTTGACTGAAGTTAATGTAGAGGTTGGCTGGGAGTGGAGCGTGCGTGGGTGAGGAGAGGTGGTGAAGGGTGGAGATGGCTGGGGGTGGGTGCTGCTGGGAGGAACAGATGCTGCAGAGCTGGGAGGAGGGAGGCAGGGTTAAGCTGTACCTGGGGGTCGGTGAGGAGCTCAGGGTATTAGGCAGAGGAGGTTGGAAGAAAAGGTGGCCAACATTTACTGAAACTTAATTGTGTAAGCAGTGCGCTGACAGCTTAAAGAGCCTCAATTCACAATAACCATTTGAGGAAGATGCGATTATTATCCTACATTTCAGGCGAAGAAATTGAGGCACAGAGAGGGTTAGCCACTCGCTCAGGGACACAGCCAGTAAAGGGAGGAAGCAGGGTTGCAATCCAGGAAGAAGTCCAGCTTCAAAGCCCACCCCAGGAGGCAGTCCCCAGTTTCTGGCTCAGCTGCCGCCCCGGGGAATCTCCGGGTCTGGTGCTGCCATCCGCCCTCAAGCCCCTGGTGCTTCCCCTCGGTGCCTGGACCCCATCTGTCCCTGACGCCCCCATCTGGGTTGCGGGAGGGGCCTACAGGCTTTGGCAATTAGCGGGCTCGCGTGGGGGCGCGGGCGGGGGAAGAGCCGAAGCTTGGGACCCGAGGGGTCCCTCATTAGGGCTGCCGTGAGGGACCGTCGTTAGCGCCGGGACAGCTGTCGCCCCCGCCGGCCCGAGGCCGCAGTCGGAATCTCGGGCCGCGTCCCCTGCCCGGTTGCGCCTGACACACCCCCGAACAGTAATGTGGAAAGTGGTTGCAGGCTGCACGCCTTCAGGGGCCAGGCAGTGCCACGCCAGCCCTGCAGTCTCTGGGAGTGCGGGTGATCCCCTGGGGAACTTCAGATTCCCCTTTACTGAGGGCTCCGCAGACACGCTGGTGAGCCGATTCGCCCGTGGACCTTCCCTTTGCAACCCTCCAGGCCACGCGGTTCACCAGGAGGGTCTGGCAGGACTCTGGGTTTGGAGTTCGCGCCTTTCCGTGTCGCCGCCCTCCGGGAAGACTGCTCAAAAAGCTCGCTCTGAAATGCACGCTGGGGTCCCCGCGGCCCCTCGCTTCCCGGATCCCGCGCAGGCTAAGGAGGGGAGGGTGCGGAGGGACAGCCGGCTGGCTGGAAACCCCAGCTCGGCCACACCCGCCCTGATCGAAGCAGCTGGCTTGGACCGCGCGCGCGGCTTTCCTTTGATGACATCGCGGCGGCAGCGCGGCCACAACCCTCACTGGTGGTGGGAAGGATTGAGGCTCCCCCAAAAGGGAGGCACGACGAACCATCCAGAATCGCCTTCATGCACGTGGAGCCGAAAAAATTGCCCAGGGGCGCAACCGCCGGGGCCAACGGACACCGACCCGGCGCGCGCGCTCCCTGGTCCACGCGCCCGACCCCACAAGCACAGCCTCGCCAAAGGCTTTTGCACGCCCACCACACACCCGAGGCCGCGCGCACAGGGTCATGCACATGGGCTCACGCGCCCGAGTTCGTGCTCACGGGACCACGCACACCAGCGCTTGCACACCCGCTCCCAGGCTGGACCACGAAGCAGCGGACTCTTTCTGGACCCTTCCGGCCCTGATGAGCCCTGGAGGCTATGTGAGTCAGCAGTTGTGAGGCCGCAGGCAGATGGATTCACAACCCTCTCCCTGGATGGCCTGAGAACTGAAGATCTAAATCTTGTCTGTTGCCCTCCCTTCTCCACCTTTCCCTCTGCCTTCCTCCCTGACCAGGCTGGCTCACCGGGTACTGTCTCCCCAGCCCAAGTCCTGGAGCCCAGGGCAAGGGCCACCGCTAGAACCGGGCCCAACCAGGACCTTGGTCAATTCCCCCTTCTTCATCCCCAAAACCTGGCAGTCGAAGCTTGTCTTGCAGAGCAGAACTGGGCTGGCCTTTCAGAAGCTGTGTGAGGCTCTGAACCTCAGTGTCCTCAACTGTAGAATGGAGCCAGAAGCGATGATCTTGAGTGTTCCCTGGGCACATCAGGCTCTGCCCCAATCCTGGTGTCCTCTGGGCACCCTGGTCCACCTCAGAGCAGAGGTCCTGGAGGCACACTCTACCAGCCTCTACTGAAGTAAGAGCGTGGACAATTCTGGGAAGGAGCTTTCCTTGGTTTTAGGACTCCTCCAGGGCAGAAACCGTGGTTTAGACATGTTTGTATCTAGAGAGGCTTTAGCCAAAAGAATGAGCGAATGAACAAATGATGCAGTGAGAGAGAGTGGGAGTCCGGAGAAGTGAAGAGGTTTGGAGTTGCAGGGAGCAAGGCAGGCGTGTGATGACTCCGAATCCTTCACTGATGGGGGACACCAAGGCCTGAAACTGGTGGGTATTTACACTTCTGCCTGGGGCAGCTAGATCCAGTCTTGGGCCCTGCCACTACAGTGAGCCAGGTTCCAAGACCCCCAAGCCTTTACATACACACACACACACACACACACACACACACACACACACACACACATATACATATATATATGAATAGAACAATTAATAATAGTATCTGACCACTGCGTTGCTGTGAAATGTCCCAGAGTCACCCTCTGTCCAACTGTGAATGGACATCCGGGGCCCAGGGGCCCGCCCAGGGAGCAGCTACTGCTGGGTGTGGACCCCCACATCTGAACTCTGCCTACTCAAGTAGCCAGGAATATGTAGGTCATGAGGGGAGGGCAGGGGACAAAGTTGCTTGTGTGGGGCAGTATATGCTGCCTTGGCCAGGCTCTGCCAGCTGTGTGACCTTGGACAAGAGACATGGGCTTTCTGAGCCTCGGTTTCCTCATCTGCAAAATGGGGGTGATGCTAGTACTGTCTTCACAGGGCACCAGGTTTGAAAGAGGGAACTTGGCACACCCAAGCAGGCCCAGTGAAGCAGAACAGGGTGCCTGGCTGCATGGGTGGCATCTCATTGAATCTCCTGGGAGGTCCTGTGCAGCGAGGGCTCTTTTACTCTCAGTGACATGACCTGTCTTAAGACCCCAAGAAACAACTCAGTAGTGTCCCTGAGCTCTGTACGGGAGTCCACTTCCCAAGCCCATCAGTGCAAGACAAAGCCCCTGTTCTCCCCTTCATGAGATGCCTGGTACAGAGCCTAAGGTACAGTTAGTCCTCAGGGAATATTCCTTGCATCGTGTAGTTAACAAGGAAGGGCCCACACTCCATGTGGGAAAGCGCCAGCACCAGGTGCCTTTAAGTGAGGGGGCCAGGATCAGAAAGGAATGAATTGATGGGAAAGTTGCCTGTGAAGCCCAAGCCCCACCCTCACGATTCTACCCCTCCCCCCTCAGCCTACCCTCCATCTGTGCCCCTTGGGTGCCCGGTGCAGGGAGAGAGCTAGAAGCCTAAACATCCTTTCTCCTTAGAACTGCAGCTGGGAGCCACAGGGAGAATACTGGGGGGACTCCTGGGAGCTGAGATCCTGTCACCTCCAGCCCTGAGCTCTCTGGGCTGTTCAGGCCAAGGCCGCAGCGCTAATGAAGCCGCCAGGGCACGGTGCGGCTTAGCCAGCACAGGAAGGAAATGACTTAGTATAGCCGGGCGCTGGCAAGCGACAGCAGCAGGGGCAGGGAGCCCACAAGGCTGGCACAGTCAGGAGGCTGCCCCCTCCCCAGGCCCCCTGGGCTTGTCCTCTTTGTCCCTCTCCTTCCCTTCATCCCTCTCCACAGCCAGCCTGCTCAGTATCACCACCTTTTTGTGTTTAGCTCATCAGCTCCTTCTTTCTCCTTCACTGTTTTTTGACTTTAATTGAGGTAAAATGCACATAAAAGTTAACCATTTTAAGGTGAACAAGTCAGTGACATTCGCAATGTTGTGTACTCACCACCTCTATCTGGTTCCAAAACATTTTCATCACTGCAAAATAAAACCCTGTACCCATTAAGCAGTTATTCCTTATTCCAGCACACCTGTCTCTGGAAACCACCAATTTGCTTTCTATCTCTATGGATTCACTTGTTCTAGATATTCCACATGAATGGAGTCATACACCAGGTTCTTTCACTTAGCATGGTTTTGAAGTTCATCAACATTGTTGCATGTGTCAGTACTTCCTTCTTATGGCTGAATAATATCCCGTTGTTTATTCACTCATCTGTTGATAGTGCCCCTCACTTCTGAGTAACCACCAACCTGCTGTGGTGAAATGAGGCCTCTTCTAGGAGTTTAAAAGTTTAAGTCTCTTAGCAGGCTGGGCATTCTCAGATAAGTGGCTTGACCTTTCTGGGCTTCTATCTACTCATCTATAAAGGAAAATGCTAGCAAGGGCCATTTCAAGTCATGAACTTCTGTGACTTTTCACAACCCTGAAGTCCTCCCTGCTACTCGTAGAAAGAAGCCCACTGTCCTCCCTGCTGGTCACAGGTGTGTGTCAAGAACCCTACTACACATGCTCTGGAACTTGCACAGTGCTCCCAGTGGATGAGGGCTCCTAACAAACCTGTGTCTTTGGTTCTCAAGAAGTCAGAAGCTTAGTGAGAAGTGAGAAGCCTGGTGGAAGTGGACTATGTTGTGAGTTATTCCCTTATTTAAAATCCAGCCAGGCCGGGCGCAGTGGCTCAGCCTGTAATCTCAGCACTTTGGGAGGCCAAGGTGAGAGGATTGCCTGGGCAACTTGGTAAGACCTCGTCTCTACAATAAATCACAAAAACAAAACAAGACAAAAACTAGCCAGGCGTGGTGGCGTGTGTCTGTAGTTGCAGCTACTTGGAAGGCTGATGCGGAAGGATCACCTAAGCCCAGCAGGTCGAGGCTGTGGTGGCCGTGAGCGTGCCACTGCACTCCAGCCTGGGCAACAAAGAGTGAGACTCCAACTCAAAAAAAAAAAAAAAAGATCCACTTAGACTCTCATCAGCTGTGACTTGGAAATTAAACAGCAACTAACCTGTAGCATGTACAGATTCTCGTTATGCTACAGTTAAGTGTCACATTTTAAGAAGTGGGCACCAAACTAGATCATGAAGGTTCAACATAAATCTTGGGGCAAGGAGAGTATTGAGTTGTAGTAGACAAATTGCTATCCTGACCTCTATAATTCATCTTCTCAATGTTTCATTCAACAAACATTTAACATGCCAGGGGGTGTGGAGGACATTCAGTGATGACAAATGCACCGGGCACTTCCTGAGCTCACTGGACACCTCATTATGCCAGCCCCTGCTTTTGCAGAGAAACAAACTTAAGAAACATGGAGGCATTGAAGAACTTTGAAACCACCCTGATTTGGGTGGGTAGAGGATATCAAGTGATCTTAGTAATCTTTTCCATTTGAACTTGAACTTAGAGGGAGGAAAGACTTTAATGTGTGGAAGGTGTCATTATCTCAAGGGTGTTTTGCATTTCTTCCTGGAACATGGAAGCTCAGTCACTTGAGATCATAATTGCACCCTTTCCTTCCCAATACTCCAACTTCACCCTGGTGTTTTTAGTTCCCCAACTAATTTTGACTAATTTTGTTGTTTATTATCTGTTTCCCACACTACAATATAAGCCCCACCAGGCAGACATCTTTGTCCATCTTGATCACTGATGTAGAACAGTGTCCAGACCATAGTATGTGCTCAGTAAATATTCATTGAATGAATGAATGGATGGAATAAATGCCTACAAATGATTTTCACCACTGAGACATTTTATAACCAGAATGGAAGAGACACAAAGCTTTGCTGGGACTCTCACATGAGAAAATACAAGCAAAATGTGATCCTGTGAAAAGTGCAGCATAAATTCCATTTTCATTCTCCCAAAAAACTGCTTTTAAAAAATCTGCTGAAGGCCAGTCACGGTAGTTCGTGCCTATAATCCCAGCACTTTCAGAGGCAGAGGTGAGAGGACTGCTTGAGCCCAGGAGTTCAAGACTAGCCTGGGCAACTTGGCGAGACCTTGTCTCTACAATAAGTCAAAATATTAGCCAGGCGTGGTGGCACACGTCTGTAGTTCCAGCTACTTGGAAGGCTGAGGTAGAAGGATTGCCTGAGCCCAGCAGGTTGTCACGGTAGCCATGACCGTGCCACTGCACTCCAGCCTGGGCAACAGAGTGAGACTCTGACTCAAAATAATAATAATAAAAAAAATTCTGCTGAGTCTTGGAGGCTACCCTTTTACTGGTCCTGGGGTGGGAGGTGGGGTGGGGAATAAGGGATCTTCTGAAATAATTTACCAGTTAGTATCAACAAATTTATTAATGCCAAACCAATAACATTCTTCACTGTGAAGGAAAGTTACCTCCTTAAGTTCCCTGAGCAGTCTTTGAACACAATAGGAAACCAGACCTTGAGGCATAAAACTCAACTTAAAATTAAATAGATTCATAGTTGAACAATTTGTTCTAATCCTTTGGGAGGTAAACTGTGGGTTTAAAAAAAAGGCAAATATTAAATATTCAATTGGAATGGATCTTTCCAATGAGGAGCATAAAAATATCTCCTGGCAAATAAGCTCTTACAAACCATTCACGTCAATGTCATGAACAGAATGGGGACGATATTGGTGGGAGGGTGACTGCAATTTCAGACAGTCAGTGTAAACCTTAACATTAAGTATCCTTTAAAAAAAAAGTCTCAGTGGTTGTATTTATCCTGAATGCAAAACTGTCCCCTTTGTTGAGGTCGGCTGAGCGGACTCAGCCTGGAGAACAATGTTGAGGCTGCTGGCGGGCCATGTGCTAATGTGCTCATGCATTACAGCCGCAACAGATGGCTGTGAGAACACTCACCCGCCCCGCCCGCCCGGGTCAGGACGTGCAGCCCAGAGCCTGCTTCCAACTCTGTCCACTATCAAAACACTGCTTCTCTGTGGAGAGGTCATGGCTGTCCTGGGGGAGGACACCACGCCTGTTCTACCCAATTCCAGAACAGAGGTGCAAAGGAATAATGATTGGGGGTTTGTCTGAACTGTGTTGCAGAATTGAAAAGTATTTTCAGAGAATGGAAAGTCCGAGGAAAAGGAGACATGCGCTATATTGTTCCATCTGTCAGCTCATGGGTACTGCTCATCTATTTAATCTTCTCCCATGACCAGGATGTGGTGTTTTGAATATAGTTCTAATTTTTCTTCCCTTCCCTCTGAGGAGTCTATCATCTATCCTTCCCCACATCCCAGTGAGCCAATGAGGAGTGAAAGTAGCCCATCTCATCCCCTACCAAAAGCAAAAGCAATGAAAAAACAACCCCAGGCTTCCTTGCAACCTCAAAGTGTGGCAACAGAGACATTCATTTGAAAACACGTCTCCAGCAGGATGTTTGCCCTGTTGGAGCACATGAGAAGAAAATCAACATCAGCCATCACCTTCGCTCTGCCCATCCCACCTTGAAGCAAAGGTTCCGGCAGGCATGGCTGGACCGGCAGCTCAAGGCCTATGGGTCCTGGGAGGGGGCCGGGGAGTCAGCAACTCTCTTTAGTCATGAACTCCACCCACGGAGCCAGGCTGAGCTGCCCAGGCAGTCCTGTACACTTCTAAAGCTCATATCCTCAGAGCTGGGCCATGGGACTCCCTGGGAGCAAGGTCCCCTGGGATTAGGGCAGCACCCCAGAGTATCAGTCCAGAGTCACTAGACATGTGTAGAGGCAGAGAAATACTGCAGGTACACAGAGAGCAGGAAGGACTACCAACCTCTCTGTTGGGCTCTTTGAAATAGATAAGCAGGCTCACTGCTGGCCCTGTGGTCTTCAAAGTCAGTTTAAGTTTCATGGTATTAACGTCGGAGCACCAAGAAGCTGGCAGGTACTCCACCCTCTCCTTACCAACCTGTCAGTGGTGTTCAGCATTCCTTCTGTTAACACCACTGCGTGGATAAGTGTGGTGTGTCCCCAAAGCCCTCGCAAAATGCCCATTACCTAGGAAGGAATACAGAGCAAGCCGCTAGTACCAGTTAGGTTGTAAAGTACTATTGATAACATGATGTAGGTGCTGGGAGCTTGGAAAGGGGAATTTTACCTGGAAGGGAAGTGGGGGTGGGGTGGGCTGGGAAGAGGGAGAACTTGAGACCAACATAGCTGGTGTCATGTGGGTCAGAAGCAGGCAATGGAGAAGAGTGTTTGAAGGGTTTATTAGTGAGGATCCAGGTTAAGTACTCTAACAAAGCCCCAAAACAGTGGCTTACATAAAGTTACAGTGGCCCAGGGCCGAGTGGGAGGCTTAAAGGTACAGAAGACACAATTCCTTCCCTCTCCTGGCTCTGCCTGCCTCAACATGGACTCCATCTTGTTGCTCTATACCTGCCCACCATGCCCATACTCTAGGAAGCAGTATGAGGAGGGGACCGGCCCTCTCTTTCCCTCCAAAGAACAAGCCAAGTATAGCACACGTCACTTCTGCCTGTATTCCCCAGGATAGAACTTAGCAGCAGGCAAAAGCAAACTGCAAAGAAGGTTGGGAAGAGAGGGCTTTCATCTGAGTGGCCATGAGCTCGTTGAAACTCGGCTTACTGATAAAGGGAGAATAGATACTAGGGACAACAAGCAATCTGTGTCATTACCAGGATGAGGAATGGGGGTCCTACTCAAATGGCTTTGCAGCCAGAGAAGCTGGCTCACAGTCCACACGCAACACATGCTGGGTGTGGACCCAAAACAGACGGAGATCAGGGTTCTGAGAGAAAGGGCATGAATCTTCATGCAAATTGTGGGGAAAAGAGAAATGTTGTGTAAACAGTAAATTTCTCCAGCACTTTGCTAGAGACTAGGGCTAGGACCTTTTGCATTTTACATTCATGACTTTGTTTAAAATGAGAAGCCAGGCTAGGCACCGTGTCTCACGCCTGTAACCCCAGCACTTTGGGAGTCTGAGGTGGGAAGATTGAGCCCAGAGGTTTAAGACCAACCTAAGCGACATAGCCAGACCTCATCTCTACAAAACAAAAAAGAAAAGAAAAAGTAAAAGAAATTTGCTGGACATGGTGGTGCACATGTGTAGTCCTAGCTTCTCTGGAGGCTGGGGTGGGAGGATTGCTTGAGCCCAGGAGTTTGAGGTCGTGGTGACCTGTTATCATGCCACTGTATTCTATACTGAGCAACACAGTGAGACCCTGATTCAAAGGTAAATAAGTAAATAAGAAGCCGGTGAAATTCAGATGATCCCATTTTACAGGTGAAGAGGTAGTGGCTCTGGGGTTAGCCCAGGCTCACACAGTAGTAAGGAGCAGAGTCCAGAGGCCTCTGAATGACTTTCTCCAGCCCACCAGGAGGCCTGGACCAGCTTTCAATCTCACTGAGTCAGCTGTCTGCAAACCAGCATGTTGTAAGATCATATCTGATGTGGTGCCATTGTTCACACCCAGCTTTAGGAAGCTATTCTCCTGACTTCTATGCCCTCATGGAAGGAGATGCAGGCCCCGCCATATTTTGTGTAGCTTTCTTTTTTCTTTTTTTTGAGTTGGAGTCTCACTCTGTCGCCCAGACTGGAGTGCAGTGGCCGCTCTGGCCACCTCAGCCTCGACCTGCTGGGCTCCGGCGATCCTTCTGCCTCACCCTTCCAAGTAGCTGGAACTACAGGCGCATGCTACCACGCCTGGCTAATTTCTTTTGATTTATTGTAGAGATGAGGTCTCGCCAGGTTGCCCGGGCAGGTCTCGAACCCGCGGACTCAGGCAATTCACTCACCTTGGCCTCCCAAAGTGCGGGATTACAGGCTGAGCCACTGAGTCTGGCCTTTGTGTAGCTTTCTAAATTGAAGCTTCATGACACGGAATTGACAGCTTCCTTGGAGCTTGTTACAGAAAGCATCTTCTTTCCACTGACCCCCTTGGTCTATCACCCACTGAAGTGAGCCTAGTTCTAAAAGACACACCTGCACTCTCAGTGTGCTAAGAAGGAAAAGAAAAAAAATTCTGTAATTTGCATAAGGCATATAGGATCCAGTGGAATCCAACTTCCCCAAATTCAAGATGAAGGAAGCTAGATGCAGAGACTGAGTTATGACGACTGAGACGTGTCCGTTTATCCCCTGAATCTAAGATCAAGTCATATTTGAAGGAGCTTTTACCAAATACCATGAAATTCATATTTCCTGAATCACCATGACCTAAAACTTTTGGATTTCTGCCTATTAAAAGTGTAAAACTTGTTTTTGTCTTTCCTGATTCACGATCTGCCCCCCATCCCTCACATTTCTTTCTTTCTTTTCTTTTTTTTTTTTTTAAGGTTTATCTTGAAGAGTTTTGTTCTGCTTGAGAATTAACTTTCCCATCAGTCACTTTCCTCTGCTTCTTGAATCACCAGCTCAGGGATTACCTGGCATATGAAAAGGGGTTCGTTGATGGCCTGCTGCTCCACTATGTCCCGTTAGGCAAGTACCAGTCCTGGTGGAATGACCCAGACAGGCAATAGGAAGGCTCATGGATGTGAGCAGCATCATGTGGTAGAACATTCTGCCATGATGGAAATGTTCTATATCTGTGCTGTCCAATAAGGCACCACATGTGGCCATCAAAAACTCAAAATGAACCCAGTTTGGCTGTGGAACTAAGTTAGTTGTATACAATTTTAATTAATTTTAATCTAACTAGCCACATGTGGCTAGTTATAAGTTACTAAGCTGGACAGTGTGGCTCTAAAATGGGAGGTTACTGAATCATCTGCAGACCTCACCAGGTGTATCACCAGTCACTGTATTTTCCCTGATAAAACCAATGCCATCAGGCTAGGCCCCAAATGCAGAGGTTTCCCCAAAGTTAGAAGTATGTCTTTTACCATGAAACATGATTAGCATTGATTCCTATAGCAAGAAAAACCATCACTCAGTGCCCATCAAGATCATTCAACTTCTAAAGAATCACAGAGTTGGAATGGTTGAAGGCCTCTGTGACAATGGTCCTATATTGCTAGCCCTGGTCACCTCCCAAGCCCACCCCAGCACCTACACCTCTGTTGCTTCTGTCCTTCCTCCTCATACGACTCACCTCCCTCTTTATTTGTAGCCTCCAACCTAAGTCACAAGCACTAACACCTTACCAACAGTCAAGAAAAGCACGCAATGCTTATTTCACTGGCATCCTTATTCAGTTGCCAACATTTTGCCTTTCCTCAAACAGTTGAAGATGAGAGTTTCAAAGGTATGCTACTATCTAGAAAACTTTCCTGGGTCTTTGATGACCACCTGGAAAGTTCTTTAATTTTCCTAAGATCTGCTATAGATACATTATTTGAGTAGGGAAGAGAGATTTGGCACAACCTCAACCAAAAACGTGCTGTTGGGTCAATAAAGTAGTTGGCTACTCCAGGGTTTCTCGACATGGCACTATTACATTTGGGGTCAGATAATTCTTTGCGGTGGGGACTGCCCCGTGCTTTGTAGGATGTTTAGCAGTAACCCTGGCCTCTACTCACTAGATGCCAGTAGTACTCTGTCTCCAGATGGGAAAACCAAAAATGTCTCCAGACATTGCCAAGTGCCCCCTGGGGAACAAAGTCACTCCCTGTCCCATTAAAAACCCTCTCTCTGCTCCCAATTAGCTCCCACACTGAGCTCAGACAAGAGACCAGAAGAGGAAAAAGCCACCCAAGGCCATACATCTTTATTTAAATCCTTAACTGGCACAAGTCTTCTTTTTTAAAGTTCTTATTAGTAATGAACTCTTGCCCCTGACCTCTGAGAAATAAGAAGAGTGGAAGATGGTGATTTTGCCTACGTATCTCCTGAACATGTCTTTGCACTATGAAAATTATGTCTGAAAATATAAGGAACTTGATTCATTTGGTTTCTTACTTGGGAACCGATGACAATTAAGCCACAATGCACTTCGATATGACTCACCGATTGTAGACCGAATTCAGTGAAATTTTAAGTGAAAAGTTTGCCTGTGCTCTTGCCATATGCTAAGCATTATTCCAGGTGTACTGATTTAAGAACTATTTTTATTCCTACTTTACCCATGAGGAAATGCAAGCACAGAGATTGTACAGTTAGTAAGTTGCAGGGGTGGGATTCAAGATCCCAGGCCTATAAAGATAATGTTGTACTGAAAAGGTGTACATGTTGCCTCCAAATTTTCTTTTGAAAAATGTTGATTTTTAAATTAACTTTTCACTTTGAAATCATTTTAGATCACAGAAAAGTTGCAATGATAGTGCAGAAAATTATTGTATATACAACACCTGACTTCCCCTAATATTCACATTTTTTACAACCTTGGTGCATTTGTTATAACTAAGAATTTAACATGGTTACAATGATATTAACTAAATCACAGATTCTGTTCAGATCTCATCAGTTTTTCCACAGGTGTCCTTTGTTCCAGAGAAGAGTGGAGGATATCCAACACATTGCATTTAGTTGGGGATTATTTTATTTTATTCTATTTTTTGAGTTGGGGGGGGTCTCACTTTGTTGCCCAGGCTGGAGTGCAGTGGCATGATCAAGCCTCACCATAGCCTTGACCTATTCGGCTTAAGTGTTCCTTCAGTCCCAATCTGTAACTGGGACTGCAGGTGTGTGCTACCACACCTGGCTAATTTTTATTTTTTTATTTTTTATAGAGAGGAGGTCTCACTATGTTGCCCAGGCTGGACTCAAACTCCTAGGCTCAAGTGATCCTCCTGCCTTGGCCTCCCAAGTGTTGGGATTACAGGCGTGAGCCACTGCACCCAGTCTAGTTGGGGTTTATTTTTAATCGTGTTGACCAAAATTTGCTCCTCCCAATCCCTTCTAGTGCAAAGCCATTATAGACATTGCTCCTGTAGAAGATGTCACACAAAAATTCCACTGTTGTGAAAAATGGATCCAGCAATAGCTAATCACCACTTTATTAAGATTTGGTGGAAGGAGATTTATGGGATTAGGGGGAAAATCAGGTGAGCATGTGACACTGGGAGGAAGTATTAAAATCCCTGAGAGTAGAAAAGCCCTGGAGCACCCTAAGGGACAGCACAATTAAAGAACAACAGATGACAATTTCCCTGAAAAAGAATGGAACGAGAAAGAGAGGTGCTAAGAGACTGCCCAGAGAAGTAAAGGGTCCATTTACAAAGTAGCAAACTAAAAGAGAATCTGCCTCATAAAACCTCTTACTAGATTAACCGCACTGCCAGTATGACTTAGGCTGCTGAGTGACTAAGACTTTATTTACAAGGGAAAAGTGAGAGAGAAGAAAAAAGAGATAGGAGTCTGTGCACAGATGCATCTGTGCATATACAAGAGACATGTCTGTTTCAGACCAGCCCGCAATCTGAGCAAACCTCGCTTCTGTCAATACAAAGAGCCCACTTGCTTCTAAGTCTGCACCACAGACATTCAGATTCCACTTCATCAGTATCAATTGACAAGGAACACTTATCGAGTACAGCTCATGGAATCACTAAGAAATCCAACAACACTGTCAGGAAGCAAGGCATAGGCACAGGAATTGGACACATGCAAGACAGCATACAATGTATCTCTCCAAAACCTCTCATGCATTCTACTGCTCCCACCAAATCCAAGCAGTAACTGGCATTTTGCTATGATTTTTACAAGGACTGTCAAGCAGTGACGGAGAAGAGGGGTGAGATCAGGAGACTGGAAAACAAGGAAACGTGATACAGGAGGAAGCAGTCTCCTTCCATCTGGCATATGGTGTCTGTCCCCCCTCCTCCCTACCCCTCGCCTTCTCCCTCACCCTCCAAGCCCTCAACTCTATCTCCCCCTTCTTCCATATGTATGTTTGTAATTTACAGCGTTAATTGCTTTTCACTTTCTTCTTAAGAGAAAAGTGTATAATAAACAATGGGTAAGAAAAGCATGACTCTCACCAGGAGGGTGGATGCCACAGTCTTCTCCAAATCAAAGCAGAAAGTTTCCAAAAATACACAAAATCTGAGAAAACTAATGTGTCATGGAACAAACCCAAACCCTAACCTTCCAGCTAATGAAATCACAAGAAATAAATGCACAGGAGATTTGCATGAAGGTGACTAAAATTAATAAACTATAGCATGCCACATTGGAAAGGATGGAAGAGCAGATGCTAACTTAGCTGAACTGACAATAAGTGAGGTGGTGATTAGCCACGCTGAGATGACTCGCTGACCTGATGAACACCATGTGAGAGCATCCCAACTGAAGTCAGGAACCGCGGTGTCAGGGCTAGAAGGAGACAAGGATCTCCCAACGAGGTTCATGCCCTTCTCTCTGGGAAGACCAGCCACAGAGATGTCAGGGTGGATGATAACTCTGAATAATGCTGTCCTACATGTCTGAGACCATCGACATGTCCTGGATAATTCAGGAGTGGGAAAACACTAGGGACCTGGAAAACAGGGAAGGCTTCGGGAAGAAGGAGGATTTAGACTGGCCCTGAAAGGTGAATCTGACTGGACCAGGAAATGAAGGATGCTAAAGGCTCGACCCCCTTGGGTTGATTCTGCTCCGAGAGTCTGGGTAGAAGAAAAAGAGCAAAGTCAACTCGTGGCATGGAGTAAGATTTTAAAACCACCTGGGTGGCTTGTGTGTTTGTTTTTAACATCCATGCCAGGGCCTGACTCCAAACCTCATGAGTCAGTATTTCTGGGGCTACCTCCAGGAATTTGTTTGTTTGTAATTACCAGGTGATTCTGATCCAGTGAGTTAATCCAAACGTGCCATCTCAAAGATGAAGAAACTAGGTCCAGAGAAAGGATTTGGTTGGCTCATGGGGCACATATTGTGCATTCATTTAGCAGATGAATTTCCCATCATTCCACCAGTCCTTCTCCACCAAGTGTGTGCTCTGAGGCCCCACCTGCAGAGGTAAACCAGTGTAACTCTAACATCTCCCTTTGGCTGGATCCTGTCTCCCCCACTGGGTACAGAAGGGTATGAGAGTTCATGGCAGCTTCTCTGCTTCATTGTTAACCACCCACTCATCTAGAAGAAAAAAAAAAGCAGCTTTTTTCCCCACCTCTGGAACTGGACCATCAGTTCTTAGCAAGGGGAGGGGAGGATTTGAAAAATTGCTCATTTTACACTTTTACTTTATCCTGCATCTCCTTTGGTCTCAGTGTCAGACACTGCTTCTGCTGTCAACGAGCTGTCTCATTGAGCAAAGTCAACTCGCGGCATGGAGTAAGACTTTAAAACCACCTGGGTAGCTTGTGTGTTTGTTTTTAACAACAAACACACTGAGGAAAGGCTGTTTCCTCACCCCTTAACCCAAACCTCATTCCCTTAAGGCTTGCCATTGGCCAGTCTGTTGTCATAGGGGTTTCTCGCAAATGTTTTTAGTTTTTTCCCCGTTTTTGAAAGGATGTCCATGAACATGCAAATTCTTCTCTGTTTCAGCAAAAACAGACAAATAGGATATCTTTCTAAGTGTTCTAATGCCACCTCCTGCTCCTTATTAGTAAATTACTAGAATAATTTACTAATATCCCACCCCTACTTCTGGTCTTCTTTCCAGATGCCTTGGAGTCCCTAAGCTAGACCACTCTCAATTTCTGCCTTCCCTGTAACACAGTCTCCCATGAGTCTTTGCAGCTCCTCTGTCACCCCAAGACCTTCCTCACCTGGCACCCAAGCCATCATTCAGACCAACTCTCAGCTTCTCCCAAACAATCCAACCGTTCCTTGAGCTGCCTCACCTTTCCCCTTAATACTCCAACCCACAACCGCCCCGCTTTTTCTAATTGCAAAGAGAGTTTCTTCTCTTTCGTTCCAAAGATGATCCCCACCCCCCTGCCCCCAGGTCAGGGATCTCTGGCCATCTGTGTACATTCCTGTCCTCCTTCTGTCTCCTACAGTGTCTCCCTTGCCCCTGACATTCCATCAGCTTTTCTAGGACCAGGATATCTGGCAAGGGACTGAGGCCACTGGCTTAAGCGGAGTTTAGAAATCACACATTTGTTTCATTTATTCTTTGTCATTAGCAATGACCTGTCAGTTACTCCCTTGTTCATTGGCTAGTATAAAATACCTATTGTATACCAGGCAATGTGCAAAGCCTCAGAATAGCTGGGAGATTGCTATAGTTCTCTCAGTGTTAAGGTCAAATGTGGCAGATTTAGGAGGTTATTTAGAAATCAAATTTAGAGTTGCCTAAAGAAGTGGACAGAGGAACCCAAGTGTCTACAAAGACTTTTTTTCTTTTCTAAAATGGAGAATTATCAGGAAAAAATTTCTTTAAATGTCACAAACTCTGTCTGGGGCCTGGGAATTGGACTGGTCATACATGAGGTCTTAGCTACAGAGCTTAGTTGGGTTCCATTCATTTAATGGACATTTATTGAGTGCCTCCTGTATTGAAGGGTTTTCTTCTGCATAAGTTATCTGCAATCCAAGACCTATAAAGTCATGGTAAAAGGGCTTAAAAAACCCAACAGGTATGGAAAAGTTCTAGAGATCTGTTGTACAATGACACGGATATAATTAACTTTACTGAACTGTCAGTATACTAAAAAATGGTTAGGATTGTAAATTTTGGGTATGTGTTTTTCAATTAAAAAAAACTTTTGCCATTGCCTCACTAGACTCTGGTGTGGCCATGTGCTCTTCGAGCTCTGGCTGTCGCCATATTTCCTGGCTTTGGCTCTCTTCCCTGCCCTGGGGAGGTGAATCTCCTCTTTCTTTCTCTCTCTTTCTCTAATTTACTTTTAAAATAAACTATATTTTCTAATCTTAAAAAAAACCTGACAGATCTCTTTCCAACACCCCTTCTCTAAGGAAAACCTGCCCATTTTCCCGTGCACGTTGGCTCATGGGCAGTGGCAGGAAAGGCCCATTTCCCACCAGCAGGCCTAAAATCGAGGAGCCCACAGGGGGTGAGGGGTAGACCAGGGTTCCGGGCAGAGGGGCTGGGACATTTGTGGCTGCCTCATCTGTGTATGTGTGACAGGAACAGAGCCAACAAGAGACAGACATGCCACAGCATCCTTAGCTGCTTGGCAAGGAAAACCCAACCACAGCCAGGGTCCCAACAGCTGGGCGAATGCTAGTCAAGTCTTTTCTTTCTTGTTTTGTGGAGAAGGCACATTTTTTTTTCTTCTCTCCCATGATTTAGATTCATTTATAAAATTCCTACTGGCCTCACAGGGAGCTAGTTCTCGGCGCCGATGGACTTCTGGGATGGGCGTGGGGCAGGCAGTCCTACACTTTAAGTGAGAAAAAGCACCAAAAAGTGTCTCCAAAACACCGCTGCCAATGTTAGTGGTCCTGCTTCATTCTTGAAATTCATCTGGCAAGGATGAACACATTAAATTCAGAGTTCATCTATCAATTCATTCCACCTCAACTGAATACCTATCCTGGGTTCATGGACCGTATAGAAATTAGGATGTGAAATTGTCCCTTGCCTTATTCTCTTCCCCTTTCTCCTTATTGGGGACAAAAAAATGGCTCTCGGCAGGCCAGTTTCACAGGCGTACTACTCATTAGGTCAGTTGCACAGGACTCTGCTTAGAAAAGCCCTAAGCTTGGGTCATTGCCCTGCCATCTTGAAATCCATAACGATTTTTAAACAAGGGGACCCTATATTTTCATTTTGCCCCAAAATTATATAGTCGGTCCTGCCCTTGGCAATGAAAGACTCCTAGAGATGGTCTTCAGTTTTCCCTGTATTACAGCCAGAATCTCTTCACATTGTACCCCCCTTCCAATAGTTTTTTCCAATTTTTTTTTTTTTTGGTCCCCTGTCATAACAGTAGAAGGCAGGAAAAATCATTTCTTAGGTCCTAACCCATGATCATGTTTTTTCCCGTTAAAAATTCAGTCCATTTTGAGCCGGGCTCGGTGGCTCAGCCTGTAATCCCGCGCCTTTGGGAGGCTGAGGTGAGTGAATTGCCTGAGCCCGCGGGTTCGAGACCCGCCTGGGCAGCGAGACCTCATCTCTACAATAAATCAAAAAAATCAGCTGGGCATGGTGGCGCATGCCTGTAATTCCAGCTACTCGGAAGGCTGAGGCGGAAGGATCGCCGGAGCCCAGCAGGCCGAGGCTGCGGTGGCCGGGAGCGGCCGCTGCACTCCAGTCTGGGCGACAGAGTGAGACTCCAACTCAAAAAAAAAAAAAAATTCAGTCCATTTTAAAGTAGCAATTTGAACCTTAAATAGGATGCAGCACTTCAGTTAGATGTACTGAAATGATTCCACTTTAAAGAAAGTTAAATTTACCTGTGCGTCCCATTTGTATCAAAGTAAGGGAAGGAAAGGCTGACAAAAGAAAAACATATTCTGTCCTTACAAACATATTTGCTCTTTGACATGTGGGCTCCCATGTATGTAGTCAATGCTACCACCTCTGCTAATGTTGCACAGAATAAACTTCCATTGTAAAGATTCTAACTTGGTCTTGGAAAACCTATAAGAAAGCAACACCACAATCAACCAACCAGTATTTACTAAGCACCTTCTCTCACCCCACCTCCACCCTCACTCCTATTATGGGATATAAAAGAACAAAATATTTTTGTGAAAACAGCATTTGTTTACTTTTTTTTAAGGGGTGAGAATGTGGGACCTAAGTCAATTCTAAAATATTTCGAATATATTCATTATCATGCACTAACAGCGAATTCCCATTTTGCGGTTCTCCAAGGAGAGTGACAGAGCCTTGTTCGTAACAGCCCCGGGCATAAGCAATCATTGTGTAGCTTAATTAGATATTCCCTGTGCTAGTGTGAGGGACATATGTCTATTCACTGTAACAAACACCAAGAGCGCTGGGCGCTTTCATGCTCCTGCCATATGCAGATAAAGGCGGCACAAGTGCAGTCTCTCCCAAGGACCTGCGGCCCCAGCCGGCCCCTGCGCACTCGGCCCGCATTCACCAATTGGTTCCAGTTTATTAACAGCCTATGAACTTCTCATCTGCTCCCGGACTGGTTAAGACTGTCACCTGCAACTGCCAGGCCAGAGTCCACTTCTCCACTCCCCGGGATCAGAGTGGATCTAAGCCGAATGGGGGCCGGATGCTGGGCTGGGTGCACTGTATTTTCTAACACAAAGAATGATGTGCTTGGGGGGCTGTAAATTGCAGGAGTGGAAAAGCAGATCGAGTTTGAGGTGGTTCCAGGCAGGAAGGCCATCCCACACAGTTAGAGGGGGAAGCTACTCCAAGCTAACTAGACTTGGCTAGTTTTTAAAGCTACTTAAGCTCTTATTCAGATTTTTAAATATAACTTCAAATGTAGGGAGTGGAAGGGTGGTACCAAATGGGGAAAAGTCTCGGCCCATGTCTCACCTTCTCTGGAAAAGGCAAAATATGAAAATGGAGGATGAAAATTAGAATGTTCTGGGTCTCCAGCATGGTTTATCTTCTTACTCCTTGGGAATGTGTTCCTCTACCCTCTTGTTAGAACCAAGGCTGACTCCTTTTAGCTGAGAAACCATTTTGATCAGGAATTCTTCCTGCCCTTTCTCCCCTCTAAGGAAGTATCTGTATGAGTTAGCTCAGGCCGCCATGACAAAGTATTCCCAAGGGGGTGGTGTAAACAACAGACAATCATTGTCTCACAGCTCTGGAGGCCAGGAGTCTGAAATCAAGGTGTCAGCACCTCCTGAGGACTATGGGGAAGGATCCAGGCCTTGCTCCATGGCTTGTAGGTGACTCTCTTCTCCCTGTGTCTTCACATCATATTCCCGTCATACATTCTGTCTCTGTGTCCAAGGTTCCCCTTTTTTAGAAGGATACCAGTCATATTGGATTAAGGCTCACCCTAACGACCTCATCTTAACTTTATTATCTCTGTAAAAACCCTCTCTCCAAATACAAGGGGGGACCCCAAAAGCCTGAAATTTATTTATAAAAAATTGTGTATTTATTCTTACAAGTTTAAATGTCAGTCACCTTCAAAGTACTCTGTTTGATGTAAGACACCTATTGAGATGATTTTTCCACTGCTTAAAACACTTTTTGAACTCATCAATTTTGATGCCTTTTACTGCTTTTGCTATTTTTTGCTTTGTTTTGCTTTTGTCTCACCTATTCCACTTCGGCAAAAAACATTTCCCTTTGAGGACTTCTTTAATCTAGGGAAACAAAAAAAAATGTTGCTTGGGGTAAGATTGGGTGAATAGGGAGGATGGGGCATGGAGTTCATGCCTTTTTCATTAAAAACTGCTGAAAACTCAGTGCGGTGTGGGCAGGTGTGCTAATAAGTCGCCAATCATGAAATGGGCAGACATGTTGAAAGAATCTCCAAAAAAATTCCCTGAGCCAAACAGCCTCTCACAACAATGCTAGCTTGTACATTGATGCTGGTAGGTTCCTAGAACACTTACCTAGTGGGGAAAACCTGTATTACTAGGGCTCACCCCTCAAAAAATAGTTCTAGGCCAGGCATGGTGGCTCACACTTGTAATTGGGAGGCCGAAGTGAGAGGATTGCCTGAGCCTAGGATTTCAAGACCAGCCTGCAACTTGGTGAGATCTTACCTCTACAATAAATGAAAAAACTATCTGGGCAGTGGTGACACATGCCTGTAGTCCCATCTATTTGAAAGGCTGCAGCAGAAGGATCACCTGAGCCCAATTGATCAAGGCTGCAGTGGCCATGAGTGTGGCACTACACTCCAGCCTGGGTGTCAGAGTAAGACTGCAACCAAAAATATATATATATATTATTGGTTTTTATGGGATACTTCCTCATACAGTTACATTCTAAGACACTGGGGTGTCTAAGAGTCTAATGTCTTTTTGGTGGGAAGAGACACAATTCAACCAATAACATACTGTTTAAGGGGACTAACATGAAAACATCACTTACCCTAATCCTTCCACCCAGACTGACAAGATATTAGGGTTTGTGGACATTGTACAGATACAAAATTATCTGATTTCCCATCAGCTGTCAGAGAACAGGCACTGCAGAGACCTGGTCTTGTAGGTACCCTGGCCGAATATCAACCCCAATCTCTAGACTCACTGCACAAGAAACCACTGTCAAACAGAGAGGGGCACCTTCTCGTTTTGCCTCCTACTTCTACATAGGGGTTACTCTGGCAGAATTTGAATCTCCAAGAATGTACCAATTCTATTTCTTTCTTTCTTCCTTTCTTTTTATTGAGTCGGAGTCTCACTCTGTCACCCAGGCTGGCATGCTCACGGCCACCACAACCTCGCCCTACTGGGTTCCGGCGATCCTTCCGCCTCAGCCTTCTAAGTAGCTGGAACTACAGGCGTGCACTACCACACACGGCTAATTTTTAAAAATTTATTGTAGAGACGAGGTCTTGCCAAGTTGCCCGAGTGGGTCTCGAACCCACGGGCTCAGGCAATCCACTCGCCTCGGTCTCCCAAATTGCTGAGATTACAGGCTGAGCCACCAAGCCCGGCCTTCCAATTCTGTTTCAATGGGAGAACTTGACAAGACCCAAGAGAAGAATTGAACCCCTTTGTGCAATGGATCCAAAGATAACATGGCCTGAGGTCACCCAACTAGTCAGATATAAGATTACATTCCCCAGCATCCCTTGTAGCTAAGTATAGCCATGTGACTAATACGTTTTGGCTAATAAGGCATAAGTGGAGGCATTACAGTGAAAAGGATGCTGATTTACTTTGGTGGTATTTCTTTCTTTTTAAAAAAGATGTGGGGTACAATTCAGGATTAGGTATACAAGTGGTCATCATACAGGTAAAGTTTGGGCCTCCCTTTGGGCCCCACTTCACCTGGTTTCAGATCAGGTACACTTATTGATGTTGTGTTTCTCCCCCTTCCCCCCGTATGTTTCTTTACCCTCTTCCATTTCTTCTTTTGACCGCTTGGATCGCAGGCCCAATGGCTGGAGCTCCAGCAGCCATCCTGGACTGTTAGATGAGTTTGAGTATAGAAACCACACATTAAGACAGTGGAGAAAAAGAGCTCACCATAGCAGTCCTAGCATTGCCTATGCCTAGATTTCCTTTACAAGAGAGGAGAAAAACATAGCTTGTTATAGCTACTGTCATTTTGGGTTTTCCAATTTATGCAAATATAATTTTGCAAATTTTTAGATTCCGTAGATGTCTCAAATATCCATACAGCTTACACGCAAATATTTATAGAAAAAAGAACACACGCACAAGGAGCCTCCTCAGCGTTGTGAGACACCTACCTCGGATACAGACACATCTAGTCAAACCCACTTCTCCTGCCCACAGGTGAAGAGAGCACTTCTGGTTGTATGTGGTTGGGGGTGGGTTGGGCCCACGGAAACATTTTTAGTAGTTAGGAAATACAGACAAGAGTTTTGCACAAAGTTTGGGGCTGTTTCAGTTACAATTATATTGCAGTAGAACAAACCATCTCTAAAAGTAATGGCTGAAAACTGCCATTTTATTATTCCTCAAGATACTGAGTGAGGGTGAGCAGTCGAGGGAGGGGGATCGCTCCTCTCTACTCCACATGCCAGTCTGGAACATCCAAGATGGCTTCCTCACTCCCGTGTCTGGTGCCTCAGCTGGGATAAGTTAGGGTCACGACTTAATAATTAGCACAGATGTTGTTTGGGGTTTTGGGGGGGATTTTTTGGAGTTGGAGTCTTACTCTGTCACCCAGACTGGAGTGCAGTGGCCGCTCCCGGCCACCACAGCCTCGACCTCCTGGGCTCCGGCGATCCTTCCGCCTCAGCCTCCCAAGTAGCTGGAACTACAGGCGCGCGCTACCATGCCCAGCTAATTTTTGATTTAGTGTAGAGATGAGGTCTCGCCAAGTTGCCCAGGCAGGTCTCGAACCCGCAGGCTCAGGCAATTCACTCACCTCAGCCTCCCAAAGGCGCGGGATTACAGGCTGAGCCACCGAGCCCGGCGGCATAGATGTTTTGAATAGATTGGGGTTAGCCGGATCTTACTAATGGGGGTGGGGGACACATGTCTGAGGTCTTGAGTCTTTGGCGTCTCTCTCTCTCTATGTAGCCCCTCTGGTTAGGCTTCTAAAACGGCAGCTTGTTTCCAAAAACACAAAAGTGGAGACTGCCAGACTTCCTTAAGGCTCAGGCCTAGATAGGCAAAGCTTCACTTCTAGTCCATTCTGTTGACAAAAGTGTGTCATGCAGCCAGCCCAGACTCCATGGAAGGTGACTATACATGGGCACGGTGCTGGAGGCATGCTGCAGTGGGGACTGTCTTTGGAGGCCAGCTGCCTTAGGAGATTGGTCCTTTTACCTCCTGCCCCTCCAGGGGCTGAGTAGATCAGTCTCCATCTTTGAGTGGAGTTCCCCCAAGGACAGTGTGCTCGAGGCTATGTCTGTCATTTTCCCACAGGGCACTTATTCCTAGCTACCTGGGAGTGTTGACAATGGATGGACATGGATGGCACCACCCAGCCAAGGATCGAAAATTCTCCCTGGTCCAAAAGTGAACAAAAGCAGTTTGTGGCATGCAAGCCATTGCTCAAACCTGATAACAGCTCCAGAGGGAAGTCCAGAGTGAGAACTGGAGGCTGCCTGGTCTCTGCAGGCTCTTAGCGGGAACTTGCACACATCCAGCAGAGGAGGAGAACAGAGCATCTGACTGCCTTTGCATTGCAGGCTGCCATCAGCCTCCCGTGGGATTTGGAGATCATTGGAGGCTGGCTGCACACAAGTACTGTCTGTCAGGGGCTGCACAGTAAGCCAGGAAAGATGGGACTCAACGAGACCCCACTCAAATGGAAACAGATAAACAACAGAGGGTGAGGAGGGAACAAAGGTCAATTACTATATCCACTGTGGACGTTTTGTTCCCCTAAAGTCACAGAAGCATCTATAAAAAGATGTGCAGCCGAGATCTCTCTTCATGCAACCAAACAGTCTGAAGGTGATTAGGAAACACTGTGACTGGGATTCATCCATTCATTCCAAAGGTACTTATCCAAGACTTTATTTTATTTATTAATTTTTTTTTTTTTTTTTTTTTTTGAGTTGGACTCTCACTCTGTCACCCAGACTGAAGTGCAGTGGCCGCTCCTGGCCACTGCAGCCTCGACCTGCTGGGCTCTGGTGATCCTTCCGCCTCAACCTTCCAAGTAGCTGGAACTACAGGCGCGTGCTACCACACCCGGCTAGTTTTTTGATGTATTGTAGAGATGGGGTCTCGCCAAGTTGTCCAGGCGGGCCTCGAACCCACAGGCTCAGGCAATCCATTCACCTTGGCCTCCCAAAGTGCTGGGATTACAGGCTGAGCCACCAAGCCCGGCCATCCAAGACTTTATCTGTCCCAGGCACAGTCCTGGGTCCTGAGGACAAAAACTATGTATACTCTAATTTGACTTGGGAAAGAAAACAAAGCTCACAAGGAGAGGGGCAAGGCACTGACATGGATACAGGGCCAGGGGAGGCAGCTTAGACAAGATGACTCTGGGAAGACACCTGGAGAAGTGTGACTGCCATGAGGCTCAGCAGGAAAGGTGTCCTGAGGATAGGAACCTGCCAAGCAATGGTGCAGATGCAGGGATGGGGTTACGGTGTTGCAGAAATGTCTATGACGTAACCGCAGGGCTGGAGGTGGGGCTTGGGGTAGGAGGAGTGGCAGAACCAGGGGGTCTGAAAGGCAGGGAGACCCCCCTGCAGTCCCAAGGCCTCTCTCTCTTCACGTGGCCCCTGAGCAAGTTCTCAGGGCTTTAATATGGTGGCAGTAGCCAAAAGCCCCACAACTCTGGGGCTGGGATCGGTTGAGATTTGTCGGCCCTCAGATTTCATTCTTAGTGTGCTGAGAAGACACCAACAGTTTTGACTAAGAGGGGACAACCTGCCTGACTTACATTTCATTCAGAATGGCGGTTGGAATGGTTTCCTCCTGTGGACACAGGATTGGTCATTTGTCCAGAAGAAAGTGGAAACTGAAGGGTGACATCAGGCTGCTTGTATTGTGGACCTGAAAGGAAGAGTAGAAAAATGCCACAGGGTCTGCATCTAACCCTTTTTCCTCCCCACCCTCAGCTCTGTCCTGTGCTGTGTCTCGTGCACATGCACGGGAGAACCAAGCTCTTGCTGGACATGTTGCCGTGGCCACGCACATTCCTCAGCCCTGGAGAGGGACATAGCCAGATAAGGCCCGAGTGGGGCCTTACAGCATGGGCCCAGGACAGGTGGCTGGAGTCATCCAGGGGCAGCTCTGTTTCAGAACGGGAAGCATCAGATTTGACCATCAGGCCATAATACAGATGATCGATCCATTCCCCACTCGGCACAGTCTCCCATAGGCATGCAGCCACACATGGCCTTCACATGGGGTGATATTTCCAGCATCCATGTGGCATCCAGCTCAAGAACAGGGAGTATAAGGATGGGGGGACTGCTACACATGAAATGGGCGTGCTCAGAGTCCTACCCAGAAGTAGGCCAGCCAGGGCCGAGAACCCATTTACAGCACAGTCCTGGGAAGGACACTGGGTGTGAGTGTATGGAGGGCCTGGGGAGAAGGCACGTTTTGAGTGTCAGCAGCTCATGACACCCCCTTTCTCTGGACTGTGGTCGGCATCTATTATTAGTGCAGTGAGATACAGAGAACTCATTCACCAGATGTCCTCCTAGGGAGACCCCTGCTTTTGACTGAGAGAGAGAGAGGAGTTGCAAGCGTATCTTCAAGTAAAATATGGATCTTCTGAAGAGACTGAGTTCTGTTAGCTGGAGGGCAGGTGAAGGGGTTTGGGTGGAAATGTTTAGGGGCTGGAGCCGGCATTGGGCTGAATGTATAGTACAATAATGGGTGAGGAGTCAGAGAGGTTGGAAAGGGGAATGGATAAAAAAAAGAGCAAAGTGTAACATCTTTGGTGGACACCAGAGATGAGAAGGGATGGATGGGAAGTTTGGTTTTGTTTGTCGTTGCGTGTGCACTATGTAAACCTCTAGAGGCTCACAGACATATACTGATGCCACACTACCATGGGTGGGCTTAGAGGCAGCATAAAGAGGAGGCTGTCAGAGAAGAGCTGTACCCCAAGAGCGCCCCAGGGGGCCTGTCCAGCAGCAGCGACCCCCTCGGCCCCATTGGGCCGCACCAACCCAGAACAGGCAGGACTGGAAGGGAGGAAACCAAGAAGCAGCAGGCAACAAGTGGCCAACTGTCTGGAACCAAGCCCAGGGCAGAGAGCTGGGAAGTGCCCAGCCTTGCCAGGGGCACAGTTTTGGTCCAGGCTAGTGCTGGTTCCTGAGACTCTCAGCGCACCCGAATGTGAGATCTGAAAAGTGACAGCCACCTCCGTTCTGCCCTTTGATAAAGGACACACAAATCCTGTTTTATTGGCATGAATCTCATACCACAGGCAAGTCCCTGCTCCATCAAAGCAAATGAAAATTTGCCCTAAACACGTGGAGTAACTTAAATGGATCCACAGTTAAAATCGGGAAGAATCAAGGGAGTTAATAATAATGGTGTTACTGCTGTTCTTAAGTCTTATTAACAACAATAAAATACTTCCTGTCTCCTCACTGGAAGACAAGCAGCTGCTATGCGCTGGGATAATAAAGGTCGTAATACGGGAGGAAGGAGCGTGAAATTGGCCCTGACCTTAGTCTCCGTGCAATGTGGGAAGCAGTGCCAGTTGCCACAGCTGCACCCCTCTCCCTCCCATCAGGGGGGAGCTGACAGGAGGCCAAGCCCACCCTCGGGAGATTCTAGGATATTCTGGCATTCCAGTACTATTAGGCTAGACTGTATCCCGTCCTGGCAAAAAAACTCCTGTGATCAAGAGATCATTATTCGGCCGGGCTCGATGGCTCAGTCTGTAATCCCAGCACTTTGGGAGGCCGAGGCGAGTGGATTGCCTGAGCCCATGGCTTCAAGACCAGCCCGGGCAACTCGGTGAGACCTCCTCTCTACAATAAATCAAAAGTTAGCTGGGTGTGGTAGCGCATGCCTGTAGTTCCAGCTACTTGGAAGGCTGAAGTGGAAGGATCGCCAGAGCCCAGCAGGTTATCGCTGGAGTGGCTGTATGTCACTGCACTCCAGCCTGAGCGACAGAGTGAGACTCCAACTCAAAAAAAAAGATTATTATTCCACAATCTCCCTATGAAAGCTTTTTCTGATCAAAGAACTGCAGGTCTCCGTTTCTGCACACATGTTAACATGTATGCGCATCCAGGCAAGAGGCACGGCATAAAAGACACAGAGAGCAATTCTTCCCTGTCTGCCTTAGCCTGGGCTCTGCATCCATAGTGATACTTGGCTGACTTCAGTTTCCTCACCTGCAAAATGGGCAATTGCCCTTCCAACCTCCTCGGGATTCCGTAAGGCTAAAATGAGATAACAGATGTGAAGGTGGTTTGCAAAACAAAAATGTGGGGTTATTCATCCACGGGGAACATCCTCATCACAGCCAGTGAGAGCTGACCACAGGCCACTGCTGCAGAGCGTGTACCCACAGATCTGGGCTTGGCAGTAGCTTGTGCACGGAGCTAGCTCTGCCCCTGCACAGCACCCTGTGGGGCAACCTTGGGTTGCAACATTTCTGAAAGCATGTTCAGACTGATTGACAGACAAGAGGAAGCAATTTGCCCATGCCTCAATCCTTCTAGGAACTGCTTTTTAAAACAGAAGACTGCAGGGAGGGTGTATGTCATGGTGGCTGTGGGTGGAGAATTTTCCATTTTACCCCCCCACTTTCCCCTACCTCCTCACTTGTCCTTCCATCCTGTTCTCATTCTCTATTCCACCATAATGGTCTCTGTCCCTTCCCCCCTGACTCCACCCCTCTGTCCGTTCAGTTGCAAACAATTTCTCCTTTACCTGAACTTCAAAAGCAAAGTCTCACTGTCTACAAAGCTGTGGTCCCCAGGTAGAAGCATCAGCACCACCTGGGCAACTTGAGCAACAGGCAGAACCTCAGGTTCCATCCAGACCCCCTGAACCAGACTGCATTTTCACAAGATCCCTGGGGGTTGGGTATGCTGTGGTCTATGGCAGCTCCAATAACCTCCCCCGGCTGTGGCACACAGGCCTCACCCTGGCTGTACCGCTGCTGGGCTCTTCTTGATAACATGATATTGCCAGGCAGACATTCACATGCATTCTTTACATCCTCCAAGAGATTACCAATTACTAGAAGGCAGGGAGGGCTCAGCAGGCACCTAGCGAGTATTCGAGGGACTTCAGTCAGTCAGTCTAGACCCTTTGTTGAGATCCTATTCAAGGTCCAACCGTGTGGAAGCACTGGGGATCCAGTCGAGAATAGGGCTTCCATAGAAGCTTCTAGAGCACGGGAAATAGACACACACAAACGAATAGGCAAATAGGTGATGACGTAGGGTTTTTAAATTTTATTTTATTTTAGATTCAGGGGTCCACAGGCGTGTTTGTTACACGGACGTATTGTGTAATGGTGGGGACTGGGTCTCAGGTAGCCCATTCCCCAAAGGTGAACATTGTGCCCCATAGATAGTTTCTGAACCCTAACCCCACTCCCTTTCTCCCCTTATTGTTGTCCCAGCGCCTATTATATCCTCTTTGAGACTGTTTAGTTCCCGCATATGAGTGAGAGCATGTGGTGTTTGGTTTTCTGTTTCTGAGTCAGTTCACTTAGGATGCGACAAGTTTACTGCTGCTTAGGGCCAGGAAGAAGTAAAGCAAGGAGGATGGCCTCAGAGTAACTGGCGGGGAGGGAGTTGTTAGGTCAGGTGGTCCGAGAAGACATCTTCATTGAGATCTCAACAGTAAGGAGACCCAGGCCCAAGCTTTGTGTGGGGGCTATGGACACAGCAGGATGGGCTTGGCCCATGTTCCCAGCATCCTGCCTATTCCAGGTAATCACATACCCTCCATGTGTCATCGGTTCACCTCATCCTCCCAGGAGCAGGACAAATCCCAGGTCTCAGGGTCATCTGCATCTGTCCCCCTTGCCAACTCACAACTCTCCCGTGACATACGGTGGCTACCCCTGGTCAATTCCTCACCCTCTTCTCCGAAGTCACCTTTGTTCTTTGTTCTTTCTTTATGCATAGTGGAACCCAGCATCAAATATCTGCGTGCCCAAGAGACATGGATAAGGGAAGATACCTTCTTTTAAATTTGTCTCATCATCCCTGATGGGACCTGGTAAGGTCATTTTGTTTCTTGCTACTCACTACATGAAGTGTGGTCCTCCAACCAGCATCAACTCCATCTAGAAACTTATTAGAAATACCAAATTTAAGTTGAGTATGGTGGCTTATGCCTGTAATCCCAAGGCAGGAAGATTGCTTGAGCCCAGGAGTTTGAGGTTACAGTAAGCTATGATCATGCCATGGTACTCCAGTCTGAGCAACAGAGCAAGACCCTGTCAAAAAAAAAAAAAAAAAAAAGAAAGAAAGAAAGAAAAGATCCAGGCACTTTGGCTCACTCTTGTAATCCCAGCATTGCGGAAGACTGAGGCAGGAGGATTGCTTAAGCCCAGAAGTTCAAGGCCATCCTAGGCAACATTGCAAGACCTCATCTCTAAAAAGAGAGAGAGAGAGAGAGAAGAAATACAGAACCCTTGGACCTCATTCAAATCTATTGAACCAGAATCTGCATTTTAGCAAGACTCCCAAGTGATTTGACCCAGAGCAGGGTTCTGCCTCCAGACCCCATTGTCCCCAGAAACCACAAAACAAACCGCACAGAACAGCTAACATTATGGGGAGCCAGACATCCATCTAATCCCTGCTTTTAAAAGCACTCATGAGGTAAGCGTAAGTATAATTATGAGCTTTGTTTTACAGATGAACTGACTCAAGTTAGTTGGGGAGGTTAAGTTACCTGCCCAAGTTCATGAACTCGTAAGTGGCAGTGCTGAGTTTGAGCCCCAAGGGTCTCACCACACAGAGTCTGCACTCTAATATGTGGGAGGAGTCAGGCTCAGCAGGTGCTGTAGTTGCTGGAACTTCTATAAACAAAGTACCCCAGGCCAGGCATGGTGGCTCATGCATGCCTGTAATCCTAGGACTTTGGGAAGCCGAGGTGGGAGAATTGCTTGAACCCAGGTTCGAGACCAGCCTGGGCAGCATAGTGAGACCTCATCTCCAAAACTAAAAATAAAAAATTAGCTGGGCATGGTGGTGCACAACTATAGTCCCAGCTATTTGGGATGCTGAGGTGGAAGGATTGCTTACAGTGAGGGGGAAAAAAATCCAGTCCCTTTCCACACCAAAACAAACAAACAAACAAACAAAAAACCACACACACATAGACTGAGTGGCTTAAACAACAGACATTTACTGTCTCACAGCTCTGGAGGCCAGAAATTCAAGGTTAAAGTTGGTTCCTTCTGAGGCTGTGAGGGAGAACCTGTTCCAGGCTCTCCCCTAGTTTCTGGAAGTTGTCAGTCATCTTTGCTGTTCCTTGGCTTATAGAAGCATCATTTCAATTTCTGTCTTCATCTTCACATGGCCTTCTTCCTGTGTGAGTGCCTGTGTCCAAATCTCCCCCTTTTATAAGGACACCAGACATAGGGGATTAGGGACTCACCTAAATGACCTCATTTTAATGAATTATATCTGTAATGTCCCTAATTCCAAATAAGGTCACATTCCAGGCTCCTGAGAATTAGAATTTCAACACGAATTTTGGGAGGAACCAATCAACTCATAACAAGGGTTGTAAAATGATCACAGTGATGGCACTCACACATTGTTCTGTGTCTTACAGATACTCAGTCTCTACCACCATCTTGTGAAATAAATTACATTTTCAACCTCATTTTTGCAGATGGAGGTAACCCCGGCACTGACAGGTTAAGCATCTTGCCCCAAGTCACACAGTTAATAAATGAGGGAGCCCGGATTCAAACCCGGGGAGTCTTGGTACTACAGCCCTCTCTGATAGCATATAGGATTGTCCTGAACTAACTCTATTAAGATTTCTTTAGTGAGTGGTTTGCTTACTATTGGCTCAGGGTGTCCAGGGTAGCACAACTGGAATGGGGTTGTGTGAGTGGAGCATTCTTGGTGTCCAGTAAGTGCAGGGACAGAAGAGGCTAGAAAACTCCACATGCCTGGTGCAGAGAAAGCATGCACTTAAAGCAAACATAGCTGGGACATTGCTTTAGTCTAAATAAAAACCACAAAATAAGTGTCTTTCCATGGCACCTGGCACATTGCCAGTATTCAACAAGTATTATCTACTCTTATCATTTTACTGAGCTATTTCTAGGTGCTAGGCTTTGGGAATGACATCTCACTTACATTTCTTCTAATCTTTACAAGAGCCCTAGGAGAAAAATACTATGATCTCCATTTTATAGACAAGGAAACTGAGGCTCAAGTGAGTATAACTAGCTCTTATCCCCAATCAAGGGATCAAAACTGTTCTTGGGGGCTGAGCCTTTGAGAAGAAAAGCCTTAGAATATTACAGCAGAAGAGATTGGCTTCTTTGACTCAGATACTCCTCACCATCAAGTTAATATTTCCAGGTCAGAGCGCTCTTGGAGAGGAAGGCAGCGACCTTGGGCTCCAGTCTCCTTAACTGTACCATGGGAAGGCTTCACTCGGCCTTTCTTCTTCCCCTGGTGGTCTAATCTGGAGTCAGATCCAGCCACCAGCCCTTACAGATGGGGAAGGACCGGGAGCCAACAGGAAAACAACAGGTGAGCTTGTGAACAGTCCCCTTCTGTGCCTCGGGCAGGGTGTCTGCCCAGGCGGCTGTGGGGCTGCGCTGACTTCCAGAACCTTCTGCCTCTGCAGGTGTTGTAGGAACTTGGCCTCAGCGCTTCAGTGACCCATATTTTATTACCTTTCAGGTTTCTATAATTCATCATTCACTCCTTTCTGAAAACCTAGAATGAAAGTTTAGCAGCCCAGTGCCCCGGCCTCCCTCCATTCTCTCCCCAAACACATCGGCCTGTTTGTTCTCTTTCATCTCCGCTCTTCCTGTTGCATTCTGCCCGCTCAATGGGGAAAGAGTGAAACCGGATGGCTGGACCCAGTGCGGGGAAATGACTTCAGAGCCACCTTTGTTTCCCCTCATTCCTTTGAGCACACTTGGCCCCGCGTCTCTATGAAAGGGCTTGTTTGAACCATTCGGAACATCCAGCAAGCGAGGGATGCAGCAGCCAGAATCGCTGCATCTTTTCAGGCTGCCTGAGACTCTGGGTTAAACTGCCAAATTTTTGCAACAAAACTAACCATGACATTGGACATTGTGTTATAAATTAGCCACAGCCTTCCAAGCAAATTGTCTCTTTTTATTGTATCAGTGTAAGCCTTGGGGACACTTGGCTTCAGTTGCTACCTTCAGGGAGGCTCAGAGGATATTTTTGTTCTGCCCCGAACAAACCTTTCGACACCAAATTGCATGTGCTAATAATATGTACATCTTGATTCACAGATATTCTTATCCTACTCCCTCAGAGTATCTCTGTTACTTAAGAGTCCGTTTCTCTCCCTTCAATTCCATCAATCTGCTTTCAAGTGTTGATGTGGCAGAAATGATCTCCAATCATTTATAAATCTCTCTTAAAAGGCATTTCACAATGTTTGAAATTTCTTTTAGAGAATAGTTCTTTGCAGATATACAGTGAGAGGTATTAAAACATGTTTTTAGGAGTCCTAGGGTTGTGTAGGATTTCAGTGTTTGGTGCTCACAGAAGCAATGAGAACTTCTGTTTCTGTTAGATCACCCTAAGTGTGGAAGATGATAAAAAAATAAAAAGCATGTGCCCACCTGTTTGAGCTACGTCACTTAGCTAAACCACACTTTTGTTATTAAAAGGAACAAAAAAAATACACAGATGCTGTATAATTTATTTTCCTATTTTCCTTTCCTTTTAATTTACACACACACACAATGTCACAGGACAAATTTGGACTCAGAAATAATTTTAAGTAATAAACTTTATTAAAATCTGTTCCAGATGACATTTATGTAAAATAAAACAAACCTCTCTATAATATTTTTACAACACACCTACCACATTTGATAATTCAGTGCTGTAAGCAGAACCGAGAACATTGTATTATTGACTGTGTCCTTCCACACTGGAAATAAAAACAACCGTGACAATTATACAGTATTCAAACAACATTGTAAAAGTAACTATAAACATTGTGTCAATTCATGACAACTTAAGTTAGCTTGTATTCTCTTTCCAAAATGAGCAAAATCCATATTCTTTTACATTTTCCCAGCAGGAATCTTTATTTAAGCTGAGCTGTTTCTAAATGTGACTTCGATCTGATGAGCTGGTCCCCCAGTGAGATGAGACCAAGTGTCCCTAAGGAGTTCCTCTCCACCCAAGAACAACTACCAAAGGGTGATCCATCTTCCCTACCCTGTTTTCTATCTCTGCTTTATTTCCCTCTACCCAGAAAGGAGAAATCTAGAAAGAAGGTAGGGGCCCTCTCTTTCCAGCTCCTTCCCTGCCTTTTGTATTGCAGGAAGGGTTATATTTGAACAGAGAGGGAAAATCTGACAGAAGTAAAGCACTGGACATGGCTGCCATTTCTTATCATGGCGGCACAAATGTCCACACCTACTGGGCAATTTAAATATCCCAAAGAATGTTGACCTTCTTAGAGGAAAGTAGCACTTTAAAAAGTGAAATTTGTTATTCTATTACAGGTCTAAGTGCCAGCCGGTTTAAACAGCACATTGTAGCAAAGACAACCTTTTACACTTAACTGGGCTTCTGGGAGAGGACAGTCTTGTGAGGGACAGCAGGGGGTTTTACAGTGGCACAGCCGGTCTCTGTTCTTACAGAAGAGACAGATAGTGCCACAGCCAACCCACACTCACACATCACCGAGGCATTAGGTGCCCGGTTCCGCCATTTCCAACGCCTGAGCTTCTTGACCTCAAAGAAGGGCAGGTGGCGGGGTCGGGGGAATGGGCAAGAGACCCTAGACTTCTGCACAAGGAAAGAGAAGCCTGACATATACACCTCCTTGGGGTGAAAGGAGTCACCAACACACACACAGGCCCTTTTACGCAAAGACAAGAGCGGTTGTTACGGCAAACGCAAGTTGTTCCCCAAGTATGTCCTGAATGTGGGAGGCCGCAGCTGCCTCCCCTTGAGACAGCCCCTGGGGCGCCTGCCAGCGGCCATAGTGATTCACTGGCCCTTGCCAGCTGTCACGCTTTGCATGCCGCTGCAGCTTCAGCCCAGCACAAGTCACCAGCTCCAATGAGCCCCAAGTCCTGTGCCCATGCTGGGTCCGTACGGCCACCCAGAAGTCTCTTCTGGGACCTCCGTCAAAGGCACTTAAGTCTATGCCGACCAGCATGTCCAACTGACGGTGTCCTTGGCCAGAGGAGAGAGGAGTTCTCCTCCAAGAAGGAGGAGATGAGGTGAGGTCAAGAGCTAAAAGGAACTTCCAAAGCAAAGAGGGGTGCTTTGGAGAAAGAGTGGGTGGGTGTTTTGTCTCTTTGATTCCTGGGTGCCCCTGCCTGTGGATGGGAAGTTTGGAGGGCGTAGTTTAGACAACTCTGTCTGAGGCTTTAGGTTTTGTCTTCCTCATTTATTTCCTCTCCCTGCTGGCAGAGTAAGGCCCCAGGGGCTCCACCAAGGATGAGGACAGAGGAAGAAGCAGGCCCTGGTGACCTCCCCTAATCTGGCACCTCAGCTACAGAACAGAAGGGTCCTGAGGGAAAGGACAGGCACTGCCAAGGGGGCTGGTACAGAGTTTGTGGTAGTAGGATCCTGGGGGCACTGTTTTTAGAAACACAGCTGGAACCCGCCAGTTCATCAAGCCTGGCTTGGCCTAGGCTGCCCCCTCCTCCTCCTTACACCCATCATGGCTGCCTCCTGGGCTTCCAGGAAGTCTGGTCCAGCAGAAGGGAGTCCAGAAACCATAGACTTTGATGATGCAGCTCTGCCTGTCCTACCTGAAAGCACACAGCAATCTACTACCCTCTGGAAGTCTTAGTACACGATAAAGTATACAGAAGGGATTAAAAATGGCCAGCTCACAGGGGTCCAGTGAAACCCAAATGCAAAAGTGTCTGCCAAAATGTTTTGAAAGCAGACCGCTTTAACAAAAGGTGAAATGATTAGTGAGGTGTTCATGAATCAACTTAATTGCTTGAAACACTCAAGGTCATTCCCTTGGTCTCGCCCTCCTTTCTGCCTCATGTGGTTTTGCAGGGGGATGCAGCTCCTTCCTGCCAAGGCCATCTCCTCTCTTCCCAGGTGGCACCCCATCCCCATGTCAAGCCAGGCCTCTCTGAGGACCAAGGGGTCCTACCAGCCTCCTTCCCTCTCTATAAAAGCTATAGGATACACTTGGGTTAGAGCACTGCTAGGAGTTTGCACATTTAAGGCATGAGCCTACAAGTTAGATGAAATTTCAGGCACATGCTTAGAGAACTACAGGAGCAAAGCACTGTGCTGGGCTTTGGGTGAATGCAGATATGAATATGTGGTTCCTTTCCTGAAAACAATCACAGCTGGGTGCAGAGATGGTATCCACAGAGCACAGTCTAGGCCATGGAGAGAGGTTGTTCATGGTTCTCCAAGTGTGATGAAAGAGGAAGATGAGGCTGGGCATGGTGGTCCACACCTGTAATCCCAGCATTTTTGGAGGCCCAGGTGGGAGGATCGCTTGAGCCCAGGAGTTTGAGACCAGCCTGGGCCACATAGTAAGATCTCATCTCTACAATAAATAAATAAATAAATAAATTAGCTGGGCATATTGATGTGCATCTGTAGTCCCAGTTACTTGGGAGGCTGAGGCAAAAAGGTCACTTGAGCCAGGGGGTGTTAAGGCTGTGGCGAGCCATGATTGTGCCACTGCACTCTGGCCTAGGTGACAGAGTAAGACCAAGGAAAAAAAGAAGGGGGGGGGAGAAAGAGAAAGATGAGAGATCATCATGGCTTCCAGAAGAAAGACTGGAGTTGACCTGAGGCAGAGGCAGATGTCACAGATGAAGCTGGAGGTCAGAAGCAGAGACCAGAGTGAGTCTATGGACTGAATATTGGTGGAAAAAAATGAGAACAAAGCAGCCTGGAAGTTAGTAAGCCCAGCAACTGGCTCCTAGAGTAGAGGTCAGTTCCTGCCATGGGAACTGTCCAGTAGACCACCACTAGGCCCCCTATGATGACTAAGTTCTTAAAGCAATCCTAGTGCAACTGGAGAAATAATTCTTAACCTAATTTTAGTTTAATTAGCTTCCATTTAAACAGCCAGTTGTGGCCAATGGCTGCCCTACAGGATGGTAGAAGTTTCACTTCCAAAAGGCCCTCTTTCCCTGGATGCTCTGCCATGCTCTGAGGCAGTAGTATGCACAGGTACTGCAGGCAGAAAATGTCCATGGCCGTCAAGTAATGCTATTTTATTTGGGGGTAAGTAGACTCAGTCCCACCCTTAACAAATAGGACTAAGTGGGTATTTTGTTTAGCTTTGTTTCTGAAAAGAAGCAAATTTCTGTGTGAGTTTTGCTCAGCCAAGAGTTGAGTTGCAGATAGAATGAACACCAGTCCCTTTGGGGAAGGAGAGAAGCCCAACCCCAAAGGCTTCTTTGTCCATAAAGATTTTCCAATCAGAGAGATGGGGGCTGGGGGTTGGGAGTGGCAGGGAGTGACCATCTTAATGTTATGCTACTGGTCATTTAGCCCAGAAATTTAGTTTTCTGAAACCGGCAGGAAATCATGTATTTAAAACAACATGTTACACCCATGCTCGTAGCAGCATATTCAAATAGCCAAAAGGTGGAAGCAACCCAAGTGTCCATCCACCATTGAATGGATAAACAAGATGTGGTATGTCCATACAGTGGAATATCCTTATGAAGGAAGAAAATTCTGATACGGCTACAATATGGGTGGACCTTGAAGACACTGTGCTAAGTGAAGTAAACCAATCACTAAAAGACAAATACTGCGTGATCCTACTTATATGAGGGACCCAGAGCAGAACAAAATCATAGAGACAGAACAGAAGCTGGGGAAGGGGGGATCGGGAGTTGCGAAGCAGCTAGAGTTTCTGGATTGCAGAATGAAAAGACTTCTGGGGATTGGTTGCACAACAACGCGATTTAGTTTAATTTAATTTAATGTCTACAGTAACGTATGTAACATTACTGAACAGTACTCCAGAACATCACTAAGAAGGTAAATTTAGTCATGAGTATATATTTGATCATCATAATTTTTTAAATGTGTGTGTATTTTTTTTTTCTAAAGTAGAGGCAGAGAGGAGTTGGAGGGAGGCACACGGGTTTTAGGTTGATGAGTGCAACCAGTCCTCCTTGAGCGCCGCGCTTCGCCAGGAAAGTCGCCCGCCCGCCCTGCCTTTTCCCGGCCCGGCCAGCGACTCTTGCGCACGCGCTCACGGCCACCTCCTCGAGCGCCGCCAGCGGCAGCTCCGCGAGGCCGGAACGGGGCGGCCAATCAGCGCTCGCCGGCGCCCGGCCTCGCGCCTCCATTGGCTGCGCCCCGCCGCCCGCGGCCCCGCAGGTTCCCAAGCCGGGTTTAAAGGGGTCGGGCGCGAGCCGGCGCCCCACCATCGGCTCCCCGCGCGCAGGTCCGCGGGGAGGGGCGGCCTGCCGACGGGCCCACCCCGGGGCGTTCCTGAAGGGCGCCCTCGGCCGCCCCCACCGCCCCCAGTCGCACTATGCGGTTTCCCAGGCGCGCGTGAACACGGCCCCCCGAACCATGCTGCGGCCACAGCGGCCCGGAGACGTGCAGCTCGGGGCCTCCCTCTACGAGCTAGTGGGCTATCGGCAGCCGCCCTCCTCCTCCTCCTCCTCTTCCACTTCCTCCTCCTCCACGACGGCCCCCCTCCTCTCCAAGGCTGCGCGCGAGAAGCCCGAGGCGCCGGCCGAGCCTCCGGGCACCGGGCCGGGGTCCGGCGCGCAGGCGGGCGGCGGCGCCCGGGCGGACGCCAAGGAGGAGCAGCAGCAGCAGCTGCGGCGCAAGATCAACAGCCGCGAGAGGAAGCGTATGCAGGACCTGAACCTGGCCATGGACGCGCTGCGCGAGGTCATCCTGCCCTACTCGGCGGCGCACTGCCAGGGCGCGCCGGGCCGCAAGCTCTCCAAGATCGCCACGCTGCTGCTCGCCCGCAACTACATCCTCCTGCTGGGCAGCTCGCTGCAGGAGCTGCGCCGCGCGCTGGGCGAGGGCGCCGGGCCCGCCGCGCCGCGCCTGCTGCTGGCCGGCCTGCCCCTGCTGGCCGCCGCGCCGGGCTCCGTGCTGCTGGCGCCCGGCGCCGTGGGGCCCCCCGACGCGCTGCGCCCGGCCAAGTACCTGTCGCTGGCGCTCGACGAGCCGCCGTGCGGCCAGTTCGCGCTCCCCGGCGGCGGAGCGGGCGGCCCCGGCCTCTGCACCTGCGCCGTGTGCAAGTTCCCGCACCTGGTCCCGGCCAGCCTGGGCCTGGCCGCCGTGCAGGCGCAGTTCTCCAAGTGAGCGCCGGCCCGGGCCCGGGGCACGACCTCGGCCAGACCTCCTGCCGCCCGGCTTCTCCGCGCCCTTGCGCCTTGCGTCCGGGGAGAGCGGGACCGAGCGAGGAGGGCATTTCGAACCTTATAGCGCAGAGAAAGGGACTGTCGGGCGCCCCCTTCCCCGCCGCCGCCCCTGGGAAGTTAAAGCGACCCGAGCCCATGTTCCATGGCGCGTCGGGGCGGTGTGGGGTTCTGGGTCGACTCCGGCTGCTTTGGGCGGAAAGCGAGCGCTGTCGTCACTGTCACCTAGCGCACCTCTCTCCCTGTCCCTGGAGTCGTGGGCATCGCGGGGCTGGCGTGGACCTTCGGGCGTCGGAGGGTGGGTTTAGCTCGCCCCGGGTGCAGCAAGAGGCTAACCCCGAGCGCGACCTCCCGGGAGCAGAATAGGGGCGGAGGCGGAGGGGCGGTTCTTTTCCTTCTCCCGGGCCGGAGGCTCCAGGCGTCCTTGTTCCCACCGGCCAAGCCCTGCCAGAGGAGGCTGCCGGACCTCAAGAGGCCAAGAAAGACCAGTTAGTCGCGAGGACGGTTGGGGACGTGGCAGAAGGATGGACCCTCGGCCGTCAAACGGCTGGCGTCGCGGCGCGGCGGGCGGGGACCGGAACAGGGTGGGCGCGCCAGATCCGGGAGTGGTCGGCTCTAGCCGACCCGCGGCTTAGAGCGCTGTGTGCGAGACTCGAGTCACCAGGTGTTTCGCGGCGGAGAGCTTTCGCTCTTAGGTCCCGGGGTCTGGACAGGCAGCTTCGAACTCGAGTTCACCTTTCGTCTCTCCTTCCCCAAGGTCGCGTCTCCGACTCTGGAGCCCTCTTAGGAGCTAGAGCCACCCACCTTTCGCGCAAACGGTGTTCCGGTTTACTAAACTAGGTAACGAGCATTTCGCAGCCGCCGTCCTGCCAAGATCAATAATTAACATCCTCATTAAAAGACGCAGAGGAGAACCAGGGGCCCCAGCGCAGAGGCTCGGAGACCCCAGTGCGGGGACGGCGGCGGGGAGTGGGGGGAGTGTGCCTCTGTCTGCGGGTCCCGAACCGGCGCCCGTGGGGCTTCCTTCTCGCCTCTGAAGAGCTACGTAAAGGGCCGGTTTGGGCTTGTTTCAAGCGTTAACAAATTACTTTTCCCAAGATTGTATTATGATCTCTCAACAGCCTGCTTTGCCTTTTCTGTTAAAGGTTTGTAGTTGTTGTTGGTAGTAGCCGAATTTAACTGGCATTTTATTTTACCTCTAACTTTGTTTCCTTGCGCTGTACAGAATCAACAAAATAAACATTTAAAGTGGGGTTTTTTTTTGTCTGATTTGTTTGTTAATACATAAACAAATAAAGCTCTTGGACCTTGGTGGATTTAGAACCTTGGGACGAAGGTTAGTATTTAGATGACTGGGTTTCCACGTTTTAAAAACTGACTTCCTGATTGGTAAAATAATCCAATGAACAGGCACCTGTAACTCCAAGGCAGGCATCAGTGGGAAATGTGAGAATATCAGGCCAGAGAAAGGGGAGGGATTGGGGGCGCACAACTCCAGGCTGCGGGAATAGGTCTCTTTTAACTACAACTTCATCCCCTGAAAAGTGAGTCAAGCAATACCTTTACTGTAAAATGATTTTATATCTCAACACCTTTATCAGCAATCCACCTTTTTTCTATATGAGTGGACAGATACTTAAACAACACCACACTGGTTTGAGCTTCCCACCTCCTCTCCCCCAGTAGTTGAAATAAGGTTGAAATGTCTCCTCTGAAATGATAACTTTGGACGTCATTAAATGAAGAAAGTGAAGAGGATTCAGTGAAGAAAGCTCTTCTCTCTAATTGGTGATGTTAAGAATTTGGAAGGTTGATTTGCTCACATGCCCTATTTAAACACTTCATAGTTAGTAATGAAATCCAACCACTGTCTAAATGTAGAGCAGTAGCAGGGGACCAATTTGTCCCCTCTAACCTGAAGAAAATTACAGAAAGTCCAGATGAGGTGACAACTCCATTTATCCACCTTGTTGGTTTATCTGAGGCATGCATACATTCAGGGAAAATGAGCACTCACTTTGAGAATGGGGAATGGAGAGATGGAACTGCCCCCCCACCCACCCACCCACACACACACCACTTGCTGGCTGGGTCTATTTCCTTAAGGGGGAGGCAGAAGAGGACCTGAGAGAAAGTGGCCCTGTGTACCAACCTGTCCAGGGAGAAGGATGTCTCTCTCTTCTCTTCCTAAACTCAGCCACCGACAAAGTCACCAGTTTCTTTAAGAAGTCTATTTGAGTTGTAGCCTTCTGCTTATTCAACACCTGTCTTTGCTTACCTTGCATCTTGACAAGGGACAGGAAGAAATGAGATCAAAAGCAAATCAAGTTCTTGGAAAAAATATTTCTAGGGGATTAGAAATATTAAATTTTAAAAATTAGGGGATTAGAAATAAACAATTCCTCCCACTGTCCCAACTCCAGCACCAAGATGCCACCATCATTCCAAAAACCATCTCTAACAGGAACAGAAAGCTACAGGGAAGAAAAGGGGTGGGGGAGTATCATCCTCCTTGTCTCTTTTTGTCAGTTGGAGCAAGCACTCAAGCCTTACAGGAAAGATAGCACTATACATTCATGACTTTTTATTTAACCGAGAAAATCACAGCACATCACACTTACAGAACTGCCAAAGATTATTTGAATGAATTTCACAAGAATTTGCAGGGTTGTTTTGGGTGCTATCAAAATATTTACCTGCCTGTGTGTAGCATCTTATTGGTCATTGTGCCAAGCAAGATGAGCAGACTTTGACCTTATAAGAGGTTTACATCCTAAAATGTAGCACCAGCAGGCATTAAAAAATCCTGCAGGATGAAATAGACAAAAAATACAGTGTAAATAATGCAAAGTCAAGTTTGGGCAAGATAGTGAGATCCTATCTCTCCCGAAAAATAAATAAATAAATAGCCAGGTATGGTGGAACACACCTGTGGTCCCAGCTACTTGGGAGGCTGAGGCAGCAGGATCACTTAAGCCCAGGAGTTTGAGGCTGCAGTGAGCTGTGATCATGCCACTACACTCCAGCCTGGACAGCAGAGCAAGACCCTGTATCTGATGAGGATGATGACGATGATGATGATAATGCAAAGTCAGACCTCTCAGCATCTGCCTACATAGCAGGGCATGTATTTTTCAGGCACAGGGTTTCAGCTTAGACACGTATGTTCTGGAGCATGGAGCTGCTTTTTGAAATCTGCAGTGCTGTGTCACACCAAAGGAACTAGCTGAGTTGCCCACCTCACTTGATTTTAGCCAGAGCGTGTTTCATGCAGAAGGAAAACATTTAAGCTGGTCTTTAAAGGGGTTGGGACAACTGGGAGAGTTCTAGGTGGGCTTCTTGAGAAAGGCACTCTAGGAGTCAGGATCAAGATGAGAAGGAACACCTGGCTCCCCTCCATAAAAGATCCCTGCATCCAGCCATTCACCAAAGTGAGGTCCCAGCAATTAGAGTCAACAGAACCTAAAGGGAAAATGCACAAGGCCCTGATAAAGATGTTGTTCTATGCATTGGAGCCCAGGTGAGCAATCAGTAAACAGAGCAGGTTAAATACACAATGGGATTTACTTAGCCTGCATCGATGGTCTATTTACAGCTGGTCTCCTCTAAGGAAACTGATTACCCCCAGGCATAAAAATATAACCTTGTGAAATATAAGACTTGCAGGTTAAGTGGCCCCGTCCAGGAAGAGGTTCCGCATCAAGCATAGAAAATATTTCTGTTTACTGAAGTTCAGATTGTGAATACCAATGCGTCCATTTGCCCCTCTGGTTCTAGGTCTTTTGTCTTTGCTGATTGCCCAGGTATGTAGGTAAGCCTGGGCACAAGTTGGTAGCCAATATGTAGAGTCTCCACCTGCTAGCTAGACTTCCTGGAGCCTCCTGTCATGCTGAGGAAGCCAGGGCATAAAGGAAGCCAGCCATGGTCAGGCATTTGGGGAGCACTTTGGGAAGCTGAGGCAAGAGGATTGCCTGAGCCCAGGAGTTCAAGATCAGCCTGAACAACATAGAAAGGACTCATCTCTATAAAAAAATCAAAAAATTAGCCAGGTGTGGTGGCACACGCTTGTTGTCTTAGCTTCAAAGGAGGCTGAGGTGGAAGGATCGCCTGAGCCCAGGAGGTCAAGGCTGCAATAAGCTGTGATCATGCCACTGTGCTCCAACCCAAATGATAGAGACCCTGTCAAAAAAAAAAAAAGAGGGAAGCCAGCCAGAAGGACTTTTCTTTCTGCCTCGATAGAATACTTTATGAACTTGGCAAGGGCAAGGTGGAGCCGTTAAATTGTTGCTCTAGCCTCCCATGGCACACGGTCCATTGACTGGAAAGTCTATTTTTCTCAAAAAGCATCTTCTCGTTTCTTCACTGCCCCCTCCCTCTTCTGCACACTCAATATATATTCAAAAAGAAGATGACCACATCTTCACAAAGCTCACGATATAAAGGCATTAAAAAAAATTAACTTTTATCTAACAGATCTTAGTTGTAAGGAAAAGCACTTGAAATACTGTTTTTCAGTAAGGTCCAGTGAATCCTACCAATGGAAGGGGTGCACAAACAGCAGCAAGATATTCCTCAAGACCTACACACAAATGAGTCGCGTTATTTACAGAGATGTTGCAAATGCATTCTTAAAGCAGTTTCCATTCTGTCATTTTTAACTAAGCCTGGGGTAAAAGCTGAAATGCCTGAGCAAAAATCAAGCCACATTCTTTCTGCTCGTATGGTATTAACAGTTTTCCAGGGCGAGGCTGCGGTGGCCGGGAGCAACCACTGCACTCCAGTCTGGGCAACAGAGTGAGACTTCAACTCAGAGGGAAAAAAACAAAAACGGTTTTCCAGATCTTCCCCTTTGCCTCCTGCTGCTGCTGACAGGCTCTGAGTTCAGGACAGGCAGCTGAATATTCCAAGTCCACTGCAGACTGTGCCAGACTGAGGGGGAAAATGCATCTATCGAAAAGCAAAAGGAACGCATTCCTCCTCCATGCTCAGCCTTTCAAATCAACCACAGAGGACAAAGCACACAGGTGGGCCAACGCCTGGGACAAAGGCCTCAGGTGCCAGATTATATCTCTGGGTCTCACAGAATGCTGGCAAGGCCAGGGAACCGATGAGTCATCTCTGTGCCCTCCTCCCTACTGAATCAGACAGCCGAGGCCCAAGAAGGCCAGGAGACACTCTCAAAACCACACAGGTAGTCGGAGACAGCAATGCTAGGGATCAGTACCTGCTTTGGGGAGATCAAAGCTGCTTCCTTGACTTATCCTAGTGGGACAGAAGGCAGGAATCCTGGCAGGGGGTCCGCACCCAGAGCTGAGTCAGCCCTCTAGAAAATCTCCATCCTCTGGTCTCTTCCAGCTTCTCTGCTCAGCCTTTGCTCTGGCCCTGAAAGTGGCATCCAGGAGAGATGGCTCAGGGCCAGTTCGTTCCTTGCTGGCTGACCTGGCTGCAATCTAGTCGCCTGAACTTTCTCTGGCAGCCTCAACCCTTAACCCCAAGGGAGGCCCAGATTAGTGACAGGGAGCAGCAGAGGCAAGGCAAACCCTGGGAGAGATCCTCTGATGGTTACATGTTTGTCATCAGGGTTTCAGAAAGCCACTTTCAGAAAGCGAAGATGCAGACAGCTGACAGACAAGGGCAGCAGGGTGTGAGGAGAGGGCAATGTATAAGGGCACAGATTCAGAGGCGTCCTGTCTTGTGCTGCTTCTCAGTGTTTTCGTGTAGACACTGAATGTTCTGACCCTGACGGATGAGACTGTGCCAACATTGGAGGCGTCTTTCTGCTGAGTGTTTTTCATGGACATGAGTGATTCTCCAAGAAGTTCCTCTGCAGCCATAAGTGCCGACTGCCACCAAACCCCTGAGATAGTGGACAGACGTTTCTGATGATGGGCTGCACTGGGGACACCAGTCCAAGGTAGGCAATGGGGCCCGGGGAAAAATGCTCACCATAGGTCCCAGCACTGGGATCAAGAGGGGCTGTTGTGTCCCAAAAGCTTCTAAATAATGTGGGTAACTCCTTAGAGAAAGCCACAGTTGTACAACCAGAAGACTTCAAAATAACCGGGTCAGATGAGAAGACTCCTCTGTGAGTTTAAAAAGAAAGAGAGGAAAAAAATAGAAGTGAGGGACAGAGAGAGAAGGGGGAAGAGAGACAGAGAAATGAAAGGAAGGAAAGAAGGAAGAAGAAAGCTCAAAGCAGAAATGACAGAGTAGTACTATTAATACTATTGGTAATAAACACAATCATGGTATTGAGATGACCTGGTTGTATTTATTGGACATTAAGCAGGGTTCTAAGCATCACATGTGCCATGACTTCATTTTCTAGGCGCTGGCATCGTCTCCATGTTACAGATGAGAAAACAGAAGCATGAAGAGATAGAGGACAAGAAAGCTGAGGCCAGTTCAGGGAAGCCATAGAAGCAGATACGGCAATATATAAGACTTTGGAGGAGGGCGAGCCCCAGGGGTTGTCCTCCCTGCCATTCCTGGAATGTGGAGAGGTGTTAGTTTCCTTCCTCCTCCTCAGTTCTTGGGGGAGGTGGTAGCACCCCCACCTGTGCCCCCAAGCCCTCCCTCAGGTCTAGCTGTAGTTGCTCCTACTCATAATGTGTCTAATGGATACAATCCCGCGATTTCAACAAATCCTAGCACTCAGTGAGTGGACTCTGCACTCATTGCTGCTCTTTCTTGAGTTACTTTGTCCTGAGACCACATGGTAGTTATTGTAGGTCATTTCACATTTAACTTTTTTTCAGTTCCACTTTCTAATTTTCAATTTTTACTTCCCAAATGTCCAGCTCTGATGGAGCTTGATCTAAGGATGGGTGGTGGGGAGATGTTAGGGATTACAGTTGGCTTGGAAGATAGGCTTCAGACAGCCTGCATCTCTCAGGACATACATGTCCCTAGTCCCACAGGGATCGCCAAGTGTTCAGGCCAAAAAGTAAAACCAAAAACTTCTTAAGGAGTGGTCAACAGGCATCATCCAATTCAAATCTCAAAAAATGGAGTTGAGTAGATAAACTAGTAAAGAGAGTTTGGAGATGATTTGGTAACATTTTACCTAGCCAGATTGCCAATCAAAGGGAGTATTTTTGCTGCAGTATTGTGCTCCTCAACAGAGCTTGTTTCTGGTAGCTCTTGTTGCATGTTCCCTCTGCAGCTCTGGTCCTTCACAGCCACAGTCACAAGGTACAACCAGCAGCAACTCTCTCAGTGCACACACCCCAAGGAGGAAAAGACAGACCTGCACATTACAGCCCTTACTTAACAGATAACTTTTGCATTCACTCCTGTTCATGGCATCCACAGTTCTAGGGACTGTGAGGGTGTCAGAAGATGTCTTTTGTATTTCGTATTTATACAGACCCATAGTAACTCAGATGGAGAATTGTTGGCTTTGAGATATGACCACCCTGGGGCGGGTGTTCAGAAGGTGGCAGGGGCTATCGGATGCAAACAGACCTCACCCACGGGAGATGGAAGGAGGGAGAGATAGGTGCGCTCTACCTCCCCTCCTCACACCCTCTACCCCTGAGAATACTGCGGCATCCAAGCGCAACCAAACACTAGTCTCCTTTCCATCTCTGTTGTCCCTCTTCCTGGTCTTCTCTTCCTTTGTCCTAGCTGTACATTGCCTGGTGGGTTGTGCCTTAAAGTTGGCTACTCCACTTGTTGGCCGTGTGCCCTTGGTCAGGCTGCTTGAACCCCAGTGCCTTGGTCTCCTGATCTCTGAGGTCGGGGTAATAACAGGACCAATCTCACTGGGGGTAAAATGAGGCTGAGTATATAAACCGTAAAGCCCAATACCTGGTGTTTTTCTTGGTCATGATCATAATTTTCTCCATTGGCTAGAAATAGATTATTGACATGGTTGTGTGTACTGTGAAGGTTGCTTAAGAAAGCACTGGTGTGTGCTCAGTCATTTACATCTTCCCTTGCAATTTGCTAGGAGAGCTCATGACAGAGTCTGATGGTACCAAGGAAAAATCTGCTAGGGATGAGCAAAGCTGCCCTCCAAAATCTCCAGGTCCTTTCAGCATCCACTGGAGCCTAACGGTGTTTCTTGGGGAGCATCTGTGAGGGAGTCCTATGGCAGGCTCTGCCTGTCCAAGTGTGGCTGTCAGAGCCCTGAAAGGACCCCCCTACTGGACTGCCACATCTCATGGAAACCAAAATGCTCTTTTGCAGGGTGAACACTGGGACTTTGCTTGTCCTCACGACTGATCAGCGGACAACGGGTTCTTCAGAAGCCACAGCATTTCAGCTGCTTTGGCCACAGAGACCACAAGCTGACTGGATGTCATTCTCCACCAGCAGAGCGTCATCTCAGAGCAGCTCCAAACAGTATCAACCGGTTTGTGGCGAGTGGGTAAACACCAGGCTGGGTGAATGAAATCACTGGCTGAGCCATCTTCTGCACTTGGGCTGAATGAGCCTCAGTTAAGACCAGGAGGTCCTCCCCGAAAGATGCTGGGGCCAGGGCTTTTCCTGCCAGTGAGGCTGGGGGCCCATTTCCAATAGTCATGCTTTTGGGCAATGCACATGTATAGAGTGGCCACCTGCTGGGTTTCATCACAGATTATTTCTCAAAATCGTGTTTGTAGGCATCTAAATTTGGGGGATAGTGTCCAAAGCAAGTTTCAGTCTGTGTTTTCTCCATAGAAACACTAGTACAAAATTTAAAAAGGTAGGAAAGAAGGAAAGGAAGGAGCGAGGACGGAAGGGAAGTAGAGAGGAGGGAGAGAGGAATCACATTTTTAATACTTAAGTCTTAAATAGTAAATACAAGTTGGTTCAAAATCATGAATTAATTTGACCATTTCAAACTGGTCACCAGGGTAGAGTCAGAAAAATATCCTGATTAATTAAGCTTGTCTTCCAAAGTAAAATAAAATACTTCGATAAGACCTGTTTTTTGCTACTTGGATTTTAGGAGGAAAATGGACATTGAGAAATATGTAAGGCCAGGACTAGGGTCAGGCAAGGGAGGCACTTTCTTTGTACACAGAATTAAAGGGGGCGCCAAAAAATTCAGTCATCACAGTCAGTATTTTAATGCAATATTTTGAAATCAGAATTGATGCTCAAGACTAGCCTGGACTGTATAGCAAGACCTCGTCTCTACAAAAAAATAAAAAACTAGCGGGACGAGGTGGTGTGTACCTGTAGTCCCAGCTACTTAGGAAGCTGAGACAGGTGAATCACTTAAAGCTAGGAGGTTGAGGCTTCAATAAAGTTGTGATCGTGCCACTGTACTCCAACCTGGGTGACAGAGTGAGATTCTGTCTCAAAAAAAAAACCAAAAAAAGATGCAAAAATTCACAATGAACAAAATATGCAAAGTTTAAATGTAGACAAGACCAGAGTTACTATCTCTCAGGCTTCAATTCATTTTATTTTTCCTCAGCACATAGTGGGAGGCAAGCCCTTGTCCCTACTCCTAGTTTGCCAGGGCCAGTCCCATGTCGCTCTTGAAGCCACAGTCTCCCCACTGTCCCTGCCTACCCTTGGACAGGTAGGCAAGGAGAGGCAGAAGCTGAAGCTAACTCACAGAAGTACCAGCCAGATACTTGGAAAATTCAAATATTTGGCCAATTCCAGGACAGTGTCACAAGGTATCATACACAGTGCTGTGGCCTGGTCAAGAGCCTAGGTGGGCAGCAGGAGGTCTATGTTCAAATCCCTGTTCCACCTTTCCTAGTTCTGTTGCCTCACACAGGTTTATACTTTAGCTCTTCAAGCCTCGCCATTCTCATCTGTTAAATGGGTGTGATAATGGTGTATACCTCACAGGACTAAATGAGACAGGTGAATGCCCAGCAGAGTTCCTGGAACCATTATTATTGTAGACATGCTCATGGGTGGATCTTCTCTCCCCCACACCGGGCAGGAGCTGCCTTTCATCAGGGGCATGGTCCCTGTTCCATTCAGTTACTTTCTTGGAAGATGGGTATGGTAGCCCCTCTCAAGGAATGCATGGCCCTGGGGTTGTTTGCTTTAAGCAAACCTCTAAACAGAAACAGCAGCAGTAGTAGCAGTAGCTATTATAGTGGTGAGTGCTTTTACTGAGCATTTTTCAGGGATGTTACTTAGTCCCAGGCCTGGGCTCAGGGTTTGGGGTCGACAAAGGAACACAGAGGAAGCTGAGCCCAACAAGAGGGAGGGCAGGTTGTGGGGCTGGAGTGAGCTGCTGACCCGTGGTCAGCCCCATCCAGAAAAACTTCCAGCCTCAGTGTCTGAAGCCTGGTAGTGGGGGGGGAGTACCTTTCCCTACCAGGCCCGGGTCTTCAGCCCTAGCTCTGTACCTCCCAAGCCCACTCCTCCTCTTCCCATCACCAGGGCCAGGCAGCCTTGGGACTCCATGTGAGCCTGGGGCCCCTGGGTCAGAGCGTGCTTGAAAATCAAGCATAATGAACCTTGGAACATGGTGCCTCATCACCTGAATTGGGCAAAATAAAGGGATTTTGTTTCACAAGCAACAACTAATCCTTACACTTTAACTGCTTCCCCAAAAATCTTAACCCTTGGGAGATGGTACCCCAAAACAAGGAACAGACAGCCTTTCTTTGATGTTGTTGTCTGAAAGTCTCCGGAATGTGTTCAGTGTTACACTCAGATTTTAAAATCAATCCATTCCTTTGGAAAATGCTTGCCACGGGCTTTGTAAAGGGAAAGGGCATGCCTGGTATGAGTGCACATGGGACTCATCAATAGCCCTAAGCAGCTCCTTCGACAGAAATGATTTCACCTCTCTCTCCCCAAAAAACTCTAAATGCTTGCTTGAGTTTACTTTTAAAATTAAAAAAAAAAAAAACCCACACATGGATTTTTTTTAAAGAGCCTCCTTCTGAGAATTTGTCAATCATACCAGGCCACGGTAGATCAAATGGCATTCAGTGATTCACAACTAAAACAGTGTTAAAGCCTTTGGAACAAGATTCGCAGGTGTGGGTCGCAGTCCATGCCAGCATTACAAATGGTTTTCAAGGTCAGGGATGCCAGAGTGGCTGTTTCACTATTTCTACCTTGAAACTGTTGCTGGGAGAAACAGAGAGGGATCGTGTGCAGCTGCCTTCTATGATAATTTTCTTTTTAAAGAGGTGTCGGCATTATTTTTTGAAATAACAAAAGAACTATATATGCTCATTGTAAATAAGTTAGAGCATTCCAAAAAGAATACAGAAGAAAAGAGAAATCATCTATAGTCTCACTACTCCGAGAAAGCTACTGCTAATCACACCCTGATGAACATCGTTACAGGTTTGTATGCCAACACGCATACTCCTATACCACCATTTTAACAGGGGTTCCACTGTCAGCTATCCTGTGATTTATTGAAGTAACTCCCTATGAACGAACGTGTCATCACCCCTCAACATTTTTATATCAATTACATGGAAATGAACATCCTTGCACATACGCCTATGTGTTCTCAATTTCTCCGCACTGGATAAACTTCCGGCATCACCAAAGTGAAAGCTATCAATTGATAAGGCTTTGATTACATGATGCTGAGTCCCTCTAGCAAGGCAGGATCAATTTACACTCCCACCTGTAGGCCGAGACATGTCCTAGTAGCCTTAAAAGTACTAGGCATTTTTTCTTTTAAATTATATTACAATGTCACTGTATTTATTATGTTATGCCTTGATATGATTATAGAATCTACACAAGACCATTGCAGAATTCCAAACATTATCAATATATACAAAGTAAAGCTCCCTCCCTAAATTCTGTCATAGTCCCACACCCACCGATAACCTGGTGTTTTTTCCATATTTTCTGCTCAATTCCTATACTCAATTCTTTTTTTTTTTTTGGCTTTCCTACAAAAATAGTGTGTTATTCAGATAGCTGTGCAACTTGAGTTTTTTCTTTCTGTGTTTCTGCATATACTGTGGTTTTCTTTTCATGTCTATTATGCATAGTCATTTCACAGCCTAGACATATAAGATGACATTTTAGTGATTTCCAATATTTGTAAGAACATACTCACACACCTATGCATATGTTTAGGACTTTCCTAAGATCATTCCTAAAACACACACATACACACACACACACACACACACACCACACACACACACACTACACACACACACACACACATTAAAGGGTTTGCACATTTAAAACATCTATGGGAGTTGTCAAGTTGTCCTCGAAATGAACGCCTCTGCCAGCAATACACGAAAGCACCTGTTTCCAAGAGGGCACTTAAATAGGATCTAGTTGTTCACTTGCCAGGCATATATTGTTGATGTATTTTCTGTTTTATTTTAAATATCTACTGTTTTATTACAAAGGTTATAACAAAGGATACAGGTGAAGAAGTACACAGAGCACAGCATGGGGATGGGCTGGAAGCACACCTCCCTACCCGTGTGTTCATCCTATTCATGTATTTTCTAGAAAAAGAATGAGCCTGCTGGTTCTGTGAGGATACTTTAGACATCTTCACTCACCTAAGGGAATCCAGAAAGAGGAATTTTCCCCCTCTTCTACCTCAGTCTATGCATGTACACATTTGCAAGGTTATGTTTGACACTGTCACGTTGTCTATAATTTCATTCATAAGATGGGATCTGAATTAAATGGCTCACCCTCTACCCAGATCAACCAATCGCAGATGGGCAGATACAGAACTCACTTTTATACCACTGTGGGATTTCTGATTTTTCACATTTGTGAGAGAGAAACAATCTGTCCTTCACAACCCACCACTGGGAGATGGTTTGAAAGCCATCTTATGGCATTTTTGAAATAGTTAAGCCTGCATTGTCCAATATGGCAGCCACTAAGAACACAGAGCTACTGAGCATTTGAAATGTGGCTATCCAAATTAGGATGTGTCAAGTGTGAAATATACTCTGGAGTTTGAAGACTTCATATGAAAAAAAAGTAAACTATATAATTAATAATTTTTATATTGATCATATGTTGAAATGATAATATTTTAGACATATTGCTTAAATTAAAATGTGCAATTAAAATTATTTTTATTTGTTTATTTTATTTTATTTCTTTTTTAACTTAGAGTCTCACTCTGTTGCCCTGGCTAGAGTGCAATGGCACCATAATGGCTCACCACAGCCTCAACCACCTGGGTTCAGGCAATCCTTCCATCTCAGCCTTTCAAGTAGTGGGACTACAGGCATGCACCACTACACCTGGCTAATTTTTTTACATCTTTTGTGGATATGAGGTCTTACTACGTCGCCTAGGCTGGTCTCAAACTTATGGGCTCAAGCAGTTCTCTGACCTCGGCCTCCCAAAGTGCTAGTATTACAGATGTGAGCCATTGCATCCAGCTGTTGTTTCGTTTAATTTTTGAATGTGACTACTAGAACATTTAAAGTTACTAAGGTGACTTGAATTTTATGTCTGTTAGATGACACTGCTCTAAGCTGTCTGTACAACTGCAGAAAGATACCCAAGTTTTGTGTGCACTCAATCCTTATACACACTATTTTCTGTCCTTTTCTTCAAACCAATTCAATAATCTAATTTGCAGAGATGACATTATTTTCCTGGGATAGTTGACACTTGTCACTTTGGCTGTCCACTATATAAATCAGTGGTGTGCTGATAATGGCTCTCTGAAGAAAAAAATAGAGCCCTGATTTGTCATTTTTGTCCATTTCTATAGTGTAAGTTTTTCCACCATGGCAATTCCAAGCTGTGATGTTCTTGTCCTGGAGTTGGGGAGAGACACACAAACCCTCTAAGCAAGTCAGTACAGTCAACTCCAGCATGCCTCAGGTTAAGAGTCCTCTTCTTATTGGGCTGAATCCCCAGCCACATAAAAGGAAGCCAACACTCACATATATTCTCTCTTCCCAACCCCGAGAACTTAGGGCTTGGGCTCATGGTCTAAGTGAGGCCAATTGAGCGTCCTGGCTGAGGATGTTGAATCATGGGGCGGGGGAGTAGGTAGACAGGAAGGGGACTTGTAGGGAGCATTTGCGGTGGCTGCAGCAGACTCAAGCATTCAGTGGTGTGGAGGCAAGTGCCTGACAGGGTGGTGGAGACCATCTGGACCAGAGCCCAGGGGTAAAATCCAGCTGGGGCAGCAGCAGCAGTCCAGTAGTGACATCCAAAGAAGACTGCTCCTGTGGCAGGATCTTACCTCCCAGTTACCCCTAAAGTTGATCCCTTGGCCTCTTCATTGATTTCATGAGCCAGCCAGTCTCCCTCCATGAAACCCTCTTCTGCTTAGGTCAGCTGGAGTCAAGAACTCGCCTTAGAGTTTTGCCTACAGCAATCGGGTGATGCAGTACAACATGTGAGAAGACTGAAATATGGTGCAGACAAGCGGCTGGCTACTACCATGGAAGACTGATTTTAAAGGAGGGGCACACATCACAACCATCAGTGGACCTTTAAATACAGGCACATCCAGATTTTTTTTTTCTTTTGAGTTAGAGTCTCACTCTGTCACCCAGACTGGAGTGCAATGGCTGCTACCAGCCACCGCAACCTCGACATGCTGGGCTCTAGCGATCCTTCTGCCTCAGCCTTCCAAGTAACTGGAACTACAGGCGCGCGCTATCATGCCCAGCTAATTTTTTTATTCATTGTAGAGATGAGGTCTCACCAAGTTGCCCAGGTGGGTCTCGAACTCACGGGCTCAGGCAATCCACTCACCTCGGCCTCCCAAAGCACGAGATTACAGGCTGAGCCACCAAGCCTGGCCACATCCAGATTTGAAAGCAGAAACTTAAACAGACATTTGCACACATGTTCATGACAGCATAATTCATAATAGCCAAAAGGTGGAAGTAATTCAAGTGTCCATCAATGGACGGATAAACAAAAAGTGGTTTATACACATAATGGAATATTATTCAGTCTTAAAAGGAAGGAAATTCTGACTCATGCTACAACATGGATGAAGCTTGAGGACATTATGCCAAGTGAAATATGCCAATGACAAAAAGAAGAATGCTATATGATTTTACTTATAGGAGATTGGTAGAGTAGAACAAATTCCTAGAGATAGAATGTGGAGTGGTGGTGACCAGGAGTTGGGGAAGGGGAATGGGGAGTTATTTAATAACTATAGAATTTCCGTTTTACAAGATGGGAAGTCTGGAGATGGTAGTGATGGTTGCACAACAATGTGTATCTTCTCAAGGCCATGGACTTGTACATTTAAATAATTGTTATGATAGTAAATTTTATGTTGTAGATATTTTACCACAATAAAAATATCTTTTAAAACACAGGCACATGGGCTGTGTTTGGTGGCTCACACCTATAATCCCAGCACTTTGGAAAGTCAAGATGGGAGGATTGCTTGAGCCCAGGAGTTTGAGCCCAGCTTGAACAACATCATCTCTTGAACTACCCTCATCTCTACAAAAAAAATTAAAAATAAGCCGGGCATGGTGGATCACGCCTGTAATTCCAGTTACTCAGGATGCTAAGGTGGAAGGATCACCTGAGCCCAGGAAGTCAAGGCTGCCATGAGCCATGATCATTATGATCATGCCATGGCACTCCAGCTAGGGCAGCAGAGTGAGACCCCAACTCAAAAAACAAACAAACAACAACAACAACAAACAGGCACATGTCTAGTTTCCACTCCCAAGGATATTTAAGCTGGGCTGGAAGGTGGGCATGTATACAGTTTTTGAAACTCCATGGATTGAGCACACCTGACTGTGAATGTCTGAGAAAGGATGGAATGACTTGAGTTCTAGAATTGAGTTTTCTGCCTGAGAGACTTTACTAGTTTCTAAACCAGGGATAGCCTGTGGGGTGAAAGCAGCTGCAGATGGATGTTGTTTTGTTTGCTTTAAATGGATTAGTTGAAAATATTTGAAAATTAAAATTTTTTACATAAAAATGTAGATTTTGAGTTGCTCTAGAAAAATTGAAGATATGGCCACACAAGCCCTCTTCCAAAAGGCCCAGGAAGTTAGAGCTGAGTAAGGGTGACTCCCTAGACCACAATCTTCCCAATTCCCTTCTGGCTACCCCAGCCCAACTCAGCTGGTCTTTGAGATCTCTGGGCTTGTGACCCACACCTGAAATGACCTGTGCTGGAAGCTCCAGTCCCTTTAAACTATACCTCTCTCCTCAAATAGCTTATGAAATCATGCCAGTATTGTTGGTTAAATAAAAGATAGTATAAGTTACAGAAGCCAAAGTAATAAAAACAACACTAAGATCTCACTTTTATTTTCTCACTGATCTCTGGGTCAACATTGTCTTGCTAAACCGTAAGCATGGACTGTCTCTCCAATATTTAAATTCTGGTTTATTTTTCTTTCTTTTCTTCTTCTTCTTCGTCGTCTTCTTCTTCTTCTTCTTCTTCTTCTTGTGATTCAACAGTCTTCAAGATTAAGTCAAATTCATAAAGTCAGTCTTGGTTCTTTTCAAAGAAATCTAGAATACACAGATTTCTCTTGGCCTGCAGAAGGCAACAAAGGTTTGGGGCATTCATTTAGAGTAGATATAAAAATTACAGGTCCTTTTTTTTTCCAAAACAAAACTTGGTGTTCCCCAAGCTCCTGCACAATGATCTCAACCCCATCAATAAGGGTGATAATTGAAGCTTTTTTCTGATTTGGTAGCCCAGATTCAGGAAATTACCCTGGGAATATCCACAATAGGTTCAGCCAGGAATAGCTAGAACACTCATGGGTGGGGCAGGGAGTTCAATGACAGTCTCAGATGCTCTTTGATGATGCTATTTTTTCCTTTCAAATTAAATCACTTCTAGTCATTTTCCATGTGAGGACATTAGTGCCAATGTTCTAATGTTTATTTTCACCTGTCTCCCTTTTTTTGTTTTGAGTCAGGGTCTCACTCTGTTGCCTGGGCTGGAGTGCAGTGGCATAACCACTACTCACCACAGCCTCAACATCCTGGGCTCAAGCGATCCTTTTGCCTCAGTCTCGAGAGTAACTGGGAGTATAGGCACTCACCACTAGGCCCAGCTAATTGTTTTAACTTTTTCTTGAGGTCTCACTGTGTAGCCCAGGCTGGTCTCGAATTCCTGGGCTCAAGCAATCCTCCTGCCTCAACTTCTCAAAGTGCTGGGATTATAGGCGTGAACCACCATGCCTGGCCCAATCTCCCTTTTAATGTGAGAGCCCAATGCTGCCTTCTTGTCTCACCTGAAAACTCACAGGGACCATGGAGACAAAGCCTGAAAGGAAATAATTTTGTGGGAGTAGCTCTGGCATAAGAGATACCTTCATTTCAAAGCCTAGTGGGCTTCAAACCACTTACTTGGTTTCCTAAAGTCTACATGGTGCTCACAGTTGGCCTGTGGGCCTGCAAAACTATCCCTCAAATGCACACACTGTGTTTATCCTAAAAACTGGCCACCTCCCCGCTGCCAACAGAGGAAGGAGCTGTGGGGAGGCCCCATAGCAGGGCCATGGTGAGAAGCAGCCTGCCAGGAGCCTCTCTGATTCCATCTCAAGCTATCATTTGGGGTTCCAGCTGTACAATGCCTGTGGGACTGCCCCAGGCCCCCTGTGGGCCCAGGGACGGTTTCTTTAGGGAGATAGATATTATTTATATCATCAAAGCAGGCTAGATAGTGCAATGTCATTTCAATGACATAAACAGGCTCATGATAGCCCAGGGTTATCTGTTCAAAATAATCTTCCAGCTTGGAAGAAGTGAAAGGTTTCATCTATGTGTCTTGTTAGACTATTTGGATAAAATATGTGACAAATGCCTACTCCTAGTTGGTAGTTTCCCATCTTTCACTGAAAGCTTGAGAGCTCTTAGGGTGGCTCTTTCTCTACCAAAAAAATTAGCCAGGTGTTGTTGCTCACTTGCAGACCCTTTGACTCAGGAGGCTGAGGCAGGAGGATGACTTGAGCCCCAGGGTTCAAGGCTGCAGTGATCCATGATCACACCATTGCATTCCAGCCTGGAATGCAATGAATGCAGAGTGAAGCCTTGTCACAAAAAAAGCAAGCAAGCAAGCTTGAGGGCCTCTCAAAATGCAAACATATAACCTAATACTCGGGTTGCATTCTGCCAAAAGGTTTTGATGAACGTTTATCATGTGCAAAACACAGTTATTTCCAATCACCCAAGGCCCCTGCTGCTTGCTATTCCCCAATCCTGCTCTTCCCTTCAGGTACTGCACCTGCCAGTGCTCATCACCATCCCTCCTTGACAGTTGCTCACGCCACCACTTCCTCCACCATTCAGTCATCCTCGAGGTCCAGTCCTTGTCATTGGCCACGGTCCTACAAAGTCTTCCAGACTTGGCTCCAATACCTCTTCCTGCTCCTGCTTAGGCAAAGGCGGCCTCCTTCCCCTCACATTTCCTCTAGGGCAGGGGATGAACTCTAATTCCACCCCCCAGTATCCCCAAAAGCAGGGCCAACCCTAAAGAAATGTGAGAAGGAGAAAAGAAGAGTAGGGAAAGGTAAGAAAGGAAGGACAAAAGGTTGGGCTAAGAAAGACAAGAAGGAAGGGAGGTTTTTAGAGTCAGGAAGCTGAATGCAATCTTGCCTTTTTTTTTTTTTTTTTTTTTTTTGAGTTGGGGTCTCACTGTCGCCCAGGCTGGTGTACAGTGGCATGATCATGGCTAACAATAGTCTTGACCTCCTGGACTCAGGAGATGCACCTCAGCCTCCCTGGTAACTGAAACTACAGGCATGCAACACCATACTCAGCTATTTTTTTGGGGGGGGGGTAATGATGAGGTCTCACTATGTTCCCCAGGCAGGTCTCAAACTCCTGGCCCAAGCAATCCTCCCACCTCTGTCTCTCAAAGTGCTGGGATTACAGGCATGAGCTACTGCGCCTGGCCCCAGAATACTATCTTAATCTAACTCCGATCGTGTGCTCAAACAGAAAGCAAGATTATACCAGAAATCAAACTCTTTCCCAGCTTTCTGGGGAATTTCTATAATGCAATTGAAATGTTGCCGCATAGTACCAATAGCACTTCTTGCTACTGATTTTATGCACTGAAATAAAGAAATAGTGTGAGTGTGTTGCTTAGGAATATCCAGGGCTGCAAGATACAAAAGAAATGTCAGGTGTTCACGTTTCAAACATAGTAAGAGTCGATTCCACAGAGCTCAAGTATGCCCAAGAATTTCTAGTCTTTATAGTTTATAAACATATAATCCATCTTTCTGTTTTCCTGGCATCTGCTTTCATTTCATTGAGACATTCACTCTTCGACTTCTTCCTCCCAGGGATTAGAGGTGATGGATAAATCCACTCTGCGCTTTAAAAAAATTTGATTTGTGGAGTTAGTTGCACTCAGTCTATTTAAAATCAACTCTAGAGAGTGATCGCCACAGGTTGTGACTTTAATAGAACAAATAGACTTTATTTTTAATGAATACATGTTAGAACAGACATATCTGAGGTTGAAAAGATTTTAGCTGCTTCTATTTTCCAGCACAAATTTTCTAAAAAAACAAAATTCTTCTTTTATACCTGGCAAAATGCTTAGAAATCTTTTCCTAAAAAATCATGTGCCTAATCTCATATCTGACTTAGCTTAAACTAAAACTAAAATCACCCCAACTCTCACTTAATAAGATAACTGTACCATCATCATGTATAGATCATTCAGATAAATTCAGTTATAGTAAATTAACGCAAGCATCAAGCTCAAAAGTCTCCTGGATTGAGAACCCAGCAACACAGCAATAATGTCTACAGGGCCAAATCCCAGTTCTGCAAGAGAATGTGAGTGGTTTGATATGACTCATGACTACTTTTATCTTGATTATGTCTCTTGAATGTGTGTGGTAGTCACAGCAGTAAGGTGATTGTGAGCCACCAAATGACATTTGTAATTGCTTCTTGTGTTCCTCCTTGTTTTCACTTTGATTGCCTTTCTGCCAGGTCCTGTAGGGCTCTTTGGGGTATGGTGTTTGTGTTGTGCACCCCACACTTGTACAGACCCATCTCCTTGGTGGGAGCCCCTGGGTTGCTACATGGTTGACTAAACAGACCCTTCTAATCAATTTTCCAAAGCCTTGGTAAGGGTTTTGGTGGTTTTTTTCTGAGAATTGCACTTTCACAATAGTTCCCCACCAAATGCGGTGAAATTCAGAGTTTTATTCTGCTTTTGTTTTTGTTTTTCTGAAGCTCTTGGAAAATACCTCTCAGTAAAAAGTACACATTGGACAATCTTGATCTAACCCATTAATTCCACCTTTGAGGATTTTTCCTGAGAAAATAATAAGGCATGTTACTTAGTTACAACCTAATAGGAAAAAAAAATGTAATACAAAAAATAATAATAATAAACAGGAAAAAATAATGTAATAGGAAAAAAAATCATGGTAACTTTTGTAATAGGAAAAAGCTGGAAACAATCTAAATGTCCAAAAGGAAATGGGATTAAATAATTATGATAAGGCCATAGGATGGAATTCTATGCCGTCCCTGGAGGAGAGTTTTATAGAATATTAAATGTTAGAGGACAATGATCATGATGTGAGTGAAAAATATAGATCACAAAGCAGGGTGATTCTAAACACGTATCTACATGTTGACATTGGTTATCGCTGTGTGTATGAATGCTTTTTGCTTACTATATATATATATTACATTCTTAAAAATTTCTATAATGAGAATATATTTCTATTTTAATTTTTAAAAGAAAAACTAGAAATGAAAACACTAAAACTCCTTTTGCTCATGCTCAGAATCTCCTTGGCAAAGGCTGGACCCAGGCACATGACTGATTCTCTTAAAGGTGTTAGTATACCCTGCCGTGGACACCAGAATGGAGTCCTGTCTGAGGACAGATTCCTGGGTAAAACTCCACACTAGAGGGTACCCACATGACTAGAGCTTTTCTGGAAGCAGCTTTCTGATTAGTCACTATCAAAATTTTACTTGGAATTTAACTCATTTGATGGTCATACATATTACTTTAGTTTTCTCTTTTAAAAAAGATGATAATGCTAAATAGCATGGAAAAGTATTTCTATGATGAAAGAAGCACATTAAGAAACTGTATAGTCCTGATTGTATTTTTTTTTAATTATGTGTGTTTCCTAGTTGTGACAAATATATTGGAGTCACGTAAATGTTAGCTGGGAAAACTGGATGAGGGGCATGTGGGCACTTTCTGTGCTATTTTTGTAACTTTGCTGTAAATCTAAAATTATTCCAAAATAAAAAGTTTATTTTAAAAATAAGAGAATGTATTCACTCTAGGACATTCTCAGTGACTCAATTATTTAGCATTTAATATAATAAGCACATAGGAAATGTAAAATAAATGATGTGCTTATTTTATATAAATTATGAGTCCATTCACATGTAATTTACAGAAGAGAAGTATATCTAGAAAATACACCAAAATGATAACAGCAGCTATATCTGTGGGATTTGGAATGATTTCTATTTTTCCAAACTTTTAAGATTTTTCTATGGCAAATGCAAGATAACTTTTATACAGTTATCATATATACATTATATAAGTATATATTGTATACATAATAGTTATATGATACATAAAAATAGAATTACTTTTATGGGATAGCTTTCCAAACCAGAAAATAAAATTTAAAATAGCCATGTAGATTTTTCAAGCATCCCAGAGCAGCCGTGTGGCTGAAATTGTGTGGAGCTGGGACAAAGCTATTGGCAGGAGATAGTTGTATATGGACTCCAGCTGTTGTTCAAACTCTAGGTACTACATGTGGTTAACATAAGTTAGACACAAGCAGCTAATAACACTTTTAGAACCACAAACTTAAATTGATAATGACAGTATTCCTAATTTAGCACAATAGCAAGCCTGGTAACTATTGCCCATCTAATGAAAGGTTTAGAGAAAGGAAAGCCTCTTCCTTTGTAAAGTTTGACATTAAAATTAGCTGTATCTGTTACCTTAGGTGCAAAAAGGAAAGACAAGGTTGTTCCAACTGCTATTTTGCCTTCTGCAATTTCTATGCCCGAGCAACTCATGTCAGAGTTAACAAATACAGAAGTTTCTAAGTCTCCTCATCCAAAACATTTTTGGAAAAAAAGAAGAAGAAGAAAATAATTTCAAAACTAGTCCATGAATGGTGTTTCTCTGAAGGCCTAATAATTTTTCCCAGAAAAATGACAAGACAGACAAATGGTAGATCAATGAAATGACATTGTAGCAATCATGCAGTTGGTCTTGCTGTAGTCGTGAACATGTAAATAATAAGACAGCAGTAAGAAGACCCCATACTCTTCTTAGAAACAAAATATTCAGCCTGTTGTTGTTGTTTTTTATTGCAGGATTTTGAGTGGAAAAGTAGTCCCACTTGTCAATCAGCTAAGTTGCAGGGGCTAATAGATTCTGGCGTTTAGGGGGGTCAACACAGAATTTAATTTAACACCTCACAATACACCCACATGCCCAGAAAATGTGGACAGCTTGATAGGGTTCACTGAGCCAAAGAAGCAAGACCCAAACAGTGCATTAATGTATAGAGGAAGAATAGTTGCAATCAGCCCCTTGTGAATTGGACAGAGGGCTTGGAGATGAAGCAATTATCAGCCATCGGGGATTAATAGTAACGTGTGAATACCAAGCTGTATATGTTAGGGGCAGAATATGTTGCCTATAGAAAACAACAAAGGACGTTCCTTACTATTAAGTGAGATTAAACGTAATGGCCTGATTTAATCACAAAGGCAGAATTAAATTCAGATGGCAACTTCAAAGTGGACACATGAACACAGACCACTGCTTACATTTACATATAGCTGGCATAGCTTGGCCTGCAACACAATAGGATAAAGTTTCTTTGGCCACTTAAACAATTTTCTATTCTTCACTTTTTTTGTGTGTGTGTGTGAGCACTCACTGTATTTATTCCCCGATTGCATTTAGTTAATAAGAAGTAGCTAAGAGTTATATTTATTCATGGAGGCTATAATTTTTAATTCTCTCAAATTATGAAACAAACATCTCAAAGGGTCAGCAAGAACAGGGTAGGTGTAATCAGATTGGCACCAAAAAGAAGAAGCGGCAAAAACAAAAACAAAACAAAACAAATCTTTCCTAGAGTGAACCAGTGTCTTATTTTTTAAATCTGCCTTCAACTTAAGAACTCTGCTCCTGAGGCTCAAACATAGCTCCTGTGAAGTGTGGCTTCCTTCCTCCTCAGGTCTAGATAAATGCTACTATCATGGAAGCCAGCTGGGTTGTTTTTCAGGAGGGACCAGTTCCTCCTTCCTTCTTTGTTATTGGAGGCTTGCTTCCTTCTTTGCGCCCTACCTTAAAGAAAGTTGTCATAAGAGATTTGCAGACTATAAGTCTGTTTTAGGGTTTAGAGGGGTTGAAGCACTTATTGGCAGTGAGTCCTAGGGAATTTCAATAGTTTGAATGAAAAACTTAAGTATGTTATCAAAAAGACATAGTCATCTCTGTTCAGTGTCCAAGGACTGCATACACATAAACATATGAATATATATTTCTATTGCATGTATAATTTTATAATAACATATAATAATTGTACTGTAATATACTAAGTATTATACAACGTATCCATTATATGTTCTATATACTGTATATTACATAAATAATTAATAAGCCTACCCTTTGAGCCAGCAACCCTTCTTAAGGAATTTATTCCACATAAGCATAGCATAAGGGCTTCAAGATTTATATATCAGGATATTATTCATCACAAAGCTGCTTTTAATATTAAAACCAAATAGGAATTGACCAAAAAGTCCATCTTCATGGGATGAGTTTAACAAATTTTGCCATGAACTTACCATAAAACACTCTGCAGTCATTATAATGATTTGAATCTAAAACGATTTGAAAACATGATCTAGAGCTTTTTAGTTGATTAGGTAGGTAGATAATTAGAGAAGGACATCCACAGCAGTTTACACAATTCGTGTATAATATGACCTTGATTATATGCAATTGTGTGGGTGTGCATGTGTGCGTGTGTTTGTGTGTATATATAGAGAGAGAAATGCTTGAAAAAATGTTAGCCAAATGTTACCAGTTTTATCTCTGAATGGTGGGATTTGGTTAATTTTTACTTTTTTCTTGGAACTTACTGAGTTTGTTTTTTTTTAACGATTAACAAGAATTACTTTTATAATAAAAATTTTATTTTTAAAAAGCATTATTATTTTTTTCTTTATTGCCCCTTCATATTGATTGACTTTCTGAGTTAGTTTTACCCCTTGAAAAGAATAGGTTGATAATGTAAATTTATTGCAATCTGGTGGGTGTCAAACCAACCAGATTTAGGGAAACGGCTGGAAGAGATTGTGTCTGTGAGGGAGAGGTTGAGTTAGGGACCAAGTCTTCTGTTTTCAGACGAGCTGACTTGGGATTGCAATTGGCTGTTTCTTGTGTGGTTGGCTAATCAGTTTAAATACAGGCTCGGAGGCTGTACAATGCTGAAGTGTCTGAGCCCAACATCAAGTGTGACCAAGAAAAATATTCCTAACAGTAGCTTTACTGTGACCCTTAACACCAAGCTTTTTGCTTCCTGTTAATTGCAAGATGGCCCTCTATGGTCCTAGAAAACTGAGGAGAAGTATGAGATGAGGCTGAGCAGAATGCCCATCGGGTTACTAAAGGTCACCTGCAGCAGTAGAAGGGCCAAGTTTTCTTGTTTACCAAAGCTGGAAGCAGCCGCTCACCAGAACTCTGCACCTGCCTTTGCCATGGGCTTCTTCAGGCACCTTTGAGCAGAGGTGCTGTTCTGATGACAGCCCAACTGGACCAAGCTGAGGGGGAGCAAATGACAACTGTGCAAAGTTGCAGCCTCTACACATCACACGGGAACTTCTCCGCCCATTCTCTTAGCACCAGATCAGAAAGAGAAAAACTGGCAAGCCAAAACAAACTTGCTAGATTATTCCAAGGTAGGACAAAGCACAGAAAATATGCTCTCTCTTCCTTGGCTTACCTCAGGGGGTGGGAGAGCAAACTTCAGTTCCTTTCTCTGCCCTTTTTGAAGTCATCTCTTGAAGGTGGACACAACATCAGGCCAGATTCCCTCTCTCAAACAACTTCCCCAGGGTTTCTAGAAAAGTGGCAATTGCTTCATTTTCAGGCAAACAGTACAGAAATAGAGTACAATTCTAGAGTCCCTTGTGCTCACACAGACTATAGACAAGTGTATTTTAAAAACAACATTTAGTGCTTTTCTCTGATTACAAAAGACATGCAGATTCATGCTAAATTCACACATATGCTGAACAAAAGGAGCTATATATCATGTGTAATTCCACCTTCCCAAAATAAGCATCGTTAACGTTGAGGAGTGTTTCCTTACAGTTTTTTATTTCTATGCATATATAATTAGAACACATACTTTTATTTTTTACATAGCTAGAATCATATGGGCCATATTACTTCTTTTCCTCTCCTTTTATCTTTTTTTTTTTTTTTTTTTTGAGCTGGAGTCTCACTCCATTGCCCAGACTGGAGTGCAGTAGCACCACGCCCACGGCCATCCCAGCATCAACCTGCTGAGCTCTGGCGATCCTTCCACCTCAGTCTTCCAAGTAGCTGAAACTACAGGTGTGCACTACCATGCCCGTTTAATTTTCTATTTATTGTAGAGACGAGGTCTTACCAAGTTGTCTGGGCAGGTCTTGAAACAGCAGGCTCAGACAATTCACTCACCTCGGCCTCCCAGTGCTGGGATTACAGGCTGAACCACCGAGCCTGGCTTCCTTTTATCTTAATATCCTATCAGAGCATCAGGATATTTAGTGCTCTGAGAAATTCTGGAAACAGTAACAATGATATTAATAGAGGAATAATATAGTTACAAGTAGTAATAGAGTTAATATTTATTGTAGTCTGATTTATGCATGTGGCTCTTCTGCAGAAAGGTGGCAGTATTTTATATTTCTTTCCTAATAGACCTCAAATAAGGAAAGCTACATAGCTGAGACTGTCTAAAGAGATAAGACGGCTTCCTCATAGAGTCACACGCTCCAGTCATAACCAAGAACAGACTCAAGACACTGTCTACAAAGGTGGGCACAAGTCACCTTGGGAAATATGGCATCCCTCTGCAATAGGCAGACAATACTCAATACGAGGGAGGACCCAAGAAACCCAGAATTATATTTTGGAGGTCAGGTCCCTTGTAGTACAGGCTTCCCGCACCAGGTAAGTGTTCTAGGAACCCATTAGTACCAGTTAGTGTTGTTGTGAGAGGCTGCGTCTGGCTTCAGGGAATTTTTTTTTGGAGTTTGCCCATTGCATGATGGGTGATTTACAAGAGCATCTGCCCATAGTACGCTGAGAGTTCAGCAGTTTTTGACCCAAAACAACATGACCCCCGTGCCTCACCCTCTCTATTCACCTATCTCACCCCAAGCGACTTTTTTTTTTGTTTCCCTAGATTTAAAAAGTCCTCAGAGGGAAACATTTTGGCAATGTGGAAGAGATGAAACAAAAAACGGCAGAAGCACTAAAAGGTGTCAAAATGGATGAGTTCAAGAACCATTTTGAGCAGTGGAAAAAGCATCTCAATAGGTGTATTGCATCAAATGGAGAGTACTTTGATGGTGACTGAAGTTGAACCGTGTAAGCATAAATACACAATTTTTAATAAATAAATTCTGGGTATTTTGGGGCCCCCTGTATGTACAGCTCCTACTTGGTGGTGGGGAGGATGCTGCCACTGAGGACATACACAGAGATTTCGTGGAAGGACTGAGTCATTCGAGTTGGGCATGAGGGCACTGCGGTCCTGGCTTCCTCTAACCACCACTCTTGCTGCTGCCTTCCCCTGCGGCACTGTGACTGTCGCCACTCACGCCAGGCTTCCCTGCCAGTTGGTTTGTCACTCCTGCTGCGCCACAGTTGAGCTGACAGTTGGAGTGCCGTCATCCGTGTCCGCTCACAGAAAGAGCAGGAAGACCAATTGCTCCACACAAAGACCTGAAGTGCTCGTGTGAAAGGTCACTAAGTACTGTCATCTGGGCCAGGGAGGGGGCCGAGAAGGCATCGCCCACTAGGAACAACAGAACAAGGGGCAGGATCTTACAGAACAGGGGGCAGGATCTTAACCTCGGCCTGTGGCCTAGGGTGTCCAGGGGAGGAACAAAGAATCTCAAGTGGGAGCAGAAGGGACTTGGGAGTGAGGACGGCCCAAGGGAGGAGAGGCGGCTGGGCTGGTTCCTTAGGCAACCGGCACTCCGTAACTCTGCCCAGAGGCTGACAGCCCTCATTCGTTCCCCAGGCTGTGCAGGTGGCAGTCAGCCTGAGAGGGGAAGTCCCAAGACAAATCTCTGGGATGTTCCACACTTCTCAGGAGGCCCCAGCCTCATCCCCATCCCTGAGCCTCCTACGGGGGGATGGGAAGTCAGCGGGTTCTTTGTGGAACCCCAAGAAACACAGACGTGTGAATACTAAACATACTATTCGGTGTCTAAATTAGATATTGTTGAATGTCACACTTGAGTTTATAGATGTGACTGCAACTGTCAAGATTCAAGAGGAAAAAAAAGGAGATTTGAAGTAATACTGAACAAGGAAAGAGCTGTTCTCTTGCCCTCGATTGTCTCAGTGAGCTGGGGGCAAGGACCAGAGTCATCCATTTTTCATTAGGACATTTGAGTGTAGCCCAAAGGACTCTGGGGCTTTGACAGGACATTATTTATTTATTTATTTATCTATGTATTTATTTATTTATTCATTTTTTTATCAATATTTTTTATTATGATATTCTAGAGTACAGTTAAGGGTTAGGTATATAAATATGCTTCGCTCAGGCACCCTTGTTGATAACAGGTGTCTCCCCATCCCCAGACAGATATTTACTACCGTTAATCCCATCTCCCTTCCCCTCCCCCACCATAGTTTCCCACCACTGTCAGTCATTTTCTTATAGTATTACATTGGATGTTCAAGGTCCACTATATGAGTGAGAACATGTGATACTCAGATCTTTGTTTCTGTGAGAGATCACTCAGTATTATAGACTCTAGTTCCATCCAGGTTGCTGCAAAATTCATGATTTTGTTCTTTTTTACGGCTGTGTAGTATTCCATCATGTCTATGTACCACATTTTTAAAATCCAGTCCTCTTTTTATGGACAGCATGGTTGCTTCCAGGTTCTTACTATTGTGAACAATGCTGCGATAAATATACGTGTGCAGGTATCTTTTTTATAGAGTGATTTGAGTTCTTCAGGGTATATTCCCAGTAGGGGGATTGCAGGGTCATATGGGAGGTTGATATTTAGAGCTTTTAGGAATCACCACACTGCTTTCCACAGAGGTTGCACTAGTTTATACTCCCACCAACAGTGTAGAAGTGTTCCATTTTCACCACAGCCTCTCCAGCAAGTGTTATTGTTTTGAGTTATTGATAATTGCCATTCTGACTGGAGTTAGGTGGTATCTCAGTGTGGTTTTGATTTGCATCTCCCTGATGATTAGTGAGGTTGAACATTTTTTCATGTGTTTGTTGGCTGCTCGGATGTCTTCCTTTGAGAAGTGTCTGTTCATATCTTTTGCCCACTTTATAATGGAGTTGTTCATTTTTTTCTTTTCAGCACGTTTGAGTTCCTTGTAGATCCAAGATGTAAGCCTTTGTCAGACCTAGAGTTGGCAAATACTTTTTCCCAGTCTGTAGGCTGTCTCCCTGCTCTCTTGATGGTTTCTTTGGCTTTGCAGAAGCTTGTCAGGTTAATGAGGTCTCACTTGTCTATTTTATCTCTTATGGCCTGTGGGTTTCGGGTTTTGTTCAGGAATTGGATGCCAGTTTCAATTTCCATGAGGGTATGTCCTTCATTTTCTAAGGTTCTTATGGTTTGAGGTTTTACATTTAGGTCTCTGATCCATTTAGAGTTCATTTTTGTGTATGGGGATAGATAAGGGTCCTGTTCAGGACGTAATTTAAAAACTGCTGAAGACGGAGGCCCAACACAGTTCTCTGCTGCTTAGCAGTTTAGAATATGGGCCTGAAAATCAAACAGTAATTTTGATACCTTGGACAATTTAAATTCCCAGTGCCTCAATTTCCTCACCTGCGGAAAGGAAGTTATTTTGAAGATTAAATGTGTTAATATATGTAAAGAGCTGGAACAGAGCCACAATCAACAAGCTGTCAGTAAATGCTAATTATCATCATTTGTCTTATCTTCATCATCCTCATCATCACTCTGGCTAGTGGAATTATTGGTGATTTTATTATTTATTTACCTGTCTATCTATTTATTTATTTATTTATTTTGAGTCAGCGTCTCACTGTCACCCAGACTGGAGTGTGATGGCACACTCACTGCCACCACAGCCTCGACCTGCTGGGCACCAGTGATCCTTCCATCACAGCCTTCCAAGTAGCCACAACCACAGGTGCAATCTACCATGCGCATCTAATTTTTGATTTATTGTAGAGACAAGGTTTCGCCCAGTTGCCCAGGCTGGTCTTGAACCTGTGGGCTCAGGCAGTTCACTCACCTTGGCCTCCCAAAGTGCTGGGATTACAGGCGGAGCCACCGAGCCTGGCCTATTGATGATTTTAATTTCCTTCTTTACATTTCCTTTATGGTCTAAACAGGGGTCCTCAAACTTTTAAAACAGGGGGCCAGTTCACTGTCCCTCAGACCGTTGGAGGGGCGGACTATAGTTTAAAAAAAAACTATGAACAAATTCCTTTTTTTTTTTTAAACTATAGTCCGCCCCTCCAACGGTCTGAGGGACAGTGAACTGGCCCCCTGTTTTAAAAGTTCCTAGTTTTTTTTTAAACTATAGTCCGCCCCTCCAACGGTCTGAGGGACAGTGAACTGGCCCCCTGTTTTAAAAGTTTGAGGACCTCTGGTCTAAAATATCTGCAATAATCATGTATTATTATTACAATGAGAAAATATGAAACCTATATTTAAAGAAAGAAAATAATCCTAATGCTGCCTTCCAGAACTCCAGTGAGGAAGACAGAGCAGAGAGATGAAAACACAAAGGGAAAGACCATCTCTCCAACAGAATTCTGCCTCCTTTGTAATCACAAAAAGACAAAGGTTAAGGTCAGGGTTTTTTTTCTCTCCCCCATTAGAGCACACATAGAAACATTGCGTTTTCCTAGCAAACACACTTGCCTTCAGGCTCAGGGTAGGGTGACCAAATGTCCTGGTTTGCCTGGGACTTTGAGGGCTGAAACTTGGACAGTCCCAGGCAAACCAGGACAAGTTGGTCACTCAAGCTGGGGAAGCGAATCTTCTGGCACAGCTGTGACCCCTGCCAGGCACATCAGCTGGGAAGTTCTGAGATTTTTGCTTTAGCGCCTAAGATTTAATCCAAACCCACAAAGCTAAGCATCCTCAGTGCTCTAAGAGAGAATCTGAAGTGTCCTAGAGTTGAGAAGAAAGAGGATAGGAAGGAGCAGTCAAGTCCACTCCTGGTTCCTTTAATGGGAGAACAGCCTTGCCTTTGAGGCAAAGCAACATCCTTGGAGACCAGGGCAATTTACTGCTGTGGTTTCTACAAGAACCCTGTCTCCTAAGACATTCATATTGCAGTCTCACGGGTGATGCACTGAACACCTAGAGCTGGGATGGCCCAAGAAAGCACCCTTTCAGCACGTCTGAGATGAATGGCGCCCCCAGGAAGAAGGACCGTCATGGAGAGGCAGAAACAGTTTGGGAATTCAGAACAAAAATTCAGCCTGTAATCCCACGCCTTTGGGAGGCTGAGGTGAGTGGATTGACTGAGTCCGCGGGTTTGAGACCCGCCTGGGCGGGTGAGACCTCATCTCTACAATAAATCAAAAAATTAGCCCGGCGTGGTAGCACGCGCCTGTAGTTCCCGCTACTTGGAAGGCTGAGGCAGAAGGATCGCCGGAGCCCAGCAGGTCGAGGCTGCGGTGGCCGGGAGCGGCCGCTGCACTCCAGTCTGGGCGACAGAGTGAGACTCCAACTGAAAAAAAGAAAAAAATTGGGGAAGAAGCGATGCAGGAGCAGGTTTGACTGGCCACTCCAGGAAATCGCCAGACAGTAGCTATTTTGTTCCAGTTCCAGTTGAATTTGCCCAAGGTCACATAGCTAAGAAGTGAGGAGCTGGGGCCCCCACTGAGACTTACCATCATGCACCAGAGCCTTTCTCAAAGTAGGTGTGACTGGGATTGAAGAATCACACCAAAGGTAGGGAAGGGGACTAGGAGGGATGCTGGCCCATAAGCTAGATGAGAGGGTCCCATGGATAGGGATGAGTTTCCTGCTACTGCTGTAACAAAGACCACAAATGTAGCAACTTATTTTTTTATTTTTGTACAGACGAGGTCTCACTGTGTGGTCCAGGCCTCAAATTCCTAGACTCAAGCTATCCTCTCATCTCCGCCTCCCAAAGTGCTGAGATAACAAGAGTGAGCCACCGCACCCAGCCAATGTAGCCACTTAATCAAAATTTATTCTCTTACAGTTCTGGAGGTGCAAAGTCCAAAAGGCAGGGCCTTGCTCCTTCCAAAGACTACAGGGGAGGATCCTTCCTTGTCTCTTCTGGTTTCTGGAAGTGGCCCCAGACAGGGGTCCCCAGACCCCAGACCACGGACCGAAACTCGTCTGTGGCCTGTTATGAACTGGGCCACACAGCAGGAGGTGAGTGGGCAAAGCTTTATCTGCATCTACAGCCATTTCCCATTGTTCACATTACCACCTGATTTCTGTCTTCTGTCAGATCAGTTGCAGCATTAGATTCTCATAGCAGGGTGAGCCCTATTATGAACTGTGCATGCGAGGGATCTAGGCAGCCAGCTCCTTGTGAGAATCTAATGCTTAATGATCTGAGGTGGAGCTGACGTGGTGATGCTAGCGCTAGACAGTGGCTGTAAATACAGATTAACATTAACAATGAGGCTTGACTGCACAGAGACTATAATAAATCAATTGCTTGCAGACTCATGTCAAAACCCTATCAGTGAGTGGCAAGAGAGTTGATATACTTCAATTGTACAGCTGCATCTGGTGGCGGGCTTTAAGTTAAAATCTGACACTTATTTTAGTCCACGTATGGTCCCAACATTTTATTTAACATTTCTGTCCACTCCTCTTTTTTTAAATGATGAGTTACATATTTGTTTCATTATATATGACAATGTTGTAATAATAGAAATAAAGTACACAACACTTGTTATGAGCTTGAATCATCCTGAAACTATCTCCCCTTCCCTCCCTCCGGTCCATGGAAAAATTGTCTTCCAAGAAACTGGTCGCTGATGCCAGAAAGATTGGGGACCACAGGCTCCAGGTATTCCTTGGCTTGTGGTCACATCAATGTCTCCCTTCATCTTCAAAGGCTTTCTCCTTTTCTCCATGTGTCTCTCTTCCAAGTGTCTTTTTTTTTTTTGAGTTGGAGTCTCACTCTGTCGCCCAGACTGGAGTACAGTGGCCGCTCCCGGCCACTGCAGCCTCGACCTGCTGGGCTCTGCGCCGGCGATCCTTCCGCCTCAGCCTTCCGAGTAGCTGGAACTACAGGCATGCGCTACCACGCCCGGCTGATTTTTTGACTTATTGTAGAGATGAGGTCTCGCTGCCCAGGCGGGTCTCGAACCCGCAGGCTCAGACAATCCACTCACCTCAGCCTCCCAAAGGTGCAGGATTACAGGCTGAGCCACTGAGCCTGGCCCAAGTGTCTTTTATAAGGGCACTTGTCACTGGATTTAGAGCCCAACTAGATAATCAGGATAACTTCATCTTGAGATTTTTAAGTTGTTTACATCTGCAAACATCCTCTTCCCCCCCCCCAAATAAAGGCACATTCACAGGTACCAGGGTTTAAGCCATGGACATATCTTTTTGGAGGCCACTGATTAAACCCATTACAGTCTGGGGACAAGAAGAGTTAGAAAACCATGCAAAAAGTTGTCTGGGCTCTTTCCAAAAAGTTCGACTCTGTGGGACACCAGTCTGATCTGGGTTCTGATTTATGGTGATCTGCGCCTCCCACGTCTCCAACTCCACCAGCAACGCTAAGAATTCTTATTGCTCAGCAAATGCTCTCACTCTCTGTGGTGCCTTTCCAGACTGTCATAGATTCCTGCAGACCCCTGTCCCTCACCTCCCCATGACCTTACTACTGCTTCACAGAGGAAACGGAAGCTACCACAGAGGACCATTCTCATTTACCACCCCAGCCCCAAATGTACTGCACTACCCTCCCTGTGGCCCCTGCCATTCCCATAAGAAAAGAGTTTCAAGCCGGCTCTCCCGCGCCTTTGGGAGGTTGAGGTGAGTGGATTGCCTGAGCCCGCGGGTTCGAGATCCGCCTGGGCAACTTGGTGAGACCTCATCTCTACAATAAATCAAAAAATCAGCCGGGTGTGGTAGCGCATGCCTGTAATTCTGGCTACTTGGATGGCTGAGGCGGAAGGATGGCCGGAGACCAGCAGGTCGAGGCTGCGGTGGCCGGAAGCGGCCACTGCACTCCAGTCTGGGCAACAGCGTGAGACTCCAACTCAAAAAAAAAAAGAAAGAAAAGAGTTTCTCCTTTAGCCAGGGTCAGCTACTGCACCTGTGTGAGTCCCCAGCCCACTATTTCCTCAGGCATCTCCTACAAATCACCCCAGCTGTCTTCAGCTTCAACATCTCCGGCTTTGGTGGATCTTTCTCCATCCATTAAACACACGCATTTTTTCCTCAACTTAAACATTTGAAAAGAGCAAATGTCCCCCTGCACCTCACTTCCACTTCCAGTAAGCACCTTCCTCTCTCATCCTTCCCAGGCAAGTTTCTCCACGTATCATCTACACTTACTGGTTCTGTTTTCTACCTGCTCACATCTAAATGGCCATCATGCTTCTGGAATGCCAAATCCAAGCCTTCATCTTCCTCCGCAGAACTGGCCAGTGGTAACCAGCCCTGCCATCTTGCAATACTGTATTGTCATGAATATGATGCCACATTCTTCCTATTTCTTTGGCCACATCTTCTCAGGTTTTCTCCTACAAGTTTATTCTCTATGGAGCATCTAGCTGTTGGAGTTCCCCATGGTTGGAGGCTGGGGTCCCCTCTCTTCTCACCCTCATTTTTTTCTAGTCAATCTCCCTGCTTGGGGCTTTAACTGAGTCTATGAGACTCTTAAATGTCCATCCCCACCTTTGGAGGTCAGATATCCACCTAGTCCACACCTCTTGGATGTTTTAAAACCATCTTATACTCAAAATGTCCAAAACAAAATTTGAGATCTTTTCTCCCACAAACCTGGGCTCTTCCCATCTTTCCCCATCTCTGTGGGTGGAGCTACTACCCAACCAGCTGGGAAAGTCATCTCCACAATCTTCTTGCTTCCCTTAGATCAAATCCAGAATGATCTTGCCATTACAGAAAGTTTCATTAGCCTTTTCTTTATTTTGAAGCATAGAAATGATGCTATGTGTATCTTGAGGCTTAAGAAATCCCGTGCAGGATATAATCTGAATTTTTAATAAAATGTTTTGCATTTCTATGATTAGGATTCCTTTAGTGCCATTATCCAAGCACCTATCTTGATTTACATAGTGGCTAGGAACTCCAGGATCTGTGATGTTTCATGGATGTTGATTTCACAGGAGGAGACAATTCATGGAAAATACTTAAATCACAGTCATACCCAGAACACTCATCATCCTTTCAGGATATAACCAACTGACCCTTACAATCTCTGTAAATAAAACCACAGGATGATTACAAAAGAGAAAGAAAAAGAGTTTTGGGGGGTGAGAAAATGACAAGAAAATACATAAAATTCCTAATAAAGAATAAAATAAGAAAAGTGCAATTTCACACGTTTATTGCAGCATTTTTTACAAAACAGGCAACCAACCGTGCTGCCCATCAAAAGAAGACTGGATTTTTTTAAATGTGATACATATACATGATGGAATATTACACAGCCATAAAAAGGGCAAAATTATGAACTTTGCAGCAACTTGGATGGACTTAGAGGCTATAATACTGAATGATCTATCACCGAAACAAAGAGCCGAGTCTCACATGTTCTCACTCATAAGTGGACCTTGAACAACTATTGTAATACTATAAGAAAAGAATTGGCAGTAGTGGGAAACTGCCAGGGGAGAAGGGGCACACCTCATCAATAAGGGTACCTGCATAATGAACATTTGTATACCTAACCCTGAATTGTACCCCACATATTTAAAATTAAAAATAAAAACAATAATAATAATTTTAGGCCAAGCTCAGTGACTCAGCCTGTAATTCCAGCACTTTGGGAGGCCAAGTGGATTGCCTGAGCTCAGGGGTTCGAGACCAGACTGAACAACTTGGTGAGACATCATCTTTACAATACATCAAAAAATTAACCAGGCATGGTGGTGCACACCTGTAGTCTCAGCTACTGGGAATGTGGAGGTGGAAGAACCCCCTGAGTCCAGCAGGTTGATGCTGCAGTAGCCATGATTGTGCCACTACACTCCAACCTGGCCAACAGAATGAGACTCCAACTCAAAAAAAGATAAACTAGTCAACATTTTCCAAATAATGTCAATAGTTCAATTCTGTGCTAGGTTGTCCTCTATTGGGTCTCTTGATCTCAAGTAGCTCTGGTCTGAAGACTTTGATCATTCTCTCTTGGTTACAAAGGAAAAACTCTGCCCCGGCTGTACTTGAGTGCTGAGTTCCTCAATTTGTTAATCAAAAAAGTTTAAGAAAAATTAGATTGGGGTGTTTTGTCAAGGTTTTGTACAAGCATTGGGATTGCCCTTGAAATTTTTTCAGAATTATTTGTCTCTACAACAGAGAAATAGCCAGAATGTAAATTTCATCTCTAAGTGAGAACTAACCTAAAACTCCATCAACTCAAGATTCTTTCTTCTTACAAAGGGAAGGAATTCAGGGAAAGGGTCTTGGGATCCTTGTTTTTAAATTTTCTTTTCACCTATTACTGGCTGGGTGACCTTGGGTAAGTTACCTAATCTCTGAAGTTTCATTACTGTATCTGTGGTAATAATTAGAAATGGTAATAATCAGACCTACATCATATGTGTGTTGTTAGGACCTGATATACAGAAAGTATTGGCATATTGTCAATATTGAAAAAAATCTTAATTTCCTTGTGTCGTTTTACTTTGATTATAGTATTGGTACTTTAATGATCATCCTTCTTTTAAACATTTTTTAAAAATTTTGTCCAGGCTGGTCTTGAATTCCTGAGCTCAAGCAATCCTCCCACCTCAGCCTCCAAAGTAATTTGGATTCCAAGTACACACCACTGTGCCCAGCTTTCTTGTAAACATTTTAGGTATCATTGACAACTTGCTAAGAAATGCCAATAACAAAAAGAATCATTAACATTTCTATTATTTGTATGAAATGTGCACATTCATAGCATTTCATAGCTGCAGCATGCCCCTTCCTTTCAGTTCCACAGGCTTTCTTTGACTCCTCCTGGCTTCATGATCTAGTAAACAAAGGGATAAAGTGACATGCAAAGGGCTCACTACCATTAACAAAACACACGTGAAGGCCGGGCTCGGTGGCTCAGCCTGTAATCCCGCGCTTTGGGAGGGATTACAGAGATGAGAGGATTGCCTGAGCCCACGGGTTCGAGACCCACCTGGGCAACTTGGCGAGACCTCATCTCTACAATAAATAAATTTAAAAAATTAACCGGGTGTGGTAGCGCGCATCTGTAGTTCCAGCTACTCGGAAGGCTGAGGCGGAAGGATCGCCGGAGCCCAGCAGGTCGAGGCTGCGGTGGCCGGGAGCGGCCACTGCACTCCAGTCTGGGTGACAGAGTGAGACTCCAACTCAGAAAAAAAAAAACACACATGTGCTTTTTTGAAGAATAATTTGAGTTCCTCTAGGTATATTCCCAATAGGGAACTGCTGGGTCATACGAAAGGTCAATTTCTTGTTCTTTCAGAAATCGCTACCCTGTCTTCCAAAGAGGAAGTACTGGTTTGCATTCCCACCTGCAGTGTAGAAGCATTCCTTTTTCTCTACATCCTCGTTTGTTGCAGCTCTATTCACAATAGCAAAAACATGGAACCAACCATGTTGCCCATCGAATCTGGACTGGATAAAAAAAATGTGGTACATATACACAATGGAATATTATGCAGTCATAAAGAGGGACAAACATATGGACTTTGCAGCAACTTGGATGCATCTGGAGTCGATCATACTCAGTGATCTATCACAGAAACAGAAAACAGATTTCCATATGTTCTCACTCATAAGTGGACCTTAAACAATTATAATGCTATAAGAAAGCAACTGGCAGTAGTAGGAAACTGTCGGCGGTGGGGGGATTGGCAGTTGAGGGAAACTGCTAGGGGAGGGAGGGACATACCTCATCAACAAGGGTATCTGCATGATCAATGTTTGTATACCTAACCCTGAATTATACCCCACATCTTTATAATAAAATTTTTTTTAAAAACACAGTACACACCAACCCCTAAGGCTGAGCCAACAAAGTCCCAGTGAACACAATGCTAGACCCTAAAGGTGGCCCACCTTCATTATTTGACCAATATTTATTTGGGTCCTACTATGGCTGTAGAGTCACACTGATGAAAAAGAAAGGCGTGCTTCATGTCCTCATGGAGTTTACATCCTAGCAGGGGTTTGAAGTCATTGTCTGGACACTGACTCTTTCCCCCTATATCTAGTTTCTTTCTGCTCCCTCCCTCAGGCTGGTCTCAGCCCAAGACTGGTCTCTGCAGGATATGCTATACTCCCAGTAAGGAGTCATGAGGGCAGGCGACTGAGCAGAGTTGACAATAATGTGGGCGGCACCCTTACTTGCAGTGATTACAACCACCATGTAGCAAGTTGAATAATTAACTTGCTTGTCTATAAAGCTACTTGTTGTCCCATGGTGCAGATTATCTGTCACCAACCAGCCACCATCGGTGCTTCCAGGGTGGATTCTTTCTTCACTCACTGGCCACCACTGGCTCTTCCTGTAAGTTCTAATAAACCAATGTCTTTCGCTACTGGACCTCTGAAATATGCAAAGAACCTTACGCACAAACCCTTTCAGATCTGGGGTTGCCGCAATACAAGGGGGGACAAATATTAAGCAATTGGTCATACAATTAATTTATACTGGATTTTTATGTGCTAATTGCTATGTAGGAAAAAGGCCAGGGTGGTGAGCACGGAGAACAGGGAGATTTCATGCAGTCTGTGAGGTCTGGGGGTGCTGCCTTGGGGAAGTCATGTCTAACATAAACATCAAGCAGTGAGTAGGTGTCCACTAGATGAAGTGTGTATGTGCCCCTGTGGTGTGGCTGGAGCCCCACGGAGTTCGAGAGGAAGCTGGTGAGGGAGTCCAGGTCACATGGCTCAGGCCCTGGTCAAGGATGTGCCTCCGTCCCCAGAGTGGGCAGGGGAGGGCGGTGGTAAAGCAAGATGCCAGGTGACATATCTGAGGATACTGGTCATGGGAAACTGCCACTTATTCTCCCTACCAATGAAGAATATTGTGGTTAACTCAATTTTATTTCAGTAAATGGTTTCTCAGCTCAGATGAATCGTTAGTTGATCATTAAATCTACTTTTCAGACATTTGATGTTGAGTGGGTGACACCTTAAATGTCCTGCCAGGTTGACTGTGGAGATCTGAGTTAGAGATTCTCCAACTTTCTGGCACATCATAACACCGGGAGAGTTCCTAAAACGCAGACACACAGGCCTCACTCTGGACCAGGGGTGTCCAACCTTTTGGCTTCCCTGGGCTGCATCAAGTAAAGAGTAAAAAAGAATTGTCTTGGGCCACACACAAATGATATAACATAGTTAGTGCATACATATAGCAATACCTCTTTTTTGTACATTTTTGTTATAAGGTTTAGAAAAATGAGAACAATATAAAACTAGTAGGAAATTTGACTTTGATTTTGTAAAATGAATCTATTAATGTCTGATTTGATGGAAGTGGTCACAATTCTTAGTGAGTTCTCAAGGTGCTCATCAGAAATGCTTATTTGAATTTTGCTCTTCATGTGCTTTATAGTTGAAAACAGCTGCTCACAGATGTATGTGCTGCCAAAAAATGATGTCATGAATAAGGCATGATTGTGAACTTCAAAAGTGGATCTATGCATGAATAAAATAAACGCTACAAAACACATGATGTTAAAACGGGCTCACGCCTATAATCCCAGCACTTTGAGAGGCCAAGGTGAGAGGATTGCCTGAGCCCACAGGTTTGAGACTAGCCTGGGCACTTGGCGAGACCTCAGCTCTACAACAAATCAAAAAAATAGCCAGACGTCGTGGCGTGTGGCTATAGTTCTAGCTATCGGAAGGCTGAGGTGAAAAAATTGCCTAAGCCCAGCAGGCTGAGGCTGTGGTGGCTGTGAGTATGCCACTGCACCCCAGACTGGGCAACAGAGTGAGACTCTGACTCAAAAATATATATATATTTTGTGGACTGCATTACTAAGCGTCAGGGGTGGCATGTAGCCTACCAGGTGCAGGTTGGACATGCCTGCTCTAGATAATTACATCACCCTTTTTGGGAAGAGGGACTCTCCAAATTGTCTTAAAACTCTTCCGGTGATTCCAATGCGCAGCCAAGTTTGAGAAGCTGTGAACCAAGAGATTCTTCTAGATGAGACTCTCCATCCCCATCTGGAAGGAAGGAGTACGAACTCCATCCACACAAGCGATTCTGGGTTTTCTTTTAGCCAAGTAGGAAGTAGGTGGGGAAAGAGACAATGTCCAAACACAATCAACAAAACCAACACACGAGGGTCCTATATACCCACCCCTTCTCTCCCAGGTGCACCACTCCTTTATTTCCCCCCGGAGGGCGTTTCTGGTGGGTCAAGCTGGGTCAGGCTGGGCGGTCCCCGCTCCCATCCCTACCTCTATCCCTACGAGGAAGGGGACCCCAATGGCGACTCTGGTAGGTGCGCTCCCCAGCAGACAGCTGCACGCCCTCGGCCACCCCTCTTCCAGTGCAGGTTGTAGCATGTCCTGCTCAGGACATCTGGTTGAGGGGACCAACCTCTTCTCCCTCCCCCAGCCTCCTCCCTGCCCCTCCCCTTCCCACCCTCCCCTCATTCAGGGCAGTGAGGTCAGAAGTGTACAGCGATTCAACGTGGGAAGTCTCTTGGAGGAAGTGTCTGGTCGTAAATTTCACCCAACAAGAAACTCCTATCAAGCTCGAGCCTGTTAGGAAACCTCCCAGCCACTAACTAATCGCCAGGGGAAGGGGGGGAGGGCTACAGGCGGGGGCATGGAGGGTTGTTGGGGCACAGGTGTTCTGTGCTGATTTCGTGGGCGTGGATGTCTCTCTGTGCCTCTTTGGTATTGTCCTGCTATGTCACAACCCTTAGATGTCCAGCCAGGCCTTTTGTATAAAATTCACACCCAAGCACAAGTTGGGAGAGAACCAAAGTCACCCTCTACCGTGTTGGAGAGGTATGCTAAACCTCATCTGGATGGTTTTAAGCCTGAAGTTCCAGGCCAATGCCCAGGAGACACGTGAATAAGTATAATGCTGTGTTCCAGACGAATGCTGTTTCCATATCTTGCCATCTGAATGTGACGATAGCTCTCAGGAAAAACATACTGCCATAGGGTTAAAGACTAGGGTCCTAGGCCCAGCCCTTGCTGTGTGACCCTGGGTCAGTCACTATAGGTCTCTGATCTGCATTTCCGGCTGTGGAGTGAGGGAGTTGGAGGGTCCAGATGGGGGAATCTCCAAGTCCCTTTGGGTTCTCAGAGCCTCTGGACTTTGACCTTCTCTTCCTCCATGTAGCACCAACCAGGTAAAAGAAGGGTCTGACTGTGTTCAGCCTTGGTCCCGCTGCCATTCGTCATGGGAAATCCTTCCAGGGACTGGCACTTGGAAAGCCAAAGGTACTCAGCCCACATCAATAAAAGGAGAGACCATCCTTTTCTTGGGGTTGAGCTACTGTCCAATGAGCGTCAAGTGAGGGCAGTACTGCTAACGCCTACACAACACACCTGCATCAACTAGAGCTTTGCTTTATCTTGGTGCAATTTTTGGAAAAAAGAAACATCTCTTTTCCACAATCTGTAAACTAAAATAAAAAGATGCACCGAAAAAAATAAATAAATGAATAAATAAAAGGAGGGCTTGCAAACCAAGTCTACACCTGCCCTCTGCTATGCCAGACAGAGGGGAAGCCATTTTGGAGATAATTTACTCCTTGCACTTGTGCTACAATAACTAAATTAGTGCTGAAGCCATGAAGGAATCTGAAGACTAACAGGGGAGGTAATGATTGCTATTGTGTACCAGGCAGGATTCTAAGTCCTTTACATAAATTCTCTCTCATAAGCCTCACAACAGCCTCCTGAGGTGGATACTATTATTAGCCTAGTTTTCCAGATGGGTAAACTGAGTTGTGGGCTGTTAAATAATTTGCCTAAAATCATACGGCACTTAAGAGATAGGGAGGAGATTGAACCCTTAAACCTGGGCTCCAAGTGTGGCCCTGGGCTCTTGGCAGGGATGACATTTGTCTGTCCTGGGGATCAGGAGAGATGAGTTAAGGTGTCCAAGAGGGTAGGAATCCCAGAGCAAAAACCAGGAGTGGGGCTGCAGGCAGGGTGAGGGGCCCAGCTGGCTGGTGTGCCCACCTCAAAGAGAGCATGCCCACCTGGGGTCTCAGGCCTAATTAAAACTCTTGGCTCAGGTTTCCATCAGGCCCTAGAAGAACTATTTTTGGACAGCACAGAGACCTCAGAGGGACAGGCTAGAGTGAGCGAATATAGTTTGCAAAAGTTACTGACCAGACAAGCTTCACTCTTCAGATTAGAAAATAAAATTCCCTTTGGAGCCTGAATTATTGGGGGGGAGAGATAGACATAAAAGTTAGTGCCAGATCTTAGAGCACCCCAGTGAGACACATGGGTTGTTTTCTGCAGAAAACCAGGAACCCTTAAAAGGATAAGCCACTTTGTCACTGGTTTTGAATTTTGATGACTTTTGCCTGTGACTTCTGTATATTTAGGGTAGAATAATTCTTTTGAGATGAACTATCCCGATAATTGTCTGACAGAAACTGCAGGTTGCCTTTTATCACTGATGTTCTCTGCTGTGTGCATGTTTTGCACATATTTCAACCAGTTGATGGTGAACTTTTTTTTTTTCAATTGGAGTCTCACTCTGTCACCCAGACTGGAGTGCAATGGCACGCTCCCGGCCACCGCAGTCTCGCCCTGCTGGGCTCCGGTGATCCTTCTACCTCAGCCTTTCAAGTAGCCGGAACTACAGGCATGCGATACCACATCCAGCTAATTTTTTATTTATTGTAGAGATGAGGTCTCGCCAAGTTGCCCACGCGGGTCTCGAACCCGCAGGCTCAGGCAATCCACTCGCCTCGGTCTCCCAAAGTGCTGGGATTACGGGCTGAGCCACCGAGCCCTGGTGGTAAACTTTTACATGTTTCAAGCCTCTCAGAGTGAGGCAGGTTAGGCATAGATAGATAAGTTCCTTGTAGGCAGTTTAAATTAAAATAGGGTACCCATTCAGACATCTTTCTTATAGGTACAAGACCTTCACCCAGCCGATGAGACACTCCAGACCTGACCATCTTGTAGACAGAAATGTGAATCTACCAGTGCAGTAAATTACAGAAACAGGGAATTACCCCAAACACAGACATGATGTTCTAAGAAAAGCTCAAATCTAGAAAGGCAATGACTTTATATAGAAGGTCCTTGCAACCTTAGATGGCCGAGAGAGAGTAATAAAAACTCGTGACCAGACACCTGCTGCCTACCTCTCTGAGCTCGTGGAAGGTGGTAAGATGGACATCAAAACTCATGATCAAATCCCTGCAGCCCACCACTCTGAGCTCACAGTTTGCTTAATCATAATTGTAAAAGTACATAAATTTCTTATTAGAGGCAAGCATGTGCCCTCCCTTCAGGGACCCATGCTCGCTCTTTTGTGTGCCTCCTTCTCGCTACTAAATTGTCTTAACTATACTTGGGACTTGCTCTGAAACGCTTTTCTGTGGCGAAGCCAAAGAACCCACGAAGCAATACACTGCACCCACCCGGTATCAGGAGGACTTATTTTCTTTCAGGTGCCACAAACACAAAAGAGAAGCCAGAAGAAAAGTCACAGTGGCCTGTAGCGATCAGTGCACATCTGCAGAAAACGCATGTCTGCAGCCGCTATTGCCTTTTGCATGGAGCTCTATTAATTCATCTTCTGAGCCAAACTTCTGCTAATTTCCCTCCCCTGTCCAACATTTCAGTCCTGGCTAGTTGTCGCCCAGCTTATCTAGCCAAAGTTGCATATATCTTCCCCAAGTGACAGAGCAAACAAAACTGCCTATATGATCTTCTGATATTTGAGCCACTTTGGAATCTGTCATTGAAAACATCTCCACGCCAAAGAACACACGCAATAGATATCAAGCATAAATGCCTCTTCATCAAATGGTTCCTTGCATTGAAGAGGGCTCAGAGAGATCGGACTCCCGATTGTCCCTACAGAAGAGTGTACGTTTCATCTCATCTGGGGTTGAAGAACTCACGATGTATAACTACCTAATGTGTAACTTGGAGGCTTCAAACCTGCAAACACTGGGATAGCTTCTTCTCTGAGAAATTCGGCTGCTGAAGGTTGACTAAAGTCTGTGTCTCCCAGTCCCATTTCTAACTGTGGAACGCTTTCTGCATAGCTTAATGCTGTATGATGACTTGCCACACTCAGACAGAGAGAAAGAGAACAAGAGCGAGCGCAAGTGCGGGCACAAGAGAGAGAATAATTGGGAATAAAAATGCCACCGTCTTATGGCCCCAACACCAAACTGGTGCTGATCCAATTCTTCCCCAAATGAACTGTGATGCTTCTGAATTCCCTTTGGCTGACACTGAAAGCCCCTGCTTTTCCCGGTGACTGCAGGAGGCTTCGCTGGGGTGGGGGTGGGGCACAGAGCACTGGGGGCTAAGCTCCCTCCTGGCTTCACATAAAGGAAGCAAAATCAAAACCCAAGCTGAAAAAAAAGAGAGAGAGAGAGAAAACTAAATTTAATTGGCTAGGAAACAGGATTCTTGAGGCCTGTGCTTTCCCAGGTTCCAGAGACGGATTTAGGCAGGGACACTTCCCCGCCCTCAGGACAAAAAAAAAAAAAGGATTAAATTCGGGTTTGGTCTGGCCAGTACAAATTGCATGTGGAGTATACAGTTGCTTTGCATATTGCATGTGTTTTCATGGAGCGGGAATAGGGAGGGGGTGGTAAGAGGGAGGGCAGGGATACTGAAGAGGGGGAAAAAACTAAAAACAACTTGCTGTTTTCATATGGTCGGATAGAACTGTTTTGTCTCTGTAACTGTGCAGAATGTCAATGGTGGGCACCGTGTCGTGACAAGATTTTTTTTTTTAAGTTAAGCTAAGCTCACACCCGAGCCATAGCCCCCTGAGGTACTGCAGCTTTAATTGTGTTCAGTATGATCTACGGAACAATATGTCTTGATAAATTTGAATGGCGCCCCAGCGCACGGTTCCCCTTGGCATTGCTGCAAAGCCAGGCCCCGCTTTAGTGAACCCGTTCAGGAATGTGGGTTAATTCGCCGACCCTTTTTACCCCCACAGCTCTGTTTTTGTGAGGTTGGCAGAAACTGACACGTTTTCTTTTGCTTAATTAAGTTGTTCAGTAGAAGGCTGGTCAAACAGTTGCGTCTACGTGGGGAGTCTGGGGATGCACAGAAAGCCGTGGGCGTTTCCAACATAAAAAGGGGGATTCTGTTATTGTTTGGGTGTAGACGGGTCATTTTTTCAAAGTTACTGCTGCCTGAGTGACCACAACCCTGCGCGCAGCCCTGAAAGGACATTAAAGCTGCTTAAATACAACTACCTTGGGTTTATTTTTTTTTAAAGAAAGAGAGAGCAAGAAGGAAAGAGAACAGGCGAGAGAGAAATGAAGTGGTTTTATTTATGTGGAATTTTATTTCTTTCCGGCCCTTTTTTTTTTTTGGCAAAGAGTGTGCTCATTTAGATAAGAGATGTCCATACATTACAAATTGCATACCAGTATGCTAAAACTCTCTTTCCAATCAGCAAAACAAAACTGGTACCCATAGAAATTGCCTTGCTGGGATCTAGTCACCTTTATGCTAAGCACTGGGGCTGGAAAAATTGATCCGCAACATCCCCACCGATAAAATTCCCACTTTCATTCTTTGCTGATGTTATGACAACCACAAACAATATCAGTCTCATGGATGCTCAAAGGAGCTGCAGACCTGATTAGAGCCCCCCACCCCCAGCACATCTCTGTCCCTTTTTAAAGCCTCCTGTATTTCTAATTCAAATCATCTTTATTGTTCATATGCAGATCCCACCTAGATGCTCTGTGGATATTTGGTCCCAACAGGAATTTTTCTTATTGCACATGCTGTGTGATATAATTAAAAGGAGGCACGTAGATGGGACTGGAAATTAGGCTTTGGGTCCTATTAATAACAATGACCTTGGCCTATGGTAGGACCTTAAGCGAGTTCTTGTTGATGCCTTTATGCCTCCGTTAATCTATCATGCTGGGTACTTAGCAGGCACCTAATATACATTTCTGAGCTTATCTCTCTTTCTCCCTATGCAATAAATCAATAATTGGAAAACCCATTGATTCCACAAGCATTTGGCACTATCATTGTACTGATAATCAACACCATGATGTTCAGCGGTTATGAAGCCCAGGTGCCCATGGGTGAGGCAAACAGTTTGCAGAGCAACACAAGGGATGTTTGCATACACTTGGTCTCAGCAGAGAGCCATTTTACCTGCTTGGAAGCCAGGTACTCAAATTTTCCAGCATGTCTCAGAATGGCAGCTTTTGAAAAGCCCAAAGATAAGCTTTTTCCTTCTATAGGTGAAAAGACTGGATGATCAAACATTTTAAGAGTCTTAACTGTGATTTTTCACTTCTTTTTTGTTTTTGTTTGTTTTTTTTTGAGTCAGAGTCTCACTCTGTTGCACAGGCTGGGGTGCAGTGGTACGCTCACAGCCACCACAGCCTCAACCTGCTGGGCTCAGACAATCCTTCCATTTCAGCCTTCTAAGTAGCTGAAACTACAGACGTGCGCCACCATACCCAGCTAATTTTTTTTTTTTTTTTTTTTTTGAGTTGGAGTCTTACTCCGTCACCCAGGCTGGAGTGCAGTGGCACACTCACGGCCACCCCAGCATTGATCTGCTGGGCTCAGGTGATCCTTCCACCTCAGCTTTCCAAGTAGCTGGAACTACAGATAAGCGCTATCATGCCTGGCTAATTTTTTGATTTATTGTAGAGATGAGGGCTTGCCAAGTTGCCCAGGCTGTTCTCGAACCCATGGGCTCAGGCAATTCCCTCACCTTGGCCTCCCAAAATGCTGGGATTCCAGGCTTGAGCCACTGCATCTGGCTAATTTTTTATTTGTTGTAGAGACAAGGTCTCGCCAAGTTGCCTGGGCTGGTCTCGAAGCCCTGGGCTCAGGCAATCTTCTTGCCTCTGCCTCCCAAAGTGTTGGGATTACAGGCATGAGCTACCGCACCTGGCTTTCACTTCTTTTAATATACAAGAAAAGAGTGGACAATTATTTGATTGATGTAAGTTGCATGAATGGTGAAACAATTCTTTCAGCCAAAAAAATCCATTTTGATGTGTAAATCACTTGAATCGGCAGTGCACCCTGGCATCAGTTCAATTGTTCATTACAAGCAATACCTGATTACTGCCGAGTTGTTGCCAGAGTTGGTTATAGACCTATACCCAGGACTCCATTCTTCTATATTTAGGTTGTGTATATTCAGGTACTCAAAAATACACATGCAAAAAATGCCCAGATTTCAAAGTCCTTCCAACCTGTAAGTAGAAAGGGTAGGGGAATTTAGAAGTATGGGGAACCCCCAAAAAACCGGAATTATCTTTCAGAAGGCAGACCCTTGTAGTACAGGCTACCCCTGCTAGGTAAGTATTCTAGGAACCTATTGGCATCAATGTACCAGTTAGCATTGCTGTGAGAGGCTGCATTGTGGAAGAAACATCCTGTGTTGTAGCAAACAGTTGACTGATTCTTCCACATGACAACGCACCTGCCTACACTATGCTGAGTGTTCAGTAGTTTTGGACCAAAAACATCATGACCCATGCCCCACCCTCCCCATTCACCCAATCTTACCCTGAGCAACCTTTTTTTTTTGTTTCCCTGGATGAAAAAATTCCCCAAAGGGAAACATTTTGCTGGTGTGGAAGAGGTGAAACAAAAAACTGCAGAAGTGCTAAAAGGCATCAAAATTGATGAGATAAAAAATTGTCTTGAGCAGTGGAAAAAGCACCCCTATAGGCATATTGCATCAAACAGAGAGTACTTTGAAGGTGACTGAAATTTAAGCATGTAAGAATAAATACACAATCTTTTATAAATAAATCCCAGGGTTTTTTGAGTCCCCCCCTTGTAGAGAGGGTAGAGGGATTTAGGGTTCTGTTTTGCACAACCATCCCCAAAATGACTTGAAGAACCAAAGCTCGGCTGCACAAAAAATGCAAAATGCTTTTCCCAGTTCTGGTGGTTGATGTTAAGGACCACACTGGTCTGCAGTGTCCCCGACTTACTCTTTCTTCAGTGAGGACTCAAGGAAGGTTCTAGAATCCCAATCTTGCTCACCTGCCTTCCCTTCAAAAAGGCCACACTCAAAACTATGCAAATCTCATACACAACTTTTAAATAACAGCTGAATGGCTGGTCCCAGCATCTCTTCAAGAGAGGGGTTGTGGGAAGCCAGCGAAGGCCCGAGCAGATGGGAGCCGTGATGGCCGGGCAGCAAGTGACTGCCAGAGTCATGCCACCTGGCTGCCTTCCCATAGTCTGGAGGGGGTGTGTGTGGCTGGCGAGCTCATTCCCGCTCGAGGTGGCAGGCCCTCTCCCCCTTCCCAATTCCCTGACAGCCCGAGCAGATTTTCCTTTGGCTTTTGAAAATCCAGGACACATGATTCCTGAAAGTCGCCAAGTTCCAGCTGCTAGAGCGAACCGGGCTTTCTCTCCGTGGCCCCACCATCGACGGCGTGTCTGTACACCCAGGGAAACAGAAGGCCTTCCTCCATGCGGGCAGGCCCACAAGAATTCGGATGCAGCGGCTCGGGTCCTGGAGACATAGAAGAGGATTCACAAGGGCTGGCCGGGAGCCATGCCACTATCCCTGGCACTTGCAGCTCCACATGGAGCTCTGTGGCTCTTCAGGACAAAGAGGAGTGTCTTTATCAGGCCAACGTTCTGCTGACAAATGCATAATAAACTGACAGAAAGCGACCAAGCAGCATTTCAAAACCCCCGGTTACAGGGGAGGCCAAGCCTGAGTGGGGATGGTCACTTTCTGCAGGTGTTCGGCCAGTGTCCCTGCATTTGCATGCATTTGCATATACTGTCAAACAGTTGGCTGACAGAAAGTCTGAGGAGGTCTGGACACAGCCCAAACCTGTCAGTGGCTTTCTCCTTGCCAGTCAAGGTTGGCTTTGGCTGCAATTAAAGCAGGAAACGAAGACTTCTGACATTGCAATATACCCAGCCACAGCTGGGCGAAGTTAAATGGAAACGTGTGCTTCATTTAGGAAGACAAGATGCATGCTGGAAAAAAAAAAAGGCTGAGGGGAGAGGCAGATAGTGATCAATGCTCAGAAAGCGACACTCTAAACTCATTCTGCAAAGGGAAACAAGTATTTTGCAATCCTTCTGGGTTGCTGTGCTGCGTGTGATTTTGTTGTGGTGATGGTGGTGGTAATGGTAGCCTGGGGTAAGTGAGCAGATTTGCCCACAGAGGGAGGCCAATTCAGCGTGTGGGAGGGGTTCACCAGACACTGCACCTTTTATCTTTGGAGTATCAGGAATCATCTCAGGCAGAAAGGAGGAAGCAACTCTTGAAACTACATTTCTGTGACACACACACACTACCCTGTAAGGTTCCACTGTGCCATTTGGGGTTGACAAATAGGTAGCCATGGTTTGGAAGGGGTGAGAAAGTTGGAGGGGGACCACCTCCCGGACAAGCACGAGTGTTACAGATCATATTAGCATATGGATTGCAGTGAGAAAGAAACAAAAATCAGAGCCTTTGCTGCTGTAAGAGTGAATGGCCTCAAGCGATGTAGGGGGCGGGGGAAGGAAGAAAGCCCAATAGAAAGGTTGCTGTGGTTTTTAAGACCACACGAGATTTATATTTTGGGGAGGCCTGCATCCTTCTGAGATGTTGTTTTACAGATTCTTAAAGTGAGACCTAACAATTTATTAAATACTTCATCTCTAAACAGTGGTGGGCACTAGAGTTTCATGAGCAGCAAACAATAGATTCTGTTTATTCGCCGACAATACAGACACTGTTCAGCTCCGGACTGCAAGTGGCTAAGCCATCTGGCTCATATCTCCACAGTAAAACATTGTCCGTGACACAAAAAATGACTACATCCCCAGGACAAACTAGTGTGACCTCTAAATAAAGCCTTCCTCTGAAGCTATGATATCACACTGCACAGGGGACACCAGCACAATTGAATCTGGTCACCAAAAGCCCAAGTGAGATAGGACTATGTAAATGGAATTTTATAGGAGACTTTTTGTCCTCTGTGGCAAACCATCCAGATCCGTCCACAGCACTGAAACATCTTTTTCATTCACCCTTGGGACAACAGTGCGGTTCTATTTGGAGATTGGCAGTCCTCGTTCTCCGCGCCCGGCCCAGGAAGCACACGTCCGTGTTCCCGCGGCAGCACCTGCAGCCTTTGCTTCCAACAACTTTTCACTGATGGGAGCCCCACCTGCGCCAGCCTTTTTGCTGATATTTCTGAAACAAGCGGCCCTTTCTCCTCCCTGCCAGGGGAAGGCCCACGTTTGCCAGCTTCTCCACAAATAGCTGAACAAGTCACCCACAGCCTTGTGCCACCTGAATGCCCGCTTCACGAAGCAAACAAGTACACACACACATACACTCACTCCCAGTAGCCCGTCCAAGAAAGGGGCCATTTCAATGGAAGAAGTGTCATTCTCCGGAAAAGACCCAATTCAGTCTCCGCGACCAAGGCATTTGTGTCACTATTTGGTGGGAAAATTTCATTACAGAAATTGAGACATGATGAAACACAGACCAAAAAGCTGGCTCGACTGAAGCCTTTCACTTGTTCCAAGTCCTGTTTGTTTTGTTTGGTTATTCAGAGAAAGAAACCCTGACCTGCCCCACACATAAAACATTTTACACAGAGGATGCTTCTTCCAATAAAATCTCTAAATGCTTTCTGAATGCAAGCAGGCATTAGGACATTTTGCACCAGAGCCACCTGAGACGATGACACACACAGGACAGTGATCACAGCACCTTGCTGGGGATAGACAGAGTAGGGTGAATTTCCGGGTGAACCTTTGCCAGCTTGTCATGTTACTCCAACTACTGAACTACTCAGCACCTATCCTCAGTTCTCAAAAGGATTAACATTTCCTTTTTAACAGGAACTATATTTGCAAAATGGGAGAGAAATGCTTAGCATAATGCCTGGCATACAGTAAGCACTTAATAAATGGTGGCTCTAACAATGATAACAGACAATGATAGCATTGCTTCTGTGACTCTTGGGATTTGAATAGGGAAGCAGTTTCCAGGATACCAGTCACTCATTTAAATACACACTAAACCTTGAAAATAGTAACATTTATTATTAGTTTTATCATTACTATTAAGCCAAACCCAAATTATTTGGCAAAGTTGGATTCGAAACTATACAACTAGTTGACCTGTCCTCTATCCTGTTTCTAAGATAGAATTTTCTTCATGCAGCATGAAACTGGTCAAAATTGTGACCAGTATTGTGACAGTCCCTTTTTTAAAGTGAGAAGCCACATGCACAATTGCCACATCTTAAGTGCAAAGTCATAGGTACTGGCTAGATATCTTTAAGTGATTTACTTATTTTTGCTTTAGTTCCAATCAATCTCAAGATTTTAATCATTTGCAATTTATTTAAGAGTAATTTTTGCACTCACAACAGGTTGATTTCTAGAAATGAAGCCATTTGGTTGAAATTGTGAAAGCTAATTTTTCTCAGTTACTTAAGAGGTTACAATCCACACTCGAAACCTGGGAACAGTTTTTTGGGAAAATACCACTAATACTATATTTAACCAACGATAAACTGAGTTCTGGATTCTTTACAATCTAAATTTTAAAGATCGATTTAGCAGGACATGACAATGTGGCTTCGATGACCATCTATATACTCATAACTCTTCCAGACATTTTTAGTAGAAATGTCAAGTGTTCCCAGAATATCAAAATTAAGGGAGATGTCCGTATGGAAAACTTTCCAGACTTTCTATCTTTGAAAGAATGTAAGATATTCAGTACATATGCACAAATCTCCAGTTCTGTTTCATTAGGTTATTTTGTTCTGGTTTTTTGTTCTGGTTTACTGCTTAAACGTGGAAGCTATTGCACAGGAGGCATTGTTTTTATGAATCCTGATTAATTTCAATAGGAAAACTGCACCCAAGTGTGCAAGCAGACGCTGCCTTGGGATCCCGGGACCTATAGGAAGTCCAGCCAAGGACATGTAAGAGTGCAATTAAACTCAGAAATACACCTTTGGGATGGGAGGGCCAGGCCAAATCCTCTTACATATTGTTGATGGCAACGTGAGTTGGAACAACCTTTTTAGAGAGTAATTGGACAGTCTCAACATGTAAAATGTTTACATACCCTTTGACACAGAAATTCCACTTCTGGGACCAGATCCTGCAGAGCTGCTCCTTCAAAGTGTGCAAAAACATATGTACACAGGAATTGATTATAATGCTATTTGCAAAAGTGAAGAATTGAAGATAACCTAGGTATCCATCAATAGGGGACTGTTTGAATAACTTATGGTGCACCCATTAAAAAAAATAATAGCATAACTTCAATAAGGGCACCCAACCTTAAATTAGGCAAAGTGGGGGCCAAGGGGAGGCCCAAACTTTACTTGTATGATGACCACTTATGTATCTAACCCTGAATTGTACCCTAATCTTTAAAATAAAAAGAAAGAATGACGGGAGCCATAGAGGAAGTACCTACCCCCTTCACTTATATCTATCTGTATGCAAACTTACCTAGAAGAATGACTGCCAAGCCATCCAGAAGATAAAAAAGGAGCACTTTTTGTTTTCACAGCATGCCTTTTGGTGGCATTCACATTTTAAAAATCCAAAACCACTTTAACGCACATAAAAAATATATTGCTCAATTACTGTTCATTGTCAGGCTGCTGATATTCCTTGACCTAGGGGACATGGACTTTCTAAGGGAGAAGGAAGGGAAAGCTGGCCAGCAAAACTTCCCAGATGCCTACTGTGAGAAGGGGTCGATGCCAAAGGCTGAGTTACAGCCAATGAGAAAAAAGAACCCCTTTCCCTAAGGGACTCACTATGGCATAATAAGTCTGTGGCTAAAAATATATAATATGAAGGAACTCGATGATTTGAACTGCCCCCTTCTGTGGAGTCTAAATGGCTTGTGCTTGCTTATTGTTGATTCTGCAACAGCAATACAGGTCATATAATGTAGTACTCAAGAGTCTGGACTCTGGAGTTAGACTTTGGCCAGCTCTGCTATTTACTGGCTGTGGAACTTTGGTACATAGTGTCTCTGGGTCTCAGTTTCCTTCTCTGTAAAATAAGGATAATTGTATTTCTACCTCACAGGGTTAATATAAAGCACTTACCCCTGAGCCTGGTATATACTGTGTGCTAGGTTCCATGAATCTAGCTATTGTTATAATGATAATTATGATGATGATGATTACACAACTCATTTGTTAATCTGCCCATTACCCTTCACACAGAAGGGACAGCACTGGGGTAGGCAGTCTACGTTTCTGAGGATTCACCGACGCACCATGGGTGAGCATGGGTTCTGAGTTACTCTACCCACAGGGGATTTGTGTATAACCAGTCACACTCTGTGCCCACATGCCTGGCAGACTGGGGTGGAGAGGATGGTCTATGGCCCTGGGACAAAGGTAGGTTTGCTTGTAAATACTGAGGCAGAAATGGGCAGCTGTTTAACCAAGATGACATTAGATCTACAGAAAAAAATACCCCCCAGTTATGAAGGCTGATTGGAAAGTCTAAAATTAAGGTGGCAGGTACTGTGTGTGATGAGAGCCCGGATTCATAGGCAGCCATCTCTTCGGTGTATTCTCATATGGCAGAAAAGGAAAAATAACTCTCTGAGGCCTTCTTTATAAGTGCACTAATCCATTTTAACTAGGTTTTTATGACCTAATTGTCTCCTAGAGATGCCAGTTCCTAATATATCATCACCTTAGGTGGGTAGGATTTCAGCATATTGATTATGGGGGGACACGAACATTCATTGTATCTTAGAGCTGGGTGCTTGAGGTTTCATTATTTTATTCTGTCTACTTGTATGTGTCTATGGATATTTGCTGAAATAAAAAGTTGTAAACTGAAAAAAAAAATTGAGACATTCATACACTAAAACATGGAACAGGCAATATTTAGGATCTGCTTCTATTAAAAAGTATTTGCTGTTTATTCAAAACTAAAAAAAAAAAAAAAAAAAAGCCTGCCCTGCCTAGAGGCAACTCCCAGGTAACTCTGGCCCATGGGATGGTATCTCCTGCCAGGAACAGTTTGTGGCAAAGCGGTAACTGGTTTCAGTGATGAGACACTCCTGCCTCTTCCCTATCCCCAGAACTGTCCCCATCCCCAACCCTCTGCCCCTCAGGCCATGCTACCTTCACCTGGTGGTGTATCTGTTTCTTTCTGGGTTGCTACTCCATCCTCCTGCTTCCATTTCCACAACTTACAAATGGCTCTCATTGGCCACCATATGAACCCTGCATGTCATTTTTGCTGTGTCACCTGCCTTCACTTGACTAATTCTCTCATTCTTCCAATTCCAATCCTCACAAGAGGAGTTGTAGGATCCCATCCATCTCCTCAAGTTAGAAAACCAGCAGTCTCCAGCCTTTTTGGCATCACAGACTAGTTGCATGGAAGACAATTTTTCCGCGGACTGGGGCAGGGGGGTGGTTTCAGGATGACTCATGTGCATTACATTTATTATGCACTTTATTTCTATAATCATTACATTGTAATATATAATGCAAAAAATTGTACAAGTCACCATTAAAATAAAGAGGCATGGATGGAAGTGGTAAATAAAATAATGGGTGGGCCACACACAGACTAAAATAACTGTTGGATTCTGACTTAAAGCCCACCACCAGATGCAGCTGTACAACGGAAGTACATTAACTCACTTGCCGCTCACTGATAGGGTTTTGTCATGAGTCTTCAAGCAATTGATTTATTATGGTCTCTGTGCAGTCAAACCTTACTGCTAATGTTCATCTGTATTTGTAGTCATTGCCCAGCACTAGCATCACTGCCTCAGCTCCACCTCAAAACATCAGGCATTAGATTTTCATAAGGAGTGTGCAACCTAGATCTCTCACATGCGCAGTTCCCAATAGGGTTCACCCTCCTATGAGAATCTAATGCCACTGATGATCTCATAGGAGGCGGTGCTCAGGTGGTAATTCGAGCAATGGGGAGTGGCTGAAATGCAAATGAAGTTTCGCTGGCTTACTGCTCACCTTCTACTGTGTGATCAGTTCCTAACAAGCCACAGAATAGTAAACTAAGAAAGTAAAATTTCTTAATAAATAGGAAAGAAATTGAGGACAGATATATGGATCCTCTTATGAAACAATAAGTCATGAGATAGGCCTGGCAAGAAGTAAAAAGTGTCCCATACAAATTCTTACTGTCAAAGAAAAGTCTGGTCACTCCAAGGGAGTTCTAGAAGCATGTTTTATGCCTTGTGCTGAATGTCTAACCTCATACAGGGGTCCCTGACCCTTTCCCAGCCGGTATGCAATGGAGAGGGCCATGGGGCTCCCCACTTGGGCCCCCTTTTCTTAATGCAAAGTGTTGGCTCCTTTCTGGCCTCTGAACAGAGATCGGTGACCCAAATGGACAAGCTGCCTTTCACCTCTCTGTTCCTCCTGGGTATCAAAAGATGGTCAAAACCTTCCTGTGCCTTATCCACATCCTTGCCTCTGGCTTCATTTTTGTGGCTCTGAAACTTATGAGAATGCACAAAACAGTGTCAGATCTGCCATGTGAATCAACTTTTTAAAAAACTTACAAGGGAAAGGGAATTTTTCTTGTTCAAAACGACCTGAAGCCATTCAAAGCCAAAGTCTTACCAAAGGGTAGGCCGCTGACTCCTGACAGAGGCCAGGTCATATAGAACTGGGGTCACTAGACACTGGGAGCAAAGCCCAGTACCCTGAGGAAGCCACCATCAAGGGAGCCACTCCACCCAAATGATGTTGGCATTGGCCAATGAAAACAAAGAGCCAAGGCTCAGAATTGGCCAGAGGGTCCTCATCTTTCCAAACCTGAGTCCCAACCCAGGGTCCTTTTCGGGCCTCCTTCTGAAACCTGAGCCCTGTAGGGAAGCACTTGGAATGAGTAACAAATGAAGGCATAAATAGGCCGATGAGATGACCAATTATATCCCATATCTAATGTGATAAAGCCAGTAGGTCAGGGCCTGGCCATGGGCTCAAAAATGTGTTCATAAGAATTAATTTGAAATCCACATATGTAGAATTAAAAAATTATGCACCGTCCCACCCCCCTTTAGAAAAGGAGGACAGAAGGACAATGAATAATCTGTTGGCAAACAGGGAGAACAGGATAAACCTTTCCAAGGGTCCCTGGAATTCTAAGAAGGTGCTTCTGCTATGACAGTGGTCACTGGTATGGCACAAGGTTGACAGTCCCTAAGCAAAACTCTGACAGGAGTGGTATGTTTCTGTGGAAACATAGCAGAGGGGGCAGGGTGTTCCCAAAGCCCTTTCCTTCCTCGCAGAAGGCAGGGTCTCCCATCTTGAAAAACTGAATGTTTGGGGCAGGCTTTCTTTTTCTTTTCTTTTCTTTTTTTGAGAATCAGGGTCTCATTCTATCTCCCAAGTTGGAGTGCAGTGGCTCATTCATAACTCACTGTAGCTTTGACCGCCTGGGCTCAAGCAATCCTCCCACCTCAGTCTCCTGAGTAGCTGGGATTGCAGGCACATCGTCTGGCTAATTTTGAAACATTTTTTGTAGCCATGAGTCTTGCTATGTTGCCCAGGCAGGTCTCAAACCCCTGACTTCAAGCAATCCTTTAAAAGTTCTACGTTTACAAATGTGAATCACCACACCTGGTGATTCTACAATTAGAATTCTTTCTACATATAAAAGTGTCAGGAGCTGGGTGAGGGCAGGGGACACCTGATGCCTGGCCCCATGCACAACAGGACCTTGCAACCCCACCAGACTATGGCACACAGGCCACATCTGGTAAGAAGTCTCTCCTCCACTGGACTGGTCCCAAATATAAGAAAAGAGGTGGAGCAGGACAGCTCTTCCTTGTTTCGGTGGCCAACAAGTGTCTGGTCAGGGAGCCCCTGCCATAGGTTGCAGAGCCGCCCAGTCATCTGGCCCAAGCTCCTATGACCTGGAAGGCCTGCTTTACCTGGTTCTTCCACAGGGACCAAGAACACAGAAGGCTCCCATTATGTTAGCAAACAAGAAACGTTGAAGCAATGTAATGTTGTAACTCCAAATCTGACAGGGCTTGTGTGTAATGTTTAACCTACTCCAAATCAATCACTCAGAGGTCCACCAGGGAGAGACACTGGTTTATTAAAACTTATAGGAGGCACTGATGGTGGCTGGTCGGTAAAAAATCCATAACTTGGGGCAGTATAGCAAGCAGTTTTATAATCAAAGCAAACAAGTAAATCATTTAAATTCCTATAGCGTGTTTATAATCACATTGCTTAAGAGCAATGACCACATTATCTTTAGGTTTGCTTGGCCATCTGCAACCCGTGATGGGTCACCAGCATCCCATAATTCATTACTGGAAATATGCATATTCTTCAGAGACCAGGCTTGGCCAGGGGCAGCTTGCTGAGGGACGGGAAAGAAAGAAACCATGTTTAGCGGGAAAGAGTCTTGTCTGAACGGTACCTTACAAACAAGGATAGACAAATTGTCAGCTTTTTTTGTTTTTGAGTTGGATTCTCATTCTGTCGCCCAGGTTGGAGTGCCGTGGCACACTCACAGCCACCCCAGCATCGACCTGCAGGGCTCCGGTGATCCTTCTGCCTCAGCCTTCCAAGTAGCCAGAACTATAGGCGTGCGCTACCATGCCCAGCTAATTTTTTATTTATTGTAGAGATGAGGTCTTGCCAAGCTGCCTGGGCTGGTCTCAAACCCGCAGGCTCAGGCAATCCACTCGTTTCAGCCTCCCAAAGTGCTGGGATTATAGGCTGAGCCACCAAGTTCAGCCTGTCTGCTATTTTTAAAGATTTACTTCAAACATAGAAACACAATGCAAACCCAGTTGTACTATTCACAGAATAACTAGAGGCCTTGGAAAACACTCTTTCGTCATGCACTTTGGTGTGGCCTGGCATTGGGGCCAAGTTCAAGTTGCATCTCTCGCAGTGGACCATCTTCCTGGGGACTGTAGGCATAACTGTATTCTGAGGGAGACCCTCAAGCTGGGTCTGAGGTCTGGCAGAAGTGAGGCTCAGGCAATGCCTTCCCTGGCCCTTCCTCTATTGGATCTGATGTTTCTTCCACAAACCGGGGAGTTTAAGTTCCCCAGAATTTGGCTTCAATGTCAGGGATGCAGGAACAACCCTGGCTTCCATATAGCACCGAACAATTGTCCCAAATGACCTCCTTGTTGCTTTGCCCCTTGGGATCATGACCCAAATCGGGTGAGACTTCAGTTTTGGCAAAGTACTCCACACCCACCTCACCCAGCCTCAAGGTCTATCTGTCCTCTGCCTCCCATTTCAGTTCCTGAGGAGAAACTGAATTGTCCCTTCTCCTGAGAGTGGCCTGTGCACTCACCCAGACCACAGGATCCCCTTGAAGTCTCTCCTGCCGCCCCTCACACACCCCATCTGGAAATTATCAAGCCCTTGTGGACTTTGCTTTTTATTCATTCACAAAGAATATAAGATTTCGTTTTTTAAAGAACTGAATAGAAATCCCGGCATCACCATATCAGGGAGGCTGCTCCACGCCAACCCAGTAATTGCCCTGTTTCTAGTGGGTTTTTTCCCCCTCCACCAAAACCAACTTAAGCTGATTACCGCCATCTCAAACAACCTCACTGGGCTCTAGATATATCCATTTAATATGGCCAAGACAAGCAGCCAACTGCTGATTTCAAAAGACGATCTGACAGATTCTATTCACTTTCAAAGTAGCTCTCCACGGCTGGAATAATTATCTTTCATTTCCCTCATTCTGACACCTTTCAATGATTTGTTGACATCTGAAGAGTTATGGGCAATCTTAGAAGAGGCAGCTGGACTTTCCACCCCCAAAGATACAAACACAAAAAGGATTCCCATACAGCATCTGAAATAACTCTGTTCTTTGCAAATAGATATCCAAATCTGCATGTTAATAGGGACACTGTTATCTTTAAATATAACCTTAAGAAAGTAGAAGGGAGGAGGCAGAATGTCTTTAACTTGTTTGCTGCCAGCTCAAGAAATTGCACCTTTGCTGCAAAACCAGGGTTCCCTCACTTGACCCATAAAATCAAAAAAATGCAAATATCTTGCGTTTTCAAACATCAAATGTCTGGTGCAGTCCTCCGTTGAGGGAGAACAGAGGGGGAAAACTCAAGTAAATGGTAAGAGGCCTCCACCGTTTCATCTTCTGCCAATGAGGTTGTAAGTGAGCATCACTGGAATAATGTCTATTAATAATTTGCACTTCTATAGCCCTTACTTGAGGGTGTCTCCAAGTGCCTTTCCACAAAAATAGACCTCTCCTGCAGGGAAGGAGCCCCACACAGAAAGGAATCCCCTGCCCTTCCAGCACGGTACCCCCGGTTCCTGTCTCAGAACAAAGAGGCACTCTGTCTTTAAAACTTGGGCTGAATGGGGCCTAGAGGACTTTTAAAAAATTATATGTATAATGTAAATGTATGCTATCCAATTACAGGTATAGGTCCCATCACAAAGTAGGATAACCATGTAATGTAATATCTTCAGATTCGTTTCTTTCTCTATGTTTTCCTATCTCTCTGCTGCCTTCCCCCTCCCCTTTACACACACACAATTTGAGGACTTTAGTCAACAATTTCAGTAGTCCATCAAATGTAGTGTCTGATAGTGTAGTGACAGTGGCGGCAAGAAAGGACCAGATGCAGCCATGATCGTTGTCAGAGGGAGATAAATGCAGAGGCAATAGGAAAGGCAGCAGTTTGCAGCCTGGTCCTATCTCAGCGATCTCTCGTGGCAGCGTGGAGCCCTCCCCACTGTGTGGAGCCGTCCCCACTGTGTAGGTGGGAGGAAGGAGGAAAGCGGCTGTGGGGACATGTGGAGAGACTGCTGTGGATGTCGGTTTCAGTTCAGAGAATAGTCAGCAGAGTGAGGCTGCTGAGGGTGAAGCCACTTGTTTGAGTTTCCCAGCTCCAATCAGAGCGTCCCCCAAAGAGGGAGGCCTCTGAGGACCCAAGAGCACAGACAACATCTGCTGGTCACTCCTTCCCCACACCCCCTAACTCTTCCAGCCACAGTCCCTCAATCAACAGCGCCCCTTACTGGCCAGCGGGTGGTAAACCCTGAGAGTTCTGGGGCTTCTCAGATAACCATTGACAACCTGGAAATTGACATATCTATTTGACCTCTAGCTATAGAATTTTGAACACACCAGGAGTAGCCTTTCTTGCAATCCCAGCTCAAAGCTCCTAGCTGCCCCTGTGTCTTGGACTCGGTCCCGGCAAAGTCAGATTTATCTGAGGAGTTTTGTCACCAGGAGAGCTGCTTCTCTCAAGAGACCAATAACCACAAATACACTGTGTGTGATCTTAGCAGATCCAATGTGACAAGAATCCTTCATCGAGATCAAGCATCATGGCAGGAGGATCCTGTTCCCTGCAAACAGAAAGGATTTGAATTCTAAGTGATTGATGTCATGGGGCAGTCATTAAAAACCAGAGGCACTGGCCGTTATCAACCCCCTTTCTGGAGTTCTCCAAAGAAACCCTCCTGATTAAAGTGCACAGGGTTCATTAGCAATTGGCATGGGTCTGCTGACCACAGAAGTGAAACTGTAGCAGCAGTCGAGCAGGTGGGCAGAACTGGTCTGGGTTATTTTAGGTGAGGGGGTTGGCGCAGAGGGAGTTCGAGAGGTGGAGGGAGTTTATTTTGGTTGAGGCACTTTATTTTGCTTTTTTGCTTGTGAGGATTCATTTCCCCTGGGTAATTTAAAGTTTGTAAGAACCTTGGAATTCCTTGGAGAGACAGTGCCATTGCAAATAAAATAAAGAGGCCACAGCACTAGTGATGTTAGGGAAGAGTGGTCAATGTTGTGTTTTCAAATTCTTTGGTTTTTACCTAATGGTGTTAACTAAAGTTTTTAGGCATTTCAGAGAAGCTGCTTCTCATATACCCAGTTCTTGTTTGGAGACTTGTTCTATGTGTTTGTGTAACACTGTTCTTATTGTTCCATTTATTGTGCTACGACTTTCCATGTGTTAATTTATTTAATTCTCACAACAACCTAATACAGTCATTGGTTAATTCTGAATCCAATTTTTTTTTTGAGTCAGAGTCTCACTCTGTCACCCAGGCTGAGTACAGTGGCAGGATCATGGCTACTGCAGCCTTGACATCCTGGGCTCAGGTGATCCTTCCACCTCAGCCTCCTGAGTAGGTGGCACTGCAGGCATGCACCACCATGCCCAACTAATTTGTAGAGATAAGGTCTTGCCACGTTGCCTCAGCTGGTCTCAAACCCCTGGGCTCAGGCAGTCCTCTCGTCTCCATTTCCCAAAGTGCTGGGATTACAGGTGTGAGTCATTGTGCCTGGCCGAATCCACATATGCTTAAAAAAAAAAAAAAAATTTTGTAAGTACCCACACTCCTTTCCCTTGAAAAATAGAGGCTTCCGGGCGTGGTAACACGCGCCTGTAGTTCCAGTTACTTGAAAGACTGAGGCGAAAGATCGCCGGAGCTCAGCAGGTCGAGGCTGAGGTGGCCGGGAGCAGCCACTGCGCTCCAGTCTGGGCGACTGAATGAGACTCTAACACAAAAAAAAAAAAGAAAAAGAAAAATAGAGGCTTCTTAGTCTCTCCCAATGTCAAGGTTGCCAATATATTGAACGCTGTTTAGGAATCAGCAGTGTCTTTCCATGCCTGTTCCATCAAGTATGATCTCCTCTGCCTTACTCAAAAAATTCTTTAGAACCCTTTTTATAATTCTCCTTCTCCCTCTTCTTCCAGAGATATCTCCACTTCTCCAAATTAACATCTGACCCCAGGAGTGGGTCCGGTGTCCTAGATGAGAAGGGAGTCTCACTTCATCATGTCTTGCTATTTTCTTGTAAGACACATTGCACCCCATAGACTATGCACAATGCCTTTATTTCAGCTTTGGGTGAAGTACAGTCTTCACCACATCCAGAGTCTCTGCAGGTAGGTAGAGACTGAGGAGTGGCTTTCCCAGGCAACTTGCTCCTGCTCCTCCAGTATGTATACACACGATCTCAGTTCTAGATTCCTGAGGTCACCATGTAGTCATTCACTTGAGTAGAGAAAACGACATCTCCTGTTACAAAGCATACAGGTGGTAAGCAAAGCAAAGGAGAGCTGCCCTTCAAAACTAGCCTGGAGCGCCCAGGATTAGTACATTCTAATCACCTTTGCCAGACCCATTAATTGGACCAGATTTGGATGTTATGTGATAACTTGTAGATTCCTCTAAAATATTGCCCTTTTTATTTTTAAATAAAATTATTAGAAGAGTTGCAAGAATAGTATAAATATTTTTTTTTCTAATTCACTTGAGAGGTAAGTTGCCAACATGATACACTATCATCCTAAAATACTTTAGTGTGTATTTTCTATGATTATGAACAAAAATCTGCTTTCATGATCAAAGTACAACCATAAACATGAGGAAATTAACATTGATATGTACTATCATCTAATTCTCAAATGACACCCAAACTTCTCTGCTGTATCAGTGATGCCTTTTATGGTAAAAGACCCAATCTAGTACTGCTCACCACACTGAATTGTCACGTCCCTTTAGTCTCCTTCAGTCTGGAACAGTTTTTCATGACCTTGATACTTGATTTTGTAGAACTCTCCTTAGTATAGGTTTTTCAGATTATTTCTGGTTGTTAGAGTCAGTGTTTGCCTCTTTGGCAGGAACTTTATCACTGAAGTGATGCTGAACTCATATTGCTTCTGGCCAAATGGTACGTGATATTAATTTACCTCAGTACTTAAATGTGACTTTAATGGTAACATTAAATGGTGACCTTAATGCAGGTCAAATGGTGAAGGTGATATTTTCCATGCGTCTCTACTCCAAAGGTACTTTTTTTCCTTTATAATTTATAAGGATTTTGTGAAGAAGTACCTGAGCCTATACATATATCCCATTCCTCATCAGATTTCACTCACTCTTTTTTGACATCCATCAATGTTTCTTGGTTGGATTAATCATTCCTTGTGATGGTTGTCAACTGATGATATTTTAATTCCATCATTCTTCATATATTTATTAGTTGAAATTCTGCTTTAAGACAAGCTTTTACTTTTTCCACGTATATATTCACCTGTCTATTTATATCAGTAGGAATTTCAGGGTCCCTATTTCATTTAACAGGTGATACTATGCTCCTATTGTTACTTATTTTTATGCCCAAATTATCTCTGCTCTGAACTACTTCACACTGCTTTCTGAGATCTCTGGACATGTGTCCATCATTCTTTGTGTCCTTCTTACTTCCCGGTACAAGGTGTTCTTGTTTCATTATGTACTTTTTCTGACGCCCCACCTGGCCTTGAATCAGCCACTTCTCCAAGGTTCCTCTTAGTGGGAACTTTAGGAACCAAGATCTGAGAACTGATGTGTTGTCTGCTACTGAGCTGCACTGTTCCCAGGCCCTCTCAGTGGCCAGAGTTAAGGCATATTATATATGAGTTTCTACTGATACTGCCAATTTCAGTCCAACATCAAAGGGTTTAGTCTAGGTTTGTCCTTTCCATGTGTGTAACTCCCTTCTTAAACAATGAGAAGTCTGGTTCCCTTATTGGCCTCAATATACATGATATTGATAAGGTTAAGAAACATAGTTTGATATACGTGAGGGGACAGAAAAAACAAAAAACAAAAACAGAATTATCTTTTGGAGGGCAGGTCCTTTGTAGTGCAGGCTTCCCCTCTAGGGAAGTGTCCTAAGAACCCATCAGTATCAGCTAGTGTTGTTGTGAGAGATGTGTTTGGCTTCAGCGATTTTTTTTTTTTTTTGGAGATTCTTTCAACATGTTTGCCCTTTCATGATGGGTGATTTACCAGTGCACCTGCCCATGCTGTGCTGAGTGTTGAATTGCTTTTCACCAAAAATGACATGACCCCCATGCCTCACCCTCCCTATTCACCGGATCTCTCCTCAAGCAACTTTTTTTTGTTTTACTGGATGAAAAAAGTCCTCAAAGGGAAACGTTTTGCCAATATGAAAGAGATTAAACCAAAAAACGGCAGAAGCACTAAAAGGCATCAAAATTAATGTGTTCAAAACCCGTTTTGAGCAGTGGAAAAAGCATCTCAATAGGTGTGTTGCATCAAACAGAGAGTACTTCGAAGATGACTGAAGCTTAAACACATAAGAATAAATATACAATAGTAGGCTCCATCATGACAGACAAGATGGCATTGCAGCCCTTTTGCATCCAGTCGAAAGCTTATCCAGTCAGGCACGGTGGCTCTCACCTGCAATCCCAGCACTTTGTGAGGCAGAGATGAGAGGACTGCCTAAGCCCAGAGGTTCAAGACCAGCCTGGACTTCATAGCTAGACCTTGTCTCTACAATAAATAAAAAAAATTAGCTGAGCATGGTGGCACATGCCTGTGGTTCCAGCTACTTGGAAGGCTGAGGTAGAAGGATCCCCTGAGCTCAAGAGGTGGCGGCTGCAGTGGCCGTGACCGTGCCACTGCACTCCAGCCTGGGTGACAGAGTGAGACTCAGACTCAAAAAAACCGTGTCTCCTCCACACACATTAGAAAGGCTGTGTTCAAAAACAAAACAGAAAATAACACCTGTTGGTGAGGATACAGAGAGAAACCGGAGCCCTTGTGCATAGTTGGTGGGAATGTAAAATGGTATAGTCACTATGGAAAACGATATGGCAGTTTCTCTAACAAATAAATATAGACATGTCAAAGACTTCAACAATTCCACTTCTGGATATACATCCAAAAGAATTGAAAGCGAGGAATTGAAAAGATACTTGTACATTAATGTTCATAGCAGCACTATTCACAATAGCCAAAAGGTGGAAGCAACTCAGATGTCCACCAAAATAAAAATATGACATAGATACAAATAAAAATGAAGGAAATTCTGACACATGGTACAAAGTGGGAGAACCTTGAGGACATTATGCTAAGTGAAACAAGCCAGACATAAAAGGACAAATATTATATGATTCTGCTTGTGGGAGTTATCTAGAGTCATCAAATTCCTAGACAGAAGGTAGAATGGTGGTTGCCAGGGTTTGGAGTGGGGAGTTTTGTTTTACAGGCACAGAATGTCAGTTTTACAAGACAAAAAGAGTTGTGTGTGGATGGATGGTGGTGATGGTAACACAACAATGTGTATGTTCTCAATGCCACTGAACCATACATTTTAAAAAATGGTTAAGATGTGCCGTACATAGAGGTTCATACCTGTAATCCCAGCACTTCGGGAGGCCGAGACAGGAGGATTGCTTGAGCCCGGGAGTTCGAGGTCAGTCTGGGCGACACAGCAAGACCTCATCTCTACAAAAAATTAGCCGGGTATGGTGGCTTGCTCCTGTAGTCCCAGCTACTTGAGAGGCTGAGGCAGAAGGATTGCCTGAGCCCAGGAGATTGAGGTTGCGGTGAGCTGTGATCATGCCACTGTGCTCCAGGCTGCGTGACAAAGTAAGATTCCCATTTTAAAAAAATGGTACTCAGTAAATAATTGGTTAATTGATTAAAAGATATATTGCTTCTCCATCAAGAAAAGTCTTCTTCATTTTGTACCATGGGGGATGGAGTAGAGGAATGGACGTGTGGGGAGAGTTTGGCAGGCTTTTCACTTGGACAGGATGGAAGCAGCTAACAGCACGTGATGGCTGCATTGCAGGGTTCCCTCCCACCACCTCCAAACTCATAGAGTCATTTCTCTGGCAAGAGCATCATCTCCAGAAGGCCCCTTTGAACAAGTACATATGCTAACCTAGGGGGAGAATCCATTCGCACCCTAATCCCCATTAGCAAGGAGTGTGTGACTGGATTATCTTGCTGTCACCTGGCAGAGAGCAGGATCCCCTAGCGAAGAACACCAGTTAGCATATTGTCATGGGGGAGAGGAGTGGAAACGGCCGGGAGAATACCATGTGGTCCAGGAGCAATGCCCAGATGGAAGCTGCAGTCAAAAGAAAAAGCCCAGGTCAAAGCCATGCTTCTCTCTTGACCACCTGCTCCAGCGACGTCCACGGAGAGCACGTCACAGTCTCCAGTATGCACAGTCTGGTTGTAAGACAATGTCATTAGCTCTGTTTTCCAGGCAGGAGGATGAAGCTCAAGGAAAGTAGGTGGCTTCTGTTGAGCATCAAGGGGTTAGCCAGGACACATATCCAGGTCTTACGGTTTCCCTGCTAAGCATTCAGAGCACAGCTGGTATCTGCAGACTACACCACTGGAAGGGCATGCCATTGCTGTCATTATGACTGCCACGACTGTGATGTGCCATGCACTGTGGTGGGTAGTTTACCCGTATGAGCTCATTTAATCTTCAGAACAACAATACCGCCTAGGGACAATTATTATCTTCATTTGACAGATGTGGAGCTAGAGGGGGCACAGATAGGATGAGTAACTTGCCCCAAGCCACACAGCCAGCAAGGTATAAGTGCTTGGCAGTCTAAATGAGACACCACACAAAAAGTGGTTTTCCTGGCAGTCCCATGCAGTTGCCCTGATGGACAGCTGGAGGTCCAACTCCCCACTTCCCACTCCTCAGTGCCACAGCTGCCCACAGTGCCACTGGGGCCCCAAGGTCCTCAACCTGCTCCAGGGTTTCCGGGTGGACTTTCTCCTGAGATGGGGCCAGTCCTTTGGTTTGGGGGATATTTGGGTCTAACTCAACTATAATCTTCTCCACTGCTGTTCAAGCAATCAGGAAATCATCTCTGCCTCCTGGAAAGTTTTATCAAAAGAGAAAGTTATTTATTTTGCTGATTTTAGGTGCTTTAACCTGACCATTATTTTATTTTGTGTATTCTTCTTATTTGGTTATATACATTATTTATACTTAGTTGTAATTGTTTATAATATTTACACATAACAAATTATTGTAATATTTAGACAGTTTCATTTTGTTTTGTTTTTTACCCTAGGAAACCTCTGTACATAGCACCTCAATTATAAAGTAAGGGTTCTCCAAACATTGTTATGTAAAGTTTTCTTCTCTGCTGGAGGAGGTGGCTCGTGCCTGTAATCCCAGCACTTTGGGAGACAGAGGCAAGAGGACTGCCTGAGTCCAGGGGCTCAAGATCAGCCTGGGCAACTTGGCGAGACCTCGTCTGTACAATAAATCCAAACACTAGCCGAGTATGGTGTGCACACCTGTGGTTCCAGCTACTTGAAAGGCTGAGATATAAGGATCACCTGAGCCCAGCAGGTCAAAGCTGCAGTGACCATGAGCATGCCACTGCCCTCCAGCCTGGGCAACAGAGAAAGACTCTGACTCAAAAAAAAAAAATTTTTTTTTTGCTTCTACCATTCAACAACACATAAAATAATTTTTAAAAATTATACAGGCCGGGCTCGGTGGCTCAGCCTGTAATCCCAGCCCTTTGGGAGGCCGAGGTGAGTGGATTGCTTGAGTCCGTGGGTTCAAGACCCGCCTGGGCAACTTGGCAAGACCTCATCTCTACAACAAATCAAAAACTAGCCGGGCGTGGTAGCGCGCACCTGTAGTTCCAGCTACTTGGAAGGCTGAGGCAGAAGGATCGCCGGAGCCCAGCAGGTCGAGACCGCGGTGGCCGGGAGCGGCCACTGCATTCCAGTCTGGGTGACAGAGTGAGACTCCAACTCAAAAAAAAAAAAATTATACATATAATGTATACATGTGTTGTATATTTTAAAAATTTCAGTGATATATGACAATTTCACAAATCTTAAGACACCCAGGTATAGCTCATAATCCTGGTTTTACAAAACCGTGAATTCCTGTCGTCCCTGGGAGGATGTTTGGCCACTGCTTCCTGGGTTGGGAATTTGGTTAATTGTAAGAAGTCTTGATTCAATGCCTCAGCCTTTTGAATTGCTTTGGAATTTCTGGAATGGGGCATTCTACTTCCATCTTAATGCTTTATGCCCAGAAACCATTTTGGCAGTGGGGTGAGGGGAGGAAATCGCCACCATTTACCATCTGTGTGTGTGTATGCACATAAATACAATTCTCCCCTTCCAAAAGAAAAGATATAGAAAGTTCTCGTACATTTAGTTAGAGCATTTCCTGGAGAGAAGATAGAAGTCAGGTGACAGTAAAGGACTGCTTAGCCAGAACAGGGTGCTAAGCCAAGTCAGAAGTAGATGGGCAGGACGCTTGTCCCAGGAGTTATGATGGACTGGACTTGGCCGCTCCTCAAACTGGTTCCCTCTGGGGTGATGGCAGGCAAGAGGCTGTGTTGATTCATTATGACAAAAAAACACATGGAGCACATTTGCTGGCCTCCAAAATATGCCCAACAGCAAAGGTGCACAATCTTGTAAATGAACAATGCTATCTTGTAGACGGTCAGCTGTTTTTCAGATGGGTCGACCTGGAAAATAGAAGCCGTTTCTGACAACGGCCTGAGAACTATGTGTCTGGCACACATTTATCACTGACAGGAGTCTGCCTGGGATTTTTACTGTGCGTGAAGTTCAGGACTTCTTGTCCGGAGATACAGGTCTAAACAACACAAAAGCTCTTACGGAGCCTAATTTTATCTCCGCCTGCAACTCATTACTGTGTGGTAGCTTGTTTCGTGCAAACAATTGCTGGTTTCTAGCATAACAAGGAGGCCCGTGGTGTCTGTATCGAACATATTCCTCAGAGAATGAGAAATCTCCAACCGGGAAAGAGGAGATTCTTATTAAGCCCTGGAAATAGACTGAGATGTAAATGTGCTTTCCCTTCCACAACGTGCCTAATTGCTCATAAATGTCATTAAGTTGAGAAATGTTTTCCACCAAATTAACTTTGACTCATGATGTCTAATTAGCAGGAGAAGCTGGAAGATAACAACTTATCAGTCACTGTTTAAGAAAACATGTTTAACGGGTGACTTTTGGCTAGCAGCAATGTTGAACCAGGTATTGTAACTGTCAAAGCCATGCCTGAGCCCAGCAATTAAGCACAATGTCTTTTTCTCCCGGTGCCAAGAATTTTACAACTCCCTCATAAATGGTTTCTAGAAATTGTGTTGGGTGCGTGCTTCCTAGGAATCTATTGTGTACCTAAGTGAAGGGTTTAAGGTAGAAGGAAAGTAAACAGTGCTGATGAACTAAAACCTCTGGCAGAAATTTTGGGGACAAAGTGTTTATTAATTTATTATTATTATTATTTTGAGTTGGAGTCTTACTCTGTTGCCCAGGCTGGAGTACAGTGGCACGATCACAGCTTACTGCAGCCTTGGCCTCCTGGATTCAGACGCTCCTTCCCCCTCAGCATTCTAAGTAAGACTACAGGTGCACACCACCATACCCTGATTTTATTATTATTTTTTTTTTTGGTAGAGGTCTGGCTGTGTTTCCCAGGCTGGTCTCGAACTCCTGGGCTTAAGCAATCCTCTTGTCTTGGCCTCCCAAAGCTCTGGGATTACAGATGTGAGCCACCACACCCAGGCTGGCAACGCATTTAAAAGAGTTGATTCAATATTTAGTCTTTCATAAAACTGAAGGCTCAAACCCTCCCTTGGAATTAAGAGCAAAGAGTATGCACATGGTGCTTTTACTGCTTGCAAAGTGTTTTGCCACATACTGTGCCTCCCAGCGACCGTATCAGGTAGTTGTTATTACTGTCCCCATTTTACTAGTGGGTAAACTGAGACCCAGAAAGGCTGTTTCTTTCCTGGATTCATAGCAGCAACCAGTGGTGAGGCTGGGATTTGAAGGCAGCTTTTGGGACTCAGACATTGAGACCCTGATTCCCTGCAGGCTAGTGTCTCCCTCTGCAGCAAGTGTGCTGGCGCTGGGCTCCTGAACTTAGATGGGTGAAGTTATGTCATTATTTGCACTAACCACTGACTGGGATGTTGAATTTGGTTACGAATGCAGGGCACAAACTGCAGTAGTATTTGTAGTAACTGAGCCTTTGTCACCAAGTCGTGTTACAGTAGTTAGTCCTCTTAAAATACTGTTTACACCCATCCATCACTTTACAAAATGACACACATGTTGGACTTGCCACTAGATCTTATTTAATGTTTTCAAAGAAGCACAAAATTATATCCCACAGATTTGTAGGGTTTTTTTAACTTTTAATTTTTTATTTTAAAGGTGTAGGGTACAATTCAGGGTTAGGTATACAGATGCCCACTATGCAGGTATCCTTGTTGATGAGGTATGCCCCCCTTTCCCCAGGCAGATTCCCACTACTGCCAATCCTGCCTCCCCATCCCCCCTCCCTGCAGTTTCCCACTACTGCCAATCCTTTTCTTAACAGTATTACGATAGTTGTTCAAAGTCCGCTTATGAGTGAGAACATGTGATACTCAATTCTTTGTTTCTGTGAAAGATCACTCAGTATTATAGACTCTAAGTCCATCCAAGTTGCTGCAAAGTTCATGATTTTGTTCTTCTTTATGACTGCATAATATTCCATCATGTATATGTACCACTTTTTTTTATCCAGTCTTCTTTTGATGAGTAGCACAATTGGTTCCATGTTCTTGCTACTGTGAGCAATGCTGCAATAAACATAAGTGAGCAGGTATCTTTTTTATAGAGTGATCTGAGTTATTTCGGGTATATTCTCAGTAGGGGGATTACGGGATCATATGGAAGGTTGATTTTTAGATCTTTTAGGAATCGCTACACTGTATTCCACAGAGGCTGTACTAGTTTACACTCCCACCAACAGTGTAAAAGTGTTCCCTTTTCGCTACATCCTCTCCAGCATGTTATTTTTTGAGTTATTGATGATAGCCAGTCTGACTGGAGTTAGGTGATATCTCAGTGTAGTTTTAATTTGCATTTCTTTGATGACTAGTGAGGCTGAGCATTTTTTCATGTATCTGTTGGCTGCTCATGTGTCTTCTTTTGAGAAGCGTCTATTCATATCTTTTGCCCACTTTGTAATGGGGCTGTTTGTTTCTTTCTTTTCAGCACATTTGAGTTCCTTATAGATCCTAGATGTTAGGCCTTTGTTGGACACATAGTTGGCAAACATTTTTTCCCAGTCTGTGCACTGTCTCCCTGCTCTCTCAGTGGTTTCTTTGGCTTTACAGAAGCTTGCCAGTTTGATGAGGTCCCACTTGTCTATCTCATCTCTTATGGCATGGGCACTTGGGACTTAACTGGGAATTAACTCCCTTTCTCCTGCCTTCAACCTGGCCCTTGGAAAGCATTTGGGATGCCACAGCCTCAGGGACAGGGAGTATTTGGAGAGTCCCTGGGAATGAGGAGAGAGGGCGAGGAGGGAAGGAGCAAGAACTAGGGTTATGACAGGCACTGAAAATACGCTTTTATGACCCAGGGAGAGCTGCTATGATAGCTAATGGGGTTTTTTGTTTGTTTGTTTTAATCTCAGGAGTGGGAGCAGAAGTTACTGAAATGCACCTAAATGTGTAGCTTCAAAACAGAAAGGGTCATTCTCTAGTAAGTGCTTGCCATTCTAACAAGAAAAGAGCACTCGCAGGACCCATGAGGAGCCTTCATAAAGGTGCTGACAAAACGGGCCCCTCTGGGAGGTCAGAGAGGTGTGAGGGGAATCCTCCCTGCTGGTCAGCCTTCCTCTGCAGCAAATTCTGTGGCCTGCTTTGCTGTGGAGTAGCATGGTGGCTTCCCGGCATGGGGGGAGGAGGTGGGGGGACGACAAACCACAAGGCCACCCCCCAAAGAGAAAGGGCCCCCTTGTGTCCTAAGAGCCCAGGAAATAGGATTGGATCACTGAACACCAACACTACTTGGAAGGGAAAGAAGAAGAAGGTAGGAAGACATTAGAGGCTCCACTCAAATCTTCCTCCAAGACCACACAGGTTGTGTGGGAAGAATGTCCCCCTCATGGCTGTGTCAAGCAAAGAAGGAGGGGTACGCAAGATGAGGTCTGTGAAGGCCCTGGGTACTGGTGCTATGAAAACAGACCCTGGGAAGAGGAGAGGTTCACAGGGCATCACCATCCTTTGTCACCCACTGCATAGCAAGAGCCCACACATATGGGGTCCATTTGTCTCTGAGGTAGGCCCCAGGCCTCTCCCTGCACAGATGAGAAAGCTGAAGTCCAGAGAGATGAAGTGACTCCTCCAATTTAGCTCAACTAAATAGTGTCAGAACGCAGCAGTGGAGTGAGCTCTGAATGGTGCTAAGACGCATGCTTTTCATCCTGCAGGGAGATAGCCCCAGGGGCAGAGGCACCCCACAACAAGACTGGGAATACTCTGAGGCACAGATTTCCTCTTAACATCTCTTTACTCCCAGCACCTATGATAGTCCTTGATACATAGTAGGTACTCAATTAATATTTGTTGAGCAAATGAATTAAATATGATTTCTTGGGGATGTAGCTTAAGAAGCATTACCAGAAATTGCTCTGTACCCCCCCCAACTATTTTTTTTTTTTTTGAGTTGAAGTCTCACTCTGTCGCCCAGACTGGAGTGCAGTGGCCACTCCCAGCCACCGCAGCCTCGACCTGCTGGGCTCTGGCGATCCCTCCGCCTCAGCCTTCCAAGTAGCTGGAACTACAGGCGTGCGCTACCATTCCCCGCTTATTTTTTGATTTATTGTAGAGATGAGGTCTCGCTAAGTTGCCCAGGCGGGTCTCGAACCCGCGGGCTCAGGCAATCCGCTCACCTCAGCCCCCCAAAGCGCGGGATTACAGGCTGAGCCACCGAGCCCCCACAACTTTTAAGGGATGTTTTCTAGCTGCCAGAAGTGGGACAAATGGGAAGACTTCCACTGGAATTTGGGAGTTGAACAGACCCAAGGAAATCGAGAGCAAGAAAGAACAGAGGCATTCGCAGAGGTAAAAGCCTGGAGCTTATGGACCCTTGCTGGGGGTTACTTTTATTTACTGAATTTGTTTATAACTACCTCTTTCCAAAAAGGACTTTGAAATGAATACTGCTGCAGTTGGAAAAGGACAAAATAGAGAAGAGGACAGAACCCACCAGAAGTTCAAGGGCGGGAGGTTCGCTTGGCAAGGGCCTGGGTTCTACACAGAGCTCTTGACTCATAAGATCAAATAGAAGCTAGCCCGAGTCAAGGGAGAGATCAGGACAGGGACATCAAAAGGGAGTGAGAGGAAACACTGGAGGCATTGGAAAAGGAAAGGAAGAAGTGGTAAATAAAAAGGCTGGAACCTGGACCGGGGCTCGAGCAGGTGGTCACCTTCTATAGAAGGTGGTCACTGTCACCAATGCAGAGAGGAGCAGTTCAGGTGGCACCTTCTTTAAAAGAAGGCAGCTGCATAGTGGAGAACAATTCTCTACAGAGCAGGATCTTTTGCAATGGTGTGTCTAAGTGCATCACCGATACCTTTTTTCCTCCACCCAGACCTATCCTTTAAGTACACAATGGATTCCTAAGAAGCCGGCACCCACCGTAGTTTTTAAAATACTGTGAGGGGCCAGGCACAGTGGCTCATGTCTGTAGGGAGGTTGAGGCAGGAGGATCGCTTGAGCCCAGGAGTTTGAGATGAGCAACATACAAAGACCTTGTCTCTACAAAAAATTAGCCAGGTGTGGTGGTGTGCGCCTGTAAGACCCAGCTATTTGGGGGGCTGAGGCAAAAGGATAGCCTGAGCCCAGGAGGCAGAGGCTGCAGTGAGATGTAATTATGCCACTACACTCCAGCCTGGGTGACAGAGTGAAAACCCTACTCAAAAACAGCAAAGTCATCCATGAGGGAGTTATAAAATTCTTGGCATCAAAAAAGAGACATTGTGCCTCACTGCTGGGCTCAGGCATGGTTTGGCACGTAAGTACCACAACGGGAGACAGTCTCCCAAATTCTAGGTTCATAAATAGAGCTGGCACTGGTGTCCTCAGAACAGAAAACCCTGGATCCATTGAGTCCTTTTGGTAAGTTCCTTCCCCCTTTAAGATGGGGGAGGGCAAATGAATAAGGGGGATTGGTATTTGGATTAAAGTTGTTTCAGTGGGTGTGTGATTTCTTTGGAGGCCAGTATTGTGTGTTCTGAGCTCTTCAGTGTTAAGGGCTTGAGCTGAGAGACAGTCTTGGTTTCTAAACGTTATGGTGTCTTCTATGAAATATACATAAGTAGCACACATACAGCACTCCAGATGCCTGGCACACAGTAAGCACTCAGTAAACACCATTACTGTTGTTACACACCATCTTCAGAGCCCCTGGGCTTATAGAAGTTGGAAGTATGGTATTGCTTAGAGGGTAGGAATCCTCTTTGCATCAGACTTTTCATGAGGGTAAGGGTTCTTGCTCTGATGGGAGGTCACTGATCTCTTTGAGACTCTAACAAAAACTATGAACCTTCTTTCCAGGACAGTGTGCATGTGTGGGTGTGAGTGCACACTCATGCACACACTTCAGCCTTCAATCTCAGGGAGTTCATGGCACCCCACCCCAGAACCTACCCTTGGGCCCCTTTCTGGGCACCAAGTTGGAGCTAGTCCATTTAGGATCTGAGATCTAGCTACCTAGTTCTTCCAGAGGACATTTTGTCAGCCCAAATGGCAGCTGCAAAGACCCAACCCAGGCTCCAAACAGATGCCTTCCCTCCATCTGACACCTACAGTGGAGGTGAAGGAAAGGACTTAAAGTGGAGAAAATGACTTTATACACCAGCGTTAACCAGGGACGTGAAGGCAAAAAGTGCTGTATCTGATTCGGAGTCTTTATTTCATTCTACTCATATTTTGGAAGAGGAATTGTCAATATTATCTGACCTGACAAAGTGAAGGTTAAAACATTTTGTTGACAACCTCCAGTTAGATGTTCTCCAACAAAATGAATGAATGTCCTGTGTAACCATGCCCTTTTGTTTGGGAAAAGGGGTGAAATACAAATATATGAGTGATTGGTACTCATACAAGAAAGGAGAGCCTTACTGTTTAAACACATTAGGTCCATAATGACGCCATTGTAGAGTCATGACTATATAAAACACCAGTGTGGCCAGGCACGGTAATTCATGCCTATAATCCGAACTACTTAGGAGGCTGAGGGTGGAGGATCACTTGAGGCTGGGGAGTTCAAGACCAGCCTTAGCAACATAGTGAGACCCTGTCTCAAAAAAAATTAAATAATTTTTTTAAAAATTAAGTACCAGCGTGATAATGATGATACTTCACTTGGATAGTCCCAATTCTGTAGTCCCATGATCCTCCTTGCCCAAAGCTCCATAGCACTGCGCCCCACCCCCCACCAGCTTGTGAACTCGGCTGGAAGAGTTTAGCCAATATGATTTATGAAATGCATATGTTACGTGACTTTGAGATAAACACATTGAAATTCTGTCCATTTGTGTTCCTCCTTTTCTTGGAGAAAAGGTGAAGAAATTAACATCATAAGAGCTCTGCAGAAGTGAACTGACCACCTAATTAGCACAAGTGAACATTTGAATGACTATGGAAAATGCATATATCCACTTGCCATCGCTGTGAACCAAAACCTCAGAGGCTTGAAACAGCAATCATGTACTCTCATCCATGTGTCTATATGTCTGTGTGTTGCCTGGGGTTTGTCTGATCTGGGCTGGGCTTGGCTACGTGGCTCATCCTCCTGGGTCAATCGACTGACCAGATAGGCCCCTTTCGTGGCATTGGCGGGGGCACAAGGGGGCAAGCCCAGTCCTGCAAATGCTTTTCAAGGCCCTTGATTGTGTCAGGTCTAGTAATATCCCATTAGCCAAAGCCACAAGGCAACCCCAAGTTCCAGAGCCACACCTAAAGTCAAGTGGTGGGACAGCTGTGGAGGTGGGAGGAATAAATATCTCTGAGCAATAATCCATCCCAGTGGGAGAGAAGGGGAAGCTTAAGAGAGAGAAGATGTGCTGCAGTAGTTCTCAGCTTTGCCTGCATATAAGGACCACTTAGCGAAGCTTAAAAAATACCAACGCATGTGTCCCACCTCAAAGATTCTGTGCCAGGGTGCAGTCTCAGCATTGGGGTCACAAGAAGCAGTCAAGTTGAAAACTACCCTCTTAAAGATTTCTCAGATTCCTTCCTCAAGCGAAGTGGTCTCACCCCGGCTGCACTTTAGAATCACCTCTGGAGCTTTTGCAAGTGACACGTGCTAGAGACCCTTCCCAGATCAGCAGGTTATTTTTTAAAAAGCATTCCTGATTATACTAACTTTCAGGCAGGGTTGAAAACAATGGTTGCTTAAGAACAACAATATCCCAGTTTAGTTCTTTCATTCGTTAAAATAGTCAGGTGCAATGTCTCACACTTCGACTCGGGAGGTCAAAGTGAAAGAATTGCTTGAGTCCATTAATTCAAGACCAGCCTGGGCAACAGATCTCATCTCTACAAAAAATTAGCCAGGTGGGGTGGTATATGCCTGTAGTCCCAGCTTCTCAGGAGGCTGAGGCACAGGGATTGCCTGTGACTAGGAGGTTGAGGCTGCAGTGAACTGTGATTACGCAACTGCACTCCAGACTGGGAGAGAGAGTTGAAATTCCAACTCAATAATGATAATAATAATAATAATAATAATAATAATAATGAGTTGAATTGCTGAATGCCTCCTGTGTGCCAGACACTGGGCTAGGGTCTGGTAACACCATGGTGAGCTCAAACAGACACATACTCTTCCCTTCCAGAACTTTAGTGCAGGGGAGGGTCAATTAAACAATCACATTAAAGAGTGAGAAGAGGGCTCTGATAGAAAGGAACGTGGGTCTGTGACAGCAATGACAAACACTGGGGAAGTCACAGAAGGCTTCCCTGAGGAGGTGTTCTGGGCCTGGCCCTTGCTCTAAACCCAACTATCCAGTATAATTAAGTACTAGACAGGCAAGGCAGGCGCACCCCATACTCATGTTGTTCTGGCGAGCAAAGACACACATTGCAGGAAGATTTGGAGGGAGGTCTGGGACCCCAGAAGACATCGGATAGACTGAAGGAGACGAAGCTGCCATGCTTTGTTTTTGTTTTTGAGTCAGAGTCTCACACTGTCATCCAGGCTGGAATACAATGACACAATCATAGCTCACTGCAGCCTGAGACTACTAGGCTCAGGTAGTCCTCCTACATCAGCCTCCCGAGTACAGCTGTGCACCACCATGCCTGGCTAATTTTTTTCTATTTTTTTGTAGAGATAGGGTCTTGCTATGTTGCCCAAGCTGGTCTCAAACTCTGGGGCTCAAGTGATCCTCCCAACTCAGCCTCCCAAAGTGCTGGGATTACAGGTGTGAGCCACAGCGCCTGGCCTCAGTGGACACTTAGAAAGGACCAAGTCCCCATCCAGAAGTGTGGAGGAGATGAGGAATTGAAAACAGTGAGGTTGTAAGGAAGGAGAGTTGCATAGTAGGGAGCTTTGGAACTGTGGGTGTCTGAGGCTAGGGAATTTCTCAGTTGGGCAGGCATTTCCGCTCCTAGGCTGCCTTCTAGACAGGCAGGAAGGTGGGAAGGCAGACAGGTAGGAAGGAAGGAAGGAAGGAAAGAAGAAAGGTAGGAAGGAAAATAAAATGAAATTTGTATTATCTTCCAGTTTTACAATTCAACAGAGTCACTGGTGTGTCTAGACTCTCCCTAAAAGATCTGGAGAATGCCTGAGGACATGATACTCAAGAAAATGAATGATACAGCTTATGCCGCAGAATTTAAATTGAGAAACACTTTGATTTTCCAAGCCACAGAGCTACAAACATGTAAAGATAAAACTAACTGGATGTGTAAAGGTTGGCAAACTTCCTTCTTTAAAAAGGAGAATCCTCTTTTTTAACATGTGTTCTTATGACAACAAAATTAAGGAAAGGACCAAGACGGTCAATTAAACGCTCTTTGGATCAGAAAATAACAATAGGAGAGAAACATGTGACAATCCCCAGTGGGTTCTTGGTTTACCCTATTGTTTCTTAGCTCTACAGTCTGACACTTTCGGCATGTAACAGTATCCAAACACCATCGCACATATGTGGACAAAGTGACAGTCACATCCCAAGTCTCAGTTCTGTGTCTTATTTTTAAAGCTTTGGACCTTTTTCAACATTATTTTTGTGCTAACAGAGAAAAATGAAGGGGTGTGGGTGGGCTCGGGGGAGAATTGCAAATAACCAGTTTCAAACATGCTTCCAACCCACACACTAGAATATGGCTTTATAGTTTGAAGAGTGTGCACAGCCCAAAGCTGTGACCCCAGGAAAGCGCACACGTTACATGTACCCTCCTTCGCACCAAAGAATGATGAATGCACAGCTGGCAAGAGATCCTGATTTGTCTCAACTTCTAGAAAAACTAGAGAGATTCACACTCCAGGGCAATGGGCCTTGAGTTGTTTAGGATAGAGGAATTGGAGGAAACAGAAACAGGGAATTCTTCCATCGATACCACCCTGCTAATACTTTGTGCATTTTTAAAAGTTTTTTTCCTTTTTTTAATTCTTAAAAGCTCACCCTGAGCCAGACAAGTTCCAATCCCATATAAATTCAGATGATGAATCCACACAAAGCCCTGGGGAAAATTTGCAATGGAAATGGCCACCGACCCTTAACTACAGAGCCCAAAGCGACACTTGTGGCGTTATTACAGTATCTGATTTGGAATTCAAATTCCACTCAAGACAATGGTTCTTTCTTAAATTTCTGACATTCATTACCTTGTCTGCTGGTCAGGCCATATCTCACTGACCGCTTATCCCAAAAGATGTTCTAACTCTTCACCCAAACACACTAAGAAGGCGAACTGACCAAAGGGAACACCCAAAGAGATGAAATGCTGTGCAAAACTGAGTCCGACAAAGCCCTGCACTCTGCCTTCCTCTGCCCTTTGCTGGCTACACCCGTTTGTCTTTCTGAGCCATGAAACCAAAAGGGCTGCCTCTGTGGCAGAGCCAGGTACCTGTTGACCAGCCTCTCCCCCTCTCCAGTTCAAATCCTCTGCTGCTGTCAGTGACACATGCTTCCTGGCTCATCTGGGTGGCCCAGCCTCATTAGGAAGGGATTTGGTGCCTGTTAGTTAATTGAGGCCCGTTCCCACCACCTGCCACTCGCGGGCCTCATCTGCACACTAACTGCTCCTAATTGTCATCATACGGCGGGATGCCCGCCACAACTTGAGAACAGATCCCGAGCATCGCGGGCAGGCTCCGTGACGGTCCAGGGAGCAGGGGCTCAGAGCACCGGGCACTGTACGATTTATCAAGGGGCCAGATGTTTGGAGAGGAATGGCATCTTGCGCCAATATCGGTGTGGAAGTTCGCAGTGACACTTTATAGGTAGGGTGAACAAAAGGCTTCATCTAGAAGGGGACAAACTCAGCGGAAAGACAAATGGCTCAGAGACCCCGAATTACACATCATAAGACACAGTGCTGCTTGGTGCACAACAGGAGCTGGTGCAACGGAGTGACTCCTCCTCCTGAGAGATCAAGAGATGTTGATGTCAGAGCACTGGCCCACACCCTGTTTCAAAAGAGTCTGGGTAGGAAAAGGTGCAGAGGTGGGTGCCAACAGCTGATCAGCCCCACGGGAATGGAGGCATGGGGAGGAGACACAGGATGAAACAGAGGGAGAAAGTCAAGCACACACAGAGACTTGGAAGTGAAAAGAGATGAGGAAAATATACCATCAAGTCGAGGAGTTGGTGGGCACTTTGGTTTAAGTATAGAATACAAATCTAGGCTGGGCATGGTGGCTCATGCCTGAAATCCCAGAACTTTGGGAGGCTGAGGCAGGAGGATCACTTGAGCCCAGGAGTTCAATACCAGCCTGGGCAACACAGCAAGACCTTGTCTTTACAAAAATTTTTTTAAAAGAATACAGATCTAGTGAGAAATGGATGCAAGCTCTAGGACATGGATTGTGAGAACTGTACACTCATAAGGAGAGAGGAAAGGGCACAGGAGAAAGACTCTATCGTTATAGGAGATCACCGGACTCAGGGGCTCAGGAACCACATCTGTAAGGAATCAATCAGGACTTAATAGAAATCAGACTATGGCAAGCAACAGGGTCAGTTTTAATTTGGGTTTTGGTTTTCTGACTATCATCACAACACCAACACATTTCCTGGGATTCTGAGGCCTGAGGCTCCGGATGCCCCATCACTAGGATGAATGTCAGGTCTGTCCATCCAGAACTGGGAAGTATTTTCTACCTGGAGATTTTTTAAGTCATGTCTGCGATTAGCTCTTTCCTGCTGGATGAGGGAAAGGAAAGGAATACGAAAAACCTGGAATGAGTCCTATGCGGGACATGGCACCAAAGAAAAAGAAATAAGCAAGAAAAGTGCTAAGTATAAAAACCCTGAGTGTGGAATTGAAGGTTAGTGGGACACATGCCTTTTGCCACCACAGCCTCAGCCAGTTGATGAAAGATCCCTCTGCGCCAGGTTGTAGCGGCATCTCTGGGTTTCCAGAAACAAACGAGAACAAATAGAAAGAAGACACCGAACCTGGGAGTATATGATTTTTTAAAATGAACAAAGTTCTGAAACTAATTCCATCCTTTCTAACAGAGAGAGGAAGAAAGGAAGGGAGGGAGGGAAGGGGGCAGGAACGGAGAGAGGAAAACTGAGGAAACCCTGAAATGGAGAAGGCAAGGTGTTGCAAATCACTTCCAGAAGGGGTTTCAGAACTGTTAGCAACCAGAGTCACCCGCTTCAGAAAAGGGTTCATTCCATGAAGCGTCCCCTTGGACCACCATCAGGGTGAGGGCAGCTGTATAGATTAAACCCTGAGAACTGGGCAGCAAAGTCACATTTCGCCAGAGTGCAGAGCCTCTTCCCCGAACACTCCCACCCTTTTGGTTTCCTCCATGACTATATCAAGTGTGTTTTAAGAAACTCAATGTCACTGGTTTTCTGCCCGAGTTTCAATGAAGAACACTTTCTGTCTTCTCAGAGCATGTGTTTCTGCCTTTGAAGCAAAGCCTTAAAACGTCCTTCTGCATAATTTGCTAACCCCAGCACCTGTGCCTCATCTACGTTTCATTCTGCCCACGGACACAAAACCCAGAGAGCCTTCTTTTCACATCTTGCCTGCCTGCTACTGGCTTTGGGGCCGCCCCTCCTCAGCATCCCTCCCTGGATGTCACTCACTGCTTTTCCCTGCTCGCTTCCTCCAGCCTGTGAACCCGAGGGGCCTAGTCTAGGCTGCTTCCGAGAGCTGGCAGATTTCAGAGGAAAAAAAACATACACACGAGAAAGAAAGAATGGCAGTTTGACACTGCACTGTCACAGTTAAAATGGGCCCTGCGCGTGACCCAGGCTTGGACACCGAGGCCTCGTGCCCAATCACAGCTGAGGCTGCATCTGCCACGGTTCATGGACCCGCCGCTCCATGCTGGGGGACCAGATGCCTCTGTTTATGCTCCTCTCCTCCCGCCTTCTGCCGGCCGGTCAGCAGCGAGACAGAGCCCTCTAGCCCATCACTGGGCTTTATCCACCTCCACAGCCTTGGCTTTCGATATATTTGCTTCTCCACCCCTTTCTGTCTCCACAACCCCTGCCCCAAATGGCCCGAAGGGATATTTCTCCTTTTAAAGTTTGACCCAGTCGAAAAAAACAGGATAAAAGGCTAGCCAGAAGGACTTTGATTTCTGCCATCCTCAGGACGACACGGTGTTCCACGATCAGGCCAGAATGCCACCATCACCCCATTCTGTTTCCCCACAGACTTCCTGTTTTAAATGTTGCCATGGTTGTTATCGACATAGAAGAACCAAGTTTAAATGCCGGCGCTGAACCATTTTAGTTAAATGGACGTGTTTTACTGGAGGTTGGAGGCTGGTAGAAAGAGAGGCAGACTTAAAGCCAGCAGTTTGCTGCCATCTCTTAAATGCCCTCAAAATGGATGTTGGTTTCTTCTTGTAAATAAGACATCCTGGGCACAGTTGACACTTTCTTTTCTCTCACTGACCATGAGGCACGGGTCTCGGACAGAAGGGATGTCTGGGCATCCCCTTCAGACAAGGGGAGCTGAGCACACAGAAGGAAATATATTTGCCCATAGGGGCCAAATAAATTCTTGTCCCATATACACAGCAGACCAAGTGCCAATGGCTGCCCCATAAGCGATCCACCCTGTAGCCCCAGAGAACCTGGCTCAGGGCAGATCCAGCTGACCATTCTCTGGCTCCAAGAATACCACACCTTTGGCCAGAGAGGGAGATAAAATGGGTTTTCACTGACAAGCTCTCACTGATTTCCAAATGTGATGGCCATTCTTCACGTGAATGGGAGTCCTTGCTGAGAACACTGCCTCATCATGGGTCCTGAAACTCTTCCTCTTATTGTAATTGCTGCTGGAAATGCCCAGGATTCGCTTTCTTTTCTCACCTTTACCCTCCTCCAAAGACCCCTTCCATCACCACCCCCAATCCCTGTTCCTTGACACTTCTCTCTTCAACACTGAACTTCAAAAGGAGCTTCTGCCTAGAAATTATATTACCAGCTTGGTAGGCTCTATTAGTGTCCAACCGCATCACAGGCCACACTAGATTTTTCTTGGCTGGCCTGAAACTCTAATAAACAATATAGACAGGATACAGACAGGTAAATAAATCAGAGTCCCTGCCCTTGAGAAGTTCACGGCAACACCAGGAAGCTGGTCATCAATTCATCGAAATGCAATATGGTAAGTGGTACTTGTTGAAAATACTATAGGGAAGCCAGGTGTGACAGGTCACACTTGTAATCCCAGCACTTTAGGAGGCTGAAGGAGGTGGATCCCTTGAGGCCAGGAGTTTAAGACTAGTCAGGGCAACACAGCAAGACCCTGTCTCTACAAAAAAAAATTAGCAAGGTGTGGTGGCACACACCTGTAGTCCTAGTCACTCAAGAGGCTGAGGCACAATAATTGCTTGATCCCATGAGTTTGAGCCTGCGTGAACAATGATTGTACTACTGCACTCCAGCCTGGGCAACAGAGTGAGACCCTATTTGTAAAAAATACACAGTAATAATAGCCAGGCATGGTGGTTCAAGCCTGTAATCCCAGCACTTTGGGAGGCAGAGGTGAGGGGATTGCCTGAGCCCACAGGTTTGATGAAAGCCTGGGCAGCTTGGTGAGACCTCATCTCTACAATAAATCAAAAAGTTAGCCAGGCATGGTAGTATGTGCTACCATGTTCTGGCTACTTGGAAGATTGAGGCAGAAGGATTGCCGGAGGCCAGCAGGTCGACACTGGAGTGACCGCAAGCGTGCCACTGCACTACAGCCTGGGTGAAAGAGTGAGACTCCAACTCAAAAAAAAAAAAAAAAAAAAAAATATATATATATATATATATATATACACACACACACACACACTCACACACATATATATATAATAAAGCAAAATATTATGGGGAGTTCTGCTTGAGGTCAGTGGGGAAGATTTCACCAAGAGTGTGACATTTGAGCTGGATCTTGAATGGTTCAAATTAAAACAAGAGATGAAGGAATGGAAAGAGACATTCAGAAAAAGGGAAAATTGTCGTTCTTCCTATTACTGAGCATAAACCACAAGCCAGACATGGCACTGGGTACTGGAGACTCAAAAGTGAGCAAGACTCAGTCCCTGCCCTGGTGAACTTTCTGACGTACACAGGAAATAGTGAGTGTCAAGGTATTTTTGTTGAGAACTATGCTGTGAATGCCGTGTGGTGATTTAGCAAGTGAGGCTTTGAGAAGCAATTCATGTATAACTTGGCAGTTACCTGAATGTCAAAAAAAGGCATGTTCTTTGCGACATTTGGTCCTTTGAGATTCCTTGGGGCCAGCATGTGTGCCACAGGAAACAAACAAAAGATACAGAGAGAAAATTGCCATGATACTCCGAATATTCAAATAATATTTATCACACATGGAGTATAAGCAAAGCACCTACTAAATGCTCTTTGTGAATTAAAGAGGTACACGGGTTGGTAGATTTGAGTTTATACAAACTGATATAATATGATAATACATTTATTATATTTATTTAATTATTTTATATGAACTTTACTAATGTACACAAGAGTCTGCCGATAATTCTAGTAATTTTAAATACTCTGCACAAGTATTCTTCAGACCTAAGTCTGAAGTCTTCCTTCAGACCTGAGAAGTTTCTCGAAGACCACCAGCATCCTCAGTGGGTCACTGGGAAGACGCACAGTCCACAGGCCAACCTGAACCAGCAAAAAAACCTGCTTCTTCAGAGCAAGACAAGAACCAGGAAGCATCTTCTCACCTGGGAAGTATTAATCTAAAAGGCGAAATTGAACTCCTTAGGCATCCTTAGGTGACAAAATTTATATTATATATAAATGACCAGAAGCCGTTTATGGTCACACAAATTTACTTTGAGTTAATAACAACAAATGCTGTAGCTGGTGTATAGCAAAGAATCTGCAGATGTTAGATTTTCTGATAGGTAATTATTTAACAAGACAGACCCATTGGAATTGTTGGGGGTGAGTCCCTATTACGTGGAAAGCATTAAACTTTTACAAACCACTACTCCATGCCCAGGGCTTGGCACAGAGTGTGTGCTATTGAATGAATGAATGAATGAAATTCTAGCTATTTCAATGACTCCAAAGCTATATGAAGCATGAATCTTGATATCTAATATTTTGAATGAAAAATACAAGGACTAAATAATGGTTGAAAAAGCTTGAGCTACTTAATCTGCCAGTAAAGACTTTATATCTATTATTCTTATGCAGATGCAATATAAAAAAAGAAGAGTTGATTGGAATGGGGGGATAAAAAAAAGAAGTCTATTAAAGACCTTGTTGACTCCCAATCTTCCTAGATTTCCAGTGTAGTCTTCTGAGATGTCACTTTACAATTTTTTTTTAGAGTTGGAGTCTCACTCTGTCGTCCAGACTGGAGTGCAGTGGCACACTCCTGGCCACTGCAGCCTCGACTTGCTGGGCTCTGGCAATCCTTCCACCTCAGCCTTCCAAGTAGTTGGAACTACAGGCGCACATTACCACACCCGGCTGATTTTTTGATTTATTGTAGAGATGAGGTCTCTCCATGTTGCCCAGGTGTGTCTCGAACCCACGGGTTCAGGCAGTCCACTCACCTCAGCCTCCCAATGTGTGGGATTACAGGCGGAACCACCAAGCCCGGCCACTTTACAAATTTAATTTTAACCTGAAATGTTTTAGCAAAAAATAGTGAACATAGTTTGGCAATATGTCATTCATATAGTTCAAAAAAATGCTTTCTAGGTGTGAAATGGCATGTGTGGGACCCTACCATTTTGAAACCCTAAGACACACTTTCCCTTCTGAAAATAATTCACCATCTGAGTCACAGCTCCCTGCACATGCTTACCTCAAAGTGAATCCAAAATACGTCATGAACATTGACTCATTAATCCCCATGACAACACAGGGAAGCCCCAAAAAACTCTGGGCGGCACTGAGAAGCGCCACAGCTTGGTTTTCGAGAATCGTTCTTTTTAGGCTTTCTCTGATCAAGACATGCCTTCTACTAAAAAAAAAAAGACAAAACATACAACCAACAGCCTAGGAATGTGGCAGTAGCAGCTGCTACTGCTGCTTCCTCCTCCTCCTTCTCCTCCTCCTTGTCCTCTTCCTCGTCCTCCTCTTCCTTCTCCTCTTCCTCTTCCTCCTGCTCCTCCTCCTCCATCCTCATTCTGTGTGTGTGTGTGTGTGTGTATCATCAAAAGCAGAGATGTTCGTCCTGGGTGTTGAACTACCAGACTCCCCGCCTATAATTCAGCACCAAGGACACCTCCCATGTTTTTGAAAACTACTAAACAGTCTACTCTAAAGACCATCAAGGAAACCAGCCCACTAAAAAAAATTCCAGTGATGACTTTCAGGCAAAATAAAAGTGCATGTATATTTAATTACTTATTCATATGTATTGTACTTATATTAATACTTAATGAATTTTAATTAATTTATATATCTTAAAAATGATCCATACTAAGCAAATGCCTGCTATTGTGTTTTTATTTATAGTATAAAATAAAATATGGGCGCTATGACGGCCATGTTTTCCTAAGATTTGGCCCCCGTCCCTACCTTGGGGATGTGAATCCTCTCTCCCGCTCTCTCTCTCTCGAATTTACTTTCCAAGTAAACTATATTTTCCAATCTAAAATATAATAAAATATGAAGCAGAAGGCACAGATGTCCAGGTGAATGAAGCCACAGGGAGTGGCTGAGACTACCTGCTCTTCCTTTCACTGATGATGAGGCCAGGCTCCATCAGGATAGTGGGACCTGCCTGGAGTCCAGGGACCAGAAACTGTCTTTTGCTAAGTTTTGCTCAAATATCAGGAAATTGGTTTTATGCTCAATTTTTTTTCCTTCTCCTGAGAAATTCCCCCTGTTGACAAATGTTTTCAAAAGTAGGCTCTCAAGAGAACATCTCTTTGAGGATTATAAATTAACAGCTTACAAAACTTTTTTATCCCCTTCTCCCAACCCTCATTTCAGCCTTAGTAAGATCAACAGTTTTCACTTTTACACACCTCCTATGGTGTTATATCACATTAGTTCTCACCATCACTCTACAATGGGGTTGGTTTGAATGTTATTTTTCTAGATTAGGAAACAAAGGCAAAAACAGCCAAATGACATGTCCAAGAGCACATGGTCAATAGATGATAAAATAAGGATTTGCTGTCTGACACCAAATCCCCCTCTGCTCCCACACCATCTCCCAAAAGCCATTATCTGAACACGAATCGGTGCCTAAAGGGCCAGTCATGAATGAGGAAGAAGGAAAAATACTATTTTTTAAAGTGTCTACTGTTTATGTTTATTCTACTTTATTAGAAAATGAATTTTTCAGCCGGGCTCAGTGGCTCAGCCTGTAATACCGCGCCTTTGGGAGGCTGAGGTGAGTGAATTGCCTGGCCCGTGGGTTCGAGACCCGCCTGGGCAGGTGAGACCGCCTCTCTACAATAAACCAAAAAAATTAGCTGGGCATGGTAGCACGCGCCATGCTAACTTGGAAGTTCCAGCTACTTGGAAGCTACTTGGAAGTTCCAGCTACTTGGAAGGCTGAGACAGAAGGATCGCCAGAGCCCAGCAGGTCGAGGCTGCGGTGGCCGGGAGTGGCCACTGCACTCCAGTCTGAGCGACAGAGTCAGACTCCAACTCAAAAAAAAAAGAAAGAAAGAAAGAAAGAAAGAAAATGGATCTTTCATTGAGAAAATAAAAGCTCGGGCTCGGTGGCTCAGCCTGTAATCTCACGCCTTTGGGAGGCTGAGGTGAATGGATTGCCTGAGCCCACGAGTTTGAGACCCGCCTGGGCAGCGAGACCTCATCTTTACAATAAATCAAAAAATCAGCCGGGCGTGGCAGCGCATGCCTGTAATTCCGGCTACTGGGAAGGCTGAGGTGGAAGGATCACCGGAGCCCAGCAGGTCAAGGCTGCAGTGGCCGGAAGCGGCCACTGCACTCCAGTGTGGGCGACAGAGTGAGACTCCAACTCAAAAAAAATAAAATAAATAAATAAATAAATAAATAAATAAAAGCTCAATGAGCCTCTCATTATGAAAGGTAACATAAGTTATGAACGGTGAGATCAAGGGCAGAACTGGGAATGAGGAGGAGACAAATAGCTGTGCATAATTTTTTTTAAAGTGGGTGCTTTCAGTGTTCTTTGGGTTGGCATAAAAGATGAGAGTTTTGTTGAGAGGAATAAACTGAGAATCAAGAGGTGGAAAGCAAGTTTATTGGAAGAAAGCAATCCCAGGGAGCCAGGAGCAGGCTGGGATCAAGGGATGTGATGGCCGGAAAAGGATGTCCCATGGTGAGTGTGGCAGATTGAGTTTTCCCAAAATGGTCACAATATTTCCATACCCACAAGCCCTTCCAGAAGCACTCTCCATCAAGAGGTGGGAAGTAGAGCCCAGACAGGACTTTATGAGTGTCTCACCCAAGTAGAATGCAGAGCGAAGCAATGCTAGGTGGTTTCTGAGGTTGGATAATAAAGGAAATACAACCTTTGGCCAGCACACTCTCCCTCAGAATGTTCACCTTTCAAGTTTAGCTGCCATATTGTGAGGCAGCCCAGGTGACATGGAGAGTTCCCATGGAGGTGTGCCTGCTGACAGCTCCAGCAAAGATCTCAGCCAACAATCAGCACCAATTGCAAACATGGGAGTGAGTGAGCTTTCAGAGGATGCCAGCCCACAGCGTTCAAGCCACCCTCACCGACACTGAGTGGACACTGGTGAAGAACTTCAACAATGCCGATGATAGAAACCTGGCTACAAATTGTTAATTTCTCTGTGTTCTGACTACACCCTAGTATTCCCAAATCTTCAATAAAAATTCATTGTACAGTAAAAATTGATTAGCACAGTGTTAGATATGCCTGACAGAGGAAATACGCCATGTAGGGGCAGAGCAGTGGGAAGAGGTGGCCAACAGTGTAGCTATGAGGAAACCTTCAGATGTGATGGAGAGAAAGTTCGGGGCCAGGGTAGGGATAGAGGTGATAGGCACTCACAAGTAGCATCTCACTCCAACGCACTCCCATACACCAGAAATCCTCAGAAACAAAGAAAAGGGACTGGATCTCTTTTTAAAACAAGTTTTTAAACTACTGGCTTAGGATGCAATATTCTAAAACCTCCTGCTAAAAGATGTGGTAGCTCATACCTGTAATTCCAGTACTTTAGGAGGCTGAGACAGGAGGATTGCTTGAGCCCAGGAGTTTGAGACCAGCCTGGCCAACATAGCAAGACTTTGTCTCTACAATAATAAAAATTTAAAAATTAGCCAGACATAGTGGCACATGCGTGTAGTCCCAGCTAATCGCCTGAATGCCAGAAGTCAACGCTGCAGTGAACCATGATTGTGCCACTGCACTCCAGCCTGGGTGACAGAGTGAGACCCCCAACTAAAAAAAAAGGCAACTCTATTACTTAAGAAAGGAAGCATATTGGGGAAGTGAATCAATCTCTCTCTCTCTCTCTCTGTCTGTCTCTCTCTCTTTCTAAATTACTTTCTAAGTAAACTCTATTTTCCAGTCTGAAAAAAAAGAAAGAAAGCATAAAATAATCACCGAATACACTGGGTTAAGTGAACATATTAGACAGCCACCACCTGGCTCTGGTCTAGAAGAGTGAATACAAGCAGGTAAATGTTGAAGGAAAAAAAGCAAATGTACAAATTAAAGTCAGGTTTGGTTTCCAGTAGGAGATCTGGAAATGTAGCTTACAAAAGATGTTTATCTCTGTCGTGTGAAACTCTGGATTCAGGCATCCCAGTAGCGGTATGGCTTCTCCATCATCACCTAGGATTTAAGCTATTTACAGTTTTCAACTTTGCCATTTCTAGGATATGGCTCTCACACTCATGGTCCAAAATGGAGCTCCAATTATATGTCCACATTCCAAGCAACTGGTGGAAGGAAGGGGCAAGATAAGCGAGGAGCCAAAGCCAGTAACTTAAAAAAAAAAAAGCAAGAATAAGATACTATTTTTTATTTTACTTTAGAGTTGTAGGGTACAAGTGGGGATTTACTACATAAGTAAGTTGCATGCAGGTGAAGTTTGGGCTTCTAGCTGGTCCTCTCTCCCTCTGATAGTGAACCAGGTATCTCGTGCGTAGCCACATGCCCCCCTCCCATCTGTCTGCTTCCCTCCCTAGCAGCGTTCAGCATCTGCCAATCTCGCCCTTGTGCTTGTGTGACCAGTGATCTGGACCCACTTATGAGTGAAAACATAGAGTACTCAGTTCTTTGTTTCTGTGATAGTTCACCTGAAGCCAGTAACTTCTTAGGGGAGGTCCTTAGAAGCTGTAGCCCTCACTTACATCCTGATCCATGGGCCAGAAGTTAGCCACATACTCACACCTATCAGTAAAGGAGGGTGAAAAACGTAGTCTCAAGTTTTGGGGTATCACATGACCACTGGGAGTCAGGAATTCTAAGGGGAGAAGAAAGACTTTTTGGCCAAGGCAACTGACAACCTCTGTCCAGGTGACCAGGAAGATTCTGCTGAGGTTCAAAGCAAGGGCCATTATAATGTCCAGGTGGTGTTACAGCTCAGCTCTTGTCCTCTAAGTAATGGCCTCTCACTCACCACAGCCAAGCAAAAGTCACTGAGTGTCTCCTGTTGTTTCCTACATTCTGGAATTGGAAGAAAGTAATTGGACAAATGCCTAAATAGTGCAGCTGATCCCCCTGGATTGGCTGATCCCAAATCTTGGCATTCTAAAATCTAAAGCACCTCCATATTCCTTCAGTGGCATGGCAAAATCAATAAAATATTTTCAAAAGACAATTTAATCAATGTTGCTTAAATTGCCATATATATATATATGTGTACATACACATATGTTTGTGTACATATATGTATGTATGTACAGGCTCACACCTGTAGTCCCAGCTGCTTGGGAGGCTGAGGTAGAAGACTTTCCTAAGCCCAGGAGGTCAAGGCTGCAGTGAGCTGTGATTATGCTATTACACTCCAGCCTGAACAAAAGAGTGAAAGCCTGACTCAAAATATACATAGGTATAAAAATATGTGTGTGTATATAACATTATATATATATGAAATAGCACTGGTCTCCAACTTTTTGGCATCAAGGACCAGTTTCATGGAAGACAAATTTTCCACAGATGGGGGTTTGGGGGAGTGTGCAGTCAAACCTCACTGCTAATGTTAATATATATTTGCAGCTGCTCCCTAGCGCTAGCATCACCACCTCAGTTCCACCTCAGCTCATCAAGCACTAGATTCGCAGAAGGAGCACACAACCTATATCCCTTATGTGTGCAGTTCACAAAAGGGTTGGCGCTCCTATGAGAATCTAATGCTGTGACTGATCTGACAGCAGACAAAGTTCTGGCAGTAATGAGAGTGATGGGGAGTGGCTGTAAATACAGATGAAGCTTCACTCACTTGCCTGCCACTCACTTCCTGCTGTGTGGCCCGGTTCCTAACAGGCCACGGACCAGTACTGGTCCATGGCCCAGGGACTAGGGACCCTCGTCTTCTAGCACTTTTAAAAATAGAGGGAAGTATCAGAAAACCAAATAATTAATAAGCTAAGCTCACAACTTCACAATTGTAGGAACTACTGCTCCAGGGGAAAACAGTTTGTTTTGGTCACTCATCCAAATGCCACAAGCCTGACCAAATCAAAGCTTCACATTCTAAATTTTTAGTGGCTGTTTTGCCTCTGACTTCTGTGAATTTTGATTCGATCAACTCATCTTATTTTGCTGCAGCATAGAAGAAAATTTAGCAAAGCCTGAAGAAAGTTCAAGAGCCATACTTGCCAAAGTCATGGCTGCAAGAATGGTGGAATCAGAAGCAACCCAAAGGCACCGCTCAGATGGTCAGAGTTGCTTTAGTGGCCCTGCTCATAGCAAGCTCAATATTTCCACTTGACTATGATTCACAGGGTTCTCATGATGGTGTTGGTAGTCATGGAGGTGATTCCTTGTTGCTTCAGACGCCCTTATATCCACAACGCACTTTTACCACTTTGCGATTTTGCATCTAATAATAGTTTCACCAAAATTATAAATTGTTTGCTTTGCTCCCATTTCTATCAAGGTCATGTAGACCCACCTAACAATAGGTGTAATTCACCAAAATGGTATTACTGTTGCTAGGCACCATCTTGATCATGTGGCCTTGACTCCTAGGCTCCCTCTGACAAGTTAACAAGAAACTGATGAACTGTCAGAAGCATGAACTTTAAAGTGGCTGACTACACAATACAGGGACGGTGATAAAAACAGACCATAAATGCTGACCCAAAGACATCCTAATGTTGAATCAAATGGATAATAATTCAAATGAACTTGTTGATATGCCTCCACATTTAGAAACACTGAGAAAAATCTGAGGTTTTCAGAGGCTTCAGCGTTCATCATCATTTTGGGAACCAGGTAAAATCCTCTGTTCCTTGGGGCAACTTGAGCAACCATAAGATGGTCAATGACAAGTGAGAATACATATCTCCCAAACAGATGAATTGCAATAAACTGGAAATAAGGGTCCATATTTTTCATTTATTTTCATTTATTTAAATCTGAGTTATTCAAAGAATCAGGTAAAATATTTACAAACAATTAAGACAATCCATGATTCACCCATTTAAGCTTTCCTCCCATGAGTTCAGGATCCATTCCCAGCATTACTTGCAGCCCATAGGACACATTTGTAGTCACTCCAGCTCATTCAGACAGAATTGGAAGGAACTGCTGTGAATCTTACAGAAGTCATTGCTCTGTGACAAAGTTCACGGCTCCCTGTACCACCTGCGTCCGATTCCCACCAGAAGCCATCATTCCTGATTAAAGCAAACACTGTCAATTCAGCCCCGGTCCAGGCCGTTCCAATCCCCTCTGAAAACATTGCCAAAACAGATTTCTGATTGGGTCACGTTAGGTCATGATATCCACGGGTGGACAAAATGTAGTAAAATTTTCATGGGCCGCTTGAGACATATTGGATCGGCACAGAACAAGCACCGTCCAAAAGAGCGCAGTTGGCTTCAAGTTCTTTCAGAGACTGCCCAGCATATGGAAACTTCCCCCAGATTCCTCAGGCCTCCTCGGCAGCCTGTTGCCCCCACTCCCGTCACGCCTCTTGTCAGCCCAGACAGCGAAGCCTATTCTCTTTCAGTTTCGTTCCTTGGATGGAACAAAGGAAATTTCAGAGTGGGTTTCTCTCCTTTGTTAAAACTGGCAAGAGCTCTTCAAGGAAGAGAGGGTGGGTGCAAGTGGTGGGGGGGAGCAGAGGGGCAGTGATCTTTCCAGAAGTTGTTATCGTTATCAAATGCCTTCACCAGACTTCACCAGGCATAAATTAACTTTGAGAAATGTTATATACATGTGTATAAAGATATATGTACCCATCACATCATGGAAGGCCCTGAACATCCTGCAGAGAGATTTAGACCTGGTCCTGTTGATGCTGGGCAGCCACTGGTGGTCTCTGAGCAAGGAAGCAGACTACTCTCAGATGCGAATGAGTTTTGCACATCATTAGCTCTCATTGCAAAATGACTCCTGAAAACTGGGAACCCCTTCCCCACAGCCCCAGGGATCACTTAGAGAGGGCTTTATTATGGAAACCAGAAACACTTCATCCTAGTTAGTCCCAGTTCTGTTATTATGCTGGGCTTTGAGTCTCTTCTCTGAACCTCAGCTTCCTCACCAATAAAACGGGAAGAAATGTTTGTCATATACCTCTAAGCATGCACATGCAAGCAAAAAACTTTTTAAGTGATGCCTGAAGGAATGCTATTTTATGGCTTAGGCCTTAAAATTCACTTGACATATTCTCAGAAGAAGAGAGACTTTCCAGCGCCCTATTTCAAAATGAAGGACTCCAACTCCTTGAAAACAGACAAAGACAGGCAGCCTCTACTGACAAACTGATTGATCAGAAGAGGAACTTTCTGTTTTTAAAATATGGTTTTGATCCTTTTGTAGTTCATAAGCATGATAATTGAGTATTCATGCACATGTGTGAGATGTGCCATCCTCAAACCCTGTTACATTGTCTGACAATTAATTAATTAAAATAATGTTTTAATTTAGAATGTGGCATATATTATATATAATTTTCAAAGATGGCTGCAAAGATAGCTCCTATCTCACATGATCATCTATAATGGGACTTTGATGCTCCTCCTATTGAGAGACAGGGAATCTAGGCCACTCCTCTTGAGTCTGGGCAGCCTTATAACTAATCGATAGACTGATAGAAGTGATGTTGTGTAACTTTGAAGGCTGAGTCATTGAAAGTGATACTGTTTCCATCCTGTTCACTGGAACACACAGGCAAGGGCCTGACACTCCATGCTATGAAAATGTCTGGGAGGTGGCCATGTTGTGAGGACGCCCAACAGTCTGACACGGAGAGACCTCCTAGAGAGGAATGTGAGGATACACACAGAGAGGAAGAAAAGGACAGTCAGCCCCCAACTGCTGATCTCTGATTTCCAGCCCTAGCCACCATCTGACAACAACTGCATGAGAGACCCCAAGACAGAACCACTCAGATGAACCTTTTCTGAATTTGTGACCCACAGTAAATGTGAGAGATACTAAAACAATTATTGTTGTTCAAGCCACTAAATTTCGGGGCAATTTGTTGCACAGCAATAGTAACTGGAATATATGGCCAGGCAACAGACTAATACTAGGACCAGAAATATTCAGTAGATAGAGGCTCAGGGAATGCTGCCTGACTCAGTCTTCTCAATCAGCCATGCGAAGCTTCTTTCCTCGATTCCCAGAGTTGGCACAGTGGCACCCCCTCCACCAACCAAGCATGCAGGCCTCCCCCTAACCAGTCACTTTCACTGACTCCCCTGCTCTCGAGAAGCAGCACCCATGAAATGGCAACTTACCGCCATCTTCTCCAATCTACCTCCACCCTTTTGCTACCAAAAGCTTAGCATGATGGACACTGGTCTGAGTGCATATAAAAACCACTTATGATCCTCTAGCCCCACCCTAACTCTACCCAGATTCTGATTCTGCAGGATAAGAAGGGAGCCAGGTAGTTCTGGTGGTAGGTGGAGACATGCATTCCAAGATCAGAATGCAGAATGGGTTATTCCACTTTTGCTGGAATCCAAGCTTCCAGTGCTGTGTTTAGGCTGGCAGCTCTCTTTCCCCTCACAACAAGGATTTTTTTTTTTTTCTGTATTCATTTTGAAGCCATAAGCTTTACGTTCTCCAGGAAAAGGTTTCTCTTTAAAAAAAAAAAAAAAGGAATGGATGAAAACCACTGTTCTGGTTCTAAACCTGGCAGAAGCATGAAAATCCAGAGCTGAGCACATCCAATGGCTCTCCCGGGACATCTGGGGGATCTTCGGCTGAAAGAGAGGGAAATGGGGTCATCAACTGCTAAATTAGCCAGGGCAGACCCTCCCTTCCTGCCCCTCATGTTGTCTGCCCACCCGTGCTGGTTATTGTGCCCTGGGAGACTGGCAGTCCTTCCGGCAGAATGGAGTCCAGCAGTGCTTACCCCTATTCCTTGATTGACAACCACGTGCTGCTCACTTCACCACTCTGCAGTTCAGGGTTCAGCCCAGAACCAGAGATCACATTCCCAGAAGGCCTCGCTTCTCGGGTTTTGCACATTACCTCCAACTGAGGATATATACTCTGGAATTATGAGGGGTTTTGTTTGCTTGCTTTTTTTTTGAGTCACCCAGGCTGGAGTGCAGTGGCACGTTCATGGCCACCACAGCCTCAACCTGCTGGGTTCAAGCAATCCTTCCACCTCAGTCTTCCATGTAGCTATAACCACAGCCACATACCACCACACCTAGCTAATTTTTTAAAAATTTATTGTAGGAACAAGGTCTTCCAAGTTGCCCAGGCTGGTCTCGAACCTCTGGGCTCATGCAATCCTCTTGCCTTCACCTCCCAGAGTGCTGGGATTACAGGCATCAATCACCCTGCCAAGAGTTGACATTGCATGGTTTTGACACATCCAAGTATTCACTTGTTCACTGTAAACATGTAAGATACCCTCACACTTTCTGCAACTCTGCTTTTACATTCCTTCTTTTTTTGTTCTTTCTTTTTTCCTCTTCATATTTCAGGACCTTCAGAAAATAAAAGCAGTCTAGGTCTTGCTCCATGTCTGATTCTGAGACTGATTCAACATCGTGTATGTTTTTCTTATACAAATTCTGACTTTTTTTTTAGATAGTTTGTTTTTTTAGATAGTTCTGACACCACCTGTGCAAGATAATGAAATGCTAAGAAAAAAAAAAACTTCCACTTGCTGAAGGTAAGGACCTGGTCCCCTTTTTTGTATCCCCCTCAAAACCATCTTGGTCAGTGCCCTGGGGTCTGAAGGTACACAACGCACACCACATAGTGATCTTATTTCACTAGCTGTGTGGCTGCTCTCAGCTTCAGTAGCCGCAACATAAAATCATGGTGATAATACTACCTCCCCAGCAGGGTTGTGGAAAAAACTGCATATGATTCTGCATGTAATATACCAACCACTATCCCTGCCACACAGAAGGTACTCAGTGAATCATAGTTGTTGGGGTGGAATTGTGTCCCCCCGCCCAGAAGATACAGTGAAGTATTAACCCCAGGCCCCAGCAAATATGCCCTCATTTGAAAACAGGGTCTTGGCAGATGTAATCAAGCTAAGATGAGGTCATAATGGATTCTTATGGGCCCTAAATCTAATGACAGATGTCCTTGTAAGAAAAAAGAAAGTTGCTGGATGCAGTAGCTCATGACTATAATTCCAGCACTTTGGGAGGTGGAAGCAAGAGAATTGCCTGAGCCCAGGGGTTTGAGATCAGCCTGGGCAACTTGCCAAGACCTTGTCTCTACAATAAGAAAAATTAGCTGGGTATGGTGGTGCTCATACCTGTGGTTCCAGTTACTTGGAAGGCTGAAGTGGAAGGATCACCTGAGCCCAGCCGGTTGCAGTGATCATGCCACTGCACCAGTCTGGGCAACTGAGTGAGATTCTGACAAGTAGTAGGAGGAGGAGGAGGTAGAGAGGAAGAGGAAGAGGAAGGAGAGGGGAAGGAGGAGGGGGGGAGGAAAAAGAAGGAGGAGGAGGAGAAAGAGGAGGGAAGAGGAAGAACGAGGAAGAGGAGGAGAAGAGGAAGAAGAAAAAGAAAGTTGGAGAAACCCAGAGGGAAGATAGCCATATGGCAACAGAGTCTGGCACTGGAGTCATGAAACCATAAGCCAAGGAGTGGCGAGGATTGCTGGCCACCACCAGATGCTGGAAGAGGTAAGGGAGGATGTCGTCTTTGAAGGGAGCATGGCCCTGCTGACACCTTGTTGTTTTAAGCCACCTAGTATGGGGTATTTGCTATGACAGCCCTAAGGAACGAATGCAGACTTTGGTGCTGGAGAGCAGGATGTGTGTTTTTGAAGACAGAGGAGCCCCCAGACAAGGCCCGAGCCATGAGGGCAATGCCAATGCACAGCAACCCGCAAGTGAGGTCTAATCCCCTCCTTGCCCTGCAGCTGAGGCCAAATTCAACAGCCCTTCCCCAGTGCTATCATCCCATGGAACCACCAACTAAGAGATGTGGCCAACATAAAGCTTTTATCAATGGGATTTAATTTAGACTACAATCCAAAAATTAATTTCTTGGGTACTTGCTCTATGCCAGGTAGAGTGTTAGCAGTGGAGACATAGAGTTAACTAGACATGGTTCCTCCCCTGAAGGAACTCAGATAACAAGGGCATTGCTCAGCAGAGGCGGTAGGCAGTGGTTGGATAAGCAGAGTGCCATGGCAGGGAACCAGGGATGACCACACGTTATACCCAAGTTGAGTCTTAAAAACCATGTGAAGTCCAGACATAATGGCTCATACCTATAATCCCAGCACTTTGGGAAGTGGGAGGGTCACTTGAGCCCAGGAGTTCAAGACCAGCCTGTACAACTTAGCAAGACTTCATCTCTACAAAAATAAAAATAATTAGCCAGCGTAGTGGTGCACACCTATAGTTTCAACTATTTAGGAGGCTGAGACAGGAAAATCACCTAAGCCCAAGAGGCTGAGGCTGTGGTGAGCCATCATTGTGCCACTGCACTCAGCCTGGGCAACAGAGTGAGACCCTGACTCCTAAAAATTAAATGTAAAAAAAAGCATGTGAAGAGTGGCCGACAAAGGCAGCAGCATTCAAGCAAGAAAGAATATGACTAAAAGTACTGAGGTATGAAATGGTGTGACATTAAACAAACCAAAAGCAGGTTAGAGTTAACACACTGTTGAACAGGAGGAAGAAAATTACATATGAGAGAGAGGGATAGGGATCAGGTGATGGGGCATTTTGTATTCCATACTATGGAGCTTGGACTGTATTTTGTAGGTGATGAGATGCCTCTCAACGATTTCAAGCAGCCAGGCATAGTGGTGTACACCTGTAGCCCCAACTACTTGGGAGGCTGAAGCAAGGAGGTCAAGGCTACCGTGAGCTAAAATTGGGCCACTGAGTAAAAAAAATACTTAGAGCAGAGAAGTGATATAAGCAGATTTCCACTTAATAGGGATTATCCAGCTAAAATGTGGTCAATAGATTAAAACAGAACAAGATTAGAGTCAAATTCACTAGGTGAGCCACTGTGAGGTGAGAGGTGGTACAGATGTGGATTAGGGGATGGGAAAGAAGAACTGGGAGGGGTACCCAAGGGGTTTCTTAGCTTGGGCTCCCCTCAGAAGCAGGGCCTGTGACAAGGGCCGACGTGCAGATTAGGAAGAGATCAGCAGGGAACAGCAACGGGGCTGGAAGGAATGAGAGAGGGAGAAGGAAATGGCAGCCCAGGCGGGGTTACCAGCTTGGTTACCATAGTGGGTGGCTGGGGCTGGCTGCCTTGGAGACCCTTTCAAGGAAGTGTGTAGAAGGCACCTCAGAATTATCTCACTCAAGACATCGATGGAAGAAAGCTGTATTCATCATCTCCTGCCCCCGCCCACCCCCCCGCCCTTGGTCAAGGTTTGCCCCAAGGAATGCTACATCCTCTGAACTTCCTAGTTTACACATAAGCCAGAAGGGCTGAGCAAGTCCCCACAGGTCTGGGCAAAAAGCAACAGTTATCGCTACTGTGCTGTCAGGCACCACCCTTTTGTTCTGGTTGTCATAGCAACACCCAGAAGCAAAAAGGTAAACCAGGCATGATAACTCATGCCTGTAATCCCAGTATTTTGGGAGGCTGAGGCAGGAGGATCACTTGTGGCTAGGAGTTCAAAGCTGCAGTGAACCATGATTGTTCCACTGCACTCGTGGGCAACAGAGCAAGACCCCCAACTCTTTTTTTGATTTATTTTGTTTTGTTTGAGTCGAGATCTCACTTTGTCACCCAAGCTGGAGTGCAGTGGCACGCTCACAGCTACTGCAGCCTCAACATGCTGAGCTCGAGCAATCCTTCCACCTCAGTCTCCCATTTGGGACTAACTCAAAAAAAAAAAAAATCAAAAAATTAGCCAGGTGTGGTGGCCCACACCTATAGTCCCTGCTATTCAGGAGGCTGAGTCAGAAGAAAATGCCTGGGACCAGGAGGTTAAGGCTGAAGTGAGCTGTGAACATGCTACTGCACTTCAGCCTGGGTGACGAGTAAAACCCCAACTCAAAAAAAGAAAAGAAAGAAAACCAAAACACCCTGCTCCTTGTCCCAAGTTCCCAGTCGCTATTCCCATTGCCTTCTCTGTCAGTGCCATTCCCCCACAGTGCCATTCACCCTCCCTTCTCTGCTCTCACCACCACCATTCAGGTTCAGAACTTCACTGCCTCTCATCTGAACTATCCTGCCTCAGTCTTCCCCTGCCGCTGTCCACCCAGGTGAATATTTCTAAAGAGACACTCTGAGCAGGCTGTTGTCCGCCCACTGCTCTTTTCCTTGTGGTGAAGCATTCTTGTTTTTTATCTTTTGTTTTTGGTTTTTGCTATCATCACCAGAGTCACAGAGAATGCTGACATATCTGTCTCCCAGTGTACTCAAGCGCAAGTTATCTCTTGGCCATGCATTGGGGTAGGGGGGTGGGGGAGATTTCTGGATCCAAGGGCATGTTTATTGCTTTTCTAATTTTCGACTTTTCCTTTATGTTCACCCGCAAACCCTACATCTCAAACGAGAACAATCAGTTTATTTATTTATTTATTTTCCTTGAGTTGGAGTCTTACTCTGTCACCCAGACTGGAGTGCCGTGGCCGCTCCCGGCCACTGCAGCCTCGACCTGCTGGGCTCTGGTGATCCCTCCGCCTCAGCCTTCCAAGTAGCTGGAACTACAGGCGCGCGCTACCACCCCTGGCTAATTTTTGATTTATTGTAGAGATGAGGTCTCACCAAGTTGCCCCGGCGGGTCTCGAACCCGAGGGCTCAGGCAATCTACTCACCTCAATCTCCCAAAGTGTGGGATTACAGGCTGAGCCACCAAGCCCGGCTCAATCAGTTTATTTCTAGGACACTCAGAGCCTTTGCCTGTGCTATTCCCACTGCCAGGAATGCCTTTCCCTTCATTCCCAATAGTCCAAATCATGCCATCATCTGAACCCAGCTCAGATACCACCCCCTAGTCCAGGAAGGCCTCCCTGATTCCTCCCTACTGGAATTAATCTCTCCTTCCTCTGTGGTCTGAAGTCGCTTGCTTTGCTCCCCCATCGTTTTCTTACTTGATATTATTGCCATCTCTCTGCATGATTTTTCCTCCTCTCCTGGAAACAAAAGCAGTTTCTAGAACATGATCCCCATGACGCCCATTAGGCTGTAGCACATACAGTCCGCATCCCAAGACCCACATTCTTTCTACACGTTCATGTCTCTGACCCGGGAAAGTGTCTTCCATCACTTAGTGTGTTACTGTTGAATCGGTAGCTTTTTTTTTAAGAGCGTCTTAAAATAACAGCATGCCTTATAGTTGACATCTTTGGATTCTATGGAGTCCAGTAGGTAGTTCAACCAGAATTTGCTAAATTGGATGAATTTAAGTCACTTTGACTAGGAGGAAGAATCTAGACCCACTGTTTGGATGAGACCACCTTCCATGGCCATTTAGGACTTCCCTCGAGCCCCACCAGCCGCACCTGTCCACGCAGCAAATGATGGGCACATCTGCGTATACTTCCCACATTCTGAGCCACCTGGCGGCTACACTCGTAAGGACCTTTTCCTCATCTGCAAGAGCCCCGTTGTCTCCAGCAGCAATCTTGGTGATGGACTTTCCCTCCCTCTGTGTCTCTCTTCCTTCTCCCCCATTCCTGCTTCTTGGAGTCCCCCCAGATAATACACCTATACTCAAGTCGTTGTCTCAGGCTCTGCATTCAGGAGAGCCCAATTGAGATTCAAGGATCACCATATAAAGGTCCTCATGGGGGCTGTCCCTGCTCTGGACAAAGAAGGGACGTGGCCCCAGGGTCTGCGGCCAGCAAGGCAGGGTCCAGCAATCTCCAGCAGGAGCTGTCTTCTCCCACATCCCTCACACCTGTCCCCACCTGGCCTGCAGGCAGGGTAGAGCGAAGGACTTACCTAGACTGGTGACAACTACCTTATAATCCCATGACAGGGTGCTTAGGAAGGGGCGTCTCCAAGGACAGCAGGAAGGTAGGAAGGTGGGATCTCTGCCTGGCCTGGGAGTCAGGGAAGTGGGAGGTCAGAGCAGCACAAAGTGCTGGGAACATATAGGGCTTCCCGGGTTTTGATGTTAATTAACCAGCTTACAGCTCAGGGCCTGGACCCCAAGCATCGTACCCTGGAGCTGGGGTGGGGGGGTGGCTCAGCACACAGGGCTGCACACAGGCAGGGGGTCACCAAGTCAGGATCCAGGTCAGAGATCCCAGCCCTAAGAGAAGGAAGGAAAGAGAAGAGTGATCCTGGGAATGGCTGTCTCTCCATTCCCCAAACCAGAGGCCTCCGCCCTCCCCTGGGCCAAAGAGCTTCAGCTTCTAATGCAGATCTGGGCTTCTCACTCAGCAGGTGCCAGAGACCCAAGGAGCGGAATAGAGAGGAACATGGGCATGGAAAAGGGTGAGGGACCCCTGCCCAAGGAGGCAGCCGCCACTGCCTGCTGCCTACCAGCCTGGGGCCATCTGGACCTCAGATGATAAACGTGAAACTCTCAGAGATTGAGATTGAGACAGTGCACGCGTGCATGTGTGTGTGCGTGTCACAGGCATTTGACAGTGTTTTAGTCACTTCATCTCCAAATCCAGGCAACTGGTGGTACCTCCCACCACTCAGAGAGTTCCAGGGTGACCTGGCCATACCGAGTCCCTGGGGTACCTCCCCTGCCATCCCCGCTGTGTCCTGCTCTCCTGCCCCTCCTCACTTCCAAGAACAGATTTCATTTGAAGTGTTTCTCCCACCAAACCAGAGAAATGTGTGCAGGGGTGGGGAAGAAACTGAAGGGAAACAAGTCAAGTCATTTCACTGGAGTTGCTTGTGTAGAGAAAGACCCTTTTTAGTTAGCTAGTGATAAACCTAGCAATAACTAAAATGGATTATGTATTATATATCCTAAATTAATTTATAATCAACACTTGAAATTTGACCAGGATCAAAGTGCCCTTTTTAAAAAAAATATTTTTTCAACACAATGACCTGCTGAAAACATTGTTTTTTGTTTTCTTTTTTGGAGTCTCATTCTGTCACCCAGGCCGGAGTGCAGTGGCACAATCATAGCTCACCAAAGCCTCAACCTCCTGCACTCAGGTGATCCTCCCACCTCAGCCTCCCAAGTATAATAGCTGGGACTACAGGCGTGCACCACCACACCCAACTAAGCTTTATTTATTGTAGAGACCAGATCTCACCGTGTTTCCCAGACTGGTCTCAAACTCCTGAGCTCAGGCAATCCTCTCGCTTTGGCCTCCCAAAATGCTGAGATTACTGGCATGAGCCAGTGCACCCAACCAAAGTGCCTTTTTAAAAGTTGTGAGCAAGAGGAAGAATTATTTCCCAGACACAAAACAACCTGTACACACTTCTTCCATAGAATGTATCAAGCTATATTTGTATCTGCATTTGCATCAAGGCTGATTTGCCTGATTCTCTCCCTGCCTGGGGTGTTTTATCTCTGAATTTTCACGGCATAGTACATTCCTGGTTCATAGTAGGAATTAGCAAATATTTGTTGAATAAATAAATCCTCTTTTCAAAACACAGACCCAGATTATAGAAACAGAAGAGTATGCAGTTTTATTGAATGGAACAAACACGTGCCAGGTAGCAAGTCAATGATGACAAAGTGATGCTGGAATTAGCAACAGTCTGCAAGCCAGGATTTCAAAATAAATGATCTTTGTTCTATCTTGTTATGTTCTTTTAAAGTCTCTCTTTTATCTTCTAAAATGTTTATGAGTAAAATAACGTGAAGTTTGGATTTGTTTCAAAATACCTTAACAGCCTGGGATTACAGGTGAGACCAGCCATGTGTGAATAATTGTGGAAGTTGTCTGGTGTGAGATATAGGAACTCATAAAACTATTCTCTCCACTTTTCACATTAAATTCCAAAATTATGCTTTAAAATTTTTATTATAAGCTGGACTCGGTGGCTCAGCCTGTAATCCCGCGCCTTTGGGAGGCTGAGGTGAGTGGATTGCCTGAGCCCGTGGGTTCGAGACCTGCCTGGGCAGAGAGACCTCATCTCTACAATAAATAAAAAAAAAATCAGCGGGACGTGGTAGCTCATGCCTGTAATTCCGGCTACTTGGAAGGCTGAGGCGGAAGGATCGCCGGAGCCCAGCAGGTCGAGGCTGCGGTGGCCGGGAGCGGCCACTGCACTCCAGTCTGGGCGACAGAGTGAGACTCCAACACACACAAAAAAATTTTTGTTATAAAATGTTCATATTACCCAATCTGAGGAAAAATGTCATTAAAAATTTTAGAAAAAATCAAGCGAGCAACTAACTCACAACATTGGTGTCATATCCCCTTAGGAAAAAGATGCTCACCCAAAGCGAATAAACAGGTACGAGGGGGAGAACCTCCTCAAAAAAGAAATTTATTTATCAAAAATTGTGTATTTATTCTTACCTGTTTAAACTTCAGTCACCTTCAAAGTACTCTCCATTTGATATAATACGCCTATCGAGACATTTTTTCCACTGCTCAAAACAGTTTTTGAACATGTCAATTTGATGCCTTTTAGTGCTTCTGTCATTTTTTGTTTCACCTCTTCCACACTGGCAAAACATTTCCCTCTGAGGACTTTTTTCATCCAGGGAAACAACAACAAAAAAGACTCACATAAATAGGGAAGGTGGGGCATGAGATCTATGCAGTTTGGTCAACAACTGCTGAACACTCATTGCAGTGTGGGTAGATGCATTCATAAATCACCCATCATGAAATGGGCAAACGTGTTGAAAGAATCTAAAAAAAAAAAAAAAGAAATAATTGAAGACAAATGCAGTGCTCACAACAATGCTAGCTGGTACACTGATGCTAATGAGTTCCTAGAGCACTTATCTAAATGGGGAAGTGTGTACTACAACAGGCCCATCCTCCAAAAAATAATTCCAGGTTTTTTTAGGTCCCCCGTCATATGATGCACACTGTGCCTGTATTCAAAGACTTTCTTTGCTGCTGCCTTGTTGCTCTGCAAATATACACTCTAAGCCACCAAAAATGAATGATAATAAATTACACCACTACTTAAATGACTTCTTCAATGGAAACTGATTTAAAAATTAAAAACTAGTAAATAATCCTAAAGACAATGTTTCAGTATGCAGTTCTTGGGAAACCCTTTTCAGAGGGTGAGAAAAGACATTAGCAAGATATTTCTAGCAAAGTTCTATTACTTCAAGTAACCCTGCACAAAATGTAAGGCAGAGAGGGAACACATACATACTCTTACTTCTGGTGATGCTATTTTAGTATTAAAGAGCATCTTCCACATTGGGTTTGTAGGATGCTTTCTGTTTTGACCACTTTTGAAGGTTTTTAGTCTACGATTTTCCTGTGCAATTTGGAAATTCATTTGTAAAAGCAATTTAAAGTCTCTGGAAATTTAAACCTTAATTCTAATATCAAAAGAAAGCTAAATACCCAAGTATTCACCATCTACGTAATATTCAAATAAGTGCCATTCATCTGAGCAGTAAAATAAGTAAGCATGCTTGGACATCTTGATGGGTTCCCAAATGCAATCAGAAAGGCCATACTGTCCTATCAGAGACCGTCAGTGGATTTCCAAAAGAGAACATATTGCAATGTCACATACCCCTTTGTCAGCCTAGGACTTGAGTAGGCAAAACCAGTGCACAAACGCTGAGACTATATTTCCAAAGGCATTTCAAAATGACCTTGCAAATACATTGCAAAGAATATAATATTTTTAGAGCAAGAGAGGATGAAATAAAGAGGGAAATAGCACATTAGTATTTCTATCAACTTTATTTATACATATTTTTGAGATAGGGCCTCACTATGTTGCCCAGGCTGTCCATGCAATCCTCCCATCTCAGCCTCCCAAATAGCTGGGACTACAAGCACACAACAAAGTTTGGCTTACATTACTATTTTTTTAATATATCTGATACAGAAATGATGTGAAAAGACAGAGCTCAACTCCAAAGGATAAACTTAAAATTAAAAGGGGTTTTTAATTACCCTCACATTAAAAAATTTCTATGTATATGCATATATACATACACACATGCATATATAAAAGGGGCAGTCATTTTTTCAGGGAAAGGTGGAAAAAGTGACATAAAATAATATCCTTATTTTGCTGATTAGAATAACCATTTATTGATTGTAAATATGGATTAGCTCATGTAATCTTCATCTCTCTCTCTCTCTCTCTCTCTCTCTCTCACATTGTTACTGGCATTATTTGCACTTTAAGGTGATGAAAACTGACTCTTGGGAAGTTCATAGAATGTAACCAAGGTCATACGTCCACGGAAGACCCCTCCCCATCTGCCAACTTACAGTGAATTGCTGTGTTGAAAGTTTATAAATGTAAATAGTGGCTGCCCCAGCATTATCCGTGGAAGAATCCATATCTAGCTGTGTATCTGAGAATGTTTAACATCCTCCACTCTTTTCTAAAAGTAGTTTCTCCTTCCCTAAACAAATGCCTAAAATGAATGACCTCCAAGGGAGATCTCTATGGACAGACCAATGCTTGTCTTACCAAAAACAGTTTCCATATCTTGGATACTGTGGAGAACATTGCAGTGAATACAGGAACAGATATCTCTCTGAGGTACTGAGTTTATTTCCTTCAGGAATATGTAAGAAAAGAGATTGCTGGGCTTTTTAATTTTTTCTTTTTTTTTAAGTTGAGGTCTCACTCTGTTACCCAGGCTAGAGTGCGAGCTTTCTGCCTCAGCCTCCCAAGTAGCTGAGACTACAGGTGTGCACCACAATGCCTGGCTAACTTTTTGATATTTTATAGAAAAAGGTCTTGCTATGTTACCCAGGCTGGTCTCCAACTCCTGGACTCAAGCAATCCTCCCACCTCAGCCTCCCAAAGTGCTGATATTACAGGCATGAGCCACCACATCCAGTGCTACTCTTTTTAATTTTTGAAGAACCGCCATACTGTTTTCCATCAACGACAATGATATTACTCAGCCTTTAAAAAAGGAGATCCTGCCATTTGCAACAACATGGATGAGCCAGAAGATAATATGCTAAGTGAAGTAAGTCAGTAACAGATAGACAAATACTGCATAATATCACTTATGTAAGAAATCCAAAATAGTTGAATACACAGAAGCAGAGAATAGAATAATAGTTATCAGGGATCAGGAGAGGAGAATGGGGAGCAGTTGGTCACAGAGTACAAATTTGCAGTTGGTCACAGAGTACAATTTGCAGTACAAATAAGTTCTGGAGACCTAATGTACAGCATGCTGACTACAGTTAATAATAATGTATTGCAAACTAGGTGCAGTGGCTTGTGTCTGCAATCCCAGCACTTTGGGAGGCAGAGGGGAGAAGACTGCCTGAGCCCCAGGGGTCTGAGACCAACCTAGGCAACTTGGTGAGACCTCATTTCTACAAAAAATTTAAAACTTAGCTGGGTGTGGTGGTGTGCCTCTAGTTCCAACGACTTAGAAGGTTTTGAGGTAGAAAAATCACCTGAACCCAGCAGGTTGAGGATGTGGTGGCCATGATTATGCCACTGCACTCTGACCTGAGCAACAAAGTGAGATTCTGACTCAAAATAATAATAATAATGATGATGACGATGATGATGTATTATATACTGGAAATTTGCTAAGAGAGTTGATCTTAAGTGTTTTCACCATACAAACACACACATAAAGTAACTATATGAGGTGATGTATACATTAATTAGTTCAATTGTGGTCATCATTTTATAAGGTGTATTTATACCAAAACATCACTTTGTACACTCTGAATATATATATATAATTTTTATTTGTCAATTATATCTCAAAAAAGCTGGAAGAAAAAACAATCAGCTGACATTTCTATAGAAGTAAAACCGTGGGCTGGAATAGACAGGGCTGTTTTGGTAGAAATGAAAAGTGATAAAGCCACCTGCGGATGGCCAGGCAGGTCATGACTTTTTGCAGGACTAGCAGATGTTACCTAGAAGGTCGCCATAGTCTTTTCCACCGCACTGAGTGGCAACTGTGACTCAGGCCAAAACTCTGGAGGCATCTTCGGCTCCACGCTCTCTCTCACCTCACATCCAAGCTGTTGGCAAATCCTAAACTTCTAAATATAGCCAGGATATGACCTCTTCTCATGCCTCTACCTCCAGCAGGGCCCCATCGCATGGTGCCTGGATTCTCACAGTAGCTTCTCTTGGTCCCCTCCCTGCCCCACGCAGTCTCTTTCTTTCTTTCTCTTTCTTTCTTTCTTTCTTTCTTTCTCTCTTTCTTTCTTCCCTTTTTTTTTTTTTTGAGTTGGGATCATACTCTGTTGTCCAAGCTGGAGTGCAGTGGCAAAATCATGGTTCATCGCAGCCTCCACCTCCTGGACTCAAACAATCCTCCTGTGTCTGCCTCCCATGTAGCTGGGACTACAGGCATGTGCCACCACATCCAGCTAATTTTGTGTAGAGACAAGGTCTCACTATGTTGCCCAGGCTGCTCTCAAACTCCTGGGCTCAAGCTATCCTCTCGCCTGGGCCTCCCAGAATGCTGGGATTACAGGCATGAGCCACTGCATCCAGTCCCTTGCAATCTATTCTTAACACAGTAGACAGTATGGTCCCTTAAAATCCTAAATCAGATCAAGTCAACTCTCTGCTTTGAACCCTCCAGGGGCTCCTCTCTTGCATTCTGAGTCAAAGATAAAGTCTTCAAGATGTTCTGAGGCACTACGTGACGTTCCCTGTCTAGCCTCAAACCTTCTACTTTCCCTGGCTGACTCTAGTCCGTGCACATCAGCCTCCTATGTTCCTCCATCATGCAAGGTCTTTGCACTGTTTCCTTTCCCTGAAACACACATCTCCAGATATCCTCACTACTCACTCCCTCACCTTCCTCAAATCTTCCCTAAGATGTTCCCATCCCAGAGTGATCTGCCTCAACCCCCAGTTAAAACTTTAATCTTTAAGTTGGGTGCGATGGCTCACACCTGTAATTCCTACAATTTGGGAGGCCAAGGAGGGAGGATCACTTGAGCCCAGGAGTTGAAGACTAGCCTGGGCAACATAGAGAGACCTCATCTCTACAAAAAAACAAAAAATAGCAGGTCATGGTGGTATGTACTTGTAGTCCCAGCCACAGGGCAGGCTAAGGTGGGAGGATTGCGTGAGCCCAGGAATTCAAGGTCACAGTGAGCTGTGATTGTGCCACTGAACTCCAGCCTGAGTGACAGAGTGAAACCCTGACTCGAAAATAAATAAATAAGTGTAAATTGATTAATTAATTAAAATAAAATGTTCACTCCTCCTTCCAGCATTCCTATATGTATGTATGTATTTTTAAAAGATATTTTATTTTAAAGATATGGGGTACAGTTCAGGATTGGGTATACAAGTGATCATGTACAGGTAAAGTTTGGGTCTCCCTTTGGTCCCTACTTTGCCTGGTTTGAGATCAGCTACATTTATTGATGTTGTAATCCCACCCCTGTCCCAGCAGTATCCCGCTACTGCCAATCCCTTTCTTATAGTATTATGGTAAATGTTCAGGGTCCACTTATGAGCGAAACCCTCCTATCTAATGCTGTGACATTTTACTCCATGATGTTTATAATATTCTTACTGTGATATTAATTACCTGGTTATCATGTAATTGAAAGTTTACGAATATAAGCAGTGGTTGCCTCACACATAATAAGTAAGCACCAGGAGGGTGATACTTTTGTATTCCCACAGCCATAGTGCCAGACCCACAAGTAAACATAGCTTGTGAAGAAATTCATAAGTGAATGAATGTAAATCACTCTACCAAAAAGACACCTGCACCTGCACACGTATGTTCATTGCAGCACTATTCACAATAGCAAAAACATGGAACCAATACAGATGCCCATTGAAAATAGGCTGAATAAAGAAAATGTACACATAGCCGGGCTCGGTGGCTCAGCCTGTAATCCCGCGTCTTTGGGAGGCTGAGGTGAGCGGATTGCCTGAGCCCACGGGTTTGAGACCCGCCTGGGCAGCGAGACCTCATCTCTACAATAAATCAAAAAAACCAGCCGGGCATGGTAGCGCATGCCTGTAATTCCGGCTACTCGGAAGGCTGAGGCGGAAGGATCGCCGGAGTCCAGCAGGTCGAGGCTGCGGTGGCCGGGAGCGGCCACTGCACTCCAGTCTGGGAGATAGAGTGAGACTCCAACTCAAAAAAAAAAAGAAAATGTACACATACATGATGGAATATTATGCAGCTGTAAAGAAGGAAATCATGTCCTTTGCAGCAACATGGATGCAGCTGGAGACCATTCTTCTAAGTGAACTATCATAGAATCACAAAACTGAACACCACTTTTTCTTACTCATAAGTGTGTCCTCAACATTGGGCACATGAGTACAAAGGCAGGAACAACTGACACTGGGCACTGCTAGCAGGAGGAGGGAGAGTGTCCACCATTGGATGCCATGTCTACTGCCAGGGCCAGAGAGAGCTTGCTAAAAAGCTAAAAGACCAAACCTCAGCTGCATGCAATTTACTTATGTGGCAAATCCTCCCATGTACTCCACAGTTCTAAAATAAAAGAAAGTGCAAAAGAAAGTGAAAGAATGAATGAATGAATGAACATTCATGAAAGAAAGACACAAGGTCAAGATGAATCTTCCAAGAATCTTCCATTTCTCCCCTCCTACCATGAAAAAGAAGATGATATGGTAGAATCAAAGAACTCGAATCTGCCTGAGGAGAGACTCACAGATCAAGACTTTCCCCCAAAACTATATTAATAATAAACAACAATAAGAGTAGACATTTGAAGCTGGGCTCGGTGGCTCAACCTGTAATCCCGCGCCTTTGGGAGGCTGAGGTGAGTGGATTGCCTGAGCCCGCGGGTTCGAGACCCGCCTGGGCAGCGAGACCTCATCTCTACAGTAAATCGAAAAATCAGCCAGGTGTGGTAGCACATGCCTGTAATTCCGGCTTCTTGGAAGGCTGAGGCGGAAGGATCGCTGGAGTCCAGCAGGTCGAGACTGCGGTGGCCGGGAGCGGCCACTGCACTCCAGTCTGGGCGACAGAGTGAGACTCCAACTCAAAAAAAAAAAAAAAGGAGACATTTGCCAAAAGTTTTCTATGCTCCAAGCACCATAAGAAGTGCTTTACTGGCCTCAGCTTCTTGAAATTCAACCCTAGGAGGTCCTCAGGTCTCATCTGTGAGAGTGCAACTTGATTTTTTAGTAACTATTCTGATCCCGACTTGTGTCCTGCAATATAGTCCTGGCCACCCAGAGTTAGCACAGACCGCACACATTTAGGGCTCAGTTCTCCACAAGACTGCCCTTACTTCAGAAGTCAGTCACACTCACAGAGTTCCCAAGCCACCTGCACTTCTGTCTGACTACAAATTCAAGGGTCCCCATGACCCCCTCAAGTCCAAGAATTCTCTAGAAAGTCTCCCAGAAATCAGGAAAGCACTATACTTACAAGGACAGTTTTATTATAAAAAGATAGAGACCAGGACCTGCCAGATGAAGGGACTCATGGGCCAAGGTCTGAGAATACAGAGCTTCTGTGCCTTCTCTGCTTGGAATCCTGGCACGTCACCCTCCTGGACTACCAGTGTGGTCACCAACCAGGAAGCTCCCCAAGACTCAGTAACCAGAAGTTTCCGTAGGGCTTCATGACACAGGCATAATTGATGAATTATTTGCCACGTGATTCAACTCAATCTCCAACATCCTCTCCCCAGAGGTCAGGCTGGCCCAAAGCCCCCAACCCTCTAATCATGTGGTTGGTCTTTCCAGTGGCCAGTCCCCACCCTAAGTCATCATCGCATCTCTTCGTATAAACTCAGGGGTGATCCAGAAGGCTCAGGAATAACAAAGACACTCCATTTACTTAGGAAATGCTAAAGAGAGTCAGTCTCCTTCCCAGGAACCAGAAGCAAAGACCAGTCAAATGCTTTATTCTCTATCAGTAACATCACCATAATTCTCTTTCAAGGCCCCATTTGGCTGGCAGATGGCAGCTCAGTTCATTTTTTGGCTGGAATTTTTCTCCAAGATTCCTTCCTATTTCCAGGGGTTCACATGGCTTCAAGATGACAAGGGAGGTGACATTGGGGCATTGGTAGTGTCTGGTGTGCAGGGGACACTGTGAAGCTGTTGAGACCTGGCCCACATTGACCCAATTAACTCCCAGAGTCCTGTTTTCCTTGTGGGCTTTTGCTGCCTCTTGAGGGTCTATCTGGAGGATGAGGTACAAGACCCTGTGCTCATCCTCCTGACAAACTTTTTCTTTTCTCCTTTTTTTTTTTTGAGTTGGAGTCTCACTCTGTCACCCAGGCTGGAGTGCTGTAGCACACTCACACTCACGGCCACCACAGCCTTGCCCTGCTGGGCTCAGGCAATCCTTTCACTTTAACCTTTCAAGTAACTGAAACTATAGGTGCACATCATCGCGTCTGGCTATTAATAATTTTTTTGATTTACTGCAGGGACAAGGTCTCGCTAAGTTTCCCTGGCTGATTTCAAACTCCTGGGCTCAGGAAATCCTCTCCCCTTTGCCTCCCAAAGTACTGGGATGTCAGGCATGAGCCACTGTGCCCAGCGATAAACCTTTTCCTTCACCTGGATTCAGCTGGTGGAAGAGGGGAGACGTCGGCCATTTTTTCTTAGGTACCACAAAAATTTATGCACCCACTTTCCCCCGCCCCCAGTGGACCTTTCCCCACAGCCTGGATCATCCCTTTCTAATTTCAGAAACAATGAGTATTGTTTTTACAGTGTTAGGCTTTCTGCTTCATCTGAAAGCTGTGCCAAAACCTATGCCTTTCCTTCCCAAGGGCTACCTTTTCAAATCCAGAGGCCTGTTTTCAACTAGACATTGTGAGCCCTAGATAAAATGCAAATGCACGTAGCACCTTCTGGGAAATGTTCTTGTCACAAAAAGTTGAAAGTGAATCTAGTCAAACTTTTCAGGCTAACTTATACTTACTGGGACTGTGGGAGATAGAGGAACAGGCATATGACACGATAAGGAAGCAAACAGATGCATGCTGATATGGGACAACTGACCTGCTCTCTGCAACAAATCAAGGGTAGGGGAACTAAAAGGGAAAAAAAAAGAAAAAGGAGTCCAGGTGCGGGGCCTCACACCTGTAATGCCAGCACTTTGGGATGCTGAGGCTTGAAGATTGTTTGAGACCAGGAGATCAAGATCAGCCTAAGCAACATAGTGAGAATTTGTCTCTACAAAAATAAAAAAATTAGCAGGGTGTGGTGGCTCACGCCTGTAATCCCAGCACTTTTGGAGGCAGAGGCAAGAGGATTGCCTGAATCCATAAGCTCAAGACCAGTCTGGGCAACTTGGCGAGACCTTGTCTCTACAATAAATCAAAAAATTAGCCAGGCATGGTGGCGTGTGCCTGTAATTTCCGCTGCTTGGAAGACTGAGGTAGAAGAATCATCTAAGCCAACAAATCAAGGCCGTGGTGGTTGTCAGAGTGAGATTCCTACTCAAAAAAATTAAAAAATTAGTCAGATGTGGTGACACACATCAGTAGTCCCAGCTACTTAAGAGGCTGAGGCAGAAGGATCACCTGAGCCAGAAGGTCAAGGCTTCAGTGAGCCATGATTATGTCTCTGCACTCCAGCCTGGGTGACAGAGTGAGACTCGGACTCAAAAAAAAAAAAAAACCAAGAAAATGACAAAGGAGACTATTCTAGATAAAGACACAAGTGATATACCAACCATATACAAAGGGGGGCCTTGCTTGGATTCTTGTTTGTACAAACAATAAAGAGACACTTTGGAGTCAAGTAAGGAAATCTTACTATGGACCAAATATTACATCTAGTATATTACCAAAGAAGTAGTGTACATCTTGAGAGGTGTAATAATTGTATCATGGTTATGGAAGAAAATGTCCATGCACTGAAATGTGCAGAGATTAATTGTCATGATTTCGGGGATTAAAAGTACTCCAGCATGTTGAAGGGGATAAATAAAACATGTGACAAGATTTGTTTATGAATAAGGTTTATTGAAGCTTATATACAATAAAGTTCCCACATTTAAAGTTTGATTAATTCTGACAAATGTATACAGTTATGTACCCATCACCATGACAAGATATAAAACATTTTCTGACTGGGTGCAGTGGCTCACACCTGTTATCCCAACATTTTGGAAGGTCAAGGCAGGAGGATTGCTTGAGCCCAAGAGCTCAAGACCAATCTGGATAAGATAGTGAGACCTTGTTTCTACAAAAAAAAAAAAAAATCAAAAAATTAGCCACATGTAGTAGCGTATGCCTGTAGTCCCAGCTACCAGGGAGGCTGAAGCAGAAGGATTGCCTGAGCCCAGGAGGTTGAGGCTATGGTGAGCCATGATCCTGCCACTGCACTCCTGGGTGACAGAGTGAGACCCTGACTCAAAAAAATAAAATAATAAAATAAAATGAAAACTTTTTTCACCCTGCAAAGTTCTTGTGGATGCTGAGATTTCCATAATTATTGGATCTGGGAGATCTTATTATTGTGCATAACTCAGAATGTGTATTATTTCCCTACTATCGTGTATAACTCACAGCAGATCCAGTGAATACGATCAACAGTTGATCCAGAGACTTGTGCTGACTCCAAGACCGCTATTGCACATGACAGGAGGACAGATGAACATCTAATTCTGGAATATGGAAGAGAAGTGTCTCAAGGAGAGTTCCCAGAAGGCACCCTGATCTGGACAAGGATTGACGGGCAAGTGATTTCTTAAGGTACGGATGAGGTCCATCGTGAAACACAGCACAGCCTAGAAAATACTTACAGCCTCTAGAGCTGACTCCCTTTTCCTAGCAATACAGGATACAGAGGAGGAGAAAGGCAGGAAGTAGACACTTGATCCACCTACCTGCTCACCCAGAACCTTGGGGGAGTCTGAACTCTCCTGCTCTCACACACCTCCCGTAGCCATCCAGTCGAGAACCAACGCCTGCCAGTTCTCTCCCAAGATAAACCTCCCACCCACCCATCTGCACCCATCCTCCAAGCGAGGGTCTTTTCTCACCTGCACTATGTTGATAGTTCCCAACTGCCCTTCCTTGCTTGCCCCAACCTCTCCTATTCTCCGACAGCAGCCAGTGATCTCTTTAGCGAGAAAATCCAAACATGCACTCACTGGCTTAACGCGCTTCCACAATTAAACATTGAGTTGCGCCGGGCTCGGTGGCTCAGCCTGTAATCCCGCGCCTTTGGGAGGCTGAGGTGAGTGGATTGCCTGAGCCCGCGGGTTCGAGACCCGCCTGGGCAGCGAGACCTCATCTCTACAATAAATCGAAAAATCAGCTGGGCGTGGTAGCGCACGCCTGTAGTTCCAGCTACTTGGAAGGCTGAGGCGGAAGGATCGCCAGAGCCCAGCAGGTCAAGGCTGCGGTGGCCGGGAGCGGCTATTGCACTCCAGTCTGGGCAACAGAGTGAGACTCCAACTCAAAAAAAAAAAAAAACAAAAAACATTGAGTTGCCAGCAATTCCACTCCTAGTTATGCATCCCAAACAGATGAAGATACAGGTCCACACAGAATCCTCTCCCAATACTATTGCACTGGGGACTAAACTCCAACATGAATATTGGAGGGGACAAAAGCATTCAAACCATGGCAGGACATAAACATGGTTTCTTGTTTGCAGGATGGATGCTCTATTGCGTTGATAAGAAGTGCTTATCCAAAAACATGGAACCAACCATGTTGCCCATCAAAGCTGGACTGGATAAAGAAAATGTGGTACATATACGCAATGGAATATTATGCAGCCATAAGGAAGGACAAATATATGGACTTCACAGCAACTTGGATGGATTTGGAGTCGATCATACTCAGTGATCTATCACAGAAACAAAGAACAGAGTACCATATGTTCTTATTCAAAATGGACCTTGAACAATTATAATACTATAAGAAAGCTCTCGGTGGTAATGGGAAACTGTCAGGGGTGGGGGTAGGATTGGCAATTGAGGGAAACTGCTAGGGGATGGAGGGGCATACTTCATCAACAAGGGTACTTGCATAATCAATGTTTGCATGCCTAACCCTGAATTGTACCCCACATCTTTATAATTAAAAGAAGAAGTGCTTATCATCACTCAGTGCTTATATAAATTGGCCTTCCAAATAGCCTTATAAGGTAGGTGCAGTTAGGTTACTATTTCCACTTTATAGATGAAGAAATTGAAGCTTAGAAACTTTAAGGTGACAAAGCAATATTGTGAGTTAAGCCCACATACACATAGCTCCCAATGACACAGTATGTGGAAGCCCACTGCATCACCAAAAATCAATTGCTGCGTGATTCATTGGCCCAGGGATCAACTCACTGGATGGCCACTCTGTTGTTTTCTGAGTTTCCTGAGGATTTATGGAAGTCCTCATGTCCCAGAGTCACTGCATTTCACTCGTCTTTCTACTGCCGTTGTTTTGCTATCAGTGTATTGGCCCCGGGGCAACTGAATGATGCATATTTCTGGTGACAAGCACTTGTCCACCACCTTGTGGTTTTTGGGTTTTTTTTGAGTTGGAGTCTCACTCCATTGCCCAGACTGGAGTGCAGTGGCCGCTCCCGGCCACCGCAGCCTCGACCTGCTGGGCTCCGGCGATCCTTCCGCCTTAGCCTTCCGAGTGGCGGGAATTACAGGTGTGCGCAACCACGCCCAGCTGATTTTTTGATTTATTGTAGAGATGAGGTCTCGCCTGCCCAGGCGGGTCTCGAACCCGCGGGCTCAGGCAATCCACTCACCTCAGCCTCCCAAAGTGCTGGGATTACAGGCTGAGCCACCGAGCCCGGCTACTTGTCCACCACCTTGTGTTTTGTACATGAATTTACGGGATGTGCCATGTGTGCATTTCACTGTCCTCTATCTCTGCAGACCTGTGTCCTGCCCTGCCTTGCTCCTGCCCCTGCCCCTGCCCTGCCTTGGGTGGCAAAACCAAAACCTGCTTAGACCCAGTTTAAGGCAGCTATCTTGCTGTTTCAGCAAATGAATTGTCCTGTGAATTAATTTGCCATCAATTGACCTGAGCCTTGGTAAACGGCAGAACCAGGAGAACTTGAACTCAAAATGTCATGCTGTGGTTCTCTAACACTCAATCTTCTTCCATGAGCTTTCTGTGGATGCTCCTCAACTGTGTGTCCGGGTGCTCGTTCACAACTTCTCATTCAGGTTCTGAGCCTGCGATCCAGCCTCGCATGTCAGCCTCACCAGCCCACCCTATACCTTCCTGGTATTTGCTCTGACTCTCCCAGCACCATCCCATGTGCAATTAGGTGCCTAATAAAGGCTTTGCACTGCTGATGATGGTAATGATGTGTGATGGCTGTGATGAGAATCACAACTGGGAGCAATTGAATGAAATTATGCAGCAGGGATGTTAAGCTCAGCGTCAAGATCTCCTGATGCTGAAATGTACAGAACCATTGGCTCCTCCCTAGGCTGAGTTAGAAAAACTCTTCCTTGGAGATAGCCATCTTTATATATATCAGGGTGTTTAGAGCTAGTATCACTAAACAGAGGGAAAGGTTTTTGAAGAGTATGCTGTCAGACCCAGGAGTGTATAAAAATGATAGCTATTATGCCCTTAAAAAAAATCTGCTTCTAATTGTGATTCATCAGAAATCTACAGGAATGAGCCATGATAACTGTGATTGAAGTTGGCCATACATGTTTTGTGCTTCTCCATTGGGAGGGGGAGTCTGTTTTGTCTCTCCTTGATTCTGGTCTTATGAGTTGACTTGACCCATACACTGCGACAGAAGTGACTTGTGCCAGTTCCAGATCTAGACTTTAAACGGTCTCCCAATTTTCGGTCACATAGACATCCAGACGATTACATGAGAGGCCATACAGGGAGGGGACAAGTGACCATCTTGGATGTTAGCCCCAGTTAAGTTCCCAGCTGAATGCAACCCTCACAGGGTCCCAGTTGACATCACTTGGAAGCAGAAGAACAGCCTTGCTGAGCTCTATCAGACCTCCTAGACTACAGAACCCACAGAAAAAATACAGTGTTATTTTTTTAGGCCACTAAATTTTGGTGATAGGTTCTGCAGAAATCCATAACACATAATAGCTCTGTTAGAGCCAACAGGAAACTGAGAGAATCCATCACCGGAGTCTAGAATCCATTCCTCTAGAGGGTGTTCAAAACTTCTAGCCAGGCCTATCCATCTTGGGGGTAGACATGAAGAAGAACAGTGTAGTCAGAGGAGCCCTGGTTCCTGTTGAAAGGCTCCTTCCCAAAGACCATGAGTTAAATGGCTCCTGCTATGGTCTGAATGTTTGTGTCTCCCAGAATTTATATGTTGAAATCCTAATCCCCAGTGTGATGGTATTAGGAGGTGGGACCTTGGGAGGTGACTTGGTCATGATGGTGGAACCCTCATAAATGGGATTAGTATCCCTGTAAAGAAGATCCATAGACCTCTCTAAGCCTCTTTCCACCAAGAGAACACAAGCCTGCAGAAGAGAGCCCTCACTGGAACCCAATCATACTGGTCTCCTGATCTCAGACTTCCAGCATCCAGAATTATGGGCAATACATTTCTGTTATTTATAAACCACCCAGTTCTTGATATTCTGCTATAGCAGACTTAAGAAAGACAACCCCCTTGGCTTCTGCCTTGTCCAGTTCTTCCCCCAGGACCACACACCCAAATACTTACAGAGGCTAGGGAAGAATATGTGAACAAGTAAAGTGGGCAGTGTTTGTAAATCAATCACATAGGAATGTTTTTTGTGGGTTTTTTTTGGTTTTTTGGGGGGGTTTGAGTCAGGGTCTCACTCTGTCACCCAGGATGGAGTGAAGTGGCATGCTTCTGGCTCAGCCTCAACCTGCTAGCTTCAAGTGACCTTTCTGCCTCAGCCTCCTGAGTAGCCGGGACTACAGGCACACATCGTCATGCTTGACTACTTTTTTTGGTTCTGTATGTATCTCTGTCTCGCTCTTTTCTTTCTCTCTCTCTCTCTCTCTCTCTTCCTCTCTCTCTCTCTTCCTCTCTCTCTCTCTCTCTTCCTTTCGCATTGTCTGGTTTTCTCTCTTTCGCTCTCTCTCTGTCTTTTACTCTGTGTCTCTCTGTCTTTCTCTCTCCCTTTCTCTCCATGATCAACCTTGAGACCTTGCCTCTATACTGTGAGGAAGCCAAGCAGCCACACGGGAAAGCCACTTGTAAGTGTCTCCCATGGCCCAGCTGAGGTCCCAGCCAAGAGTCAACATCAACTGTCAGCTGTGTTCCCAGGATAGCAGACTCCAGATGATCCTAGCCCACCACCTTCAAGCCACCTAACCAATGACTGTCCCTGCCAAAATTGCATATTCATAAGCAAAACAAAATGTTGCTGTTGGTTGATGCCCTAAGATGTGGAATGGTGGTGTACACAGTATTAGATAACCAGAAGAGCATCTCTGTGACCAAGAGCATCACCCAAACTGTGCCATAGAGTCCTGTAGCGAGGGTCTTAGAGCTGTCTCTGCAGCCCCACAGCCCAGGCCATGGATGCTGGATCCCAAAGTCAGCACTAGAATTTCTGCCATGGCTGCCACAGTTGTGGCTGTGACTAGAAAGGAAAAAAAGGCTGGGCATAGTGGCTTATGCCTATAATCCCAGCACTTTGGGAGACTGAGACTGGAGGATCACTGGATCCCAAGAGTTCAAGGCCAGCCTGGGTAATATAGCAAGATTTCATTCCTACAAAAAAAAATTAGTCAAGCATGGTAGTGTGCACCTGTAGTCCCAGCTACTCAGAAGGCTGCGAAGGAAGGATTGCCTCAGCCTGGTAGGTTGAGGCTGCAGTGGGCCATGATGATGCCACTGCACTCCAACTGGGTGACAGAGTGAGACTCTGACTCAAAAAATAAAATAAAATAAATAAGAGAAGAAAGGGTACCCAGGCCATCCAGGAGTGTGTGCTGGCTATGAACATGAACTTGGCCACAAGTTCCAGAGGCCACAGCTCTGCCACTGAGCAACTGCGTGAGCTTACTAACCTCTTACTAACCTCTCCGAGCCTCAATTTCTCTTCCTCAAAGTGGATTCAACAGGGGTACCCTGTGCACAGAGTGGTTGTGAGGATTAGACAAATTAACAAATAGAGATGATGAGAAGCGTGCTCAGCCAGTGAGTATGTATTATTATTTTCTACATTCGTTCCCCCATCACTTCCGGTCTAATCTATTTTTCCCTTCATAGCTGTCATCACTACAGGACCTTGCCAAATGCATCTCTGTGTCCTCTTGTTTGCTGTCTGTCCTCTTTCCCCTGGGTTATAAGTTCGATGTAGTAAGGTTTGTTCTGTTATCATTCATCTTCAGCACCTAGAAGAGTGTCCGTGAAGTATGTATCACACACAGTAAATGTTTGCTGAGCAAGTGGATAAAGAGCCCAATAACATCATCGAGAGCTAAGATTAGGGCTTCAAATAACAGTGAGGTTTAGGAGAGGTTCACAAAGCCATGGGGCTTCAAAGGAAACAGAAAGAGATGGAATCAATGAAGAATTGTAGGAAAGGCTTTGGAGAAGAGGATTTCAAGAGATGAGGATGTAATGGACAATATGACCAAGGGAAAATTAGAGCCCAGACTAAAGCAAGGGGTACAGAGCCAAGTTAGGGAAGGCAAGGGGATGCCCTCGGGCTGGTCCACAGGGATTAAGGGCTGAGATGACACAGACCGGCTGAGGCCATTGTTACAAGTGTCCAGTGTGTGCCCCAAAGGGTAAAATATTCTCTAGGTTCCAGGGGGGATTCAGGACAGAAACAGACACTCCCTACTCAAACACTCCCCACCCCATGCTTCCTGTACCTGGTGAGCCGGGAGTTATTCATGGCACCTTTCATGGCTGAAAGGATCCCAATGACTCTCATTCTTTTCCTGTTTTAAGAACATAAGTTCACAGCCAGCCTGGACAACTTGGCGAAACCTCGCCTCTACAATGAATCAAAAAATTAACCAGGCATGGTGACATGTGCCTGTAATTCCAGTTACTCCAAAGGCTGAGGCAGAAGGATCACCTGAGCCCAGCAGGTTGAGGATGTGAATGTCACAGCTGTGATCGTGCCACTGCGCTCCAACCTGGGTGAAAGAGTGAGACTCTGAAAATAAAATTTTTAAAAATCAAACACAGAGGTTGGGTTTTCAACTCTGAATTCTTTTTCTTTTTTAAAAAATGTTTTATTTTAAAGATGTGGGGTACAATTCAGGGCTAGGCATACATCAATTCTGAATTCTAAAGAAGAGATGTGCCCTCTTCGGGAGACTCTTCCGACATTTTCCAGCACTGGAACAAACAAGCATGTTTCCAAGAACGTCCAAGAGCCCTTGAACAATCATCGTAATACTATAATAAAAGGATTGGCAGTAGTGGGAATCTGCGGTGGGGGGCACACCTCATCAACAAGGGTACCTGCATAATGAACATTTGTATACCTAACCTTGAATTAAGGTAACCTAAGGTAGGTGTTTGTTTTAAATTTTTTTAAAGGATCTTGACTATTAATATTCAAATTTTGCAAAATTTATTTCTTGAAGAGATATTTTTGACCAATGTTCACTTGTGGAAATAGGTATGTCCACAAAACTCGGTACAACATTTAAACAAAATTATGTGCCAGAAGAATCTCAAATTACATTTAAAATACTACTGGTAGAATATCAGGAACATTGTAGAAGTTTTGAAAGCATGGTAAGCCCTGAAAGTGAATGTGTGTGATGCATGTTGCTGGCATCAGGAGAGGCAATGATGATAACATACGATAACATACTTGGCATGAGTTATTCTCTGCCATTTTGTGCTTGTCCTAAACACATTTCCACAGTGCCTTTTTTTTCAAACACCTAAGGTAGGTGTTTGTTTACATTTGATGTAAAAATTATTCTAGGCTATAATTACTGGTGCTATCAAACTTTATGACCCTGACTACTTATATATTAAAATGAATTAAATTACAAAATTAAATCAGGACCCTGACCAAAGATTCCTTCCTTCAGCTCATATTCAAGAAGCTGCTTCAGTCCCATTACAAAGTAGGCAAAAGATATGAATAGACACTTCTCAAAAGAAGACATATGAGCTGCCAACAGATACATGAAAAAATGCTCAGCCTCACTAGTCATCAAAGAAATGCAAATTAAAACTGCACTGAGATACCACCTAACTCCAGGCAGGATGGTCATCATCAATAACTCAAAAAACAACAGAGGCTGGAGAGGATGCGGGAAAAAGTGAACACTTCTACACTGTTGGTAGGAGTGTAAACTGATACAACCTCTGTGGAAAACAGTTTGACGATTCTATGGCAGTAGTGGGAAACTGCTGGGGTGGGGGGATGGGACTAACAGTAGTGGGAAACTTCGGGGGTGGGCAGGGCATACCTTATCAACAAGGGTACCTGCATAATGAACATTTGTATACCTAACTCTGAATTATACCCCGCATCTTTAAAATTAAAAATTTTTTAAAAAGAATGTCCAAGAGCATCATGCACCCAAAGAGAGTTCAAGTTCTACCTAGTTCATCAAAGAAAACTGCCTTCTTAAAGGAACATGCTGGGGACAGAGTAGGCATAGCTAGCTTGTATGTTTTCTCCTATGTCTGGGGGGAATAAAACCAAATCTGTCACCTTCTGCACATATTCACACACAAAAAAAGGACACCCTATGCTCTATTTAGAAGGCAGTGCCAGTACCAACTTTGCTATCCAGGAGCTGATATTTTGCAGGTAGTGGGGCAGAAAGGATGCCCTTTTCATCACATGTTTAATACGGTACAAAACAAGCAGTGAACATTAAAATAAAATAATTGCCTGTGACCAACAGTGTATGTTTCTTTCATCTAATTAGGTAATCTGCCCAGGTGTTTAGCACCAAGGCCTCTATGTTTTAATTGGAAAAAGTCAAGGACAGAAACTAATTAGCAGCATTAATCCAAACCAGAAGTCTGATGATATTAACCACAAATCACCACTGCAATCAGGAACATTTATTCTAAACCTTTTCAGAGTGGGGGAGGAGGGAAAGAAAGCAAAGTATTTCTGAGCTTACAATACTGACTTCCAACCACTAATTCCAGGCAACTTTGATCCATTCTCTCAAAGAAATCAAAAGAATTGTGATTAACAAAAAGGCAGTACAGAACTAAAAATGAATGAATACTTCATTCATATCCCCTTTTTTCAGGCAAGCAATAATTAAATACCATCTTAAATTCAACAGCAGTCAGTTCTATTTAGACATTCTCCTGGAGTCCCCTCCCATTTATTTTAGTTTTTTTTATTTAAAAGGGTGGGCTACAATTCAGGGTTAGGTATACAGGTAAAGTGTGGGTATCCTTATTGGTATTACGTGTTCCCCCATCCCCTGGAAGCTTCCCAATATTGCCAATACCTTTCTTATAGCATTATGATAAATTTTGGGGGTCCACTTATGAGTGAGTACATGTAGTACTCAGATCTTTGTTTCTGTAATGAATTACTGAGTATTATAGACTCTAATTCCATTCAGGTTGCTGCAAAGTTCATAATTTTATTTTTCTTTATGGCTGCCTAACATTCCATCGTGTAAATGTACCACATTTTCTTTATCCAGTCCACTTTCGATGGGCAGCATGGTTAGTTCCATGTTTTTGCTACTGTGAATAATGCTGCAATAAACATGAGTGTGCAGGTATCTTTTTTATAGAGTGATATGAGTTCATCCAGGTATATTCCCAGGAGGATTGCTGGGTCATATGGAAGGTCGATTTTTAGATCTTTTAGAAATTGCCACACTGTTTTCCACCCTCCCATTTATGAGTGACATACCTGGAACTTCCAGAGGGCAAATAGATTTTCATGGCCTCAAATCTCTTCTAAAAATTACTCTTTGATTCATTCCAGTTTTTATTTCAAGGTATGAGAAAAATAACCAAATTACATGAGAAAAAAAATCCATAGCTCCAAGGTTGCTAATGGGCTGTGATGATTAAAAAACCAATAGGTTACTTTAATGATGGAACTTTTCTGCTCACATCTTTGGCTCTTTTCCAGAATTTTCCATTTCTTGAAGCATTTGTTTAGGAGAATTGGTGGTTTGAAAACACAAATAGAAACAGATAGCATAATTTTGATGTGTTTTGCTATTAGTTAACATAAAATGACACTAGAATTTGAGATTCCTAGCACTCTGATATTTTAAGTGACTAATTAGAAAAAAAGGGAAATTCAATGGAAAGCCCAATTTAGGATCAGGCTAAAAACAAAAGAAGCCCCACACCAAGGATTAGGAATCTCAAACACACATCAATCCTAATTTGTTGTAACGGAGTGCATTTTTCTGTTTCTTCTTCTCTCCCTAGACCACTTGAGTTTGTTAGTGTCACTGGCCAAATCCCTCAAGGTTAGCGACAACTAACTTAAACTTGCCCCCACCTCCATCCCTAGGAAAAGGAACTTGAATTGTCATTTTGAGTTTCAAGTCTCTTCTGATTTTCTATTTCAATTCTCCATCTTTCCATCTCTCAGTCCTCAACCCCCTCCAAAATAGACAAAAATTGAGAAAAAGAAAAACTGGCTTTTCAAAGGATAAAATCCAGGGATTGACATAATGCAGGATCTGCCTTCTGGAAATGTCCTAAAAAGAAAAAAAAAAAGGTTTTCACTGCCTTTCCTTCAGAATGTAAACTGACTCTGCCTCGTGAGAACAAGCCTGTGTCCCAAGCACAGCCCTGGAGAGGTCGTGGCTTAGAAACCAAACCGTGTAAATAAAACCTGTGTAGAAGATAATGTTCCCAGCAGGTGCTTTGGGAGGCTCTCCTGGTTTGTTTATTATTTTTTTCATACTCTCTTTGTTTGACACATGCTAGGCTTTTTCTACTTAGCATCAAACATTGCCCATGTTTAAGGGTTAAAATAATAGGGTCATTATGGCTATTCCCGAAGAGCAGGCAAAAGGGACCCACAGCAGACTTGCTGCAGCTGTTAGACAGTCCAATTGCCATCCACAAGGGAATGTGCTTATTTCTATATCACAATCTCCCACCTTGATAAAAAAGAAAAAAACACACCCATTTCATTTGGGCTGTGTACTAAGAATAATTGCCACCAATATTGATTGGCCCGTGGGGACCTAGCTGAATTTAAAAATTGCAGACTGGGAAATCCCAGCTGATGTTTTCCTCACTGAGTTGACTGCTTATTTGTGACAGGTTCCTATGTTTAAACTTATCTATGAAAACTGTGAAATTAATATCCTCGTGTTGAATACAATATGGTCACACACCCTGCTGAAATGCACAGCTATTTTTATTATTGTTTTCATGCCAGCTCCTGACTGTGCCCGATTGCAAATCTTTCTGATAATTAAGCCTAAATACATTTGTTAGCTGAAGTCTTGTGTTTTTATTGTTTTCTAGTGATTCATTTTCAGGGATTGTGCAAACGTGTGAGGTTTATTATTTTTTTTTTCAACCTTTGGTTGCAGAGTTAGTTTTAGCTGGTGTTTAACCTAGCAGGCTTCTGTAATGGCCCCTGGCGTGGGTGTGAAATGATTGCAGTCATCTTAGTCTCTGCTTCATCATGGATGCCTCTGACACAGAAGGTTGAAGCTGGACATTTCCTGACAAGTGCTTTCGTTGGCTAAAAGCAGAGAGGGAAATTCACTAGAGTCCTTACTGCTAATTCCACGTGACTCAGTTGCAAAGTTCAATTATGTCAAGGTGGAAATTCCAAATGTTCCTGAAATTAATCACTCCCCAAAAGAAAAGGTAACCATGTGGAAATGTGCTTTTAACTCACACAAAAAATATAGATGACTCTGATGATGAAAATTTCAGGGAGTCATGGGCTGTGAGTCTGGCCTAAGTAAAAGCAGCAGAGAACAAAGTCATCCTGTTTCCATGTGACCAGCAGTTCCTTGTTTCGTATGTTATTGTCAGAGTCATTGCAAAATTGTTATCTTCCTTCCTCTTGATCTGGCTTCCTCCCTTCCTTATATTATACACAAGTAAGTGACAGGTTTTTTTGTTCATGTGGGTTTTTTTTTTTTTTTTTTTTTGGCGTCTCTCTGTCGCCAAGGCTGGAGTGCAGTAGCACGCTCACGGCCACCCCAGCATCAACCTGCTGGGCTCAGGTGATCCTTCCACTTCAGCCTTCCAAGTAGCTGGAACTTAGGCACATGCTACCACACCCAGCTAATGTTTTGATTTATTGTAGAGTCTCACCAAGTTGCCCAGGCTGGTCTCAAACCAGTGGACTCAGGCAATCCCCTCACCTCGGCCTCCCAAAGTGCTGGGATTACAGGCTTGTGCCACCGTGCCTGGCATAAGTGACAGGTTTAAAAGAACCGGGGCAATTCCATTTTTTAAAAAATTAATAGCATAGAGAAAAGAACTAAAATTTACAGAGATTCTCTCTGCCTGATATGGTTACCCATGGTTTTCATCTTCTTCTATTTGCTAATCTCTACATCCTAAATTGTCTACAATGTCTCTGGATGACTTTGGTAATAGGGAAACAATCATATTTTTTAAATGCAACTTTATAAGGAAGTAGCATGACTTCCATAGTCCGTGTGCAAATTATATATGATTTCACTTCTAAGTTATTTTAATGTGAAAGCTATATAAACAAAAAATTTAAACACCATCAATAATCATAGTTAAAATTTATGTTTTAAGAATTCACTTTCATATTATTGTTCCAAGTTCATTCTGATAAATCCAAGTGATAATTAAAATGCAACTATTCTTTCATTTTTGATTTACTTATTGGCTGGTTGATCACTTGGTTGGTTGGTTTCATTTACACCTTAGCAGTAAGTTTTCTTATTTTTCACTCATATGAGAATTTTACTTTACCACTATCAACTAAGGTTTCTAACACACGGCACCAGTTTTACAAATACAAGTCAAAACTAATAAGTAGGAAAGCCTGTAGGACATGAAAAACATAAATGCAACACATAAAACACACACACACACACACAACACACACACATACACACACCACATTTATTTTATTATTGCAAATTTGGAAAATATTTTTAAATTTGCAATCCAGCCAGCTGTGGTGGCTCACATCTATAATTCCAGCAGTTTGGGAGGCCTAGCTAGAAGAATTCCTTGAACCCAGGAGTTCGAGACCAGCCTAGGCAACACAGTGAAGCTTCATCTCTACAAAAGATTTTTAAAAGTTAGCCAGTCGTGGTGGTATGTGCCTGTAGCCCCAGCTATTCGGGAGGTGGAGGAGGAAGGATGGCCTGAGCCTACGAGGTTGACGCTGTGGTGAGTTATGATCATGTCACTGCACTCCAGTCTGGGCATGATAAGCAAACAAACAAAAATTTGCAATCCAGCTGGTTCAACAAACATGCTTCTACTGGACTACGGAACAGCAGAAAAAAGCCTAAACCTCCCTTTATACCCCCCAAGAGAACCACACATTAATTTAAACAGGAACTTTATATATATATATATTTTTTTTTTTTTTGAGTCGGAGTGTCACTCTGTCACCCAGACTGGAGTGCAGTGGCCGCTCCCGTCCACCCAGCCTCGACCTGCTGGGCTCTGGCGATCCTTCCGCCTCAGCCTTCCAAGTAGCCAGAATTACAGGCATGCACTACCATGCCCAGCTAATTTTTTGATTTATTGTAGAGATGAGGTCTCACTGCCCAGGTGGGTCTCGAACCCGCGGGCTCGGGCAATCCACTCACCTCAGCCTCCCAAAGGCGCGGGATTACAGGCTGAACCACCGAGCCCGGCTGGAACTTAATATATTTTAAAATGGTCTTCTCATCTTTTTTTAGTGAAAATAGAGTTTAAGAAACAAAGACAAAGTGTATTCTTAATTGCTTGAGAAGGACTGTTTTAGCTCCAGGGATACTTTAGAATAATTTATCTAAAACCGTTTTGTCTGGAGAACTAATGTATGGCATGGTGATCGTGGTTAAAATAACAATGTATCATCAGCCACTTGAAACTTACTGAAAGAGAAGATCTCACCATCAAAAAAAAAAAGATAACTATGGGAGGTGACAGACATGTTAATTAGCTTGATTGTGGTATTCATTTTACAGTGTATACATATATCAAATCATCATGTTCTACACTTGAAATATACATAATTTTGCTTGTCAATTGTACCTTTGTCAGCCTGGACAACAGAGTGAGACTCCAACTCAAAAAAAAAAAAAAAAAACTTGGAGGAGACAATTCAAATAATAAAAATGTAGCATGCAAAAAAGAAAATTAAAAGTTTTGAAGCTGAGTTCACAGTGTTGATCTTTCTCGTATGAAATATCTTCAGAAATGTGTCCTGTTGTTTGGTCCTCACCAGTCCCACCCTAGAAACCTGTTGCATTTTCAGCTCAGGACCTACAGGCTCCTTGCAACAGGCCAGCTGTCTCTGCTGCCATGTAGGAAAGTCCCAGGTCACCAAAGCGGGACACCCTTCCCCAAAAGTCAGTGGTCACCTCCCATTGGAATGATTTCTTGTTATTATGAAATGCAACTAAAGTTTGCTTTGTGGAGTATTGCTAGTTTTTTTAACTTGTGATCATCACAGGTGTTTGGAAGTAGGAGCTGAGGTGGCCAACAGGTTATCTTGGCTAAATCTAGTAGCTGTTTACAGTCATGTCCCTAATTAGCAAATACAAAAGCTGGGAGTACTGGGCCTTCCCTTCGAGCTTAGGCGTTGCAAGGGGAGATTACCAAAACTTGACATAACCAAAAAGTGACATAATTAACAAAAAGTAACATTGTCATTTCACTAGTCACATCCTTGCCAATAGGTATGGTTTTTAAAAATAATAAAGAGGGGCCGGGCACGGTAGCTCACGCCTGTAATCCCAGCACTTTGGGAGGTCGAAGCAAGAGGATTGCCTGAGCCCAGGGGTTCGAGACCAGCCTGGACAACTTGGCAAGACCTCGTCTCTACAATAAATCAAAAAATTAGCCAGGCATGGTAGCGCATGCCTGTAGTTCCAGCTACTTGGAAGGCTGAGGAGGAAGGATTGCCGGAGCCCGGCAGGTTGACGCTGGGGTGGCCATGAGTGCATCACTGCACTCCAGCCTGGGTGACAGAGTGAGACTCCAACTCAAAAAAAAATGATAATAATAAAGAAGGTGACTGGCTTAACTCCAAGCACAGACACACAGATGTTATGCCATGGACTCTGTGGTGAAGAGGCCAGAGAAGCCACACATCCCACATCAGAAAGAGCCTTTGGGAAACTCAAAATGGGTGGTGTGGAGGTTGCCTGCAAAATAAATCACAAGATTCTCCCAGACATATTAGACAAAGGAAGAGTTAGCTTCTTTTTTCCAATGGGTGATATATGTTCCATTCACAATGCAATATATTTCTGGAGGTATTCTAAGATGTGTTTTATGTACTAGAAAATACTTGTGAGGTGTATTTAGTTTAGGAAATGCTTTACCTGACTACAAAATACAGGTACAGAGAAACCAAATCCAGGTTTTACCTGTGAAGGCAACAAGGTCACAGACTGTCGCTGACTCCCAGGTGCCTCTGCCAGGGCCCAGGGAACAAGGTGAGGATTGACCAAGAAGGGAACAGGTGATCTTCCTGAGAAGGCCATCTCCCACAACCATGGCCTGGTCCAGAGGCCACTGGTCACACGGGGGGTCACCATACAAAATACATAATACCCAGTTTAAAAAAAAATTTTTTTTTGGAGCTGTAGTCTTACTCTGTCACCCAGGCTGGAGTGCAGTGGCACAATCATGGCTCACCACGACCTCAGCCTCGCCTCCTGGGCTCAGGCAATCCTCCCACCTCAGCCTCCTGAATAGCTGGGACTACAGGAGCATGCCACCACACTCAACCAGTTAAATTTTAACTTCAGATAAGCAATGAATATTGTTTAGTAGAAATGTTTCATAAATATTGCATGGGGCCTGCTAAAAAATTACACTATAATTCACCCTGTGTTAGCATATGTGCTAAATTACATATATATATATTCCAGTATTAAAAGTTAGTATATGAGGGGGGAACCCCGAAATACTGGAATTATCTTTTGGGACCCCTGTAGTACAGGCTTCCCCCGTTAGGTAAGTGTTCTAGGAACCCATCAGCATCAGTGCACCAGCTGTTTTGAGGCTGCATTTAGCTTCTGTTAATTTTTTTTTTTTTAAGATTCTTTCAACGCATTTGCCCATTTCATGATGGGTGACTTACAAGCACACCTGACCACACCACACTGAGTCTTCAGCAGTTTCTGACCAAAATGGCATGACCCATGCCCCAACCTCCCTATTCACCTGATCTTACCCCAAGTGATTTTTTTTGTTTGTTTGTTTCTTGATGTGGAAAAGGTGAAACAAAAAACAGCAGAAGCACTAAAAGGCATCGGATTGATGAGTTCAAAAACTGGAAAAAGCATCTTGATAGGTGTATTGCATCAGATGGAGAGTACTTTGAAGGTGACTGAAGTTTAAACACTTAAGAATAAATACATAACTTTTTATAAGTAAATTCTGGGTTTGGGAGGGTCTACCCTCATATTATACTCAAAAACATACTCCTTGTTGATCTGAAATTCAAATTCCGCGAGGCAACCTAATTTTTCTTTGCTAAATGTGGCAACCTTCCCACATAGTGACTCACTGGTGACTTTGAAGGGCAGGGGAGAGAGTTCCTGAGCCCCCTACATGGCCCCTCCTTCCACCCCCTTTCTCTACCCAAAGTCCTCCTCGTGGAATAGGCCTTCACTGATCACCCCACACACCACTGCTGCTTTTCCCACCCCTCTTATCCCGCCCAACTTTTCTCCATAACTTATCACTACATGAAATACTATGTAAGGGATTTTCATCTTTATTCTTAGCCCCTTGGCATATCACCTGCCACATAGCAGGTCTTAATAAATATTTGTAAAATGGGACCAGGCATGGTGGCTCACACCTGTAATCCCCCACTTTGGGAGGCAGAGGCAAGAAGATTGGCTGAGACCAGGGGTTCAAGACCAGCCTGGTCAACTTGGCGAGACTTCGTCTCTACAATAAATCAAAAATAAATAAATTAGCCGGGCGTGGTGGTGTGCACCTGTAGTTCCAGCTACTTGGAAGGTTGAGGCGGAAGGATCACCTAAGTCCAGCAGGTTGAGGCTGTGGTAGCTATGATTGTGCCACTGTTCTCCAGCCTGGGTGACAGAGTGAGACTTTGACTCAAAAAAAAATTGTGTAAAATTGCACAAATGGGAGTGACTACATGAGAAAGAATAAGGCGTTGATATTGAAATAAAGAACTAACTAAGGTCAACGTTTCTGGTCGTTTCAACTCACCTGATAGACCTGAGTGTTCTAGTTAGTACAAGACTCTCCCAGGAAACCCTGGCAAATCAGACTGTGATTGGGTAAGTCTGAGGCAGGGCCCAAGGTTCTGCAGCTCTAACAAGTTCCCAGGTGATGCTGTTGTAGCAAACAGAGTCACCACAGAGCCTGAGTCAAGGTAAAAATAAAGAATAGACTGCAATTCCAGCACTTTGGGAGACTGAGGCAGGAGATCCGCTTGAGTTGAGGAGTTCGAAAACAGCCTGGGCAACATAACAAGACCTCACCTCTATTTAAAAAATCAAAAAATAAGGCTAGAGTGGTGGCACACGCCTGTAGTCCCAGTCACTCAGGAGACTGAGGTGGAAGGATCGCCTGAGCCCAGGAGGTTGGGGCTGTGGTAATCCATGATCATATGACTGCACTTCAGCCTGGGCGACACACTGAGATTCTGACTCAAAAAATAAAATAAAAAATAAATTATCCATTAAATTACAAATACATATAGAAAGTTTTTTAAATAATAAAAGCCAAAACAGCTTGAGCCTGGCCTGTGACTAGGAAGAACAGACATTTGAAGTTCAATGACAATTTAATACCCAGAAAACATCACCAGCTTAGGTAACAATAATTCACTCCGTTTTCTTTTAAGCATTATTAATTGTTTGATACCACTTAGGGCCAGGAAACCCTTCACTAGTGAGTATTGTAAGTTTATGATCTGGGAGGCCGGTGTCCAGCCCAGCCTCTGCCGCGAATCTGTGGTGTGACTTCCAGCAAGAGTTTTATTTCTCTGGGTCTCAGTTTCCTTGCCTGGAAAGTGGGGAAACTGATCCAGATTGCCTCGCCAATTCTCTCCAACTCTGATCGTTAATCGTTTCACACACACTTTAAAATAGGGTATCTGCAGCCACCGACGCTTTTTTTCTTGAGAAACAGCGCCACCTTCAGGTAGTAATGACCATAACAGGGCCGACCACGAAGGCGCGTCCCCGACACACAGAAGGGATTTGCCCTGACGCACAGAAACACTTCCTTCCTCCTTTGGAACCCGCTCACACACTTGTGAGTCTGCCAGCTGGGTTAAGATCAGTGTATGTGGACATGGAGCCAAGCTGACTAATTGGCCCACAAGGGACAGGATGCATGACCTACAATATTATTTTTTATTTTTATTTTTTATTTTTTATTTTTTGAACTGTAGTATCACTCTGTTGCACAGGCTGGAGTGCAGTGGCACACTCACCGGCACCACAGTGTCGACCTGCTGGGCTCAGGTGATCCTTCTGCCTCAGCCTTCCAAGTAGCTGGAACTACAGGCACATGCTACCATGCCTGAATAATTTTTTGATTTTTTTGTAGAGATGAAGTTTTACCAAGTTACCCAGGCTGGTCTCGAACTTCTGGACTCAGGCAATCCTTTCGCCTCGGTCTCATAACCTCCTCGGCCTAATTATCACAGCCCACTGCTAACAGTGATCACCCACAGAACTATTTCCCATAAAAAAGGAAAGGAAGGAATTCAGCATGAATAGAAGCCTAGAAAGCAATGATATGGACAAGCCTCTCTGCAATTCCACTTAAGATCATTTCCACCCATTCTTATTTTAGCAAGCTATCTGCCAAGCTATACTTTTATTAAGAAAAATACTATCGCTGCCTGGCGCAGTGTCTCAAACCTGTAATCCCAGCACTTTGGGAGGCTGAGATTAGGTGATTACCTGAGGCCAGGGGTTCGAGACTAGCCTAGGTAACTTGGCAAAACCTTGTCTCTGCAATAAATAAAAAAATCAGCCAGGCATGGTGGTGTGCGCCTGTAGTTCCAGCTTCTTGGAAGGTTGAGATGGAAGGATCGCCTGAGCCCAACAGGTCAAGGCTGTGTTGACTGTGAGCATGCCACTGCACTCCAGCCTGGGCAACAGAGTGAGACTCCAGCTCAAAAAAAATAAAAAATAAAATTGTAGGCCGGGCTCGGTGGCTCAGCCTGTAATCTCAGTACTTTGGGAGGCCGAGGCGAGTGGATTGCCTGAGCCTGTGGGTTTGAGACCAGACCAGACAACTTGGTGAGACCTCATATCTACAATAAATTAAAAAATTAGCCAGGCATGGTAGTACGTGCCTGTAGTTCTGGCTACTTGGAAGGCTGAGGCGGAAGCATCGCCGGAGCCCAGCAGGTCAATGCTGGGGTGACCGTGAGCATGCCCCAGAGTGAAACTCCAACTCAATATACATATTAGACTCAAGTAAATACCAATTGTTTTCACCTCACAAACATTTACTGAGCAGCCACTTAATGCCAGCACAGTGCTAAGAGTGCTCACAAAATTACTTTTACTGAACTTTCACAACGGCCCTGATGAGGTAGGAATTCAAATCCTCATTTTTCAACACAAGGACTTTGAAGATCAGGGAACCCCAGAAATAGCAGATCTGGTGCCAAGCTTGAACACACAGATGCACACATCCACACAGTTCTCCTGGGAGAGCGTGACAGCAACTGCTCCTCTTCAAGAGCTTATCTCTCGGCACCATGTAGATCTGCCAACTGCAAACAGCAGTTGGGAGGCAAAGGTGGCTTGCAACTCTGTTTATTTCTCTGAAGTGTGATGTATAAGCAGAAAGTCGCCCTATCTTTGCCAGCCATCCTCAGCCACAGCTCCCTGAGCTACTGCTAGATGAGGGGCAGTATTAGGTGGAGTACAGTAATGTGTGCCTATGTATCTAATAAATAAAATAATGAGTCTTCTTAGAAATAGAGCAGAGGGTTGGGCACATGCCTTAAGCACTTTGGGAGGCCAAGGCAAGAGGATTGTCTGAGGCCAGGAGTTTGAGACCAGCCTGAACAACATAGTGAGACTTTGTCTCTACAAAATATCACAAAATTAGTGGGACATGATGGTGCACGCCTGTAGCATCAGCTACTCAGGAGGCTGATGTGGGAGAATGGCTTGGGCCCAGAAGGTTGAGGCTTCAGTGAGCTATAATTGTGCCACTTGCACTCTCGACAGTGAGAACCTGACTCCAAAAAAGAAAGAAATAGAACAGAGGAGATGTAAGTTTGTCCCTCTGAGCACATCGTGTCAATCCTCAATTCCATAGGCTTTCTTGGTTGGAAAAGGGTGGAGCAACAGATACCCAAAGGAATGCATGCTTCCTGGCCTGTGGGTCACAGAAGAGAGAGGCCGGACGCCATCGCTCTGGGCTGTATGTCTTACTCTTTCCTATACCTGCGCATGTTTAGATCACTCTAGTTGGTGAGATCAGGTATTCTATTTATTTACTTATTTAGTAGAGCTGAAATCTCACCATTTTGTCCAAGCTGGTCTCCAAGTCCTGGCCTCAAGTGATCCTTCCTTGGCCCCCAAAGTGCTGGGCCACGCCCAGCTGAGATTGGTTTCTCTCCCCACTGCTTTAGAGTGCTTTGCAAAACACTGGAACATAAATATAAAGCTACTAAATATTTGCTGGTGTGTTAGAAAAATATATACAGTCTACATGCAGAAAACAGGAATTATACAAGCAGCCATGATCAGACCTATTTGAGATGTCAGCTGAGTTATTCTAGGGCAGACCCCAAGGAAAGCCTGGCTGACAGGGGGACAGGGAAGTGCCTGGCAACCCCTAGATTATAGGCGGAAGTAGATGCAGATGCAACAAGGCACCAGAGTTGGGTTGACCCTTTGGGAAAGGAGAAGTTAAGATATGACATCTAAACCACAAAGCAGATGCCAGAAAAAGAAAACATAGTCTATTGTGTAAGCAAGAAATTTCTCAGTTTTAAGCATCTTTTCATATTTCGGTGAAATTATGTTATTTGAGATTGGATGATTATTAAATCGCAGCTAATCAGAAACTGGGAAAGATGTGCTTGGCAGTTGTTACCCAGTTTTTGCACACAATCGCAACAGGATTGTCAGTTTCATGGTGTCTCGGGAGCTAAGACTGGAAAGGAGGAAGGGAAGGGAACCAGCCTTCGAAGGGATGAACTGGAGCAGATGAACAGAACCATTCACATGGCATGTGTCCCTGAAAGAGTATCACGTCGAAGCTTCAATGATGGCAGCAGCGGCTGAGCTGATCCTCATTTGACTGGAACCTGGTAAGACCCTTGTCAAGCCCCAATAATGATGACGGTAGACTAGTAATCTATTCTCAATATCGTCTGTTGTCAATACCATCTGTCCTGTTTCTACCCTGCTAGCCTCCTCTTTTCCTTCTTTCCATCCCACCCTCAATTAACTATGCTTCCCTTCTACAATTTCTTTTTTTTTTTTTGAGTTGGAATCTCACTCTGTCACCCAGACTGGAGTGCAGTGGCCGCTCCCGGCCACCGCAGCCTCGACCTGCTAAGCTCCGGCGATCCTTCCACCTCAGCCTTCCAAGTAGCTGGAATTACAGGCAAGCGCTACCATGCCCGGCTAATATTTTGATTTATTGTAGAGATGAGGTCTTGCCAAGTTGCCCAGGCAGGGCTCGAACACATGGGCTCAGGCAATCCACTCACCTCAGCCTCCCAAAGCGCAGGATTACAGACTGAGCCACCGAGCCCGGTTCTTTTTGACAATTTCTAACCTGCAGGAATTTAGGACAACAAAGAATCAAAAAGTAGTTACCATTGTGTGTCAAATAAGAGTTAATAAGTCAAGACAGAGCACTGAGGGTTGCTTCTGCAGTGTCAGGAGTGTGGACCTCAGTGCCCTGTTCTCTGAAGCTGCTTTCTTTTGTGCATTGTGGGGTCTGGGGACCAGTGTTGCTCCAGGGAGGTGAGATTTTAGAGGTTAAGAGTATGCATCACACTTGGTGACTGCAGACAATGTGCCCACAAGTGAGTACCAAATGGCGTTACAGTAAGAAGTGCTTTCACAGGGAGGCCTCCGTGTTTTTGCAAACATTTTTACTCAACACTTTATTGCACACGTACTACGTGCCCCACACTGGGCTTAGAGTGTTGGCTGTGACAAACCGCCATCCTGAGTGATTCTAATGGACTGTAAGAAGATGAGGCATTTAGTTGGATCTGGAGAGGGCAAGAGTTTATGCAAGTGACATTGTCCTACGGGGCAAAGTTAGACAAAGCCTCTGGTAGGGATGGATGGTGAGTAGCTTTACCTGAATGGAGCCACCAGGACAGCTGGGCAAATAGGTGCAGCTGGGGACCGTTATCTGTGAGGTACAGCTGGTCCCTGGTGGAGCGGCGCCAGCGCTTCCTGATTCAGCAGGCTTTCGGTTCCTCCAAGGAGGGGCCCGTTCACAAAACCTCTGGGTGCCCATTTGGGAAACACGTTCCCTGGGGGCCAGCACAAGCCAGATGTGGACTTGGCCAGCAGGGGACGCCTCCGCAGGAACTGGACAAAACCCACAGGAGTTCAGCCCCCACGCGCCGCCCCCCAGCCCGACTGTGCTGGCTCTTGCTGCCTTGGGCGTCCACGTGGGTCGTTGTGTCTTCCTGAGATGTTGTCTTTCACCATTCCTGCCCCGGCTTCTCCTTCAAGTCCCACCTGGGAGGTAACCGGCTCAAGTGAGCCTCCCCAGACCCTCGCCTGGGTGTGGCTCCCCATTCCACTCTCGGATTGCCCTGTCACCCTAATCACACGACCCCAGTTGCAAGCACTTGGGAAGCTGTCTTTCTCCCCCGTGAGAGTCTAAGCTCCGAAGATGTAGGGTCTCTGTCTCTCGCAGACACTGCAGTTGATATTTTTAATATCAACCCTGATTACTGGTGAAGGATTCTACAAAGAATTCTGTGAAGATTCTATATTCCTTATTCTGTATAGATTCTAGAAAGAAGAATCTAAGTACTTTGTTCTTAATTCTATACTGTCCAAAGTCATTGCGCCTGTAATCCCAGCACTTTGGGAGGCAGAGGTGAGAGGATTGTCAGAGCCCAAGGGTTCAAGCCCAGCCTGGGCAACTTGGCGAGACCTTGTCTCTACAATAAATTTAAAAAATTAGTCGAGCGTGGTGATGCATGCCTGTATTTCCAGCTACTTGGAAGGCTGTGGCGGAAGGATCGCCTGAGCCCAGCAGGTCGAGGCCACAGTGGCTATGAGTGTGCCACTGCACTCCAGCCTAGGCAACAGAGTGAAACTTCAAGTCAAACAACAACAAAACCAGTCATTGTTTGCAGGGCATCAGTTGACTTTTAACATAAAAACCCAGCAGAGGGAGCCATTTCCAAACAATTCCTAAAAGGGCCTGGGACCCTGATAAGGCCGCCACTGTGTGGGTTTGCTAGGACTGCCATGACAAAGAACCACAGACTGAGTGACTTAAATAACAGACGTTTCTTTCCTCACAGTTCTGGAGGCTGGAAGTCTGAACTCAAGGTGTCAGCAGGATGGGTCCCTTCTGAGGTCTCTTCCTTTGGCTTTTGGTGGCCATCTTTTGAGTCTGCAAAATGGTCTTCCTCTGGGGTCCCTTCTGAGGTCTCTTCCTTTGGCTTTTGGTGGCCATCTTTTGAGTCTGCAAAATGGTCTTCCTCTGTGTATGTCTGTGTCCTAATCTCCCCTTCCTATGAGGACACTAGTCATATTCGGTTAGGGCCCACCCAGATGAACTCATTTTACATTAATTACCTCTTTAAAGGCCCTTTCTCCAAATACAGTCACATTCTGAGGTTCTGAGGGTTAGAGCTGCAACATATAGATGTTGCAGTCACAAATGTTGGCAAGTCACAAACTCTCTGGGCCTCTGTTTTCTCATCTATGATATGCAGATGGTGATGGTGGTACCTGACTCTTAGGATTGGTGAGAGGAAGTGAGTAGGACATGGAACAATGAACAACAGAGCCTGGCGTGGAACAGGAGTGCAGTAGCTAACATTGGGTGTTCCTATGTGATGGGCACCAGTGGACCAGAGAAACACAGACAACAGGGACAAGCAAACCCCCAGTGTGGGGAAGTGCCTGGTGGAAGCGTAGATGCTGTGGGCATCATAGGCAGGTCACCTCACCCACACTGGGGAAAGGGGAGGCTTCCTGGAGGAAGGAGACTGCTAAATCAAATTCAGGGAGGCAGGGAAGGGCTGGGGAAGAGGTGGAAGGGTCTCCTGGGAGAAGGGAACACCTTTTGTGGGGGCAAAACCCCACAGCGAAAGGAGTAGAGGAAAAATTCCAGGGCAGGAAATGAACACAGCAAAGCAGGGCAGGGAGTGGGACGAGGAGCCCAGGGGACCGCTGGAGCTGGGAGTGAGCAAGAGCAGGCGCCCGAGGGCCCTGATGCGCAGTCTGCGGTTTCTCCGAGGTCCGCGGGGGCTTGTAGGGTCAGCAGGGCAGCTGGAAGACAGAGTTTGCATGTTAGAATGATGGCCTGGCTACTGTGGGGAAGGGCCGGTGGCATGAGATGCTCTGCTTGGTCCGTGCTGGGCTACGACCATCGCCTGCAGCCTCCCAACAGAAACAGGGCCGCATCGGGGCATGGACACGGCCATGCTCTGAGAGAAAGAACACGGCGTCTCGGTGACAAATGCCAGGTCAGGGACGTGGCTGTACGGGGGCCCTGAAGTCAGGGCTTCATCAGCCTCAGGGTGGGGTCCCCTCTGGTCACACCCCAATTCACCACATCACGTGCGTCACACACACACCACACACAACACACAAATGCTACTTATACCATACACTGCATACACATAGCACGTTCACCACATCCTATACACTACACACATACCACAACACACACCACATAACCACACACTACGCAACACAACACACACCCACACACAACATACAAACGCAACACACCACAACAAGCACCACAGAACTACACATACCACACACAACATATATTACACCCAACACCAACACCACAACAAAAACAACACACCACACACACAACTGCACAAACATGACACTCATCACACACAGCACACACACATCATGCACACCACACACCACGGCAAGCATAGCACACACCACACAAACACCATACATACCACATGCATACCACAGCAAACACCACACATACCACAACAAACACTACATACAACACACAAATACCACACACACATGCACACAAAAAACACAACACAGATCACACAAACACTACATGCACCATATGCACACCACACACACACAACTCATACACAAATATCACACACAGCACATACACATTACATACACACCCCATAAAAGCACCACATATGCCACACACACAGAATACTACATGTACTGCATACACCACACACATATACATACATACCACATACCCCGTATGCCACACATACATACACCATATCCATCACACATACGTGAAAGAAGTCAATACTTCTCCTTCCTATGCACAGCGTGTTCTGCTGTCTTCTGTTCTATTCTAGTCCCTTCCATTTCTTTTTTTTTTTTTTTTTGAGTTGGAGTCTCACTCGGTTGCCCAGACTGGCCGCTCCTGGCCACCGCAGCCTCGCCTGCTGGGCTCCAGCAATCCTTCTGCCTCAGCCTTCCGAATAGCCGGAATTACAGGCATGCGCTACCACGCCCGGCTGATTTTTTGATTTATTGTAGAGATGAGGTCTCGCTGCCCAGGCGGGTCTCGAACCTGCGGGCTCAGGCAATCCACTCACCTCAGCCTCCCAAAGGCGTGGGATTACAGGCTGAACCACCGAGCCCGGCTTAGTCCCTTCCATTTCTTATTCTTTTTCTGAACGATGTCTGAGACTCACTAAATCGACTTCATGACCCACTTGTAGGCCCGAGCAGTAGTGGGGAAAATCCCAACTTGCAGGGAGGTGAGGGAAGCCCACAGGCCTCTGCGAGTGGAGCTCTGGTCTGTGGTCTGCCCTTGACCTCTAGCAGGGTGGGCTGCACACCTCTGGGCCCTGGCCAGGGACACGGCTAGTCAGGTGTCACTGCTGCGGCTGTCCCAGCCACAAATGGAAAGAGCAGAGCCTCGTCCCCAGCCACGACAGCCTGAGGAGTGGCTTCATGGATCTGCCCAGCTGATTTTAACCTAAGAGGAATCTCATCGGTTTTTTATTTTAATCACCCTTTCATTTCACAATGGCCTATGGGTTTCCTTTGCCTTTCTCCATATCAGTGTTTTCCAAATGGCAGCTATGGGACAGTGTAAGACAGGATAAGGACAGGATAGAATAGGATAGAACATGCAGCACATTGTAAATACTGACTTACAGGTGTGTGTGTGTGTGTGTGTGTGTGTGTGTGTGTGTGTGTGTGTGTGTTTACTGGGTTTTAACTTTCTTTGACTGTCAACCCAGCTATGCAGAGCAGTCAGTTACGTCTGGTGATTCAGACCCAGAAGTACAGAATGAAGCAATTCAAGAAATTACAGGCTGAAAAAGAAAGCAAGCATCCAAAGACCACAGCCATGACCAAATCTGCCAGATGATGACTCAGTGAAAGCCGAGGCGTTTGATCCTCTGGGGTACTTTTTCCAGGGTTAATGTTCAACCTAGAGGATCACTTCTCCTGGTTCAAGCAGTCATATCCCTGTGCTGAGGCTGGGCCTCTTCTTTCTAGTGAATGACTCAATCCCCTGAGAGTAACTTCAGAAGCCCTCGGGCCAAGACAGTTATTTTCTTTAAACGTGCATGTGCTAGCAGCATAAAACTGCTCAAAACATGAGAACTCGCTTTGGGGATTTCCCTCGGAGAAATTCAGCATCTTAAAAACAACAAAAATTATTTTATCAACTAAAATTTAAGACAAGGGGGATCTTAATTTGACTTTTTTTCCTGTTTTGTATGACTTCTCTGAAAATTGTGACAAAATCATAGAGTTAAATTCCATTTAAGTGCCATTTTAATGAATTGCCTTTGTTAAAAAGAATTAATTTTTTTAAATGATACTAGAAAATCCAGGATGTGCAGTCACCAGCGACGAAAATATGTATCTGCACACATGGAGTCTGCATAACCCTTGCTATGCCGCCACCCTCCCCCTTCTGACCCCGCCCCTCCCCTCCATGCCACCGTCCCAGTCATTGCTAGGTTCTTGCTTGACTTCTCAGTAGATTCGATAAAACTGGCCTCCTTCCTATTTGAGAAACACTCTTTTTGTTGCTGGGTGGGATGCACTATGATGTTCTGTGGGTTCTTGAACTCACCACAGAAAAGATTTTCAGAGAGAATGCAAATATAGTTTAAGACAGAATTTATGAGAAAGAGAGAAGAAGGCATGCCCAATGGGCATGGGCATCTTAAGAGAAAGACCACCTTTGACAAGAAGCTTGATATACTGTTACATCAGTGATTATGGTAACCCTGACCTAAGAGGGTGGGCTGATTACCATCTCTCCACTCTGCATAGGCCAAGGGGTTGGACTGCACTGGTAAATCCACATTCAAGTCCCCAGGGTGGTCAGATCTGGTATCCTGATAGAAAAGATGTCTGAAGGCTTACTCTATTTTAATTTACAAAAAACTTTTCCATCTATGTCTAACCTACACTGAATAACCTGCCTCACCTTCTCTTGGCATCATCACACATTCCCAGCCTCTCTCCTGCCTCTCTGACTACTTCTGAGACAGTCTTAGGCCCTTTTCTCTTTCCATTCTAGACTCTCTGTCTAGGCTGCAAGTTCCCAAAGAGAGGTGGCATTGGGAAATGTGTGAAGGCAGTTTCGGTTGTCACAGTGACAGGGTAGACACTGTGTTACTTGTGTTTAGTGGGTGAGGGCAGAGAAGCCAAACAGAGGGCAACATCACCAAAGCACTTCCCACTCCCCAAATGGCCTCCATTGAGAAACACTGCGGTGGTGTCCACTCTGTATATGTATATGGATTCAGGTACCAGCGACAGACCAAGGACTGCCCAGCTAGACCTCTCCTTTGAGTGCTGGCATTTCTCTTTGGCATCTAGCAGACACCTCAGAGTCAACATTTCCAAAGTCAACTCTCCATCTCTACAGATCTGCTTTTACTGCAGAATGTCCTTCCTCAGGGCTCAGCAGTACCACTCAGCCCGGTGCTCAAGCAGAGTCATTCATATACGGTCGTCCCTCAGTATTCACAGGGGATGGGTTCCAGGACCCTCATGGATGTCAAAATTCACAGATGCTCAAGTCCCTGATATAAAATGGTGTAGCACTTTAATATAACCTACAAACATCCTCCCATATACTTTAAATCATCTCTAGATTACTTGTAGCACCTAACATAATGTAAATCCCATGTAAATAGTTGTTATACTGTGTTTCTAAGTTTGTATTATTTTTATTCTTGTATTTTATTTTGATCGAACTTTTCCTAATGTATATGCGTGTGTACACATACACACACTGGAAGTGTCAAAAATGTATACACATTAACAGCCGGGCTCGGTGGCTCAGCCTGTAATCCCAGCACTTTGGGAGGTCAAGGCAAGTGAATTACCGGAACCCATGGGTTCGAGAACAGCCCGGGCAACTTGGCGAGACCTCGTCTCTACAATAAATAAAAAATGAACTGAGTGGAGTAGCACGCACCTGTAGTTCCAGCTACCTGGAAGGCTGAGACAAAAGGATCACCAGAGCCCAGCAGGTTGACACTGGGGTGGCTGTGAGTATGCCACTGCACCCCAACCTGGGCGATGGAGTGAGACTCGAACTCAAGAAAAAAAGTATACACATTGTAAGAGATGTTAAAAGATGTTTGCTGTGATCAGAAGTGTCTGGATGCTGATGGTAACCACTTTGAGCACTTCTTGTAATTGTAGAAATCAAACATGACTTGTATTCATCTTCTTTTTTCAGTATATATTGGATATTACAACTTAAATACAGTTTTTTCCTTTCTTAAAATGTATATATTTGTGGCACCATGTGTGTGTGTGCATGAGTGTGTGTGTGTGTGTGTGTGTGTGTGTGTGTGTGTGTGTGTACATGCATATATATATATTTAGTCAGGGTCTCACTCTGTCACCTAGGTTGGAGTACAGTGGCATGACCACAGCTACCACAGCCTTGACCTCTTGGGCACAGGCAATCCTCCTGCCTCAGTCTCCTGAGTAGCTAGGACTACAGGTGCACACCACCACACCCAGCTAATTTTTTTATTTTTTGTAGAGACAAGGTCCTGCTATGTAGCCAAGGCTGGTCTCAAACTACTGGGCTCACGCAATTCTCCCACCTTGACCTCCCGAAGTGCTGGGATTACAGGCATGAACTACTGCGCCTGGCCTTTCCTAATATTTTTGATCTGCAGTTGGTTTAATCCTCTGATGTGGAACTCACAGATATGGAGGGAAGACCCTACCTGCCTCTCCCTCTATACCCAACCCAGTCACCAATTCCTAGCAAGTCCAGCTCTCAAATATCTACAAGACCCATCCCACTTTTCCCCACCTCCACTGCCAGCACACCAGTCTCAGCCACCGTCATCTTTACCTGGACTCCTGGGGTAGCCCCTCAAGGTCTGCCTTCTTTCATTCCCACTTGCTTCCAAGCACCCGTGCTCATTGCAGCCAGAATCATCTTCTGAAACAGCTGCTTTGATCTCATTGCTCTTGCTTCAACTCCCCAATCTTCCAGCTGCTCTCAGAATACAGCCCCAATCCCTAACCTTGCCTATGAGGATGGCCTGCAAGGTCTCTCCCATGCCTGCTTCTCCGGTATCATGTTGGTCTCCTGCCACGTTGGTCTCCCACCAGCTTCTCAATGGTTCTGTAACCCTTCCGTCACTCAAGCTTAGCAGATGCCCTTCTCTCTGCCTGAAACTCTCTTACCTACCTGACCTGCCTTCCTGTGGCTAATGCCTAACATTTTGCCAGTATTTCATATCGGTTCAACACTGCTTCCAGACAGAAGCAGTGTTGAACCCCCTGAGATAAATCCCTGCGCATTCACATAGTTCCTAGTCTATCTCCTTTCTGGAACCGGCTATGATTGCCAAAAATTACCTAACTATGAAACTGTTTATTTATTATCTGTCCTCACTGCTCTGTAAGCAGCCCTAGGAGGCAAGGTGCCAGCCTTGTCAACTGTGGGTGCTATGGCACCCAGCACAGTGCCATGCACATGGACACTCAGTAAATACCTATCAAGTGGACTCAGGTTCTCATTTTGACTAAGATGCTGGATCAGTAAGAGTAATGATTCCCCCAAGATAAACCCAGGAGGAACCATAGAGAGAAAACTGACAAAACTTTGAAAAAACTCATGGGATGTGGGTGGAGGACAGCTGTTCTGAAAGGTCAGGGGCTTTGGCCAAGAGAAGGTTCAGTGAGCTGTCTTGTAGAAATGGAATTGTGGGTGTCTGCCCTAACCCCTCCCCCACTAGCACCAGGGACAAACAGTGCCTGCCCCTGCCCTGATGCTGACTCAGACCTGTAGTTCAGATGTCCCTTAAGTGAAATCCGGGATTTCAGAAGTCCTGTGCCTGATCAGGTACATCGGCTCACACCTTTAATCCAAGCACTTTAGGAGGACAAGCAAGAGGATCACTTGAAGCCAGGAGTTTAAGACCAGACTAGGCAACATAATGAAACCTGATCTCTACAAAAAAAATTTTTTTTTAGTTAACCAGGTATGGTGGTACATGCCTGTAGTCCCAGCTACTCAGGAGGCTGAGACAAAATTGCCTGAACCCAGGAGTTTCAGGCTGCAGTAAGCTATGATCATGCTGCTTCACTCCAGCCTGGGCAACAGAGCAAGACCCTGTCTCAAAAAAAAAAAGAAGATTATTTAAAAATAAATAAACAAAGAAATCCTATGCCTGTGAGGAACTGACAAAGCAGGTGGGAAGAAACAAACCTCAAGTCGTTGGTTCCTTATTGAAGCCCCCCTTCAACCCCATGGGCCAGGGGCATTGCAATCCAAAGAGTGTCTCTTCTTAAACCACTTCTGACTGGAGACAAAAGAAGGAATGCTGACCAGAGGCATTGTTTTACTGGGTATGGAGTGAGTGAGGGTGGTGCAGGTGTCTGGGACTGATCTGTCCCCACCTTAGCTCTCCAAGGCATGGCCTGACAGGGAGGTCAATCCCTTTAACACGGCCATGTAAAATGCAATCACAGGCCAAAATAGCAAGATAGTTGAGAAGCATAACCATTAGGGGGGAAAACTGGATTGCAGATTCCATCAGAAGCAAAAAATGTTGGAACAGTCCGAAGTTAAAATGAGCCTAATAAACTTATTAAGAAATAAAGAGAAATGAAACAATAATGAGACAGTGTTAAAAAGGAACCAAGTATAAGAAATAAAAATATATATTAGTTGAAGTAATGAACACATTGATGTGAATAATGGAATGGCTACAACTCAGGAACAAATTGATGAGTTAGAAGTCCAGATTGAGGAAGTCCTTCAAATGAAGGACAAAGTATAGAAAAAATATAGAAAATATTAGAGAAAGACAAAGGAATATAAAGGATTTATGTACAAATGCATGCAGGTAATAAGACTCAGAAAGAGGAATAAAATGAAAAGGAGGAATGTTTGAAAAAATAATGAAGCTGCATGTCCTATAATTTTAAAAGGAAAAAAAAATCCTCAGAATGAAAGGGCCTATAGAATGACAAAGAAAAAATAAGGGGGGGGGGAATCACACATTATGGTAAAATATGAGGCTATCAAAGACAAAGAAAATTCTGAAAAGAGAAAAGAGTAAATTATATAAAGTACCAAAACAAGACAGACACCAGATTTCCCCATGCACATTGGATTCATAAAGACAATGGAACACTCTTAACAGAGTATTATGGGAAGAGACCTTAAAACCTAGAAATATAGCCCCAGCCAGACTGCCATTCAAATATCAGGTCACAAAACAAATATTATCAGTAATTCAAGGCCTCAAAACTTGAATAGCTGGAAAAACAAACCAAAGAGCTGCTGTAAGAAACACACAAAAATTTTTTTTGAGTTGGAGTTTCACTCAGTCACCCAGGCTGGAGTGCAATGTCATGCTCATGGCCACCACAGCCTTGGCCTGCTGGGCTCAGGCAATCTTTCCACCTCAGTCTTCCAAGTAGCTGGAACTACAGGTGTGCGCCACCATGCCTGGCTAGAAACACAAATTAAAAATAATCAAATACCTTAGAAAATAAATTGTGACCTTTTTAAAAATCCTACAAACAAAGAGCAAGAAAAAATAGATTTTAAGCTTCCTGGGCTTAAAATCTAGATCTGCAATATTAATATCACATAAAATTAGTATAACTATACATCATTGTTTAAGTCAGAGTACCTTTGCAAGTAAAAGGTGTAATCTAAGTATTGTATGAGGATAAGAGAAGTCAATCAGAACTGCCTTGCAGATCAGAATGTATGGCCAATCATGCTATATAAAAATAGATCAGAAATTTTTATTAAAGAGGAGGAGGGTCCCCAAAAATGATGAAAAGTTTGATCCCCAGGAATATATAAAGCAAAAATAGATAGAAATATAGGAAGAAATTGATAAAAAATCTAGCTTCACAGTGGAAGATTTCAACACACTATTCTAAATTAATGATCGGTCAAGTAAACAAAACAAAAAAAATCAACTGGAATATAAAAGATCTGAACTTCACCTAATAAATATAGGGAGTATGCATCCAAAGCACGTTTTTTTGTTGTTGTTGGGGTTTTTTGTTTTGTTTTTTTTTTGAGTTGGAATCTCACACTGTCACCCAGGCTGGAGTTCTGTGGCACAAACATGGCCACCTCCGCTTCCAAGTAGCTGGAACCACAGGCATACATCACCATGCCTGGCTAATATTTTTAATTTATTGTAGAGACAAGGTCTTGCCAAGTTGCCCATGCTGGTCTTGAATCCCTAGGCTCAGGTAATCCTCTCACCTCGGCTTCCCAAAGTGCTGGGATTTCAGGTGTGAGCCGCCTCACTCAGCCAAATAATACATTGTTTAAAGTACACCTGAAGTACTTACAAAAATTGATCATATACTAAGAAAAAAACTAAACAAATTTCAAGGAATGGGTATCACATAAACCAGGTCTTCCAGTTGCAATGTAATCAGAGTAGAAGTTAATGTAAGCAAAAAAAAAAAACCTTGCATATTTGCTGGTGGGGATGTAAATTGGAGAAAAGTTCGGAGTTTCATCCTAAATTTAAATATTTACATGTCCTATAATCCAAGAATTTCACTCTTAGAATTATAACCTGAAATTCTTACATACTTACAAGAACGTTTGTTCATAGCACCACTGTTCTCAATAACAAAAATCTAGAAACAACTCAAATGTACATCAAGGAAAAGTAGAAGAATAAATTATGGTTGTGTTCATTTTCTATTGATACATACAAATTGCAAACTTAGTGGCTTAAAGCCAGAACTCAAAATTCTTCAGGTCAGATGTCTGAGGACGTCATGGCAGAGTTCTCTCTTCTCGGGATCTCACTAAGCTGAAATCAATGTTGGCAGGGCTCACGTTCTCATTTGAAGCTTGGGGTCCTCTTCCAAGCTCACTGGTTGTTTACAGAATTCAGTTCCTAATGGCAGAAGGAGTGAGTCTCCAATATCTTGCTGGCCACCAGCCAGGGCCATTATTAGCATCTGGAAGTTGCTGGTCACATGGTCCTCTCCACAATATGATTGTTTTCTTCTGCAAGGCTCACAGGGGAATTTCACTGTGGCTTTGGATGGCTTCCCTGTCTCTGACTCTACACTCAGGTATAAGGGGCTCAGGTGATTAGGTCAAGCTCTCTTTCTTGAGGTCCACTGATTTGAGACCTTAACGACATCTGCAAAATCCCATCATAGCATCACCTAAAATAAGTGTTTGACTGAATAATGTACGTGGTTATGAAGGCCCGGAATCTTGGCAGCCATCTTATAATTAGGACTCCTGCAATGGCCTTTTCACGCAATGAAACATGATATAGCCTCACGTGGAAGGGTTGATAACCATCAGCGCCAAAGAGATGAATCTCAACAATTTGATATTTGAAAAATATAGTCCCAAAAGACTCCATTAAAAACAATGAAAATTTTAAGAGTACATCTAAGGAATGCGTATGGATGATATAAAACAATATTAAAAAGAAAGCACAGAGCTGGGCATGGTGGCTCACACCTATAATCCCAGCACTTTGGGAGGCCAAGGCAGGAGGATTGCCTGAACCCAGGGGTTTGAGACCAGTCTGGGCAACTTGGCAAGACCTCATCTCTAAATAAATTTTAAAAATTAGCCAGATGTGGTAGTCCATACCCGTAGTTCCAACTACTTGGAAGGCTGAGGCAGAAGGATCGCCTGAGCCCAGCAAGTCAAGGCTACAGTGGCCGTGAGCATGCCATTGCACTCCAGCCTGGACAACAGAGTGAGACTCTGACTCAAAAAATAAAAATTAAAAAAAAGGAAGAAAGAAAGGAGATAACAGACAGGATTCTGGGTGATGGCTGCTCAGTTTAGGGGAGGCAGGGAGATAAGATGCTAGAGGGTTAGACATAGGCTCTTGTCAGGGGCCCGGCTTTGGGAAAACAGTACGTGGCTCATTGATGCTATTATGTAATTTTAAATAACTCATTAATGACTAATGAAATTAAAGCAATACAAATATGGGCCATGACAAAAGAATGTCATGAATGAAGGATTATGATCTTTCTTACTCTGTGCACCTAAGGGCTAAGTAAAGATGATGAAGAAAAGAAAAAAAAAGACTTGTGAAATGAAAAAACATATTATAGAATTACAAAATGTATGCCCTCTAGGGCAGGGAAGCAGCTTGGTTTCCAGAAAGCACCAAAGAGGCACTGAGTGACTTATCTCCTCACATCAAGCCCATCCCCCTGGAAAACTTCCAAAATGTAAATAGAAATTATTATTTGTCCTTGGAAAAGCCCGGTTGGAAAATATTAGGGATGATTATCTGCCACTTTCACCCACCCAGACCTCAGTCTGTCCCTTATTCCTGTTTTCTGCTTCCTCTACTTCCCCTGTCCCACTGACTCCTTTGTATCAACATCCAAACACAGTCAAGGCACTCCCTTTTGGGGATTAAAAGAAGGAAAGAAGGAAGAAGGATTCCCCACTTCCCTTCAGCTGCAACACTATCTTCCTTCCATAGTTTTCCAGCAAAACTCATTGGAGACAAACCTATACAGTTTTGTCTCCTCACTGTGCAAAGCCTGCACTCAACCAGGCGCGGTGGCTCATATCTGTAATTCCCGCATTTTGGGAGGCCAAGGCAAGAGGACTGCCTGAGTCCAGGAATTCTGAGACCAGCCTGGGCAATATGGTGAGACTTCATTTCTGTACACACACATAAATAATCAAATAAGCAAGCAAATAAATCCTGCACTGGACCAAGTCACCAAAGACTGTTCATGCTTACACTTCCTGACATTTCAGTGCCCTTTCACTCTGTCAACCACTTCCTCCGAGAACCCCCTTCCCTTTGCAGCTGTGACAGCACCCTGGTTGTTCTACAATTTTTCTGCTCCTTTCCTGTCTCGTCCACTGGTTCATCATCCTCCACCCTTCCCTAAATGTCAAAGCCAAGTCAGGCACGGTGGCTCATACCTGTAATCCCAGCACTTTGGGAGACCAAGGTAGGAGGACTGCCTGAGCCCAGGGATTCAAGATCAGTCTAGGCAACTTGGTGAGACCTTGTCTCTAAATAAATCAAAAAAATTAGTCAGGCGTGGTGGTGGGCACCTGTAGTTCCAACTACTTGGAAGGCTGAGGTGGAAGGTTCACCTGCACTCTAGCCTGGGTGACAGTAAGATTCCAACTCAAAAAAAAAAAGTCAAGACCTCCTGTAGTTCTGTTCTTACAACCCTCCATTCCCACTCTCTAGTCTCTCTGGAGAAGAACATCTAGTGTCCTGTGTGCACTGCTCCCCTCCAAATCCATTCTTTCCATCTATATCCTCTTCGGTCTATGCACATAGAAACAACTACCTCTAGAAAATGTCTGCAATGCCCCTAATCACTTCCAACTCTCTGTGCCCCTGACTGAATTCAACGTGTCCACTACCCCCAACATACTCCTTCCTTGATATATACTGAATTGGTCAGGGTTCTCCAGAGAAATAAAACCAATGGTGGCAGGGAGGGGGGTACTGAAGAGAAAGAGAGAGAGGAAGAAAGAGAGAAAGAGATTGTAAGGAACTGATTCATGAGATTGTGAGGCTGACAACTCTGAAATCTGCAGGGTAGGACAGCAGGGAGGAATTGATACTGTAGCTTGAGTCTGAAGGCAGCTGGAGGCCGAATTCCCTCTTCCTTGGGGACCTCAGCCTTTCCTCTTAAACCTGATTGGATGAGGCCAATTCCTATTATGGAAGATACTCTGCTTTACTAAAAGTCTGCTGATGTACATGTTAACTACATTTTAAAAACACTTTCACAGCAACATCTAGACTGGTGTTTGACCAAACAATTGGGTACCATGGCCAAACCAAGGTAACACATGGAATTAACCATCACAGGTACCATCTTAGAAAATTGTACCACCATCTTACAAATGCTTTATCCAGGATGTTGGGAATTTGCCTTGGTTCCTTAGGGTACTAACTCCACACAGCCCATTCAGCTCCAAGTTCTACATATTCATCTTCCTAAATATCTCTAATCCATCTTTACCACCAGCATTCTGGTGCAGGGCTTCACCACATGTCAACTGCTCCAAGAGCATCCTCATTGCTCTTGAGTGTCCGGTCTTACTTTCTTCAAATCTTCTCTAAACACAGAAAGAAGAGAGCCTGTTAACTTATAAATTGGATTGTGCTAATTTCCCACTGAATCTAGACTCATCACACACACCACAGCTTTCACACAGTTTGATACAGGCACAACCTAACATTGACTCAGATATCATGAGTGTTATTGGTGTGCGATTTCCCAAAATGGAAAACTCATGGTACACTTCTGAACAAAACAAAGTACAATCTTCTCTTCATTTATACAGCAGTTACATGTCTGAAAATGTTGATGATATTAAAATCATACTGTTTGGGTCTGCTCAGCTGCTATAACAGAATACCATAGAATGGGTGGCTTAAACAACAGACATTTATTTCTCACAGTTCTGAAGCCTAGAAAAGCAAGATCAAGATTCAGTCCTGGTGAGGGTTTGCTTTCTGACTTGTGGACGGCTGTCTTCTTGCTGCGTCCTCACATGGAGAAACAGCTAGAGCTCCCTCACGTCTCTTCTTATAATATCACCATGAGGGCCTCATCCTCATGACTTACCCCTCAAAGGCCCAACCTTCAAACATCATCACCTTGGGTGTTAGGACTCCAACATACGGATTTTGGAGGGTCACAATTCAGTCACATGTCAAAATGTGTGGTTAAGTATAAAGCAGTGTTCGGTTCTACGTTCAAGAAATTACAAACAAGTTTTTCACCTACAAAGCCACAGAGTCAAGAGTCCTGAGGTCTCAGAACCACTTTCTTCACAGGAGACCATTTTGAGATTACAGAGGATTTGGCATCCCTGGCCTCTGCCCTCCAAATGCTGGTAGCACCTACCCATTATCATGATAACCAATATTGACCCGACAACTTTCCGTCATGCCTCCTGGGTACAACTGCCCTGCAGCAGTCCACACCCTACCACGGGACTTCCATCACTACTAACCCCAACCCTCCCTCTAGCTCCAGCCCAATCCTCTAACCACACATCTCAGTCCTTTGTCCAGGAATCCCTCCCATGTATCTACCACCCCACCATCTACCTCAGAGCTGTTCATTACGGGCACTTCCTCCAAAGCTCCAGCATTCTTACTGAATGTGATTCTTGCTGAGTCCTTGTTCTTTTGATGACTTTGTTATGCTCACTTTTCCCTCTTCCCAACTTCCAGACCATAGCCCGACTTAGCTCTGAACCCAAGGGATTCAGTAAATATTGTTTGCAGACAAATACCATCCTCACTTTTCCTGGATATGCTGCCCTAGGATGGGGTCTGAACAGTAACAAAGTGGTTCTGGAAATGGTCCTTGGTTCTACTCCATCACCCAGAGAAATTATTCACACACCAAGTCCAGGTTATCTCCCTGCCAGCATCACAAGCATCATGGTTCCTTTGAGTTCCCAAAGTCTGATTCAGAGCCCTTTCAGCCTTAGAATCTTTTATTGGGTTACCCATAGCATTCATCTTTGAGTTTCTTTTTTCTTTTCTCTTCTTTCTTTCTTTCTTTTTTTTTAGTGGATTCTTACTCTGTAGTATAAGGCTGGAGTGCAGTGGTATAATGGTTACTGCAGCCTTGACTTGCTGGGCTCAGGTGATCCTCCTGCCTTGACCTTCCAAGTAGCTGGAACTACAGGTGTGCCCACCACACCTAGCTAGTTTTTTTATTTGTTGTAGAGATGAGGTCTCACCAAGTTGCCCAGGCTGGTCTCTAACCCCTGGACTCAGGCAATCCTCTCACCTCTGCCTCCAAAAGTGCTGAGATTACAGGCATGAGCCATCATTCCTGGCCATCTTTGAGTTTTCTCAAACTCTCCCTGCGGGATCTGCTTATTGAAGTTCTCCCTGAGGTGAGATTGCAGACCTTTGAGAGGTGCAGTATCAAAAGACGCTCCTCACCGGAGCCCAGCAGGTCAAGGCTGCGGTGGCCGGAAGCGGCCACTGCACTCCAGTCTGGGTGACAGAGACTCCAACTCAAAAAAAAAAAAAAAAGATGCTCCTGCTCCCCACCAGGTCCTAGGATCATATTTAGGCACCTTGATTAACCCTTGCCAGCCTATTAGGAGTTACCTGTCCACTGGGGTTACTTCCATAAGCTGGATCTGCTGGGAATCCATCAGGTCCTCAGCATGTGGGTCTTCCAGCAGATGGTCATGGGCTATTGTGAGACCTGAGGTATATGAGAAACAGGCGGTGAGTTTTGTTTTTAAATAAATCTACATTTCTCTAGTAACTCATTGAATGAGATTCAATAATGTTTATGCAAAATTAGCTTATTGCCAAGTAGACAGTCTTAAGAGGCTTCAGGAATCATTTGGGCCATCAGCATTTTCTAGATGAGAAAACTGCTCAAATTCCTCACTGCCTTTTTTATTTCCCTTCAAGCACTGGTTGAGCCCATTTCTTAAGCAAGCTTGAGGGATAGATCAAACATCACAGGACTGTGGCACCCCCAGACCCTGAAACCTTCCCTATAAGAAGGCAAGTCGGAAGCTGAGAATGGTGGCTCATATCTGTAATCTCACCTTGGTTAGTCAAGGTGGGAAGATTGCTTGAACCCAGGAAAATGAGACCAGCCTGGGCAACATGGCAAGACCCCATCTCAAAAGAGAGAGAGAGAGAGAGAGAGAGAGAGAGAGAGAGAGAGAGAGAGAGGAGAGGAAGGAAAATGAGTAATCCTGAGAATCAGAGGTGGTGAAATAATGTCACATGCATGTGGCTTAGTCCCTGAGTTGAAGCACTCAGCTGCTTCCCACCCAGTTATGCAAGACCAGTAGCTCATCACAGCAGCAATGCCCTATTGGTGAAGGTTGAGCATCCCATATCCAAAAATTTGAGATCCAAAATGCTCCAAAATTTGAAGCTTTTCAGTGCTCAAAAGAAGTGTTCATGAAGCACTTCAGATTTTAGATTTTTCTATTAGAGATGTTCCACCTGCAGAGACTTCTGGCAGCTGAGCCGGAAGAAGCAGCCTCTCACCCCTTGTTTCCCCCCACCCCTTACTTCCTTCCACCTGCCTGGACTTAGGAGTGCAGTTGTCAAAAGAGAGAGGCTAAGTGTGGTCAAGCTATGGTCTGTGGCTTCTTAATCAGAGACTCAGGGAAGGCACCTGCCCTCACCACCTTCAAAAGAGCAAGTTTGAAGACGAGCTTATAGTTGATCATGAGACTGAAGATTATCATGCTCATAGTCTATTGAGATTGATCTGCAGATGTAGATAAATTGACAATGGGAAAGAGAGGATAAAAGCAAGAATTAAACTGTTGAGTTTGCATGGGGGTTGGGGGGAGAGTCCAGGAACACAATGGGGCAGGGAGTCTTCAACACAGGCAGGGACTTTGTATCCTTTGTAACGGGGAAAGAAAAACAGAGAAGTGCATAGATTTGGAGGCAGAAGGTAAAAGACCCCCTACCTGACAGCCCCTACTTTTGATAGGAAGTATGTGGCAATGTTATCTGCTGAGAATGAGGTATGTGGGAAAAGTCATAAGGAAGGTTTGTGGAGACAGAACATTCTAAACATGGACTACTACTGTCCATCAAAGACTTCACGATGGAAGGTGTCTCAATGAAGGCATTTCTCTGGGCTGGAGACAGTGCTGATATGGGTTGGATCCTTCTCTTCATAAAATCCATGCCCTTAACTTTCTGCTCTCCCCAGGGGTCAGCAGAAAAAGCATCAAATTAGGAGTCAGGAGAACTAAATCTGGTCCCAGGTCTGGCATGAACATCTCACTGGTCAAATTTACTTCTGAAGTCAAATGTTCAGAAGTACATTTCCTCTTGGCAGGTCCTGGCTGCACATGTAAACATCTGTATGCAGGTTTCTGTGTGAACATAAGTTTTTAGCTTAATTCATTATTGCCCAAACTGGAAGCAACCAAGATTTTCTTCAAAGGTGAATGTTGAACTGTGGCACCTCCCAGCGATGGAATTATTCAGCACTTTGGGGGGGAAAAAGGAGCTATTAAGCCATTAAAAGATATAGAACAACCTTAAGTGCATTTTGCTAAGTGAAAGAAGCCAATCTGAAAAGGTTACTGTATGACTCCAACTACATGACATTCTGGAAAAGGCAAAACGACAGAGACAGTAACAAGATCAGTGTTTGCCAGGGGCTCAGGAGGGGAGAGGAGGAAAGAGGGAGCACGGGAATTTTAGGGCCCTGAAACTATGGTGCATGGTCCTATAACAGTGGATGCATGACATTATACATCTGAAAGAAGCCATAGAATGTACAGCAGAGAGTGAACCTTAGAGTAAACTGCAGACTTCAGTTAATAATAATGTATCGATGTTGGTTCCTCAATTGTAACAACTGCTCTACACTCATGTAAGGTGGTAACAACAGGGAAATTGGCAGGGTAGGGGTGGGAAGAGGCTTAAGAGAAGGTATATTTTTCATTCAATTTCTCCATATTTTTCATACAATTTTTCCTAAGCAGAAAGAAAAATTCCCAACTTGCTTTTAAAAAGAAGGTCTGTTAATTTAAAAATAAATAAAAATAGTCACATTGATCCACTTTGGCTCCCACCCCATCTCTTTAATTCATTTATACAACAAAACTTCAAAGCTGATTTCTCTCCTTTCTCACCTTATATTTTCCCCTCCACACTTTCTTTCATTCTCTCTCTCTCTCTCTCTCTCTCTCTCTCTCTCTCTCTCTCTCTCTCTGTCTCTCTCTCTCTCTCTCTCTGTCCTAGTTTCCTGCTGCTGCTGTAACAAATGCCCACAAACTCTTCTGTGACTTTAAACCACACACACTTATCCCACTCTGGAGGTCAGAAGTTTTAAAATCAAGGTACTGGCAGGACTGAGTTCCTCTCAGAGGCTCTAAGGGAAATTCATTCCTTCCCTTTTCTGTCTTCTCGAGGCCGCCTGCATTCCTTGGCTCATGGGTCCCCTACCCTTCACCTTCAAAGTCAGCAGCAAAGCCTCTTCCAACATCTGGCCTCCTCTTCTGTCCTTTCATCTTCTTTCTCTGATTCTAATCCTCCTGCCTCCCTTTTATGCAGACCTTGTGATTACTTGAGGCCCACCTGGATAATCTAGAATCGTCTCTCCATTCCAAGATTCTTAATTTTGTCACAAATGCAAAATCCCCTTTACTATGTAGGATAAATATGTTCACAGATTACAGGGATTAGCATGTGGGCATCTTTGGCGGCAGGGTGGCATTACTCAGCCCACCATATTCTCTAACTGGGCTCTCCTGAAATGGATCTTGTCCAGAGATTGCTAACATCCTCTGAGTTACAAAGGCCAATGGTCACTCCCCGATCTTGAGTGATCCATCAACCACATTCAATAGAGTTGATCACGCCCCTCAAGCAATTCTCTCCTCAGTCAGGCACAGTGGCTCACACCTGTAATTCCAGCACTTTGTGAGGCAAAGGCAAGAGGATTGCCTGAGCCCAGGCATTCAAGACCAGCCTGGCCAGTTTGGCGAGACCTAGTCTCTACACTAAATCAAAAATTTAGCCAGGTGTGGTGCCACACACCTGTAGTTCTGGCTACTTGGAAAGCTGAGGTGGAAGAATCGCCTTTGCCCAGCAGGTGGTGGCTGTGGCGGCCATGAGTGTGCCACTGCACTCCAGCCTGGATGACAGAGTAAGACTCTGACTCAAAAAAAAAAAAAAAGAAAAGAAACTCTCTCCTTGTGGCTTATAATTTCCATGCTCTTGAGTCTCCTGGCCTCACTTCTCTGCAGGTTGTCTAAGTGTGGGCATGACACAACCCTGTCTTGTTTTGTTTTTGTTTTGGGGGAGGGTTTGTTTTGTTTTGCTTTGTTTCATTTTAAGTCAGAGTCTCACTCTGTTGCCTAGGCAGGAGTGTAGTGGCACACACGGTTCACTACAAACTCGATAACTTGATTCCCCAGGCTCAGGTGATCATTCCACCTCAACCTCCTGAGTAGCTGGGACTACATATGTGCACCACCATGCCTGGCTAATTTTTTTTTTTTTTTTTTTTTGTAGAGACAAGTTCTCGCTATGTTGCTCAGGCTGGTCTCAAATTCCTGGGCTCAAGCAGTTCTCCCACCTTGGCCTCCCAAAGTGCTGAAATTACAGGGGTGAGCCACTACATCCAGTCTCTGTCTGTGCTTTAGGCGAGCCCATGCAACCGATGACTTAACATTCCAACTCTATGCTGACACTGCACAGATTTATACCTCTACCTTGTACTTTTCCACCAGGGCCAAAATTGGACATCTCTCTGATACCATCTTTGTATGTCTTCAGTACATTTTTATTTGGAAACAATCACAAACACCACAGAACAGTTAAACTACAGTACAGATAACTTGTTTTCTGAGTTATTTCCTGATTCCCCACCACCCCTAAATATTTTCATGTTTATTTCCTACAAATAAGGACACTGTCATACCTTACTACAATACAACCATCAAAGTCAGGAAATTAACATTTTGATTCATAAATGTCATCTGATTCTCTGACCCCCTTCGTGTTTTGCTGGTCACGTCCACGAAGGCAAAAAGATCCAGTTCAGAATCACAAATCACATTTGGTAGTCATGTCTCTTTCATCTCCTTCAGTCTTGAACAGTTCCTCAAACTTTGACCTTCATGTACTTGACTTGACTTTTGGAGACTACAGACCAGTGATTTTGCAGACTGTCCCTCAATTTGGTTATGCACCTTGGCAGGAGTATCACAGACATGGCACTGTCTTCTTTCCACTGTTCCCTGATCTATAGAGAACAGTTATGCTTTGTTCCATTATAGATGATGTTCAATTTTATTGTTTAAGATGACCCCACCAAGATTTGCCACTGTAAAGTTATGCTTTTCCTCTTGGTGATTAATAAGTATTCTTGTGGTGAGATGCTTTGGAACTATGTAAAGACACTGCTTTTTATCAAAATTTTAACTTAGTATAAAAAAAGGAAACCACATGTGTGAAATCATGAATTTCTTTTTTATTCAGTGGATTGCAATCCATTACCGGCATGGCTTACTTCGAAGCTTCAGTTGTCCCTGTTTTGGTCAATTTTTTGACATGTCCTTCCTGTTACTTGAGCACTTCCTTGCTTTCCTGTCTAAGGTGTTCCAAGCCTACCTTGTATTTTTTCTGTCCCTACCCTGGAGTTAGTCATTTCTCCAGGGAACCTAGTTTGTTGTTTGTTTGTTTGTTTTTACAGGGGAATTATATTTAGAATCAAAGATCTGACTGCTAGGTGTGCCTATCACTCCTAGTGTGTTGCCAGGCTTTGCAGAGGGCAGGACTGGGGGGAACACAAGTGCCCACACATACACATGCAAACACATACACGCACTTATATCTCAAAGGGAATAAAATACACACACCACACACACACACACACACACACACACACACACACACACACCACAATTAGTCTTTTTTTTTGGAGGATGGGTCCCTTGTAGTACAGGCTTACTCCGATAGGTAAAGTGTTCTAGGAACCCATCAGCACCAGTGCACCAGCTGGCATTGTTGTAAGAGACTGCCTTAGGCTTTAGTCAGTTTTTTTTCAGTGAATTTTTTGGGCAACTCTTTCAATGCATTTGGCCATTTCATGCTGGGTGATTTACGAGTGCACCTGCCCACACTACAGTGAGTATTCAGCAGTTTTTGATAAAAAAAATAGCATGATCCTCATGATCCACCCTCCCTATTCACCCAATCTTTCCCCAAGTGACATTTTTGTTGTTGTTGTTGCTTCCCTGATGAAAAAAGTCCTCAAAGGGAAACATTTTGCTAATGTGGAAGAAATGAGACAAAAAACAGCAGAAGCACTAAAAGCCATCAAAACGAATGAGTTCAGAAACTGTTTTGAGCAGTGGAAAAAGTACCTTGATAGGTTTATTGCTTCGAACAGAGAGTACTTTGAAGATGACTTCAGTTTAAACCAGTAAAAATAAATACACAATTTTTAATGCATAAATTCTGGGTTTTGGGGGCTCCCCTTGTACACATTTATATCTGTATCTATATTATCTATCTTTCTATGGATCAAGCTAAAGAAAATCATGGGCCAGGCATGAGGGTTCACACCTATAATCCCAGCATTTTGGGAGGCCGAGGCGAGGGGATTGCCTGAGTCCACGGGTTTGAGACCAACGTTGCAACTTGGTGAGGCCTCATCTCTACAATTAAAAAAAAAAAAAATTAGCCAGACGTGGTGGCACGTGCCTGTAGTTCCAGCTACTTGGAAGACTGAGGCAGAAGGATCACCTGAGCCCAGCAGGTCAGATCTGCAGTGGCTGTGAGCATGCCACTGCACTCCAGCCTGAGTGACAGAGTGAGACTCCAACTCAAAAAGAAAATCATGAGTTCATATCAACACTTCCATCTCCAACCCCGTAGCACAGGACTAGCTGTAGCCCCTCCAATACTTGTAACTTCCCTCTCAGACAAAAAAACTTAGCACCATTACTCTTAATCGTTTATATTTCAATCAATCCTTCCGTGCATAACCAATCTCCCATTCCCCCGATACTCCCTTCCCGGCATGGATGACTTCCTCAACCCACTTGGGCCCCAAGACCCCATTATAAGCCTCACGTGGAAGTCCCCTTCCCCCCTCCCCCTTCTGGATGCTGTCCTCATGTTGCAGGACTTCATTGTGCTCTGACTCCCTGTACCAAGCCACTCTAACTGGTCCAATGTTCATGGCAGGTTGAGATTCTGTTCAGGTTCCATCACCCACGAAGGACTTCCATGACTCCCCCAGTACCCCCGGACATGGCTGCTCACGTTGCTCTGCCCACCCACAGGCCTTAGAATTCTCTCACTGCTTTCTTGACATTTAAATGATTTCTATCCATCACCCCCAGAGAGTTTCCCTTTCAGTCTTTTCCATGTCAATTCATGCTGCTACCATCCAGCCTATCGCTCAAACCCACAAGTGTAAGCCATCCATGATTCCACAATGGACTCCTTCCTTTCCTTCCTTGGTTGGTGCCTGTCCAGGGCCTTTTGGAATTGAGCATTTGTTCTTCTTCCAGCCGGGCCCTCTTGGAACTTTGGCCCCGGGGCTTCCCTTTGTTCCCGTCTCAGCCCAGATGTCTTCAACTGAGGAAGCTCTTCCAGATCGAATTGTTCAGTGAGGCTCTACCAGAAGCCTTCTAGGGCATCGCCTAGTTACTTGGTCTTCACGTCACTCTGAAATTATCCTGTACTCATGGCTTTGTGTTTGCACCATCATCCCTCCACCAGAATGTAAGCCTCATGAGAGAGCAGTGTTGTGGCCTGTGTCATACACTGTGCTCACTCTAGCACCTCCAACAACACCTGGCATGGGTGGAACTCAATAAGAATGTACTTAGTGATAATCAAACGTGCATTTAAAAATAATAAACTCAGGCCAGGTGCAGTGGCTCATGCCTGTAATCCCAGCACTTTGGAAGGCTGAAGCAGGAGGATTGCTTGAGCCCAGGAGTTTGAGATCAGTCACACAGCAAGACCTTGTCCCCACAGAAAAATTTAAAAATTCGCTGGGCGTGGTGGCACATGCCTGTAGTCCCAGCTACTCAGAAGCCTGTGTTGGAAGAATCTCCTGAACCCAGGAAGTTTAGGCTGCAGTGAGCTATGACTGTGCCACTATACTCCAGGAAAGAGTGAGATTCCTCACTCAAAAAAAATAGACTGTTTACAGAAAAATTGAGCTCATAGTTTCAGAAGTGTCCTGTATACTATCCTCTCTACTCACCATAGTTTCTCTTAATAATAACATCTTGCATTAGTGTGGTACATTTGAGGACCCAATATGATACCTTTATTATAAGTTAAAATCTACAGTTTATATTAGAGTTCACTCTTAGCATTGTACATTCTATTCATTTTGGCAAATGTATAATATCATATATCCTCCATTATAATATCATACAGAATATAGTTTCACCGCCTCCAAAATCCCCTGTGCTCCACTTATTCACCCTCACTCCCTTCACCATCACCCTGGAAACTACTGATCTTTTTACCGTGTTTATGGGTTAGCCTTTTCCTGAATGCCATAAAATTGGAATCATACAGTATGTGACCTTTTCTGATTGCCTTTTTTCATTTAATGATATTCACTTAAGGTTCCTCCATGTCTTTTTGTGGCTTAATAGCGTCTTATTCTTGTTAGTGAGTAGGATTCCATTGCCTGGATGTGCCATGGCTTGTTTATCCATTCATCTATTAAAGGAAATCTTGGTTGCTTCCAGTTTGGGACAATTATGAACAATGCTACAATTTCTATGCAGGTTTTTGTATTAACGTCAGTTTCCCACTTGCAGTAAATGGATGATTGTCGAATCATATGGTAAACCTGTTTAGCTTTGTAAGAAACTGACAAATGGCATCCAAAGGAGCTGTACCATGTTGCATTCCCACCAGCAAGAGGTGAGAGTTCCTGTGGCTCCACATCCTCACCAGTACTTGGTGTTGTCTGCGTCCTGGGTTTTAGCCATTCGAAGAGGTGTGTAGTGGTACCTCATTGTTGTTTTAATTTGTATTTCTCTAATGGCATACAAAATCAAGAATGATTTTAGCCAGGCTCGGTGGCTCAGCCTGTAATTCCGCGCTTTTGGGAGGCTGAGGTGAGTGGATTGCCTGAGCCACGGGTTCGAGATCCGCCTGGGCAGCGAGACCTCATCTCTACAATAAATCAAAAAATCAGCCAGGCATGGTAGCGCATGCCTGTAGTTCCGGCTACTCGGAAGGCTGAGGCGGAAGGATCGCCGGAGCCCAGCAGGTCGAGGCTGCGGTGGCCGGGAGCGGCCACTGCACTCCAGTCTGGGCAACAGAGTGAGACTCCAACTAAAAAAAAAAAAAAAAAAAAAAGAATGATTTTATGGGCTTAACTGCCATCTCTCTGTCTTTTTTGGTGAGGTGTTTGTCAGATTATTTGTCCATCTTTCAACTAAGTTTGTTTTCTTATTGTTGACTTTGAGTCCTTTGTATATTTTGGATATAAGCTCTTTATTAAATATGTGTTTTGCAAATATTTTCTCACAGTCTGTAGCTTGTCTTTTTGTCAACAAATGTTTTTCACAGTGCAGAAGTTTTTAACTTAAATAAGTTCTATGCATCATTATTTTCCTCCATGACGAAAAAGTCATCACCAAACACAAAGTCACCTAGATTTTCTCCTATGTTATCTGGCAGAATTGTTTCAGTTTTGCTCTTGACATTTAGGTCTATGATCCACTTTAAGTTAATTTTTGCAAAAGCTGTAAGATCTGCGTCTAGATTCACCTTTGTCTATATCCAGTTGTTCCAGCACCATTTGCTGGAAAGATTATTCTTTCTCCATTGAATTGTCTTTGCTGCTTTGTCAAAAGTCAGTTGACTATATTTGTGTGAGTCTACTTCTGAGTTCTCTCTTCTGTTTCCTTGATATATTTATGTTTTCACCAATACTACACTATCTTGATTACTGTAGCGTTATAGTAAGTCCTGAAGTTAGGTAGTATTAGTCTTCCAACTTTATTCTTCCTCAGCATTGTGTTGGCAGTCTGGGTCCTTTGCCCTTCCACACAAATTTGAGAATCAATTTGTCAAAATCCACTAAATAACTTGCTAGGATTTTGATTGGGATTGCAATGAATCTATATCAAATTGGGAAGAACTAACATCTTAACAATATTGAATCTTCCTATCCATGAACATGGACTATCTATTTATTGAGATATTTTATTTATTTCCTTGAGTATTGTTTTCTTCATACAGATATTCTACTTATTTTGCTGCTTTATACATAAGTATATCTCTCTTTCTCCTTCCCCCTCTCTGTGTGTATGCTAATGTAAATGATACTATGCTTTTAATTTCAAATTCCAATTGTTCATTATTGGTGTATAAGAAAGCAATTGACTTTTTGTCTATTAATCTTGTATGTTACAACCTTGTAATCATTAAAATCATTTATATTTCCGGGAGGGGTTTGTGGTTTGTTGTTGTTAGTTATTTGGAATTTTCTACATAGATAATTATGTCATCTGCAAATAAAGTTTTATCTTTTCTTTCCCCATCTATACACTTTTTATTTCCTTTTACTATCTTAATGTATTACCTAGGACTTCCAGTACAGTGTTGAATAAGAGTAGTGAAAGGGTACAGCCTTGCTCTCCTCCCCATCTTAGGGTTAATGCATCCAGTTTCTCACAATTAAGTATAATGTCAGCTGTTGGGGGTTTTTTTTTAGTAAAAGTTCCTTAGGAAATTGAGGAAGTTCCCCTCTATTTCTAGTTTCCTGAGAGTTTTTATCATGAATTTAAATTTCATCAAATGCTTTTTCTTCATCTATTGCTATCAGGTGATTTGTCTTCTTTAACCCGTTAATGTAAAAGACTACATTAATTGATTTCTGAAGGATAAACCAACCTTGTATAACTAGAATAAATCTTACTTGGTCATGGCCTATAATTCTTTTTATATATAATTGGACTCAATTTGCTAATACTTTGTTGGAGATTTCTGCTTCTATGATCATGAGAGATATTAGCCTGTAATTGTATTGTCTTTATCTGGCTATAGGGTAATTCCAGCCTCGCAAAATGAATCAAGAAGTGTTTCCTCTACTTCCATTTTCTGAAAGAGATTGTAGAGAATTGCAATAATTTCTTCTTTAAATATTTGGTAGAATTCACCAGTGAAATCATCTGGGTCTGGTGCTTTCTTTTTGGAAGGTTGTCAATTGTTGATTCAATTATTTAATAGGTATAGGACTATTTCGATTATCTAATTCTCCTTGTGTAAGTTTTAGTAGACTGTGAAATTGGTCCATTTCACCTAAGTTAATCAAATTTGTAGGCACAAAATTGTTCACAATATTCCTTTATTGTCTTTTTAATGTCCATAGTTATAATAGTGATGGCCCCTCTTTCATTTCTAATATTAGTAATTTGTACCTTCTCTCCTTTTTTTTTTTTTTTTTTTTTTCTGGTTAGACCAGATAGAAGTTTATCCACTTTGTTGATCTTTTCAAAGAGCCAGCTTTTGGTTTTGTTGATTTTCTCTATTAATTTCCTGTTTTCACTTTCATTGACTTCTATTTTAACTTTTATTAATCATTTTCTTCTGTTTGCTTTAGGTTTATATTCTTCTGTTGCTCTTCTCTCTGTAGTTTCTTATGGTGGAGGCTTAGATTATTTATTTTAGATCTGTTTTTTCTGGTTTATGCATTCAATACTATGCATTTCTCTCTAAGCACTGCTTTCACTACATTCCACAAATTTTGATAAGTTGTATTTTCATTTTTACTTAGCTAAAATATTTTTAATTCTTCCTAAGACTTCCTTGATTCACGTGTTACTTAGAAGAGTATTGTTTAATCTCTAAATATTTTGGAATATTTTAGCTCTTCTGTTATTATCTATTTCTAGTTTAATTCAATTAAAATCTGACAGCATACTTTGTGTGATTTCAATTCTTTCAGATTGATTTGTTAACATGAGTTTTATGGATCAGAATGTGGTCTATTTTAATGAATGTTTTAGGTGAACTTGAGAAGTGTATTCTGCTGTTTTGGGATGAAGCATTCTATAAATGTCAATTAGATTCAGTTGATTAATGGTGCTGGTCAGCTCCCTATATCCTTATTGATTATCTTCCTGTTGGATCTGTCAACTACTGATAAAGGGATATACAACTATAATAATGGATCTATCTATTTCTCCTTGCAGTCCTATTAATTTTTGCCTTACATATGTTGACACTTTGTGTTAGGTGCACACATATTAAGGATTGTTATGCTTTCTTGGAAAACTGATCCCCTCCCTTATCATTATTTAATGTCCTTTTAATCTTAATAATTATCTGTTCTGAAATCTGCTTATCTAAAATTAATACAGCTACTCCAACTTTCCTTTGATGAATACTAGCATTGTCATATATTTCTCCATTCCTTTAAATTTTTTTTTTTTAGTTGGAATCTCACTCTGTCACCCAGACAGGAGTGCAGTGGCATGCTCACGGCCACCACAGCCTCGACCTGCTGGGTTCAGGTGATCCTTCCGCCTCAGCCTTCCAAGTAGCTGGAACTACAGGCATGTGCCACCACGCCCAGAAAATTTTTTGATTTATTGTAGAGATGAGGTCTCCCCAAGTTGCCTGGGCTGGTCTTGAACCCATGGGTTCAGGCAATCATCTCTCCTTGGCCTCCCAAAGTGCTAGGATTATAGGCACGAGCCACTGCACCCAGCCCATTTCTTTAAATTTAATGTATCTGTCTCTATATCTAAAGTGGGTTTCTTGTAGACAATATGTAGTTGGCTCCTGTTTTTTGTTTTATTCACTCTATCAGGATCTGTCTTTTAATTGACACATTTAGACCATTCACTTAAAGATAATACTGGTATAGTTAGATTATATTTGTAACTGTCTTCTATTCATTGCACTTGTTCTTAGTTTTTCGGTTTGTTGTTGTTTATTTCCACTCTTTTTCTGCTTTCTCTAGTTTTAACTGAACATTTTATATGATACCATTTTCTCTCCTCAGTTAGCATATTAACTGTACTTCTTTTTAACAATTCTTTAGCTGGGTGTAGGACCAGCCTGGGCAACTTGGCAAGACCTCAGCTTGATAATAAATCAAAAAATTAGCAAGGTGCAGTGGTGTGTGCCTGTGGTTCCAGCTACTTGGAAGGCTGAGGCAGAAGGCTCACCTGAGCAGGTTGAGGCTACGGTGGCCTTGAGTGTGCCACTGCACTCTAGCTTGGGTGACAGAGTGAGAATCTGACTCAAAAAATAATAATAATTCTTTAGTGATTGTCCTGGAGTTTGCAACATACATTACAACTAATCTAAGCCCACATTCAAATAACACTATGTAACTTCATAGGAGGTACACAGGTATCTTATAACAGAGTAATCCCAATTCCTCCCTCTCATCCCTTATAGCATTACTATTATATATTTCACCTACCCATAAGCTTTCATCACCCAATACTTTGCCACAATTATTCTTTTGAACAGTTACCTTCAACTTGTTAAAAATATCTATAAAAAACACAAAAAAATCTACAGCTTCTCACAGAAGTCAGGAAAGCACCTTGCTTACCATTACTGGTTTATTATAAAGGCTACAACTCAGAACAACCATGTGGAAGAGATACATAGGACAAGCCATGTGGAAGAGATACATAGGAAAGGGGTGCTGAGTTACCAGGCCCTCTCTGAGTGCACCACCCTCCCAGGATCTTGGTATATTCAAACCCAAAAGTTCTTCAAATTCTGCAGTTCAGGAGATTTTTATAACGGTTTCATCACATAGGCGTGATTAAATATTAACTAATTCTCTAGGCCCTCTCTCCTCCCAGGAGGTTTGGCAAGGGTGGTGCTGAAAGTTCCAGGCTTCATTGGTAAAGAAGGGATCCATCAAAAGGAGCTTCATTAGAACTCCCACCATGCCCATCACTCAGGAAATTACAGAAGATTTGGGAGCTCTGTGTTAACAACCCAGTACAAAGACCAAATATCTTTCTACAATAATGCAGAACCCTTAGCATGGCAATCATAATGATTTTAAATTCCTAGTCTGATAATTCCAAATGATCTGCTATATCTGAGTCTTATTCTTACATTTGCTTTGTCTCTAGAATGTTTGTTTTTCTGCCCTCTAGCATGCATTATAATTTCTTTGTTAAAAGCTAGATATAATGTATCAGGTAATAGGAGCTGAGAGAAATAGTCCTTTAGTGTGAGGTGTTACATTTAACACCTGGCTAAGAAGTTGTGTTTAATGTTTGCGGTAAGCCAGGCATGGTGGCTCACACCTGTAATCCTAGTACTTTGGGAGGCAGAGGCGAGAGGATTGCCTGAGCCCAGAGTTTCAAGACCAACCTGGTCAACTTGACCAGACCTTGTCTCTGTAATAAATCAAAAAATCAGCCGGGTGTGATGGCATGCACCTGTAGTTCCAGCTACTTGGAAGTCTGAGACAGAAGGATCGCCTGAGCCCAGCGGGTCAAGGCTGTGGTGGCCGCGAGTGTGCCACTGCACTCCAGCCTGGGCAACAGAGTGAAACATCGACTCAGAAAATAAAAAATAAAAAATGTTTGCTGTAGCTGTAGGTGTCAGAGTCTTCAGTTTTATCTAGTGTCCTCATTTTTGTCTCCCCACTGTCTTTGGGGTTTCCTAAAAATGACTTCTGTGTGTGTGTGTGTGTGTGTGTGTGTGTGTGTGTGTGTGTGTGTGTGTGTGTAGCCCGGGCTGGAGTGCAGTGACATGCTCATGACCACACCAATGTCGACCTGCTGGGCTCTGACAATCCTTCCACCTCAGTCTTCCAAGTAGCCGGAACGATAGGTGCGTGCTACCATGCCAGGCAAATTTTTTATTTATTGTAGTGACGAGGTCTCACCAAGTTGCCTGGGCTGGTCTCAAACCCACAGGTTCAGGCAATCTACTCGCCTCGGCCTCCCAAAGTGCTGGAAATTACACGCTAAACCGCCGAGCCCAGCCAGAAATGCCTTCTAAATGGAGTTGTAATCCACTCTTATACTACAGAGTCCTTTATGTTTAATCCCAGGGTTTTTTTGTTTTGTTTTTTGTTTTTGGTTTTTTTTTAAGTTGGAGTCTCACTCCGTCGCCCAGGCTGGAGTGCAGTGACACACTCACAGCCATCCCAGCATCAACCCAGCGTCAAAACCCTGGGCTCAGGCAATCCTCTTGCCTCAGCCTTCCAAAGTGCTGGAATTACAGGTGTGAGCCACCTCCTGGCCTGATTATTCTTTTCTTTTTTTTTTTCTTTTCAAACTTTCTACAGTAAATATTTTTACTGATATAATTAGGGGAAAGATTTTAAAAAACAAATGCAGTCTACCCCAAGATGTGAGGAGCTTGGAAATTGCCACTCCACTTCCCAAACGAGAAAAGTTGAACAAACTAAATATCAACTTCTTGTTCCCACCAATGAATTGAGTCCCAGGGCAAACTGCAGCCTGGAAACTGGAGAGACAGACAAATGCAGAGAATCACAATTCACAGGGACCAGAAGCCTCTGGTTACAGTTACAAGTATAGTTACTAGAGACTGAGAATGTATTAGTCTGAGATTTAAAAACTCCTAGGGACTCAGTTTTAGCGGGATACCCCTTGCCACCCTATACATTTTCTTGAGTTTTACTCCAAGGAGTCCCACCATATTCTCATGATGAAGACCAGAAAAAACCCCATCTGTTTGGCTGGGGGAGGAGAAAAGTAACCACTTTGAAATATGCCCAGAATGTTCTGAAACAAAAACCTGTTCTCAAGAGAAGGGAAATTACTTTAGAGCCTAATGTGACCTTGCAGAAGGACAGTTAGACAGCTCAGCCCCCTGAAGACTTCCTATCTACCATAATTGGAGAAAAAAAAAGTCTAAGAAATTCTTTTGAAGTTCACTGTCCAGAGATTCAGACCTATTAAAAAAAAAAAAAAACCAAACAAACAAAAAAAACAGGCCAGGTGCGGTGGCTCAAGCCCGTAATTCCAGCACTTTGGGAGGCCGAGGTGAGGGACTGATTCGAGACCAGGCCTGTCAATTTGGTGAGACCTCATCTCTACAATAAATCAAAAATTAGCTGGCATGGTGGTACGTGCCTGTAGCTCCAGCTATTTGGAAGGATTGCCTGAGTGTAGCAGGTTGAAGCTGCGGTAGCCATGAGTGTACCACTGCACTCCAGTCTCCAGCGTGAGACTCTGACTTGAAAGAAAGAAAGAAGGAAAGAAAGAAAGAAAGAAAGAAAGAAAGAAAGAAAGAAAAGAAGAAGGGAAAAGAAGAAGGAAGAAAGAAGAAAGAAAGAAAGAAAGAAAGAAAGAAAGGAAGGAAGGAAGGAAGGCAATCCTTCTGTGTCAGCCTTCCAAGTAGCTGGAACTATAGGCATGCGCCACCATGCTTGGCTCATTTTTCTTGATTTATTGTAGAGATGAGGTCTCATCAAGTTGCCCAGGCTGTTTTCAAATCTGTGGGGTCAGGCAATCCTCTCACTTCAATCTCCCAAAGAATATGTAATTTTTAGTACATATATTTATATGACAGTGCAGGCAGTACATGGAGTCTTGTACTGGATTTCTCTCATTTTCAGAGGATATTTCTGAAAATTATCTGAAACTGTGGCTGAAAATATTTTCAATATTGAAAGCTTTTGAAAGGAACAGAATCCTGGCTGAGTTCCCTTCAGAACTTATGGGGCTGGTGGGAATTCTACCTAGAGAGACAGGACTGTGACATCTTTGTAATCACGATTGTGCCTAGCCTACAAAGGAGAATCAGCATATGTTAGTTGACTTCAAAATTATCACTAAAAAAAAAAAAGTATTAAACATCCTCCTCCTCCCTTTCCTTGGAGGCCAAAAAACTGAAAGTGAGACTGAATGCTCAATTATAATAATCTAGGTGGTTAGTGTACTTTTTTCTTGTCCTTCAAAAAAATGTTAACGTTTCCATTTTAGGCCGGGCGCAGTGGTGCACGCCTATAATCCCAGCACTTTGGGAGGCCAAGAAGAGAGGATTGCCCGAGTCCACAGGTTGAAGACCAGTCTGGGCAATTTGGGGAGACCTCCTCTCTGCAACAAATTAAAAAACTGGCTGGGTGTGGTGGCGCATGCCTGTAGTTCCAGCTACTTGGAAGGCTAAGACGGAAGGATCACCTGAGCCCAGTAGCTCAAGGCTGCGGTGTCCATAAGCATGCTGCTGCACTCCACCCTGGGCAACAGAGTGAGGCTCCAAGTCGAAAAAAAAATTTTTTTTCCATTTTAGCAGATGTAATGTTTAGAATATACATACATTTTTCTAAAAGCTGTCTCATATTTTGGGAGTTGGCAGGGTATAAATAATAGGTAAACAAACGAATGAAGAGTATCTGTCTTTCCTCTCCCCTTAGGCTGAGACACGTCAATCAGTGGGGGGCAAGGCGGGGGGGCGGGGTAGAAGTACGAAGGAAGCGCCAATGGAGAAGGGGGTAGAGAATGATATTTACAATGCTTACTCAATGGTAAATATTTTATCCCCATTTTCTTGGTTGGAGAATTATGAACAGAGAGGATTATACAACTAATAAGTGGGAGAGCCAGGAGAGAGCTCATTCACTCCTTCCTCCATTCATTCCACACATTTTTGAATTTCTTCTAAATGTCAGACACTGTTCTAGCCCCTGAGGATTCTGCAGTAAACAACAGTCCAGCACTCTTTATCTCTTCCTCTGTGGAGCTTACTTGTTGGAGGGGAATCTCTCAGGAGCGGACAGCTAGGAAGTTCCTGACTTGGTGTATCCCCCGCGCCGAGTCCGGGCTCCGGGTCCGCCCCCGCCCCCCGCTCGCGACTCGGCGGCAGCCCGGCCCCGACTCCGGCCCCGCCCTGCCCCCCCCCCGGCTCCGGCCCCGCCCCGGCCCCGCCCCCGGCTCCGGCCCCGCCCCCAGCCGGCGCTCCGGGAGCTCGGCTCGAAGGCCAGCCCTGGCGGGCCACGCCCGGGCGACCGCGTTCTTCTTGCCGGCGGGGGGGGCATCCGCGCCGGCGAGCTGGTCACCCTCCCGAGCGCAGTCCGCGAGCCATCACCCGACCCCACGGCCCGCTTGGTGGCCCGCCAACAGCGCGCGTCCCGATCGGGGGCGCCGAGCCCCGGGGCCGAGGGACCGCCGCGAAGCCCGGCTCGGAGGCGGGACTGCGGCTGGCGTCTCCGAGGGCGGCTGCGAGGCGAGACGGCGAAGGTAACGCGGGGACGGCGGAGGCGTGGGGAGGGGACCGCTATTGCAGGTGACGACAGGGCCGCCGGGCTGCCTCCCTGCAGCGGTTCCCGGAATCCACCTCCGGTTTCTTCTCGCTCTCCGGGGCTCCTCCCCCTCCTGCCTGCCCTCCCGGCCCTGGGTTTTCGTGCGCCCTCGCCCCTCTCCCGGGGGCCGCCTCGGCGGTCCCCGCTGCCCCTCCAGGTCGTCTCAAGTCGCCCGCTGGCTGTCCCCACGCGGCCTCTCGCCGGCGGACTGCCTCGGCCTCTCCCGGCCTCCTCCATCCCGCGCCCCTGCTGGGAGCCCGCTTTTGTTGCGCCCAGCCGTGCGCCTCCTCCATCCGGCGCGTCAGCCCAGGCGTGCCCGGGACCACCAGGCACTTGCCGCTGCGAAGTGCGAGTCGCTGTGAAGTCGGAGGGTCAAATCCCCCCAGATCCACCCCTCTGGCAACAGTGGGTCACCCGCCCGGGCCCCGGGATCTCCAGCCCGCCCCCTTGGAGAGCCCCGACGCTAACTCTCACTTGTTCCCGAGCGGGAGGGGGGGTCGCAGGAAGGCAGCCTGGACTGGAGTGCCCTACATCTTTGCAGATCCACCACTTGGAAGCTGGCGGGGAAGAAGGGAGGGGTGAAGGGCCATGGCCGCGGAGACAGAGGGATGGACCCTTCTCAGTATCAGGAGGGATGAGATGTTGGGAAGGTAATTGGCGCCTGTTGGGAGGTATTGGGCGCTTGCGTTTCAGCTCTGAGCAAATCAGTCTGTTAAACGGAGTAGCGACCTGGTTTCATCCGCCCGGTCTCTCTCTCTCTCTCTCTCTCTCTCTCTCTCTCTCTCTCTCTCTCTCTCTCTCTCTCTCAATCTCTCTCTCTCTCTCTCAAACTCTCTCTCTCTCTCTCAATCTCTCTCTCTCTCAATCTCTCTCTCAATCTCTCTCTCTCTCTCAATCTCTCTCTCTCTCTCAATCTCTCTCTCTCGTAGTATTTGTTTAATTTTCTTGTTTTATTTGACAAGAGGTTTTAGAAAATAACATGACATACTTGAGCTTCGGATCAGAGTGGGACAGTGGTGGGACGCTGTATTCCACCCCCCACCCCCGTCATGCTAACGGACCCAGGGGGCCAAGTCCCCGGGCTTGCTAAATCCCCTATCCACACCCTCCCCCCAGTCCACCAGTGCAGGCTTGTGGGAGCTGGGAGAGTCAGTAGCAGAGGCCCTACCAATATCTTCTCTCTAAGTGAAACAGTGGATAAACATTCCTAGGAATTTGGGCATAGTTGATAAGGCCTGATCTCTTGGTTTCAGGAAGTGGTTTGAGCTTTTAAGTTTATACGTTGTTTTTCAATTTTAGATAATCAAAAAATTTGCATGACCTATTATTCTTACCTGTATTTCCTTGAAAGTTTCTTGTATATTTTTTTAAAAGTTGAAGAAAATCTGCCTGGGATTTGGTTCATGTAATTTGACAAATTGTGCGTGCACCACACATACACGCATATATATGCCATAGCCCAAGAGGTACTGTCTTAGAAGTGAAAAATTAAAAAATATATCCCATCACTCACACTTGCACACACAGAGCCACACTGGACTCTTTCTGTTGCATTTATAAACCTTCAAACTGTTGAAGAGTCAATGACGTGCATAGTCTTTGATTATCAATCACCATATTTTACCAAAACTCAAGCCCAAACTAATGCCATTGCTTATAAGGTGCACTTTTATTTTACATAACCAAGTAAGAAAAAACACTGTCAATCACATTATGCCATCCATGCCACTGTACAAAGCATTGTGGTTTCAGAAGTGCTCAGATGTGAAAAGGAAAAATGCATTTTATAATTCATAAAATATTAGCGAGCTAGAGCAGAGCTCCACAGAGCTTTCCCAGAGGGTCCTTCTTTTGGAAGAATGAAACTGGTGGTGTGCAACTCAGGAAAGGGTACAGGACACGTATGGAGTTGGCAGAGGAGGTTGGCTGACTTAAGGTGGAGAGGGGTAGAGATAAGAGAAAATAAAAGAAGGAAAAAAAGAGGTACATAGGTTGGATTCTGAGCCACTGAAAATTTACTCTGGAGCCAGTAGGAAAACAAGTACACTCAGTTACTACTTAAGCCAGGATTTTACAAACTGATACATGAAGAGATATTGTGAAGCATCGTCATTGGTTTTTGTTTGTTCATTTGTTTTAAATTCTCAGGTCTTTAAAAATATATTTAAAATTTAAGTGTGTCCCAACTACCAGAAGCTAAGCTAGCAAGTCATCAAAAATCCTAATGATTCTCCCTAATAAATAGGAAAGGAGCAAACCAAGTCTTCCCACCCTTAGCTTTGTCTTTTACTGGCAAAGGCCCTTCATGCTGGGCAGAGGTGAGTGAGCCGGTGAAGTCAGCCAGGCACCAACCCTTTGGGCTGAGACCCTGGCCTGACTCTGCAAAACTGGAATCAGGTGAAGTTGCAAAAAGGAAGTCAAGGTTTCATATTGATGTTTCCATAGAAACCATCCAAGTACCAGTAAAGCAAACAAAAAAAGGTGTGGGGCAAAAAAGGAAGAAAACACAGCTTGCTAGAAATGTTATTAAAAAGAAAGTATTATTCTTGGGACAGAGTAAATTCCTTATCATTGCCTTACACCCTACAACAACTAGATAAAAATAATAGATTCAATAAAATAAATTTGGCCAGATGTAGTGGCTCATGCCTGTAACACTTTGGAAGGCTTTGTGGGAGGAATGCTTGAAGCCAGGAGTTCGAGACTAATCTGGGCAACATAGTAAGACCTCTTCTCTACATAAAGTCATAAAATTAGCCAGAAATGTTGGCACACACCTTTAATCCTAGCTACTCGGGAAACTGAGGTGGAAGTTTTGCCTGAGCCCAGGAGGTTGAGGCTGTGGTAAACTGTGATCCTGCTACAGCACTCCAACCTGAGCAATAGAGTGAGACCCTGACTCTAAAAAAAATAAATAAATAAAAATGCCAGGTGCAGTGGCTCACGCCTGGAATTCCAGCACTTTGGGAGGTGGAGGTGAGAGAATTGCCTGAGCTCAGGGGGTTTGAGACCAACCTAAGCAACATGATGAGGCCTTGTCTCTACAATAAATTATAAAATTAGCTGGGCATGGTAGCACATGCCTGTAGTTACAATTACTTGGAAGGCTGAGGTGGAAGGATCTCCTGAGCCCAGCAGATCTAGGCTGTGGTGGCCATGAGTGTGCCACTGCACTCCAGCCTGGGCAACAGAGAGATACTCTGGCTCAAAAATGAAATGAAATGAAATAAAATAAATAGAAACTCAAAGGTGAGAAAATTGTAACATGGAGATGAAAAGGGGGGTCACAGACTAAGGGAATACACTAAGGGAATACACTATTCCATACACTAAAGACTATGAAAACACAATGACAGAATGAACTAAGTTAGGGAAAAGAACAGTGGGCCCTTCTGATAAATACTGCTGAAAATGAAAGTATTTTTAACAGAAAAAAGGCTTGATTTAAGCCTAGTGAGTGCAGATGAAGAGACAAATATTAAGTCAAGTGAAAGAATCTGTTAGGGAAGACAGACAAAACACAATCTAGCATTGAAATAACTGGAATCCCTGATGTAGGGAAAACAACAAATGGGACAGAAAATACAAATAAAAGTAAGACCAAAGAAATCTTACTGAAATGAATACAAAATGGTCTGTGGGCCAAAAGAGCATCCCATATTCCAGAAAATATCATATGGGAATGCTCAAGCACAAAGATATCCTGAACCATTTAAATTCAAAGAAAAAAAGAATTATTTAGAAGTCCAAGAAGAAAAAATAAGGGAGGGGAGAAACAAAATCAAACTGGCCTCAGACTTCAGTGTAGTGCTGAATGCTAGAATATAATAACTCTGAGGGAAAATTTCAAAGAGAAAGAAACTTTTCCTAAGACAGTGTTTTATACAGCAGAACAAAGGAAATTCTGTACCCATTAGCCCTCTTTTTTTGGGGGGGGTGTTGGGTAATAAAACTCCAAAAATAGCAAATTAAGAGATAGATCAAGCCAGGCACAGTGGCTCACGCCTGTAATTCCAGCACTTTGGGAGGCAGAGGTGAGAGGATTGCCTGAGTCCCGGAGTTCGAGACAAGTCTGGGCAACTTGACAATACCTTGTCTCTACAATAAATTTTTTAAAAAATTAGTTGGGTTGGTGCACATGTCTGTGGTTCCAGCTACTTGGCTGGAGCCACCTGAACCCAGCAGATGGAGGCTGCATGACTGTGAGTGTGCCACTGCACTCCAGCCTGGGTGACAGAGTAAGACTCTGACTCAAAAAAAAAAAAAGAGAGAGAGAGAGAGAGAGAGAGATCAAAATAAAGACCTCAAGGGTGGGTAAATGGTTAAAAAAAAAAACTCTTGTCGAGTATTTATTCGATTTAAATGTAGATTTAATGCAAAACATCTATAGAAATTGTGCTTGAATAGAATGTGATTGTTATAAATCTAGACCAAAAATATTGCAAAAAAAGGAAGTGGGAGAACGTGGAAGGAAGTATGAGAATGCTACTGTTTTCTTCTTTCAAAGCACAGATCAATGAATATGGTTTAAAATTTAAAAGTACTATGAATATATAATACTCCAAATTCTCTAATGTTATTCATAATTTTTTTTAAGCCTTAGAGGGATATTGTAGAAAGTTATACTTTCTTTTGGACAAAAAAAAATTTTTAATTTTAACTCCTGCTTCTAGTTTTTTCCTGAGTAAAATTAAATTTAGACAGAAACTCTGTATGTGTGTGTCTGTGTGTTTATTTATGCATTGAAAGATCTGTGGACGATGTTCCCCTGACAATAATGATGGGGATATCTAGATACTGGGATTTGTGCTTTTATGCATTATTTTAATTTCTTTCAATGAGCATGGAGAAGAATTTTTATGGAAATGTGAAAGATGTTTGAAAATAAACTGGAAATAAATATGCCAAGATGTTAACAATAGTTGGCGCTGGATGGCAGAAATAAAGATGAGTATTACTTTCTTCTTTGTACTTTTGAATTCTTTTAATTTCCAGAAAAGATAGGTAATTGTATTTGTATATTTCTGAATTCAGTTCATTCATTATTCATTGACCATCTGGCAATATGCATCAGGCTGTGTCAGATAGGAGAAAAGACACAGGCCAGGCATGGTGGCTCACACCTGTAATCACAGCACCTTGGGAGGCCAGGCAGGAGGATTGCTTGAGCCCAGAAGTTCGAGACCAGCCTGGGCAACATGGTGAGACTTCGTTCTATCAATACAAAAAAGTCAAAAAATTAGCCAGGCGTGCTGGCACATGCCAGTAGTCCCAGCTACCCGAGAGGCTGAAGCAGAAGCATCACTTGAGCCCAGCATGTCGAGGCTGTGGTGAACTGTGATCTTGCCACTGCATTCCAGTCTGGGCAACAGATTGAGACCCCAACTCAAAGGAAAAAAAAAGACAAAGTTATATGCCCTCTAGCAGGGGACTGTGAGGCAGCAAGTTCCTGGAGGGCTGTTTGTAATTTAGGAGTTGGAATTCAGAAAAGAATCGCTTCACCCAACCCATCCATTTGAGCTGGGCCTTGAAAATTAGTTGTGTTTGTTAGGGTATAAGTGGCAAGGGGGTCATCTGTCACCTGGAACTCGGCACTTGTGTGGGACAGTCTGGAATGGCTGCCGGCCTGCAATTGGGGACTTGGGTCAAAGGTGACTTACAGGTTCATCTCTGCCAGACTCGGCCTCCAGCTAAATGCCCCCTGGCTCCACTCCACATGGCAGGGCTAGAGTGTCAACCCTGACCTTCCCAGCACCTGGGCCAGAAGGGCTTCAGTGGAACACAGGGACTCTCTGTCGGTGTGACCTAGTGAGTACCCCATGCAAAGGGCAGCAGCAGTTACGGGGCACAGAGAATCCAGGCAGGGTCTGGGAGCAGCTGCGGAGAACTGGAGAAAGGAAGCTATTCAGGGCTTGAGGCTCCGAGCACCTCATGTGCTCCATTGTCCCGGACTCCATGAACAAAACACACACTGAAAGAGAAAGTGGATTCAGATTTCAAGACAGTCACACAAAGCCAAGTGTGGAGCCCTTCAGCCTGCAGGGCCCTGAGGGACAGAGGCCGGCTCTGGCCACAGAGAAGAGACTAATAAGAGCCATGCTTTAGGAAGACTGATCTATTCATAGCCAGGGAGAGTTTTTAGGCACCCCCATTAACAGTTCAGGAAGGATGCCAAAATGAGAAATTAGATTTTCCAAGCAAGTAAGAATCTAGTTATCAGACATCTGGTTCAAAGTGGAGTATGGGTCACCAGGAGCAAAACAAGGGAAAGGGCCATCCCCTGACCCGGAGGGGAGAGCGGGACTTTTTAGTGTGTGTGTGTGTGTGTGTGTGTGTGTGTGTGTGTGTGTGTGTGTTCTCAGCTGCTGAAGGGATTGTGTGTGTGTTCCTGCAGATACATAACAAAGGTGAAGGTGTGCTATCATCAGAAAAAAAATAGGGACTAGAGGCCTCGATCAGGTGTTTGAGAATAAGGGAGTTGCCTTCCTGCCATCAAGGTGTGCTTGGCATCTACAGTGTTCACAGTGCAACTCCTCTGCCATGAAGGGATAATAGGAGATGACATCACATGTCAAGGTATCTTCGCAGATGTTTCTAGATGGGTATAGTATTCTGGTATAAGTTGTAGGCAGAGGTGCCTGGATATCTCATGGATGGTGGGGTCTGCAGCAGGGATTTAAATTTGACTTAGCATCTCTTAGATTTCTCTAGAATACTCTACATGAGACCAGTTGCCATGACTTGGAAAATAAAGTTGTTTTTTTTAGCTTGAACTCAGTCTGCTGTTTCATGGTCTTTTTGCCTTTTGATGATATTGTCCCACTGTTTGGGAGGACAGAAGAATACCCGGATTCTATAGGATTTAGTCACTTAGTTGACAACATATCTGGGAGAGAGAAGGAACAAGACTGAACAGGTCTCCCGAAAATTCTCAAAGAATTCCTTCTTTACCTTGGAGTGGTGAAGACTTTCTAACTATGACTCAACATCCAGATGCTAAGGAAGAAATTACCTTACCTAAAAACTTAAAAGTCAGAAACTTCTGAGTGGTTAATTTAAAAAAGAACACCACAAGCCAATCAAAGGGCAAGTCACAAACTAGAGGAAAAAGGAAAAAATGTGCCTCACGTCACAGTTTCCCTCATTAAAACTTCCTGCAAAACCGGCCGGGCCCAGTGGCTCATACCTATGGGAGGCTGAGGTAAGAGGATTGCCTAAGCCAGCAGGTTCAAGAACAGCCCAGGCAACTTGTTGAGACCTCATCTCTACAATAAATCAAAAAATTAGCCGGGCATGGTGGCTCATGCCTGTAGTTCCAGTTACTTGGAAGGCTGAGGCAGAGGGAATGCCTGAACCCAGCTGGTCGAGGTTGCGGTGGCACAGAAGTATACCACTGCCCCCCAGCCTGGGTTACAAAGTGAAATTCCAACTCCAAAAAAAAAAAAGAAAAGAAAAAAAACTTCCAGCAAACCAATAACAACAAACAAAAAATAGCAACATGCCAGGTGCGTTGGCTCATGCTTATAATCCCAGCACTTTGGGAGGTGGAGGTGAGTGAATTGCCTCAGTCCAGGGCTTTGAGACCAGCCTGGGCAACTTGGTGCGACATCAAAAAATTAGCTGGGCATGGTGGCATATGCCTGTAGTTCCAGCTACTTGGAAGCCTGAGACAGAAGGATCGCCTGAGCCAGCAGTGACCGTGAGTGTGCCTCGGCACGCCAGCCTGAGTGACAGAGTGAGACCCCGACTCAAAAAAAAAAGAGCAGCACAGGGTTGAAAAATAGCAAAATATGAACAGTTACCAGAAAGGAAATGCAAATTGCTCTTATATATGAAAAGATGCTCAGTCTCCCTCAGAATAAGAGAAATACAAATTAATATTAGTGTGAAGACACTTTTTCCTTTATGAATTTTGGGAAAATTCAAGAGCTTGATGATACCTCTGCAGAGAAGGTGGGGAAACCCAAATTCTCACACATTGTAGTTGGTTATGTAAATTGGCACAGCCACCAGGGAGGGGCAGCGTGGCAGTTTCTGTCCAAATTACAGATGCATGACCCCGTTGCCTGGGCTCTTCTCTCTGCCTGTCCCCCCCTCCCCATCCTTTATTTTGCCCTGGGATCCTGTCTTGTATGGTCACAACCCCAGACCTCTTGCTCTGTGGCTTCTGTTTGGGTTCAGCCAACAGGGAGCCCCAAGTCAGAGAAGGGAGGTTCCCAGGGAGGGATATTTATTCCTCAGCCTCCTCCCTGCACGGTCCCCTTGACCTGACTGTGTCCATGGCCACGTGTCCTTGCCCTCCACACAGGATTCTCTCCTTACAAATTCCCATGTTGGCTCCCTCCCATTTCCCCTTCAGCCCTCACTATGGTGAGCTCGAGGTGCTACACCCCCCCTTTCAGTTTGCCTACAGCCCTGCCCACACATGTGGAAATACAGTTACATGGTGAAGATGGACTGCATAGATGATGGTGGTTTCATAAAGTGATACTGTGGTTTCAAATGGTTACGCTGTATCTTTTCTATGTTTAGATACATAAATACCATTGTTTCCAATTGCCCACAGTGTTCAGGACAGTAACATGCTGTACAGGTTTGTAGCCTAGGAGCAATAGGTTATAACCATCTAGCCTAGGCGTGTACTAGGCCTAATTTTGTGTAAGTAGTCTGCTGTGTTCACACAATGACAAGATCACCTAACAAAGAATTTCTCAGGACATAGCACTATTCACCATAGTAAAGAAATTGAATCAACCTAAGTGTTCATCAACAGATTAGAAAAAGAAAATGTCACACACACACACACACAGAGAGAGAGAGAGAGAGAGCATGGAGTACTTTTTAGCCATAAAAAAGAATGAAATGTCTTTTGCAGCAACATGGATGCTAATGGAACTGGAGTCCATTAGCTTAGGTGAAACAACTCAGAAACAGAAAGTCAAATACACATTGTTCTCACTTATGAGTGGAAGCTAAATAATGTGTACTCATGGGCACAGAGTGTGGAATGAGAGGCACTGGAGACTTGTAAGGGTAGGAGGTGGCTGATGGATGAGCGATTACTTAATGGATACAATATATACCATTCGTGTGGTGGTTACACGGAAAGCCAGAGTTTACCACTTTGCAATATATCCATGTAATACAATGGCACTTGTTCCCCTTAAATGTATGCCAAAAAAGCCTATCCTAACTTGAATGTGCTGTTTCTTGCCAGAACCCTAACTGACACACCCTTTATCTAGCTATCCTCCATCTGGAAGTTTTTCCACATTTTGACTAGCACATGTGGAAAAATGATGCTGGTCTTTCATTGTCTTGTCTTTGTCCCCATTTTTATCTTTGCAATTAGAATTTTGATCGCCTAATGTTGATTTCCTTTCAGATGTAAAAAAATAAAGAGAGGGCTTAAAAAGTAATGAAGATGATTTTGAGCCAGAATGCCTCCACCATCAGATCACTCAACTTGCTTCTCATGGGTAAGTGAGCACTACTTTTTATCCAGCTCTTGTAGGGGCAAGCCTGTGATGCTATCCTCCCTGAGAGCCCTGCTAGGAAGCAGGAATCCAGGCTCCCTAACTTAAGGACCCAGTGTCAGCCTGCCTAATGTCAGGAGTTCAATGGAAAGCAGAAAGGAAACCTGTGCTAGGGGGTTGGATTCAAGATGAATTTCTGTTCTAGTGTTCATTTTAGGAAAACAAGGTGGCGTAAGTCTTCATAATGATAGGGACTCTCATAGATGATTTGAAGAGTGATTTCTCTTAATACCCTCCGTTCCTTCCTCACCTTTGGTAAATGTCTTTATGTGTAAAGGTTATTGATTAGTGACACGCTTGTTCATGTTCTGAAAATATTTCTGAGTGGATAACTCCTTCTTGGAACACTCCCTCAACCAGCCCAACTATTTAAAAAACAAAAGTGGATGACCACAGTGACTCAATCCTGTAATCCCAGCACTTTGGGAGTCTGAGGCAAGAGAATTTGGGGCCCAGGAGTTCAAGACCAGCCTGGGCAACCTATTGAATACCCCCCCATCTTTACAGTAAATAAAAAATAATCAGCCGGCTGTGGTGGTGCACACCTATAGTCTCAACTACTTGGGAGGCTAAGGCGGAAGGATTGCCTGAGCCCAGGAAGTCAAGGCTGCAGTGAGCCATGATTGTGCCACTGCACTTGGGCCTGGGCAACAGAGTGAGACTCTGAATTTTTTAAAAAAGCTATTATTTTTGGTGTAAAGGTCTACCAGTCTGGGCGCGGTGACTGACGCCTATAATCTCAGCACTTTGGGAGGCTGATATGAGAGGATTGCCTAAGCCCATGGGTTTGAGACCAGCCTGAGCAACTTGGCGAGACCTCATCTGTACAATAAATCAAAAAATTAGATGGGCGTTGTGGCATGTGCCTGTAGTTCCAGCTACCTGGAAGGCTGAGGCGGAAGGATCACCTGAGCCCAACAGGTTGAGGCTGAGGTGACCGTGAGCATGCCACTAAAATCCAGCCTGGGCAACAGAGTGAGACTGCAACTCAAAAAGAAAAAAAAAGATATTTTTAAGTAGAAAACGCCACGTAGAACAGGGACTGTGCATGCTTCTTGTTAGTGTTAGTTCCTAAGACCTGGTTTGGGATCTACTCGGAATGCAATCCCTAAACCATGTGCTACTGGTACCAATATCAAGTAAGAACCATTTACTTGAGAATTTTCTTTTTTTTTTTTTGGTCAGAGTCACATTCTGTTGCCCAGGCTGGAGTACCATGGCACACTTACGGCCACCCCAGTGTCAACCTGCTGAGCTCAGGCGATCCTTCCGCCTCAGCCTTCCAAGTAGCTAGAACTACAGGCATGTGCTACCATACCCGGCTAATTTTTTATCTGTTGTAGAGATGAGGTCTCGCCAGGTTGCCCGGGCTAGTCTCAAGCCCACAGGCTCAGGCAGTACACTCACCTCGACCTCCCAAAGTGCTGGGATTACAGGCTGAGCCACCAGACCTTGCCGGAACTTCTTTTAGCACAAGAAAGTCTCAATCCAATATGAACAAATGTGTGTAAAAGAATCCCAGACTTAGAGTAATAGGTCATCCCTGATTTGGAGAGAAAACTTTGTTGCTTCTCTAACATGTTTTTCTTCTTCCTAGTGTGCATCAATCTAGTGTTTGGTATTTCACATGATTTGTCTGGTAAGAGATTTTCTTGGCTTGATTACATTTTATGTAAGGGTCAAAGTGTTGGGGCAACCATTCAGAAGTATAAACTATGAACTAACACCTGCAGTCCCAGCTACTCAGGAGGCTGAGGCAGAAGGATCGCTTGAGCATAGGAGTTTAAGGTTCCAGTGAGCTATGATCCCACCACTGTACATCAGCCTGAGCAACAGAGCAAGACCCTGTCTCTAAAAAAAAAGTGTAAAATACTGGAAATTTGATTTCTGATCCCAGATATGTTGTCTATTTTATTGGAATCCTTTATCTGTCAAGGGAGCCAACCTGACTTTCACATTGGCTAACCCTGACTTTCACATTGGTCTCAGGTAACTACTACAAGAAATGAACACTGGAGATCATTTTAAAATCTCCTGGAAGAATATTCAAACTCTTAATGTTCTCCTACTAGAATGAGAGACACAGACTGCACCAAACAAAAAAATAATCCATAAACAATTTATCTCTAATTTGCATTCTTCCACCTGTGGGTTCCAAATAAACTTTTTAAATGAAACTTCCTGCCTGCATATATAAATCTGTCCATAAAACTTCATTAAGTATTAAATACGTGTTTGGCTTTGTGGTAAGCATCAGTAGCTGAAGAGTTGGCAACCAAGAAGCCAAGGCCTGGGTCCTAACCACAAGAAACTTAGATGATCTTTAAAAATGTACCCATATAAGGAAGGATTTGACAAGTGTAGTGTTAGTGTCTCCTTTGCTGTTACCACTTCCCGGCTGCATACATTGTATTACAACTCAATTTCACCGTCTGTAAAATGGGTCTATTCATAGTACCTACTTTGACATTCTTGTGAGACTTAAATGCCTAGAAAGGGCCAGTGTGGGCACACACACTGTACTTCCCTCCTCTGTGTGGTAGGGGAATAAGTGAAGTGGAAGGACAGTTGCAATGGGCTGAGCTGCTTGGGGAGATGGGGGAGAAACTGGAGCTGAGTTGAGAGTGGGTGGGGAGGGGAAGGGGAAACACACCCTGTGGGCTAGGGTGGCCTACATTATTGTAATCAATGACAACTGGAGAGAGCCCTTTTGTCCAGATTCTGTTTACATCGAGTCAAATTCCTGTTTCCTAAGCTGTCTGCCTTGACAATGTGTTGCTCTAATTAACTGTATTAGCTCATTTCCTGTGTCCAATAGATGTCCTGTTTCCAAGACCCCAGGGCTCTGGAAGGGCTTCTCTGCTGGAAGTGTGAGCCCTAGATCTCAAGAGACGACTCAACAGTAGCCAGAATACAGCCTCGGTTACCAAATGGCAATGCCTTTTTTTCTTTCTTTCTCCCATTCTCTTTAGATTCTTCAAAGGAACCTTGCATTTTAAAGATGACATTACGAAATTTCAGGTCAATCTTATCATGGGAATTAAAAAACCATTCCATTAAACCAACTCACTATACATTATGGTACACCATCATGAGGTTAGTTTGACATTTCTTGTTTTTCTTGCTAAACACATTATTGTTCTATTATGTTCTAAACGTATTTTTATTCAGAGCCTTAAAAGGCCAAAGACAAAGCACCTGTCACTCATCCATTTTTAACAAAATAAATACTTTCATAATCCAAAGCTATTTTGACAAAGCTCATATTTATAATGAAAGCCAACTTCTACAGGTCAAAACCTCACAAACAAAAGAATTGTGTGTGGTTTTTGCAACGATTTTTCTAAGTCAGTCCATCTGCTGAATGTTTTCAGAGGACAAGAGTCCAGAGGTCTGTTGACCATGTTGACGGTTTATGTTCACTTTTCTTTACTCTGGTGGGATACCAGAAAGCTGCCTGCCCAGTCTAGGACAGGCCTGGATCCAAAGTCTGGTTTGATCACTAATGAGCTTGACGCTTGGCACAGAGTTTAGCCCCCCTGACCTAATGCCTCTGCTGAGGGGTTGCTGTGAGGACTGATGGCGTGGTGGATGGGGCCCTCTTTGCTGTTCTTCTCATGTCTGACTATCACTTACACATCACTGTTTGCTTGAATACAGTAACACCTTGGAGCATCCCTTTGTTGGTTATTTATTTGCCCTGTAGCTGTTGCTGCTGTTGCTGACTGGGCCAGGGAAAGGCCTCTTGAGAGTTGCTCTTTGATGCCTTTTAAAGTCTTAAAGTTTCTCTCAACATTGAGTGACCGCATGTATTATCTACCTACCTTTCTGAAACTCGGTAGATCAGATCTCTGTGTTGTCCCTAAAATAACCCGAGATTGACTTAGGGCTGGATCATGTAGTTCCAGCCAGAGAGGAAGGGGGTCTCAAGGGAAGGCATTCATGATTACCCTGTAGGGAGAGGGCTCTACCATGAGAATTCAAGTTTCACTCATTCATTCATCCAGCAAATATTTACTGTGCACCTACTACATACTAGAGGGTCCAACCGTGAACCAAAGTCCCTGCCCTCCTAGAGCACACATTCTGAAAGGAAATAGAGGCTTCAATAAACAAGTAAAGGTATAATGTGGCAGGGCGCAGTGGCTCTTGTCTGTAATCCCTTCACTTTGGGAGGTGGGAGAATCCCTTGAGCCCAGGAGTTCAAGACCAACCTGGGCAACATAGTGAGACCTCGTCTCCATAAATAAGTTAATAAATAAATAAAATTATATTTGTTATTTTTAAAAAGGTATAATGTGACAGGTGCCGGTAAGCACTATGAAGAAAAATGAAGAAGACTAAGAAGAATTGAGAGTGCATAGGCGAGGAAAGTGGAGGAAGTTCCATTTTGAATAAGATGGTCTGGGAAGACAATTTAATAGCGTGATATTGAACAGAGCCCCAAAGAAAATGAGGAAGTGGCTGGGTGCAGTGGCTCAAGCCTGTAATCCCAGCACTTTGGGAGGCCAAGGCGAGAGGATTGCCAAGCTCAGGGGTTCAAGACCAGCCTGGGCAACTTAGTGAGACCTCATTTCTTCAATAAATCAAAAAATTAGCCAGGCATGGTGGCATGCATGTGTAGTTCCAGCTACTTGGAAAGTTGAGCCAGAAGGATCGCCTGAGTCCAGCAGGTTGAGGCTGCAGTGGCCATGAGCAGCCTGGGCGACAGAGTGAAACTCTGGCTCCAAAAAAAAGAAAAAAAAAGAAGGAAGTAAGACACACAGAAAACAGATTCTCGTTACCTACACGCTAACGTTTTGCTTTTTCCATTTCTTTCCTTTCCAAAGTGAACTAGACGATATGTATACTGTTGAGAACTGTACCAATACCACGAGATCATTTTGTGACCTAACAGGTATGTGGACACAGATGCATGAGACATACCTCGCCATGGTGGAAGGATTCAGAGGGAGCACATCCTTGGTCAGCTGCAAGCACGGTTTCCTGCTGGCCATGGACAGTGAGTTGATCTCTGTTTCTCAACTTCGTCCTCATCCTCAAGATCCTTAATTATGTGCTCTTCCATGAGACAGGAAGGTCTTCAGAGAGTTTTTAGTGTTAGGGCTAGGCTCACTGCCTGGCCCTGCCACTTCTGGCTCTGTAATCGTGGACTGCTTTGCTTCTCTGAGCCTCAGTTTTTTGTTTTTTAGTCTGAAAAGTGGAACAATAATCTAGACTTCAAGATTGCCCAGTGCCTGCAGTAGTAGTCGCTGTTTCATGACCTGACAGGAAGTATAAAGCCGGCTTCAGGTGACCCAATCTAAGCTGCCCCATCTCTTTGGGCCAGTGTTTTCCTTAATACAGGAACTCACCCCCAATTATAACCCAGTAAGTCCTGTGTGTGTGGACACCAGACGTGCATGCACTGAGGGCCCAAAGCTCAGAGGAGAAGATTGGAGTCCAAGAACAAATTCACTACTTTCTTCCTTCCTTCCTTCCCTTGTTTTCTTTCTTTTCTTTCCTTCCTTCTTGCTTTTCTTTCCTTTATTCCTTCCTTTTTTCTTTTCTTTTTTCCTTCCTTCCTTCCATTTCTCTTTTCTTTCCTTCCTTCTTTCTTTTCTTTATTTCCTTTCTTCCTTCTTTCTTTTTCCTTCCTTCTTTCTTTTTCTTTTCTTTCCTTCCTCCTTTCTTTCCCCTTCCTTCCTTCCTTCCTTTCCTCTTTCTCTCTTCTGGAGTAAACTCCCTAAGGCACTTGTGTTCACAGGTCCAGCTCTGATACTTTTTACATTTCCCAGTTTCCAAGAGAAAGATTTGGTTTCAGCTCTCTGTCGTAGGCATGTGGGTGTGCACGCACATATACGCACACATATGTGCTTAGCAAAGTGATCATGATGACTGAACCCCACTGTGTCAAACAGCTTAGATATGAGATTTACTGGGATTGTGTACAATGTTAGTGTGTGTGTGTATAAACAGACATATCTATGTGTACACATAGAAAAGTTTCTTCTCTGACCCTATATAGAAAGTCTGCCAACCTCTGATTTACATTATAATTTCTTATGGCTAATTCTGTTTTACTAAGTGGCTGTATCATGATTTAACTGATTCACTGTTTTGTACATTCCAATAGTTTCTTTTTCTGAAAAGACACAATGTGTGTCTTGGTATTCTTGGTATTTAGGTTATTGAAGAATATGTATTAAAGTAACAATAAAACCAGGCATGGTGGCTCATACCTATAATCCCAGTACTTTGGGAGGCTCAGGCGAGACGATTGTCTGAGCCCACGGGTTTGAGACCAGCCTGGGCAACTTGGTGAGACCTCGTCTCTACAATAAATAAAAAAATTAGCCAGGCATGATGCGAGTGGCTTCCAACTACTTGGAAGGCTGAGACAGAAGGATTGCCAGAGCCCAGCAGGTTGATGCTGGGGTAGTCGTGAGCATGCCACTACACTTTAGACTGGGAGACCGAGTGAGACTCTGGCTCAAAAAAAAAAAAAAAAAGTAACAGTAAGATATTTTTCATGATTTAATGATAAATGTGAAAATACATAAATACCCAGGTTAAGAGGGAATACAAAGAATGTGCTTTTGGTGTAGTCCTTCTGAACTTATTTGACAGTATTTGTTAAAAACCTTAACATGTGCCTGCTCTAATCCAAAATTCCTCCTTAATCATTTGTCCTAAAAATATTCTTAAGGATAGGTGAAAATATTTAGCTCCAAGAATACTCAATGACACATTGCTTCTTTTCAGAAAAAGAAACTATTGAACTGTGCAGAACAGTAAAACAGTGCAATCATGGTACAGCCATTTAAAAAATAGAATTAGCCATGAGAAATTACTATGCACATCAGGGGTTGGTAGAGTTTCTATGTTACAGGGTCAGAGAAGAAACACTTTAGACTTTGTGGGCCATGTATGATTTCTGCCACATATTCTTCTTTATTTTTATTTTTTTTTACAATCCTTTAAAAATTAAAAACCATTCTGAACTTTCAGGCTGTGCAAAAGTTCATAACTCATGGGCCAAAGTTGCCAACCCTTGATTTAGATGGATATATATTGATATGTTTATGAAATATAGTTACACAAAAATGTATACCATGCAAAACAATGTCAGCTAGACTGATTTAATTTTAGTTTATATATAGTATGTGTATATATACACACTAGTTTAATATATACACACACACACACATGCCAGGGGTGCCAAAAAAAAGTATACAAATTTTAAGAAATGTTATATATGTATTACTTTTAGTTCACCTAAATCAGAAGTGTCCAGATGCTGATGGTAACCACTTTGAGCACCTCTTATAATTGCAGAAGTCAAACATGACTTGTTATTGGTGTATACTGAGTATTACAGTTTTTTTTGAGTGAAAGGAGGAGTTTATTAAGCCACAAAGCTCTCTAGAAACAGAGAGGAGCCCTGAAATGAGTTATCCTGAGTATTACCATTCAATAACATTTTTTCCTTCCTTAAAATGTGTATACATTTTAGCCTGGTGTGATGGCTCATGCCTGTAATCCCAGCACTTTGGGAGGCAGAGATGAGAGGATTGCCTGAGTCCAGGGGTTCAAGACCAGCCTGGGCAATTTAGTGAAACCTCCTCTCCAAAAAATTAGTTGGGCATGGTGGTGTGCGCCTGTGATTCCAGCTACTTGGAAGGCTGAGACGGAAGGATCACCTGAGCCCAGCAGGTCAAGGCTGCAGTGGCTGTGAGCATGCCAGGCACTCCAGCCTTGGCAACAGAGTGAGACTCCTACTTAAAAAAAAATGAAAAAAATGTGTATATATATTTTTTTTGGCACCCTCTGTATTTATACATACATAGCCTACACAAAAGATAATTAATGGCATTCAGAGAAAAGTGCCTATCTATATTTTCTGATATGTCTATAATGATTATGTATTATTATTGTAATATGAAAAAAGTCATTTTTAATTTGGGATTTAGAATAGAGTTTGAACGTTGGGAAAGTTCCTGGTTTCCAGCCCAGAACCCGTCCTTGATTTTCTATAGTCATGTTAAACAAATCACTTCATTTGTCCTCAGTTTTTCACCAATACAATAAAAATAACATGTTACAATAAGGATCATAGGAAGATTAAAAAGAAAATAGCTTTTCGTTAGAAGAAGAAGGGGTGTCTTATGACAAGGGGTGGCATTGTCAGGGTACAGTCATTGACTGACATTGGGGTTTGTTTCTGACTTTGTTTTCTAAACAGTGTCATTTGAACCACCGGAGTTTGAGATTGTTGGTTTTACAGACCACATTATTGTGACAGTGAAATTTCCATCTGTCTTTGAGAAAGAATTACAGTCTGCTATATCACTCATCATCGAAGAAGAGTCAGAGGGGATTGTTAAAAAGGTGAGTGGTGTCCAGTGTTGGGATCAAAACAGTTCTGAGTTGTCAATAAATGTCCTTGACTCTCTCTCTCTTTCAGAAAAAGAAATTTGTAGTCGGACAATTAAAACTAAAAGATCTGGCTTCAATGTGGTCTCACTTTAGGAAAGAAGTCTGTTGTTCATTCATTATGAAAATATGTTGATTGATTTAACCCTGCAGCATGGTCTTCTTAAAAGAATAAGCCACACACACAGCATCCAGGGACACACAGGAGAGAGAGGCTTGTGGTGTCGATTTCAAGAGAAACCAGGTTTCAGCAAGCCCGGGTGAGATTTTCTTGGGAAGAGTGATTTAGCTGAGCCATACGTGACATATCTCCAGCCCTCACACACAGGAAGGGAAGTGGCTCTTCCGCAGTTCTGTCCCTTCCTGATTTCGCACAGACCCAACTGACAGTCAGTAACCTCAAGGTAATCCTGATATCAGGCAGAGCTAGATCTTCAATTTTCTTTTTTCTTTTTTTTTTTTTTTTTTGCCAGAGTCTCACTCTGTCGCCCAGGCTGCAGTGCAGTGGCATACTCACGGCCACTGCAGCCTTGACCTGCTGAGCTGAGGCAATCCCTCTACCTCAGCCTTCCAAGTAGCTGGTACTCCAGGCATTCACCACCACGCCTGGCTACTTTTTCAGTTTATTGTAGAGACAAGGTCTCAGCAAGTTGCCCAGGCTGGTCTCTAACAACTGGGCTCAGGCAGTCCTCTCACCTTGGCCTCCCAAAATGCTGGGATTACAGGTGTGAGTCACCACACCCAGCCAGGTTTTCAATTTTCATTGCCGTCATCCCTCAGATTATTGGAATAAGTAAAAATGGACAGATGACACTCTCTGTTGGGCACTGCTATAACAGCAGCTTACTTTTCTAGGGCCCTCTGCCAATTATAAAACCAACACCTCTAATCCCAGCACTTTGGGAGACTGAGGGGAGAGGACTGCCTGAGCCGACAGGTTTGAGACCAGTCTGGGCAACTTGGAGAGACCTCATCTCTAAAGGAAGACCAGGCTGCAAGGTATCAGGGCAGGCAGATTTCAGGCAGAGGGCATAGGAAATTTAAAGACCCTGTGGCTGGAGTGGTCCGGTGGGTTTGAGAAACAGCCGGGAGAGGTTGCTGGAGGGGAGTGAACAAGGGGGTTGAATAGTAAGAAGTGGGGTCCAAGAGGTAATGAGACTGGACCTGGTAGGACTTTGTGGCTCTGAGTCTCTGAGTGTGATGAAAACCCCTGGAGGCCCAAGGACCCAAAGCTTAACAGGGCATCCCAGCTGGTGAGTTAAGAATAGACCTCAGGACAAAGGCAAAACTTGGAAGACCAGTTAAGACACTGTTAGGGTGATAAGCACTTAATAGGCAGTAACAAATTACATGATTATTATAATTTTTCCTTTAATATCCACATGGATTATAATCAACATGCTAGGAAAAGGGAGCAAAAATAGTAGGAAAAATAAATTGATGTGTGGCTCAGAGACTGTATCAAGTGTCATTAAATATTCCATTTCAATCAAGTCTCATTTGTGTTCAATTCATAAGCCATTAACGCCATGTCTTAGATTATGATTTCTAAAATAAGAGACCTATGCTGGCCGGGTGCCATGGCTCAAGCCTGTAACCCCAGCACTTTAGGAGGCTGAGACGAGAGGATTGCCTGAGTTCAGGGGCTCGAGACCAGCCTAGGAAACTTGGTGAGACCTCACCTCTACAATGAATAAAAAAATGAGCTAGGCATGGTGTCACATGCCTGTAGTTCCAGCTACTTGGAAGGCTGAGGCAGAAAGATCCCCTGAGCCCAACAGGTCAAGGCTGTGGTGGCCGTGAGCGTGCCACTGCACTCCAGCCTGGGTGACTGAGTGAGACTCCAACTAAAAAAAAGAGAGACCTATGCTTATTAGGGTAGTAATACTCCTGTACGAAGAAAACTATAGTGAATAAGCATCTTTTTCATTAAAGAAAACTAGTCTTTCAATTAAATCAAGGGGAAAAAATAGGCTATGAGTATGATCCAGGCAACAGATGGTGGTGGCTTGGACCACTTGATAGTAGAAGGGTATTTGCTCTTGCATGAAATAGGAAAGCCTGAAAGATGTTTTAGTGTCAGGGCTAGGCTCACATCCTGGCCCTGTAGTCAAATGAGAAACCATCAAATTCTGCATATATTTTACAAGTGGAGCCAACAGTATTTCCAGGTAGGTTGGATGTACAGTAGTACAGTGTGATAGAAAAAGAAGTTAGGACTCAAGCACTTTGGAGTTTTCAGTAACTACAATGAAGAAGATTCGTATGGTTTGAGCAGATGGGGGTTGGATAGCTCAATTTTGAGCATGTTAATTGCTTTTTTTTTTTTTTGAGCATGTTAATTTCAAGGTGCTCACATGGCATCTAGGAGGACCTGTTAGGCAGAAGTTGGGTGTCCCAGGTCTAGAGTTCAGGGGAGAGCTCCCAGCTAGAGAGATGTCCTGGAAGCTGTTGGCTTCTTGGTACACATGTTGAATGCCCTGATACTAGATGATGGCACCTGGGAGTGGGCATACAGATAGAAGACAAGACATCCAAGGACAGAGCCCTGGAACCTTCCAAAATTTGGAGAGCTAGCAAATGAGGAAGATAGCAAAATAGACTGAGAAGGAGCAACCAGCACAAGAAGAAGAAAAACAGATGAGAGTGATGTCCAGGTAGCACAGAGAAGTAAGTTTCAGAAGGAGATGGTGATCTGCTGAATTCAATACTGCAAATGGGACAAATTAGGACTGATGACTGAATTTAGCATCATTGTGCCTTTGATAAAGAGTAGTTTTTTGGGGTTTTTTATGTTTTGTTTTCTGTGTCAGAGTCTCACTCTGTCACCCAGGCTGGAGAGCAGTGGCACGTTCATGGCCACATTCATGGCCAGTGGCCTTGACCTGCTGGGCTCAGGTGATCCTTCTACCTCAGCCTTCCAAGTAGCTGGAACTACAGACACACGCCACCATGCCCAGCAAATTTTTTTTTTTTTAATTGTAGCGATAAGGTCTCACCATGTTGTCCAGGCTGGTCTCAAACTTCTGGGCTCAGGCAATTCTCTTGTCTCTGCCTCCCAAAGTGCTAGGGTTACAGGTGTGAGCCACCACACCCAGCAAAATAGTAGTTTCAATAGTCACAGGGCAAAGAGCTGGTTGGAGTAGATTTAAGAAACACAGGGAGGAAAAAAATAAGAGATCATGAGGAAACCTCCTCCTCCTCCCCCCTCTTTCTCTTCCTTTTTCTCCTCCTCCTCCTCTTCCTCCTTTTGCTTCTTTTTTCTTTTCTTTTCTTTTTTCAGTGTCTCTCACTCTGTAATCTAGGCTGGAGAGTGCAGTGGCACCATCTCAACTCACTGCAGCCTTGACCTTTTGGGCTCAGACAATCCTTCCACCTCAACCTCCCAATAGCTGGAACTACAGGTGTGCCACGTGCCACCACACCTGGCTAATTTTTTTATTTTTTGTAGAGGTGAGGTCTCACAATATTGCCCAGGCTCCTGGGCTCAAGCAATCCTCCTATCTAAGCCTCCCAGAGTGCTGGGATTACAGGCAGGAGCAACCACACCCTGCCTAGAGAGCTCCTTTTTCCAAGAAGCTTCTCCATACATGGAAGGAAGGATACATGGTAGCCACCAGAGGGGAAGCTTTTATTTGTTGGGCTGCATATTTGTTTACTAGCTTCCTCTTCTAGTACAGGGTCCTGTATTTGAACGGCTAGGAATTCTCATTTATAACACTGCTAGGTTGGGCATAGTGGCCCACACCTGTAATCCCAGCACTTTGGGAGGCTGAGGTAAGAGGATTGCCTGAGCCCAGGGGCTCAAGACCAGCTTGGGCAACTGGGCAAGACTGTGTCTCTACAATAAATCAAAAAATTATTTGGGCATGGTGGTATGCACTTATAGTTCTAGCTACTTGGAAGGCGGGCAGAAGGATCACCTGAACCCAACAGGTCAAGGCTGTGGTTGACAGCCTGGGTGACAGAATGAGACAATGACTCAAAAAAAAAAAAAAAAAAAAGATTTGAAGACAAATCCCCAGAAGAGACTCTTAGAGCCTGCCTCTCAATGAACTCTTCATTCAAAGTCTTACTGATTTTTTTTAACTTATTTTTACAGCATAAACCGGAAATAAAAGAAAACTTCAGTGGAAATTTCACCTATGTCATTGACAAGTTAATTCTAAACACAAACTACTGTGTGTCTGTTTATTTTGAGCCTAGAGGTCAGGAGACAGTTATCAAATCTCCCTCAAAATGCACTCTCCTTCAACCTGGCCAGGAATCAGGTATGTCCACTTTTTAAAATTTTCATGTTTTAAAAATTCATGCTTTTACTCCGAGGGAAAACCAATTTTAAATAATAATAATATTAAATCCATGGAGCACTGAAAGTATTTCTTCCCAAAAAGGCACATCACAGAGATGTTTTCTGTTAGTTTGCCTCCACCATCTGGTAGAGTCACTCTTATATTGCCATTATATATCTATCTACCTTTATAAGGTCATAAATCTTCTTGAAATGGAAACGCTGTGATTTCAGGGAGTCAGGATCAAAGTCCATGCCATGTGCTCTTAGTATGGCCATTGTTCAAATCCAAGCTGGAAAAGGCAGCATTGCTTGAAATAACTATACATGGAGACAGCAGAGGGTGGAACACTAGAAGCAGTGAGACTGGCTATGGCTTGCAGAAGCCTGAGCTGAAGCTCACAGATGAAAGGGAACCTTACCAGTGTGGCTGGGATTATCACTCATGAAAGCTGAAAGCCATTCTGGGGCAGAGACATCAGAACAGTGAACAGCGTGACCCTGGACCTTCCTCCTATGGGGAGAAATATGCAGTCAAAACAGCTAAGCTTACCCTGTTGATGATTTTCTCAGTAAGTAACCACATCTCCACCTGCTTTCCAAAAGCAAACATCTGCAAAAATCCCCCTGACCAGGCTCGGTGGCTCAGCCAGTAACTCCAGCACTTTGGGAGGCCAAGGTGAGTGGATTGCCTGAGCCCACGGGTTCAAGACCAGCCTAGGCAGCTTGGTGAGACATCGGTCTCTACAATAAATCAAAAATTAGCCAGGCATGGTAACGTGCGCCTGTAGTTCCGGCCACTTGGAAGGCTGAGGTGGAAGGATCACCGGAGCCCATCAGGTCGACACTGGGGTGACCGTGAGTGTGCCACTGCACTCCAGCTGGGCTCCAACTCAAAAAAAAAAAAAAAAAAATCCCCCACAAAGGAGCTCTTCTACATTTCCTAGCCCCAGTGGAAGTTTCTTTAATGTTCTGATTGACCAGAATACAATTAAGGTAGGATTGATAAGGAAACAACTTCAAATGATGTGATTATTTTTGAATTAAGCGAGGGCATGAGATGTTGCCTGGCACATAAAGCTGCCCAATGTCGGTACTTGTTCCAGGGCAGGATGATTTGATTCTCTAGTGCTCCTCAAAGCCAAATGATACACAGACTGATTTTAAAGGAGACGATATCTCAGACCTTCAGCTTACTCTATTTTTATTTTATTTTGTCAAGACAGGGTCTTGCTATGTTGCCCAGGCTGCTCTTGAACTCCTGGACTCAAACGATCCTCCTATCTCAGCCTTCCAAAGTGCAGGGATTACAGGCATGAGGCACCAAGCCCAGCCACAGCTTACATTATCTTTATAATGTCAACTAAATACAGGCAAACCTAAAACTGCGTAGATTCTGTATGCCTGTAGTTCTTTCAAAATATAAATGTATGTGATTATGTTCTAATGCCAATTATCTGATACTAACTAGATATCCAAAGAGTCAATTCATTTCTGACACTAACCACCCAAGGTTAACAAGACTGCTCCCACTTCAGACTCCAGCCACATGTCCTGGGTCCTGAGGTTACCTGCACTTCTGTCTGACTTGGCTACAAATTGAGGAGTTCCCATGACCTCCCTTCAGGTTCCATAATTTGCTAAAATAACACACAAACTCAAGAAAGTGCTAGGGTATGATGGCCCTTTTGCTATAAAGGATACAAATGAATATTCCGAGAAGAAGTTCATAGGACAAGGTCTGGAAGGCTCCCATGTGCAGGAGCTCCTGTCCCTGTGAAGGCAGGGTGTACCACCCTCCCGATTCATCCATGTCCACCCACCTTCGGACTCCTCAAACCTGGTGTTCAGAGTTTTTACTGGGTTTCATTATGTAGGTGTGACTGATTAAATCATTGGTCACAGGATTAAACTTGATCTCCTGCTCTCTCTCTCTGAAGGTCAGAGGATGGAGTCAGAAGTTCCAAACCTCTAATCATGTGGCTAGTTTTTCTAGCAACCAACCCTGTTCTAGCCACACCATATCACCTCATTAGCATAAACTCAGATATGGTCCCTAAAAAGGGCTCCTTGAGAGTAACAAAAGACACTCCTGTCATTCAGGAACCTCCATAGGTTTTCGAAGCCCTGTGCCAGAAACCAGGGACAGAGACTATATATATATATATATATATATATTAAATTATATCATGATCTTGTAGCCGAGTATCTTAGCCTTAAAATTTATTTTAAAGTTTTTTATTTTTAGTTTTTGGCTTGGAGTCTCACTCTGTTGCCCAGGCTGGAGTGCAATGGTACAATCACAGCTCACCTCAGCCTCCACCTTCCTGGGCTCAGGAAATTCTTCTACCTCAGCCTCCAACTCGCTGGGACTACAAGCATGTGCCACCAGGCTTGGCCAATTTTTGATTTTTGTAGGTCTCACTATGTTGCCCAGGTTGGTTTCAAACTCCCGGGCTTAAGCAATCCTCCTGCCTCAGAGCCATCACACCCAGTTGTATTTTTAAGTTTTTTGTTTGTTTGTTTTACATCTTTCTTTATCTTAAGCCTTGAAACATGCTTTAGAAACTTTTCTCTGACTGGGCGGGCGGGCACACGGCTCGTGCCTGTAATCCCAGCACTTTGGGAGGCAGAGGCGAGAGGATTGCCTGAGCCCAGGGATTCCAGACCAGCCCGGGCAACTGGAAGATACAATCAATAAAAAATTAGCCAGGCATGGTGGTACACACCTGTAGTTCCCACTACTTGGAAGGCTGAGGCAGAAGGATCACCTGAGCCTAGCAGGTTGAGGCTGTGGTGGCCATGCGTGTGCTACTACAATGTGAGCTCCACAGAGTTAGATCACTGATGGTGATCTGTGACTCAGCCTCTAGGCTAGGCAACCCTGCTTTGACCAGGTTCCTTAGAGAAGGATCAGCTCTAAGAGGTATTCGCCAACATGCCCAGCAGCACTGAGGTCACAGGAATATGGATGGCCAGGGAGGGCCTTTCTGAGAAGGTGACATTTGAATAAAGATCCAAGGGAGATGTGGTAAGCAGAGTAATGTCCCCCCAATGATGTCTACCTTCTAATCCCAGATAGGTGAACAGACTATTTTCCATGGCTTTGCAGGTGGGATTAAATTGAGGATTTTGAGATGGGGAGATGACCTGGATCATTCAGGTGGGCCCAGTGTCAACACAAGGATCCTTCTAAGGAATAGAGAGGCAAGAGACTCCATCAGAGAAGGAGCTATGTCAAAGGAAGCAGAGGTCAAAGAGTAAGGATGAAGGGAGAGGCCATGAGCCAAGGGGGGCAAGTGACCTCTAGAAGCTGGGAAAGGTAAGGAAATGGATTTTCTCACAGGGCCTTCCAAAGGGCTGCAGTCCTGCCAACACTTGCTTTCTTTTTTATTTTTATTTTTATGTTTTTGAATCGGAGGCACACTCCGTCGCCCAGGCTGGAGTGCAGTGGCATGCTCATGGCCACTGCAGCCTTGACCTCCAGGATTCAGGTGATCCTTCCACCTTAGCCTTCCAAGTAGCTGGGACTATAGGCATGTACCACGCCCAGCTAATTTTTTTTATTTATTGTAGAGATGAGGTCTCACTATGTTGTTCAGGCTAGCCTCGAACCCCTGAGCTCAGGCAATTCTCTCACCTCCACCTCCCAAAGTGCTGGGATTACAGGCATGAGCCACTGCACCTAGCCCAACACCTTGCTTTTTTTTCCCCAGTTTTGGACTTCTGACCTCCAGAACCTAAGATAACATATCTGTGTTGTTTCATGGCACTAGATTGTTTCATCAGTAAAAGGAAACTAACACAGGATGAGGGAGTAAGTCATGCAGACATGTTAGGGGAGAGAGTTCCACATGGAGGGCCCCGGCATGTGCAAAGGCCCTGAGGCAGGATTATGCCTGGCGTGGTATGACAGGAGAAACGGAGCCAGGGAAGGAGAGTGACAGTTTAGGGTGGAGGAGCCTAGATAATGTAGTCATTGTAAGAGATGGGGGTTCCTCAGAGGGCTATGAGCAGGTTGCGTCCTCGCAATCTGACTTAGGATATAAAAGGAGCATCCAGATCCTGCAAGGCAAGGCCCAAGATACTGGTGGGCTGACACCGCAGTCATCCAGGGGACAGGTGGTGGTGCTTATTCCAGAGAGGCAAGCAAGGGAGGAACTCCAAGAGATTGACATTCATGTCATCAATCTTTCCACAAAGTTATTTCTCTTTTCCATGAAAGATAATAGTAATCAGATATTACCAACCCTCCTTCTCGTTGCTCAGCTCAGCCCTTTGTTTGTATTTTGTTTAAGTCTTATCAGTAAATCCAGAGAAAGATAGGATTTGAAGGCCAAGTTGTGAAGACATGAGCTGATCTCCCCTTCCCAAGATGGGTTTATCTGATCTGTCTTTTTTTTTTTTTTTTTTTTAATCAATATTTTTTATTATGATGCTGTGGGGTACAGTTAAGGGTTAGGTATACAATTACGTTTCATTCAGGTACCCTGTTGATAAGAGGTGTTTCCCCATTCCCAGACAGATATTTGCAACTGTTAATCCCATCCCCCTCTCCCCCATAGTTTCCCAGTACCGTCAGTCATTTTCTTATAGTATTACATTGGATGTTCAAGGTCCATTATATGAGTGAGAACATGTGATACTCGGATCTTTGTTTCTGTGAGAGATCACTCAGTATTATGGACTCTAGTTCCATCTAGGTTGCTGCAAAATTCATGATTTTGTTCTTTTTTATGGCTGTGTAGTATTCCATCGTGTATATGTACCACATTTTTTAATCCAGTCCTCTTTTGATGGGCAGCATGGTTGCTTCCAGGTTCTTCTATTGTGAACAATGCTGCGATAAACATATGTGTGCAGGTATCTTTTTTATAGAGTGATTTGAGTTCTTCAGGATATATTCCCAGTAGGGGGATTGCGGGGTCATATGGGAGGTTGATATTTAGAGCTTTTAGGAATCACCACACTGCTTTCCACAGAGGTTGCACTAGTTTACACTCCCACCAACAGTGTAGAAGTGTTCCCTTTTCGCCACACCCTCTCCAGCAGCTGTTATTTTTTGAGATGTTGATAATTGCCATTCTGACTGGAGTTAGGTGGTATCTCAGTGTGGTTTTGATTTGCATCTCCCTGATGATTAGTGAGGTTGAGCATTTCTTCATGTGTTTGTTGGCTGCTCGGATGTCTTCTTTTGTGAAGTGTCTGTTCATATCTTTTGCCCATTTTATAATGGGGTTGTTTGTTTTTTTCTTTTCAGTATGTTTGAGTTCCTTGTAGATCCAGGATGTTAAGCCTTTGTCAGACCTGGAGTTGGCAAATACTTTTTCCCAGTCTGTAGGCTGTCTCCCTGCTCTCTTGATGGTTTCTTTGGCTTTGCAGAAGCTTGTCAGTTTAATAAGGTCCCACTTGTCTATCTTCTCTCTTATGACCTGTGGGTTTTGGGTTTTGTTCAGAAATTGGATGCCAGTTCCGATTTCCATGAGGGCATTTTCTTCATTTTCTAAGGTTCTTATGGTTTGAGGTTTTACATTTAGGTCTCTGATCCATTTGGAGTTAACCTTTGTGCATCGGGATGGATAGGGGTCCTGTTTCAATCTTCTGCATGTGGTCAGCCAGTTTTCCCAGCACCATTTACTGAATAGGTTCTCCTCTCCCCAGTGGTAGGTGGTGGAGGCTTGGTCGAAGATAAGTTGGTTGAGAAATTCAGGTTTTGCTTCTGGAATCTCAATTCTATTCCATTGATCTATATGCCTGTTCCTATACCAATACCAAGCTGTTTTGATGGTTGTAGCTTTATAGTAAAGTTTGAAGTCTGGTAATGTGATACCACCTGCTTTGTTTTTTGGCTGAGGATTGTTCTGGCTATTCTTGGTCGTTTGTGTTTCCATATGAATTCCTGTGTTGTTTTTTCTAGGTCTGAGAAGAATGTTGCTGGTAGTTTGATGGGTATTGCATTGAATTTGTAGATTGCCTTAGGTAAGATGGACATCTTCACAATGTTGATTCTTCCAATCCATGAGCATGGGATATTTTTCCACTTGTTTGTGTCATCTTTGATTTCTTTAAGCAGTGTTTTGTAGTTTTCATTGTAAAGGTCTTTCACGTCTCTGGTTAGGAAGATGCCAAGGTATTTCATTTTTTTGTGTGTGGCTATTGTGAATGGAATTGTGTTTTTTATTTGGGTTTCTGTTATTATTGGTGTAGAGAAATGCCATTGTCTTTTGTACATTTATTTTGAATCCTGAGACTTTACCAAAGGCCTTTATCAGTGTAAGAGGTTTTTGACAGTTCTCTTGGGTTTTCAAGGGACACAATCATATCATCTGCAAAGAGAGATAACTTGACTTCCTCTTTTCCTATTTGGATACCCCTGATTGCCTTCTGTTCTCTGATTGCTCGAGCCAGGACTTCCAATACTATGTTGAACAGGAGGGGTGAGAGTGGGCATCCTTGTCTTGTTCCAGTTTTCAGGGGAAATGGTTCCAATTTTTGTCCATTTAGGAGTATGCTGGCTGTGGGTTTCTCGTAGATGGCTTTTACTATTTTGAGATATGTTCCCCGTATGCCTAGATGTTCAAGGGTTTTTATCAAGAAGGAGTGCTGGATTTTATCAAAAGCTTTTTCTGCATCTAATGATATATCATGTGGTTTTTGCTTTGACATCTGTTGATGTATTTAATTACATTTATGGTTTTACGAATGTTGAACCAGCCTTGCATCCCAAGAATGAAGCCTACTTGGTCATGATGGATGATTTTTGAGATGTATTGCTGCATCCAATTTGCTAGGATCTTGTTGAGAATTTTAGCATCTATGTTCATCAAAGATGTTGGCCTGTAGTTCTCTTTCTTTGTTAGATCTTTACCTGGCTTGGGTATCAATGTGATGTTGGCTTCGTAAAATGATTTGGGGAGAGTTCCATCTTTTTTCAATCACCTGGAATACTTTCAGTAGGATTGGTATCAGCTCCTCCTTAAATGTCTTGTAGAATTCTGCTGGGAAGCCATCTGGACCAGGGCTTTTTTTTTGTAGGTAGTTTTCTTATTACGTAGTCGATTTCCTTGGTTGTTATTGGTCTATTTAGGGTCTCAGTTTCTTCTTGTTCCAACCTAGGTAGGTTGTGTGATGTCAGAAAGTCCTCCATTTCCTTAAGGTTTTTCAAGTTTTTTTCCATACACGTGTATGTAGTAGTCTCTAATGATCTTTTGTATTTCTTCAGGATCAGATGTGACTTCATCTTTTGTGTTTCTGATTGTGCTTATTAGGTTTTTTTCTCATTTTTTCTTGGTCAGTCTAGCTAGGGAACCATCGATCTTGTTTATCCTTTTGAAGAGCCAGCTTTTTGTTTCATTGATTTTTTGTATTATCTTTTTGTCTTCTATGTCCTGGATTTGGGCTTTTATTTTGGTGATCTGGATTCTTCTGCTGAAATTAGGGTTTTTGTGGTCTTGTTTTTCCAGCTTCCTTAGGTGGCTTGTTAGGCTGTCAATTTGTGTTCTGTCCTTTTCTTCATATGTGTTTGTAGGGATATAAATTCCCCTCTTACTACAGATTTCAAGGCATCCCAGAGATTTTGGTAAGATGTTTCTTCATTTTCATTTGTTTCCAGGTATCTTTTGATCTCTGTTTTGATTTCATCATTGACCCAGGAGTTGTTTAGCATCATGCTGTTTAGTGTCCATGTCTTTGTGGGTTTTGGGGGGACCTTGTTGCTGTCAATGTTTATTTTTATTCCACTGTGGTCCAAGAAGGTGCATGGTAGAATTTCAGTCCTTTTAAATTTGCATATGCTTGATTTATGGCTGAGTATGTGGTCGATCTTAGAATATGTTTCATGTGGTGATGAGTAGAATGTGTATTCTGTGGTCTTTGGATGGAGTGTTCTGTAGGTATCAATTAAGTCCATTTGGTCCAGAGTCTCATTGAGGTTCCAGATCTCCTTGCTGATTTTTTGTCCTGATGATCTCTCTAGGGTTGTGAGTGGGATATTAAAGTCCCAGTTATGGTGTTGTTAGAGTCAATATCTTTCTTTAGTTTTCCTAGAAGTTGGTTTATAAAAGTTGGCACACCTATGTCGGGTGCATATATGTTTAGGATAGATATTTCTTGTTGATGGAGTGAATCTTTTATCATTATGTAGTGGCCCTCTCTATCTTTTTTAATTTTTGATAGCTTAAATGGTATTTTGTCTGAAATTAGGATCATGACTCCTCCTTTCTTTTGTGTTCCGGTCACCTGAAAATTTGTTTCCCATCCCCTTACTTTGAGCCTGTGTATGTCCTTTCTAGTGAGATGGGTCTCTTTAAGGCAGTATATTGTTGCCTGGTGATATTTTATCCATTTTGCCATTCTATGAATGTGAATACATTTCTATGTATTCACATTCAGGCTAATTATTGAAATGTGAGAGTTCATCCCTATCATAGAGTTCTTATAGAGTTGTTGTTCTTCCACTTGGTTTTTTTTTTTTTTTTTTTTTTTGGTCTTTCTTTTGGTTTTGGGGTTGGTTCATGTATATTTTATTTTTTTCCCTGTACTCTTGTGAAGAACGTTGTTCTTTTTTCCTTTTCTTCTGTGTTTAGTACTTTCTTAAGTGTTTCATGTAGAGATGGTTTGGTGGCAACATAAGTTCTTAGGGATTGGATATCTGGGAAAGATTTTAATTCTCCCTCACTGATGAAGCTTAGCTTGGCCAGGTAGGTTATTCTTGGTTGAAATTGTTTATCTTTTAGGACTTTGAAGATAGGGCTCCAAGCTGTCCTAGCCTGCAGGGTTTCTGTAGATAAATCTGCTGCTATTCTGATTGGTCTTCCATGGTAGGTGATCTGGCCTTTTTCTCTTGCTGCCTTTAGGATTTTTTCTTTTATGCCTACTTTGTTTAGGCAAATTATTATGTGTCTAGGAGTTGGTCTTCTCATTTGTTGTCTTGCAGGGGTTCTCTGAATCTCTTGTGTTTGAATTTTTTCATCACTGATGAGATAAGGGAAATTTTCTTGAATGATCTCATGGAAAGTTTGTTCCAGTGTGGTCTCTGTCTATCTTTCTGCCTCAGGAAGTCCAATTACTCTTAAGTTAGGCCTCTTGAGGTAATTGCTCATCTCTTGAAGGTTTTGTTCTGTCCTTTTATTTTCTGTGTTTTTAAGAGTTTGGGTTATTTCTATATTTTGGTCCTCAAGCTCTGAGATTCTTTCTTCTGCTTGGGTAATTCTGCTTTCCATGCTTATCAGTTTGTTATTTATTTCATTCACAGTATTCTTTATTACTGTTATCTCAGATATCAGCTCCTTCCTAGTTTCTTCTTGTGTCTCCTCAATTCTTTTTAATCTCTCCATTGTTGTCTTGATATCGACATTTGTAGTTTGAGACCCTTCATTCTAGGGGCTCTTCATTGTTTGCATTCCGAAGTCAGTTTTCTCAATGTCTGCCCTCCCAGGGGTCTGGGAGAGACCCCTACACTTCTTTTGGTTTTTCTTCATTTGTGTAGATTTTTCTCTCTCTCCCCCTTTCCCTCCCATTCTTTAATTCTGTTTTTGAGGGAAGGTGGGGTTGCTTTTATTTCTCTTCTGCAATATCCTATTCTTTCTTATGAGGGTCTTCTGGCTTTGTTCACTTTTCAGGTTGGAGCATAGGCTGCAATCTATACTTTTTGCAGTTTTGAGGTTTAATTGAGAGGGAAGCTGTGGTTCAGAATGTATATGCTGGTTCTAGCATCCACAAACAGGTGTATGAGCACACTGGAACCTATTTCCCTCTGCCTTACAATCTGTCCATTCAGCAGTATGTAGTCTTGGTCCATTCGGAGAATCTCACAAGTTCACCTATGCCGTTGCCATCTTGTTCCCGTCTTCCAAGAATTCTTTTATTATTCTTTTACTGGTTATCCAGAGAGCACCCACATAGGGTAGCCGGGCGGGGGTCGAGGCAGTAGGAGGTGGACGGGGGACTTGGAGGCCTATGTGGGAGCACCCCCAGTGTGGCGCCGTTAGGTGGGGAAGGGAGTGGCCAGGTGGTGATTTGTTGCGCTGCACCAGGCAGCTCTGGGCCAATAACAAAAGAGAGCAGGCAGCAGGCGTCCCCCGGAGTAGGCGCTCCTACCCGCCCGGCCCGGGCTTCGATGTTGGGGGAGGACGCACCCACCGCCCGCCCGCCGAGCTACCGGGCTGGCGTGCTCGGTTTCTCCGTGAAAGCCGGTCATGTACCTAGGAATTAACCGGCCAGCGCAGGAGGGGAGGGGAGCAGGAAGCCTGATCTGTCTTTAATGAAGAAGATGGTTAACAGCAAATAATATCCAATTACCATTTCTCCTTTCAGAGAACATTGGCAGAATTTATTCTCTTTTCAAATAGGAATATTTAAAAATAGCATGAATGAATAATTTGTCATCATCCCAAGAGAGATTTCTATTTTTTAGATTATCATCAAACAAAAATTTTAAGTTATCATAAAGAGCTCTCAGACTCACAAGAACACCCCAGATTGAGAAGTATCATCCTAGCATAATAACTACAATTTGCATAATTTGGTTTGTAGATATCCTATGAAACAGATGACATAAGATACTTTGTAACTATTCTCTGAAATTTCGAAAGGTACATGAGTCAGAATCTCAGCATTATGGCATTGCTTCACCAGTGAAATCATTTGGGTTTTTTTTTATTTTTATTTTTGAGTTGGAGTCTCACTCTGTCGCCCAGACTGGAGTGCAGTGGCCACTCCCGGCCACCGCAGCCTCAACCTGCTGGGCTTCAGCGATCCTTCCGCCTCAGCCTTCCAAGTAGCTGGAATTACAGGCATGTGCTACCATGCCCGGCTGATTTTTTTATTTATTATAGAGATGAGGTCTTGCTGCCCAGGTGAGTCTCGAACCCATGGGCTCAGGCAATCCACTCACCTCAGCCTCCCAAAGGCACGGGATTACAGGCTGAGCCACCGAGCCCAGCTTTTAACAGTATCCTTCTCAGGAATGTAAATTCTGTATGCGTAAGAATTTTGTATCATGACAGTGTGCCTCTGCAGCTAGGTCTGATTCCAGAACTGTCACCAATGTGACAATTCTTCATTCATTCTTGACAGGAATGAGAGTGGATTTATGAGTCCTGTGCTGTCTAGCAATGCCAAGCTCTTTATTGAATTTCTTTCTATTCATTACTTAACCTTCTGAAAGACTTAAAGTATGCAATCCATTTTTATTTTCTTTTTCTCTCCTCTACTTTTGTTGCCCAAGGCTGTAGACACAGGATTAATATTAATGAAAGCCTTCCTGGAAATTTAAGAGAGTCTTTGTTACGCAACTACTGAAATTCTTCTCAGTCCAATCTGACTTATGGGAAAAAGCTATGTTTGGTCAGAAAGTTGAAATTTTCCATGAGGGGAACTCTTAGTAGAGCAAGGCAAGTTCCGCAGAGCCTTCATTTGGGACCCTGGGTGGCCAGAGTCCAGCCTCAGAATGACCCACTTGGTTTTTTTCAGGCAACTGTCTCTTCCCACTTCTTTCAGCCTGCTGTGCATACTAACATGTGGCCACTGAGCATTTGAGATGTGGCTCACACAGCTAAGAGACTGGGCTCTTGGCTGGGCGTGGTGGCTCACACCTGTCATCCCAGCACTTTGGGAGGCCAAGACAAGAGGATTGCTTGAGCCCAGGAGTTAAACACCAGGCTAAGCAATATAGCAAGACCTCATCTCTACAAAAAAAAAAAAAAGAGAGATTGAACTATTTTTTTTTTTTTTTTCTGAGTCAGAGTCAAACTCTGTCACCCAGGCTAGAGTACAGTTGCACTTTCACGACCACTACAGCCTCGACCTGCTGGGCTCAGGAGATCCTTCCTCCTTGGCCTCCTAAGTAGCTGGAACTACAGGCACACACCACCATGCCCAGCTAATTTTTTTTTTTTTTTTGTAGAGACGAGGTCTCACCAAGTTGCCCAGGCTAATCTCAAACTCCTGAGCTCAGGCAATCCTCTTGCCTCAGAATCCCAAAGTGCTGGGATTCTAGGCATAAACCACCATGTCTGGTAAGAATGAGCTCTTAAGTCTATTTAATTTTGATCATTTAAATTCGAACAGCTGCAGCTTGTGGCTACTATTTTAGCCAGTGCCATTACAGAACATAAGCTGAAATAATTTTTACTTTTAAAAGGTAAGTCTGTTTTATTGTTTAAGGCACACATGAATTACTTGCAGGTCTTTGATACTTAACAATATAAAACTGTTTTTAAAAGCTTTTTCAACATTAACACCAGGTCAATGTGCATTTGTTCCCATCTGTGATCATTAATTGGATTTCTTCTGAAATAAAGTCATTTAACTTTTCATCAACAGAATCATCAGAATCTTCCAAAATAGGAGGAATAATTACTGTGTTTCTGATAGCAGTGATCTTGACAAGTACCATAATGACACTGAAACGGATTGGCTATATATGCTTAAGAAACAACTTCCCCAAAGTCTTGGTATGTCTTTTTTTTTTAATGTCTATCTTTATTTTTTATTTTTATTTACAACTTTTTATTATATTCCTAAATATTTTCACAAAAGAAAATCTCATTTTCTAAAACTGCTTTATCATTCTGCATTATTTTCCATCCCTATAAATATATATTTTGCAGTTATAAATGTATCTGTGAATTTTATGTTTACTTTTACATTTTGTCCACCTATTATTTATAGTGACCGCATAGAATTTTATTATTATCCATGTGCCATTTTTCACTTAAGCATTTCTCAGCTACAAGGCATTTTAATTTATTTCTTTTTCATTTATTCTCATTTTCTTTTGTTGGCCATTATGAGTAGTGCAACATTTTTATATAGATTATCTTTTTATTTTGGATAACCTCAGTGGACATATACACAAAGTGGATTTATCTTACATAAAGGTATTATAAAGAATTGATTTATGGCCAGGCACAGTGGCTCACATCTGTAATCCTAGCACTTTGTGAGGCCGAGGCAGGAAGATCATTTGAGCTCAGGAGTTCAAGATCAGCCTAGGTAACATAGTGAGACCTCGTCTCTACAAAAAAAAATTTTTTTTAATTATCCAGGCATGGTGGCATGGCCCTGTAGTCCCAGCTACTTGAAAGACTGAGGTAGAAGGATCACCTGAGCCAAGGAGGTTGAGGCTGTGGTGAGCCGTGATTGAGCCACTATACTCCAGCCTGGGCAGCAGAGTGAGACCCCAACTCAAAAAAGAAAAGAAAAGAATCTATGTGTTGCTCTGAAGGACAGTATCAGGACAATTAGTGAGACAAATACAACACTGTAGATTAACTGGGTGTGAAATGATAGTCCCAGCTACTTGGAGTCTGAGGCAGAAGGATCAATCACTTGAGCCCAGCAGATCTAGGCTGTGGAGAGCTGTGATTGTGCCACTGCAGTCCAGCCTGGACAACAGAGTGAGACTCTGACTAAAAAAAAAAAAAAAAAGAATTGATCTATACTTCCAGTGGCGATATGCAGGTGTATATATTTCTCCAGAGCCCCACTGGCATTGATTAATCATTTTTTACTACTTTTCATCACTATTGGGTGTATAACAGACCCCATAGTTACTCTCAGTTGTTAATGTCATTATTAGTGGAAACAGCCATTTGTGTGTCTTCATTTGTATGCTTTGCTTCTGCTCAGGGTCACTGCTCAGCCAAGTCTGGATATTGATCTTACGTATTTCTAAACCACCTCCTATCTTTTGACTCAATTGCTTTTGCCCATGATTTATCATTTTTTCCTTTCCCATTGGTTGATTTTGATATTAGTTTTATAATGTTTCATTCGGAAAGATCTGATTTTTCCACATTTGAACTCATTCACCTTATTCTCCTGTCTTTTCAATTAGGAGAATATAATTAAATGTCGCTCTGCAATTCATGCAATTGCACTTATTTTAATGTGCTGTTATCTTGTATTTGTCTAGTATTTCTCCACTGAACACTGTTATTGTTCTACATTTAAGTAAAAACTCTAGGAATATTCAGACAGAACACTCTAGACCTAGTGTGTTTGTTGTATACATATGTTTAATCAAGAATAGAGTCCAAAATTTTTTAAATGACATCTTTTCTTTTTAAAAAATTTAACAAATATTGATTGGGCATCTACTATGTATCAACATGTTCTAGAGGCTAGGGATACAGATGTAAAAACAAACAAAACTTCCTTCTGTGTCATGGAGCTTAAAGTCTGAGGAGATGGGTAGAGACTATGATGTACAGTTGCGTAAATAAAAAATTCATATGAATCTAAAGATAAATTTTTAGATTTAATGTGTTTAGCTGGGCGTGGTGGCTCCCACCTGTAATCCCAGCACTTTGGGAGGTGGAGGCAAGAGGATTGCCTGAACCTATGGGTTTGAGACCAGCCTAGGCAACATGGTGAGACCTTGGCTCTACAATAAATCAAAAAAAATTAGCTGGGCATGGTGGCATGCGCCTATAGTTCCAGCTACTTGGAAGGCTGAGGTGGAAGGATCCCTGAGCCCTGCAGGTTGAGACCGCAGTGGCCATGAGTGTGCCACTGCACTCCAGCCTGGACGACAGAGTGAGGCTCCAATTCAAAAAAAAGAAAAAAAAGAATTAATATGTTTTGCAAAGCTGTTGGACACAAAATCAATATACACTAATAGCATTCAATTAGAAAATAAACATGACTGGGCACAGTGGCCCATACCTGTAATCCCAGCACTTTGGGAGGCAGAGCTGAGAGGATTGCCTGAGCCCAGGGGTTCAAGACTAGCCTGAGACATTTGGTAAGACCTTGTCTCTATAATAAATCAAAAAATTATCCAGGTGTGGTGGCACGCACTGTAACTTACTTGGAAGGCTGAGGAGGAATTACAACCTGAGCCCAGCCAGCCGAAGCTGCAGTGGCCATGAGCTTGCTACTGCACTCCAGCCTGGGTGGCAGAGTGAGACTGTGACTCAAAAAAAAAAAAGAAGAAGGAAAAAAAAGACGCATGAAGCTGCTTTTTAGTACCCAAGGAATAAAGTACACAAAGCACAGGTGTAAAGCTTGGTCAATTTTCACAAACTGCACACACCCATGTGATCAAGAAAGAGAACACGACCAGCACTCCCTGAATTCTCTCTCCTACCACCTTCCACTGACCACCCGTCATCAAGGGGAACCTCTATGCTGATAGCTAATGGCAGAGATTAGGTTTTTTGGTTTTTGTTTTTAAGTCAGAGTCTCACTCTGTCTCCCAGGCTCCAGTGCAGTGACATGCTCATGGCTAGTTCAGCCTTGACCTGCTGAGCTCAGGTGATCCTTCCGCCTCAGGCTTCCAAGCAGCTGGGCCTACAGGCATGTGCTACCATGCCAGGCTAATTTTTTGATTTACTGTAGAGACAAGGTCTTGCCAAGTTGCCCAATATGGTCTTGAACCCCTGGGCTCAGGAAATTCTCTCGCCTCTACCTCTCAAAGTGCTGGGATTACAGACATGAGCCAACACACCCAGCCCAGCATAGATTAGTTTTGCCTGGTTTTAAACTGTATATAATTGGACTCCTACAGTTAGAAAATACCATTACACCAGGCATGGTGGCTCACACCTGTAATCCCAGCACTACTTTGGGAAGCACAGGTAAGAGGATTGTCTGAGCCCATGGGTTTGAGACCAGCCTCGGCAACATGGCAAGACCCCATCTCTACAATAAATTTAAAAATTAGCTAGGTATGGTGGCTCAAGCCTGTAGTTCCAGCTACTTGGAAAGTTGAGGCAGAAGGATTGCCTGAGCCCAGCAGGTTGATGCTGTGGTGGCCATGAGTGTGCTACTGCGTTCCAGCCTGGGCGACAGAGTGAGACTCAAACTCAAAAAAGAAGAAGTAATATATTTAGCAAAGTTTTTACACACAAAACCAATATACACTAACAACATTCAATTAGACAATTAGAAAGTAAGCCTGGCTGGACGCAGTGGCACATACCTGTAATCCCAGCACTTTGTGGGGCAGAGGCAAGAGGATTGCCTGAGCCTAGGTATTCGAGATCAGCCTGGGACACTTGGCAAGACCTTGTCTCTATAATAAATCAAAAAATTAGCCAGGTGTGGTATCACATGAGTGTAGTTCCAGCTACTTGAAAAGTTGAGGCTGCAGTAGCTGTGAGTGTGCCACTGAACTCCAGCCTGAGCGACAATGTGAGACTCTGACTCAAAAAAAAACCAAAACCAATTATACTGAAAAGTGTTTGTAGAACATTCAGTGACTAAATCTAGCAGAAGCTATGCAAGCCATTTATGGAGAGAATTATCAAATCTTATTGAGAAATATTAACAGCTGGGTGCGGTGGCTCACACCTGTAATCCTAGCATTTTGGGAGCCAGACGTGAGACGATTGCCTGAGTCCAGCATTCGAGACCAGCCTGGGCAACTTGGCGAGACCTCATCTCTATAATAAATCAAAACATTTAGCTGGGTGTGTTGGTGCACACCTGTAGTTCCAGCTACTTGGAAGGCTAAGGTGGAAGGATTGCCTAAGCCCAGCAGGTGGAGGCTGCGGTGGTTTTGAGCTTGCCACTGCACTCCAGCCTGGGCAACAGAGGGGAACTCCAACTCAAAAAAAAGGAAAAGCATTAACAAAGACCTTGTCAAATGTGAGCCCAGAAATACACCCACACATATGGAAACATGATTAATTACAGAGTGGGTATTGTAGATTGGTGGAAAAAGTATGGGCTGGTTAATAAATGTCATGTACATGAGGGGAGGTGACATTTGATCTCTCCCTCACACCATTCACAAAAATCAGTTTTGGGTAAATTAAAGACTGCCATGCAAAAGGCAAAACTGCTGAAGTTTTAGAAGGCTATATAGGAGATTCTATATGACTTTGGAGTAAGAAAAGATTTTCTCACATGCAAAAAGCAAAAACCAAAAAGGAATACAATTGGTAAGTTTTCTTTCATGAAGATTAGGATTTTCTAGACTGAGGTGGGAGGATTACTGGAGCCCAGGAGGTAGAGACCAGCCTGGAAAACATAGCGAGATCTCATGTCTACAAAAAAATTTTTTAAATTATAGCTGGGCGTGGTGGCACACGCCTATAGTTCCAGTACTTGGAAGGCTGAGGTGGGAGGGTCATCTGAGCCCAAGAGGTCAAGGCTGTGGTGAGCCGTGATCATGTCACTGCACTTTAGCCTGGGCAACAGAGTGAGAGCCTGACTCAAAAAAGAAAAAAGATTAGGAGTTTCTTTTCATCAAATGGCATCATAAGGAGAGTAAAATGTTAAACACCAGACTGGAGTAAAATATATAAATAATCGACATATCATTAGTATATCAATGTGTAAAGAGTGAATCAATAAGAAAAAAAATGAACATGCTAGTAGAAAAATGTGCCCCAATGCTGGGTCTGGGTAGAATACGGAAAGAGCAGGTTTGTCCCATTGGGTGACCTGTTGCAGGCACAGGAAGGTACAGAGGCGGACAACGCCAGTGAGGATTCCAGGTGTCCTGCCCACCCGCCCTGCAGGTTGCCCCATTGTGGTTGCTCCTCCAATGGGGTGAAACTCAGCCTGCCTCAAGTTCTCTGTAGCTCACCCTGCCCCACTGGGTCCTGAAGGTGTTCTCTCCCCAGGGCTGGGATAGAACAGACTCTATTCTCTCTGCTCTTCCCATGACAGACCCTTTAGGGGCCATCTGTATCATCACTCCCTCCAGACCAGGGAGTGTCTATTACCCTTGACCTTTCAAATTGTTTCCCCGATGGAATTTGGTTCCTGGCGCCTTTTCTCACACATGGTTCCTTGGCACTTATGAATGTCTTGGCAATCCAGGATTGAAATCTGTCCAGCCTAAAGGAGTAGATTTAATCTGACAAGCAAGATTATCTGGGCGTGGTGGTACACACCTGTATTCCCAGCTACTTGGGAGACTGAGGTGGGAGGATCGCTTGAGCCCAGGAATTTGAGGCTGCAGTGAGCTATGATCACACCATTGCACTCCAGCCCTGGCAACAGAGTGAGACCCCATCTCTCAAGGGAGAGGAAGTCGGGAGGAGTGAGTCAGAGCAGTCTCTGCTACAGGCAACCTGTCTGGTTTGAAATTCAGCTGCCTCCACTCACTACTCATGAACCTGGAACAGCTTCCCTTTGTGCCCCTCATTTTCTCATCTGTAAAGTGGCTGTAAGAATAGTAATCCTACCTCATAAAGCAGTTATGAGGATAGAGTGACATATGTATAAGGCACTAAGAGTGGTAAGCACTATGTAACTGTTAACTGACAGTATTGTCATTGCCGTCATCATCTGATTCGTTGCACAATCTCATTAAGTCTTTACAATTTTTTAAAATTTTATTTTATTTTTATTTATTTATTCAGAGACGGGGTCTTGCTAAATTGCCCAGGGTGGAGTGCAGTGGCTATTCACAGGCGCCATCATAGCACACTTCGGCCTCAAAGTCCCAGGCTCAAGCAATCCTCCAGCTTCAGCCTCCTGAGTAGCTTGGACCACAGGCACCCACCACCACATCTGGTTCATTAAGTTTTATTATGTAAAATAATAATAATAATAAAGAGCAAACACTCACAGCTGATGCAGACTCTTTTTTTTTTTTTTCTTAAGAATTTTCATAACTTTTCAGCCTGGCTATTTCCCGAGCTGCCACCGTCAGAAGCTGTGGATAGGGTGGAGGTCATTTCCATCAACAGAAAGAAGAAAGTGTGGGATTATAATTATGATGATGAAAGTGACAGTGATACTGAAGCAGCTCCAAGAGCAAGCGCGGGTGGCTATACCATGCACGGACTGACAGGCTTGCTTCTGAGTCAGGCCTCTGCCTCCTCGGCTGTCTCTGAAGACTTCCAGTGTGTAGATCCAGACTTTGAGAAGCCTGACCTGCCAGAGGGTGAGGCTGAGCACCCTGTGATGCCAGGGCACAACCCCTGGCAATTGGAACACATGAATGGGTCCTATGAGAGGGGAGCGAGTGCGCTCCAAGACCCCTTTCCCGAGGAGGACATCAGCTCCACTGGGGGGTCAGGTGGCAGAATTGTCTTCAATGTGGATTTAAACACTGTGCTTATGAGGGTTCTCAACAACAGTGACGACTCAAAAGAAGTCCCTCTGGTGTCATCTCACCCAGAAGAGACGGTCAACGAGGAGGATCCCCATGAAACAGAAACAAGCCTTCTGCTGGCCACTGGGGGAGGCACACAGCCAACCTACCCAAGCCTCCCTTCAGGGTGCCTATGGCCTGAGGAGGCTCCATCTGATCAAAGTGACACTTCTGAGTCTGATGTTGACCTTGGGGATGGTTATATCATGAGATAACTCCAAAACTACTTGATGAACTTTGGACTGACTGGTGCCTACAGGATCCTCTCTCCTTGCACCCTAACTTGCTGCTTTGTGGTCTGCAAGTGTTCTCTGAGGGAAGGAGTAGGAAGCTGTAGCATTAGGTCAGTTCTTCTTGGTGACATCATCTAATGCAAATTCTCAGTACAGTAAGTCCCCTACATACAAACCTTCAAGTTGTGAACTTTCAAAAATGTGAACGTGTGTTCACATGCTCAATCATGTATGTTAGTTTACTCTACTTTTCAAAGTACTGTACTATAAGATTACAAATGTTTTCTTTATTTTTTTGTTTTGTTAATATTATTATTTGTAGTCAGGCACATTGGCTCACGCCTATAATCCCAGCACTTTGGGAAGTAGAGGCAAGAGGATTGCCTGAGCTCAAGGGTTTGAGACCAACCTGGGCAACCTGGCAAGACCTCATCTCTAAAATAAATTTAAAAATTAGCCGGGCATGGTGGCACACGTCTGTGGTTCCAGTTACTTGGAAGGCTGAAGTGGAAGGATTGCCTGAGCCCAGCAGATCAAGATCAAGGCTGTGGTGGCTGTGAGTGTGCCGCTGCACTCCAGCCTGGGTGACAGAGTGAGACTAAAACTCACCAAAAAAAAAAAAAAAAAAAAAAAAAAAAAAAAAAAATATATATATATATATATGGACTTACAAATGTGTTCTCGGAACTGAACATGTCCACAACATGTAGAGGACTTAATGTATGGGGAACATGGTATCATTTAGTGCATTGTTTACATGTTCCAAGTGATGCACATTGAAGCACTGATGATGTATCTGAATCATGTTTCCCGTGGAGCAAGGTTCTCTGGTTTTCAGGGGTGTTCCAGGGCCCTGTGGTATTTCTGGGCCAGAGTGGGAGGGGGGAGAGAAAAGGAAAACACTTAGCAGGATTTCCAGCAGGAACTGTCAGCTATGTTGAGCAAGCAGAGACCCTGAGCCCAGGAGGTTTAAGAAAAGCAGACAGAAAAGGAGGAGAAGGCGCCACTGGAGAGAAGGGGGCCCCCTGCTGGGAAGGGCCAGCAAAGTTTGAGCCAGTGGGCCTTGGACACTTCTCCCATGTCCTATTCTGTGTCTCTTACTCTGAGAATCCTACCTCGTCCAGCCCTTCCCTGTTTGAGCGGGGAATATAGACTCTAGTATCAGACCAGTGAATAATAGAAAGAGTAAACATTGCATGGGAGAAAGGGATCTTGATGCCATATTTTAAGATTTTAAAAAAGACTTCAAGGGCTTCAGAAGAAACATGGCATACAAGCCCTAGAGATCTTATGTGATAACTTTAAAAGTGCTCTGTGTACTGATTCCAAATATCCCGCATATGATGACAGCCCCTGTGAATCTGAACACGAAAACAGTGAGGTTCTAGAATGTCATGTAAGCAAACAGTACAAGGACTGGGACTCAGAGATCCGACTGCTGCCATTTGCAGTGTAACCCTGGACGTTTTGCTGAGCCTTGGTGTTTTTGGTTTTGGAATAAGGGGATTGGACTAGGTAATCTCCAAGATCCTAGGAATCTAGGAGAAAGAAAATATACTGGAATAAAGACCCAGGCGGAAGCACTGCAATGAGGAGAGGCCCCCAGGATGAATGAAAGATACAGGACACTCATCTTCTCCCCTCACCCAACCCGAGAACTGGTTTCTCAGACCTTTCTCCTAGGCCCATTCAAAAAGGGAAAACCAAAAGTTTTAGGAGCCCTAGTTCACGGACCTTAGATTATTTTGTGCAGTTGTTCTAAAGTAACTCAAAAGGAGAGGACTGTGAGGAGGGAAGCCCTTGTTCCATAATCTAATGAAATGCCATAGGAAAGAGATCTTATCATATACATCATCCATTTCCCTGCCCTCTGAATGCATTTATCGTGTTCCAAAAGATTTCCAGATTCACCCTTTGTGATAACCTCTGTGTGTGTGTGTGTGTGTGTGTTTAAAATTTTTAAATTTTGTATGATGGTTGGAAGCAGTTAAAGAGTAATACAACAATATTTTTTAATACAAACGTGGTGTGGTCTGCAGCATTGTTTCTCACCGGGAAGTGAGTGTAGAGATGGCAGCGGATCTGTTTCTGCGTCTCCAGGCCTTGGCTAGTTCCCCCCCCCCCCCCGCTCTGCACAGTAGCCTTCAGCGGCCCAGGGAACATTCCGCTTCCCTCTACTCGCTTTAATGTGGAGTTCTAGCGTCAGACATCAGGCGGTATTATACATTTCCCAATACATCCGCCTGTTCTGGATTTTCCAATCTCACCACTAATCAAAAAATGAGGAAATTACACTGTCTCGTGAAAGAAACCAGTTATTTGCTAAATAAGTGACTTGGCTTTGTGTTATCCCTGGAGGTAGGGTGGGGGGAGGAGAGTAAAGAAGACCCTCTCAGACCGGGTTTACCAATGCAGTGGTTTTAATTCGCCGGTGCGAGCAGGGGGCATTGTTTAGGGAGTGCGGGTTCACTTAGAAACCCTGAGAACGCTGAATGGTGTAAAAAAAACCCACCACCACCCGTCATCCCCCCATGCAGGTCTAAGCGCAGCGTTTTAGGGTAGTGATTTAACTCGACGGCGCCTTTCAAAGCGTGTCAGGCGCTCCTCCTCCCGGTCTGCCCCTGCCCAGCGGGTGACACGGGCCTCGCGGGCGGGGCGCGGGAGGTCCCCGGGCCGGGGGCGGGGCCCGCGGGGGCGAGGAGCCCGATCGCCCCGCCCCTCCCCGTCGGTTCCAGGAAGCAGATGCGCGCCGGGCTCCCGGGCCCCGGCGTGGGGGCGTGTTCTTGGCGGCGGCCGCCAGACCCCGCGCGCCCTCCCCGGCTGCGGCGCGGCCATGGCGCGGAGCCTCGCGAGCTGGCTGGGGGGCTGCCTGCTGGTGTCAGGTGAGCGGCCTGGGGGCGGGGGCGCGGGGCGGGCTCCAGGGCGCGGGTTGGTCCGCGTGCCGCGCCTCCCCAGGCCCGGCAGCCTGCGGCCCCGCCGAGGCGCGCGTGGGAGCCCGGAGGCCCCGCGGGATGCGACCCCAGATCGCACCCATGGGCGCCCTGAAATGGACTCCGTGCCGTGTCCGGCCGCCAGGGCCTCCGGACAGAAGATTCAGATGCCACAATGGGCTGCTAATACCGGGCATGGCTGTTGCCGCTGTCGTCGATCCTACAGCAGAAGGAAGCTCCAGCCTGCACCCGGACTCCAGATCATCTGGACTGTAAACCCTAGGGGGAGACCCCGCCACTTTTTCGTTCCTGTCCTCCTGCAAATCCCCGCTGGCGGGTGCTAAGTTACTTTCCCCAAAGGCCCAGAGCATCCCACCGTGGCTGCCATCACAACCTCCTGGAGTCCCCGGGTCTACGGGAGCGCAGCAGCACCTGATGTGTTCTGACAGGCACCTACCCCTTCCCCCAGGCCCTCCCCCAGTAGCTGCTCCACTCCTGCGCCCGCCTCACAGCCAGACCTCGGGGCAGAAGTGTCTCCATCACTGTCCACACCTCCCCACACCTTCTGGTTCAGGCCTCAGCACTCTGAAATCTGGACTGGGTCCCTCAGCGGCCCAGTTCTAGGGCTTCTAAGTTCTAAATCCGTTGAAACCTTTTCTGTGCTCCTCCCTCTGCAATGACTGCCCAGATTCAAACAGCGTGATGGTCCCCTTCTTCCTTTCTCATAGACTCTTCCCTGGCCCTTGGGAGACGCTACTCTGGTTTCCCTCCTACCTCTCAGACTCATCCTGCTTGGGATTCTCCTCTACCAGATCTCTAGATAACTAAGTGCCCAAGTCCTCTCCTCTCCCTCCCCTACGCTATTCCTTTGGGCGATTTCAACAGAACCTTAGCATTAAATACCCGTTACAGGCCCATGACTCTTCAAGTGCATATGAGGGGACCCAAAAAACCCGGAATTATCTTTTGTAGGGTGGGCTTTTTGTAGTACAGGCTTCCCCTTCTACGTAAGTATTCTCGGAACGCATTGGCATCAGTGTACCAGCCAGCATTGTTGTGAGAGGCTGCGTTGAGCTTCAGTGAATATTTTTGGAGATTGTTTCAACCCTTTTGCCCATTTAGAGTGCACCTGCCCACGTAGCACTGAGTGTTCATCAGCCCCACCCTCTCTATTCACCTGATCTTGCCCTGAGCAAATGTTTTTGTTTCCCCAATGTAAAAAGTCCTCAAAGGGAAAGGTTTTGCCAATGGAAGAGGTGAAATTAAAAATACGGCAGAAGCACTAAAAGGCATCAGAATGAACAAGTTCAGAAACTGTTCTGAGTAGTGGAAAAAGCATCTCGATAGGTTGCAACAGACAGAGAGTACTTTGAAGATGACTGAACTTTAAACATATAAGAATAAATATCAATTTTTTATAAATTCCAGTTTTGGGGGTTTCCCCCTCGTATCTATTGGCACTAGTTGGATGATAGGTAACGGTTCATCATACTCAGAATTCTCTCTACTTGTGTGTCTGTTTAAAAATTTCCTATGAAAAAGTTTTAAAATTATTTCTTTCTCTCTGTCTTTCTCTCTCTCTCTCTCTCTCTCTCTCTCTCTCTCTCTCTCTCTCTCTTTCTTTCATTTCTTTTCTTTCTTTTGTCTCAGTATGTTGCCCAGGCTGGTCTGGAACCCCTGAGCTCAAACAATCCTCTTGTTGCCTTGGCCTCCCAAGAGTGCTGGGATTACAGGTGTGAGCCACCACATCCAGCCCTTAAAAACAGTTTGTCTCTAGCCTGCATCTGTCTCTGTTGTGACCAGCAGGCTCATTCATGCAGCTGTCTCCTGACATTCCTGCATGAACCTCTCTCTAACATCTCCAACCTAATGCACCCAAAGTGGGACTTATTAATTCCCTGCCCCAGTCCCAATCAGGGCACCAGGTGCTTAAGCCAGGAATGGACATTAACCTCGACTTTTCCACATCAACTATATCAGGAAGTCTAGAGCTTATACCTCTGGAAATATATCTAAAATCTATCTACCCCATCCTATCCACTCATACCTTTCAACTACCACCCAAATTCAGGTCCCCTTCTTCTGTCCCCACTTCATTCCTGCCTGCCCTCCTCCAGAAATTTCTGCTTATGGCTCTTCAAATAAAAGCCAAACTCCTTAGCACAGCTAACCTGTCTCTTTCTTGCTCCTTCACCCATGTGGCACTGAAGACATGTGCCATAGGGGAGAACAAAGTGTGGGATGTGGGCATTTTCATGGGCATCCTTTCTGAGGAAAACAGTTGCATGTGTTTTCTTTTCTTTTCTTTTCTTTTCTTGATTTTCACAGCTTTGGGAATGGTGCCACCTCCTGAAAATGTCAGAATGAATTCAGTAAATTTCAAGAACATTCTACAGTGGGTGTCTCCAGCTTTTCCCAAAGGGAATCTGACTTTCACAGCTCAGTATCAAAGGTAGGTCTGGCCCTGCTGCTGGCAGGAAGGCACCAGAGGAGGTGGCCCTAGGCTGGTCACTGGGTTGGGCCACAGGAGAGAAGGAAGTGACTGCTGTCACCATGTGACCATGACAGTCCTCAGGAAGCTTCCCTGCTGGCCTTTTTCTTTCTGTCTGAGAAATTGTTGTGGTCACTTTTTCCTTTCAAGGCTTTCTTATTGGGATGGTTCATGATCTGACTGTTGATCACAGGGCTGCTAGCAGACATAGGCATTTTATCATGCCTATGTAAACATAATCAGCCACAGTGGTAGTTTCGTGCTGGGCAGAACCTAGTTCATTTGTCACAATCGATGTATTTTAAAAGAAAAATGCCACTACTGTCTGTCATCTCCAGTTATAAGAGTGACATTGCTAAAAGTCAACAGTATATACGAGTAAGTGGAAGCTACTCAAGAAACTGAGTTATGCAAAGCAGCCAGGAAGACCCTTGATACCTTATACCACCTGCCCCTCTCCACTGGATTATAGCAGCATGCCCCACTGTTGTGGGGTGCACATAATGTGCATCGTAGGGCTTAGTTACTCTGTAGCTACATCCTGAAGTTGAAAGTAAGACAGCTACAGGTTGTCAAAAACTCCATTCTCTGACAACAGCAGAGGCTTGAAGGAAGGGTGAACATCACCCTAGATGGTCATCTCAGCAATGGTCTGAACTCCCTCTACCTGTCCTGCCTGTCAGGAATTCCCTGTGCCCTGGTGAAGGGAGTCCATGCCAGCACTCCCTTGGCAGCCTGCCACCATCCGCCACATGTTGAACTGCAGGTGACACACCTTGATACCAGGTGCAAACAGCAGCAGGAGGCCAAAGGCTGATGAGCCAACACACCTGCTTTCGATGTGACTTAGAAACACATGAAGGTAGACGAGTCCTTTAGTGAAGCAGGAGAAAATTTGGTCCCAGATCAACCTTAATCCCACACCTCCGCCCACCCGTCGTTTCACATACATCCCCAAAGCCTGCTAAGTCAGAGAAGTAGAAAGATGAGTAAGATAGTCCTTGCCTACGTGTGAGTGGTTTTTGGTTTTAGCTTTTTAGTTTGAAATAATTCCAAAACAAGAGAACAATTCAAAATTCAAGTATAGTGCAAAGAATTTCCAGATAGCCTACACTCTGATTAACCAATTTTTAGCATTTACCATATTTTCTCTCCCGGCTCCTCTCTCTGTCTCATACATCATGCCCGTTGACCCTTAATATTTCAGTATGTATTTCACAAGAACAAGGGTAGTCTTTTACATCACACAGTAAGTTATAAATTCAAGAGCTTTAACACTGATAACAATACTTTTATCTAGTCTACAGTCCAAAGTTCAGTTTTGTCTGTTGTCCCAAAGATTGAAGAAGGACCATTCTACCACTTATTTGTTTGTTTTTCTGAGTTAGAGTCTCACTGTCACCCAGGCTGGAGTGCAGTGGCATGCTCACAGCCACCGCAGCCTCGACCTGCTGGGCTCAGGCGATTCTTCCACCTCAGCCTTCCAAGTAGCTGGAACCACAGGCACGTGCCACCACACCTGGCTAATTTTTTGATTTATCATAGAAATGAGGTCTCACCAAGTTGCCCAGGCCAGTCTTGAATCCCTGCACTCAGGCAATCCTCTTGCCTCTGCCTCCCAAAAGGCTGAGATTACAGGTGTGAGCCACCATGCCCAGCTATTTATTTATTTATTATTATTTTGAGTCAGAGTCTCACTCTGTGACCAAGGCTGGAGTGCAGTGGAACAACCACGCTCAATGTAGCCCCGAGCTTCTAGCTTCAGGTGATCTTTCCACCTCAGCCTCCCCAGTAGCTGGGACTACCACCACACCTGGCTATTATTTTTATTTTTTATATAAGGTCTCCCTAGTTGCCCAGGCTGACCTTGAACTCCTAGGCTCAAGTGATCCTCCTACCTCAGCCTTCCTCCCAGAGTGCTAGGATTACAGGCATGAGTCACTGTGCCCAGCTTGTTTTCTCCTGAGCTACATATTCTAGTAATGATTGGTTTTATCTTTTCAACTCTGTGTTTTTTCCACTGAACTGGATAGCCACAGGGATGTCACTGTGGAAAACAAACTTCTCTCTCTGTCTCTCTCCCTTGTCATTTATTTTTTGTTGCTCTGTGCCTTGTCTTTTTGCATCATAGTAGAGTCGCTTGGGGGGATTCATCTTTTAAGTTAGAGGTCCCAGTGACTTCATGAAAGTGTAGGGGCAGGAGATAGTTATTAGCCAGGAGTTCATGCCTGGGTTCCATGTTTCCTCCTCATGGAAGTACAGACCAAGCATGGCACATGCTGGAGAAAGCAAACATGTACTGGGTTTGTCCTTGGGGAAGAGATTTGATGCCGAGAGATCTGATTACCCTTTGGTGCCACAAAAGGTTTGTTTAGAATTTAGCCTGAGCAGCTGCATGGCACAGACTTTCTGTTATATATGTGTATTGAGGTGGAGTGGGCAGAACAGGGGGCACTTTGGAGGATTTATTAGTGATTTTAATATGGAAACATCCAAAAGAATTGGATGTAAACATGGGGAACAGCTCATATGACTATTTGATGAGGAGAGAAATAGTTGTATAGACAGTAAAAATAACTTAGTGAAAGAGAAATTACTGCAAAACAACTTTTAAAATATTACATATGTGCCAGCTAATTAGTGCATTAGGCTCTTTGTTTGTTTATTTATTTATTTATTTGAGTTGGAGTCTCATTCTGTCACCCAGACTGAAGTGCAGTGACATGCTCATGGCCACCGCAGCCTTGACCTGCTGGACTCAGGCAATCCTTCCACCTCAGCCTTCCAAGTAGCTAAAACTACAGGCACTCACTTCCACACCCAGCTAATTTTTTTTATTTATTGTAGAGATGACATCATGTCAAGTTACCCAGACTAGTCTCGAATCCCTGAGCTCAGGTAATCCTCTCACTTCCACTTCCCAAAATGCTGGGATTACAAGCATGAGCTACCGTGTCCAGCGGTGTATTAGTTTAAATGAAGAAAATTGGCTAGGCCCAGTAGCTAACTCTTGTGATCCCAGCACTTTGGAAAGCTGAAGCAGGAGGATTGCTTGAGGACAGGAAGTCAAGATCAGTCTGGCCAACATAACAAGACTCTGTACAAAAACTTTCAAAAATTTGACCAAGTGGCTGTGCTCGGTGGCTCAGCCTGTAATCCCAGCACTTTGGGAGGCCGAGGCAAGTGGATTGCCTAAGCCTATGGGTTCGAGACCAGCCCGGGCAACTTGGTGAGACCTCATCTCTACAAAAAAATAAAAAATTAGCTGGACATGGTAGCACATGCCTGTAGTTCTGGCTACTTGAAAAGCTGAGGCGGAAGGATCACTGGAGCCCAGCAGGTCGACACTGGGGTGGCCATGAACGTGCCACCGTACTCCGCCCGGGCGACAGAGTGAGAATCCAACTAAAAAAAAAAAAAATTAGCCAAGTATGATGGCAAGAGCCTGTAGTCCCAGCTACTAGGGAGGCTGAGGCAGGAGGCTTATTTGAGCTCAGGAGGTCAAGGTTACAGTGAGCTATCATTATACCACTACACTCTAGCCTGGGCAACAGAGCATGACTTCATCTCTAAAAAAATGAAATGAAATGAAGGAGAGACGAATAGAGGGATGGAAGAAGGGGCGGGCGAAGGGGAGGAAGGGAGAGGGGAAGAAGGGAAGAGACCACATGTGAGATCACCCCCTTAATGAAATGACCCCTAGACCCTTGGATTTTCCAAATGATAGGATGTTAGACAACCATTAATATATGACTTATGGCAAAATGATTGTGATATATTAAATTTAAAAAGTATATTGTAGGCCAGGCTTGGTGACTCAGCCTGTCATCCCAGCAATTTGGGAGGCCGAGGCATGTGGATTGCCTGAGCCCACGGGTTTGAGACCAACCCGGGTGCCTTGGCGAGACCTCATCTCTACAATAAATCAAAAAAAGAATTAGCTGGGCATGGTGGCGCACGCCTGTGGTTCTGACTGCTTAGAAGGCTGAGGCAGAAGGATCACCTGAGCCCAGCAGGTCAACGCTGGGGTGGCCATGCATGCCACTGCACTCCAGCCTGGGTGACAGAGTGAGACTCCAACTCAAAAAAAAAAAAAAAAAGATTGTAGATTAATATGATCCCAATTATCTCTACCTACTTGGATTGTTCTGGAATCACTAAAAATGCAGTGAGGTGTGACATGCTTCCTGAAACTATGGGCTCTAAAGTCAAATAGATCTAAATTCATTCAGCTGGGCAGATTTCTTAGGCTCTCCACACCTGACCCCTAAATACTCAATAAATGTTGGCAGTTATTTTTGTCACCATCACCTTTATCGGCACTTCTTTTTTTTTGAGTTGGAGTCTCACTCTGTCACCCAGGCTGGAGTGCAGTGGCACACTCACAGCCACAGCAGCCTCGACCTGCTGGGCTCAGGTGATCCTTCCACCTCAGCCTTCTAAGTAGCTGGAACTACAGGCATGTGCCACCACGCCTGGCTGATTTTTTTATTATTGTAGAGATGAGGTCTCACCAGGTTGCCCAGGCTGGTCTTGAACCCGTGGGCTCAGGCAATCCTTTCACCTAGGCCTCCCAAAGTGCTGGGATTATAGACGTAAGCCACCGCGCCCAGCCTATTGGCACTTCTAAAGGCAGCTAAGTTGGCTTTGGCACCTGAATAGTAGATACCTTGCGGGAGCCAGTCAGACAGCCTCCTCACTTTTTGCATGACGAGAGCCTGGGTTTCCTTAGGTTAGGTAAAGCTAATCGCATCACTTCTGACCGTTGTGAGGCTAAGTTGTGGGAGACCATATTTGCGTGGCATCCAGTAGCCATCTCCAAATGTCACTTCCACTTCACGTTTCTGTCATGCTCCCTGTAGTGGTTGCTGTCAGGGCTGGAGTTCTCACTGAGATGGATGGATTGTTTATAATTTTTCTAGGGTAATTGCAATGATGGTCATTATTTGTAGGACAGTACAGTACAGTCATGCATTGCTTACAAGTGATGGGCTTTGAGAAATGTGTGGTAAGGTGATTTTGTCATTGTGTGAACATTGTAGAGTGTATTCACACAAACCTAAATGAAATAGCCTACTACACTCTTAGGCTAGATGGTGTAGCCTACTGCTTCTAGAACACAACCTATACAGCATGTTACTGTACTGAAGACCGTAGGCAGTTGTAACAAAATGGTAAGTATTTGTATACAGAGACACCTTGGGAATGTTGCAGACAGGGCACAGGCAGAGTAAATTCAGCATAGATCTTAGGAGCCCTCAGATTTTTCAGAATGGGAAATGAGCATTGGCTTCAATTTAAAGTCACCAGCTGCATTAACCTCTACAAGAGAATTGTAGAGGCTGTCTTTACAGTTTTGAAATCAGGCATTGACTTCTCCTTTCTTGCTATGAAAAATGGCATCTTCCAATAGAAAACCATTTTGTGTACATTGAAAACGTTTTGTTTGGTGTAGCAGCTTCCCCAGTGATAAGCTAGATCTTCTGGAGAACCACTTAGCAGCAGCTTCTCCATCAGCACTGACTGCTTCACCTTGTACTTTCGTGTTATAGTGACAGCTTCTTTCCTTAAACCTTATGAACCAACCTCTGCTAGCCTCAAACATTTCTTCTGCAGCTTCTTCACCTCTCTCAGCCTTCATACAACTGAAGAGTTAGGGCCTTGCTCCGGGTCAGGCTTTGACTTGAGGGAATGTTGTGGCTAGTTTGATATTCTATCCATATCACTCAGGCTTTCTCCGTGTCAGCAATAAAGCTATTTTGCTTTCTTATCATTCGGGCGTTCACTGGAGTTTCACATTTAACTTCAAGAATTTTCCTTAGCATTCACAACTTGGCTAGCTAGTTGATGCAAGAGGCCTAGCTTCTGGCCTATCTCAGCGTTTGACATCCCCACCTCACTAAGCTTAATCATTTGTAGCTTTTAATTAAAGTGAGAGATGTGTGATTCTTCCTTTCACTTAAACACTTAAAGGCCATCATAGAGTCATTAACTGTCCTAATTTCAATATTGTTGTCTCTCAGGGGATCTCAGGGAATAGAAAAACCCAAGGAGAGGGAGAGAGAGAAAAATGGCTCGTTGATGGAGCAGTCAGAACACACACATTTACCAGTTAAGTTCACCGTCTTATATAGGTGTGATGCATAGTGCCCCAGAATTACAATGGTAACGTCAGAGGTCACTGATCACAGATAACCATAACAGATATCAGGATAATGAAAAAGTTTGAAATATTATAAGATTACCAAAATGTGACACAGAGGCACAAAATCAACACATGCTGTTGGAAAAATGGCACCAAGAGAATTGACACAGGATTGCCTTCAATTCGTAAAACACAGTATCTGCGAACTGCAATAAAGCAAAATGCAATAAAATGAGGTGTGTCTGTTTCTAAATATATTTAAACTTAGAAAATGTACAGCAAAATTATGGTATTACAGTCTGTGGGACCACCATTGTATATATGATTCATTGTTAACCAAAACATTATTATACAGTAGCATGTGACTATTAGAAATCATTGTAATGTCCTTATTTTGGTTAATCTGTGTATATCAATATCTCACAAACCATGTACTACTGCTTTCAGAAACATATAACCAAGGAAGGAAGCTTTCTTGGTCAACACATGTTGGAGGGGCATGTGCTTTCCAGAATGTTAAACTCTCTGAGACATTCTGCTTTGAAGATACCTTTTTAAAATCTTTTCTAGAGATGAAGTCTCTCTATGTTGCCCAGGCTGATCTTAAACTACTGGGCTCAAGCAGTCCTCTCGCTTCAGACTCTTAAAGTGCTGGGATTACAGGCATGAGCCACAGCGCCTGGCCTTGAAGACACCTGTTTTTATATTAAACTCAATTTTTTCCCCAAATTATTTGACCATGGGATGGATTATTTTTGAAATGCCTTATGATATCTCAAGGACCATTGAGGATCCTTTGAACCTGTCCACTGAAGCACAGTTTGGAAAATGCTAATATAAATGATGCATACTGTTCATTAAAACAGATAATTAGGAATTTGCTTTGTTTTTCTCTCATTATCTTCCATTAGTCTTTGGCAGCAAGGGGAATAGAACACTGGTCAGTCTCACAGAGAGTGAAGTTAGAACGCTCATGATTTATTTCTTTCTGATTGTATAGTTATAGGACATTCCAAGATATATGCGTGAGGATTGCCTCTACAGAATGTGATTTTTCAACTATTTCCAAGTATGGCTACCACACCTTGAGAGTCAGGGCTGAGTTTGCAAATGAGCATTCCGACTGGGTAAACATCACCTTCTCTCCTGTGGATGACAGTAAGCCTTTTGTTTTCCCTTTTTTGTAACGTCTTCCTCTTCCCTTGGTTGTTTCCACATTGGTTGCTTCATCAACAAGAATTCTTTGAAGCTGGGCTTGGTGGCTCAGCCTGTAATCCCATGCCTTGGGAGGCTGAGGAAGTGGATTGCCTGAGCCTGCGAGTTCGAGTCCCGCCTGGGCAACTTGGTGAGACCTCATCTCTACAATAAATCAAAAAAGTAGCTGGGTGTGGTAGCGCGTGCCTATAGTTCCAGCTACTTGCAAGTCTGAGCAGAAGGATCGCAAGAGCCCAGCAGGTCGAGGCTGCGGTGGCGGGAGCAGCCCACTGCACTCCAGTCTGGGCGACAGAGAGAGACTCCAACTCAAAAAAAAAAAAAAAGAATTCTTTGAGGGCCATGAGCATGCCACTGCATTCCAGCCAGGATGACAGATTGAGACTCTGCCAAAAAAAAAAAAAAAAGTTCATGGGAGAGACAGGAAAGAATAGGCATATCATCGATAAAATAATTAAATATAAATTTAATAACTTCAGTGCCTTGAGGTTGTGAGTTGGACCAGCAACGTTAATGAGAGGAACTGAAAGGATTCATGTGGTACAGTTTCTGGGAGGAAGTCAACTTATAACTATGACTTAAAAAAAGAAATGTAACACAATAGGCAAAAGAATGAAGGCAAGTGTAGAGACAGAAGGACCCACAGCAGACAGCTTGCCTGAAACAAAGGACAGAAGGAAGGGTATGGCTGATGGCAGATGGGTTGGGTGAGGCTGGCTGGTCAGCATCAAAAAGAATGTTCGCTGGTTAGATCTGGATGGCTGTGGGACCCACCAGAGATTATGCACTGAACCTATTTAGAATATCAGGCATTGAAAACTAATTAACCCACTATATAGCAATAAAGAGAGTAAAGAGGATTTGGAGCTACAAGAACCCAGTTAACAAAACTGACAACAGCCCTTCAAGCGGTATACAAAGAGAAGCACTAAAATGTCTCCATGTGGGAATAAGTCCCCTTTATGGACTCCCCTCCCCCACTGTGGCTCCCACTCTTACCTCCTCCCTGATAGAAGATGTCTTTCTCCCTTTCCTAATTTTCTCCCAAGCTTGGGCAAAAACCTCTTATTTCTGGAATCAGAAATCATCAAAGTAATACTATTTTTTCTAAAGGTACTTTTATTAAAAACAAAGAAAAAAATAAACACAAAAAATATGTGTTTTTTTCAATAATCCAGTACAGACTTCCTCTACGATAATTGATAACTGATTCACCATGTCCTAACTGGTTCCAAATCCTTCCCATCTATGGAAGTTCCCTTTAGAAAGTGAGGTTCAACCGGGCATGGTGGCTCACGCCTGTAATCCCAGCACATTGAGAGGCAGAGGTGAGAGGAGAGCCTGAGCCCACGGGTTTGAGACCAGCCTGGGAACATGGCAAGACCTCATCTCTACAGTAAATCAAAGCATTAGCTGGGCGTGGTCACGCATGCCTGCAGTTCCAACTACTTGGAAGTCTGAGGCGGAGTGATCACCTGAGCCCAGCAGATAGAGGCTGCAGTGGCCTGAGTGTGCCACTGCCCTGCAGCCTGGGTAACAGAGTAAGACTCTGACTCAAAAAATAAAAAAATAAAAATAGAGAGTGGGGTACAAAATGGTTAAGCTCCCTGTCAAAAGGTCACACAGGTAACAAGTGCCAGGGTAAGGATTCAGACCCGGGCTCCTGCACTCATGCCTTAGCAACTACTACCATCTATTGAATATTAGCCTCTTGAGGTTTATACAGAGTAGTGACAGGAAAATGCTCCAAGACGTCAGGCAGACCTATTTTTCTTTCTTTAGAAAAATATCCAACAAGTTTTCTTGTCTGATTTTCAGACCAGTGGATTCAAATGATAGAAGCAGGTCCACTAGGAGCCCTGAAAAAGTAACAACAGCCAGAGAAAAATACAGGGCATAACTCAAGCACCACAGTTGTCCAGACTATTTATTAATCATTTAATAGTTATTATTGAGCACATTGATGTGCCAGGCACATTCTGAGTCCTAAGGCTATAACAGTGAACCAGATAAAATTTCTGCCCTCATAACCATATATTCTAATGAGGAAGACAAATAATAAACAAATAGATACATATTGTATGATAGGTAGTGACTGTGATTTTCTTTCCTTTTTTTTTTTTTTTTTTTTTTGGTCAGTCTCTCACTCTATTGCCCAGGCTGGAGTGCAGTGACATGCTCACAGTCACTGCAACCTTGACCTTTTGGGTTCAGGTGATCCTTCCACCTTAGCCTTCCAAGTAGCTGGAACCATAGGCGTGTGCTACCATGCCCAGTTACTTTTTTTTATTTATTGTAGAGACGAGGTGACGCCAAGTTGCCCAGGCTGGTCTCGAACCCCTAAATTCAAGCAGTCCTCTCGCCTCTGCCTTCCAAAGTGCTGGGATTATAGGCATGAACTACCATACCTAGCATGATTGTGATTTTCAAGAAAATAAAAGCAAGATTATAAGACATAACGTGGTAGGAGCCACTCTTACACAGGATGGTAAGATATAGTCTCTCTGGGAGGTGGCATTTGAACAGAGACCTAAATGAAGTGACTGGGCCTGCCACATGAATAGCTAGTAAAAGAGCATTCAGAAGGGAAATAGCCTTAGATTTTGTTGGAAAAATATATGTGGTTAATTATATATGTTATACATTTAAGGGTGGTCACTAAAAATAATAGAAATGCCTGTAGCTTCCTCCCTAGCAAAGGAAATAAAATTTAAACCAACAGAAATCAGAAAAAAGAGAAAAGGAAAAAGCCAAAAATAAAAATTTGCAAAACAGTCTTTACAGAAAACAAAAATATTGTAGTTGGAATAAGTCCCTATGTATCCGAAATCACAATAAACATAAATGGACTAAACTCAATTCATAAAAATAAATGGTTATTGGATTTTTTTTAAAAGAAACTAAATCTAACTATCCTTAGCCACATCAATCAGTATCGTAGAAATGATACATCAAAGAGCAGTATACTTTGGTAGACTTATTGTTCTGCATGGTTATGAAAAATTAATGCTGAAATGAAGTTTTTAAAATGTGATTTTTGATTGTCATTTTGCTTTGTTCTTGTACTTAGCCATTATTGGATCTCCTGGAATACACGTAGAAGTGCTTGCTGATTCTTTACATATGCGTTTCTTAGCCCCCAAAATTGAGAATGAACATGAAACATGGACCATGAAGAATATTTACAACTCATGGACTTACAATGTGCAATATTGGAAAAATGGTACTGATGAAAAGGTAAGCTTGGCTAATCCCATTTCAGATGTAAGTTTCCGTGTTCCAAGTTTTGGACTGAGGCCATTACGATGGAGAGAAAAGGTCAGGAGGCCATCCACGCAGAGTCTTACAAGCTGGCAGCACCTTACAAACAGTCCAGAGGATCTAAGTCCTGGTCCTCTGAAAGCCAGGAGCTTCCCAGACTGAGGGATGACTGGTATCTCTGGTTCAAGCCTCCCAGACCCCCAAGGGAAATGCCTAGAATAGACTTTCAGGGTGAAGTCTACACAGTGAGAGCAGACCTTTCTTCCCCTGAAGGGAAGTTGCAGAGGAAGGAGAGCTGAATCAGAATTGTCTGGGGGAACTTGGATTTGGCTGAAGTAGGTGATCAGCAAATGACTACTATCTCATGGCATCAACCCCAGTGTCCCACACGTACTGCAATCAGGAAAGACCATGGTCACAGAAGCTATTCTACTGGACACTAGATGAACAGTGTTACATTCTACCTTTCTGACTCCAACTTTCCCCTGTTGCTGCCTTCTTCCTTTAAAAACATGGGCTTGGAGATGAAAGACCCAGTTGGAATAGTTGCCCCTGCCACCTTGAACCTCTGGTCACATTCTTGACCCTAGCTTTCTCAAGTCTGCAAAATGGACATCATAACTTACTTTATTAATAAAATGGGAAAATAGCCTACTTCATAGGATTGTTGGGGAATTTAATAGCATAATGAAAATCATAAACTCATCCCATTGCCTGGAACAATGTATATGTCCAATATGTGAGATTTTCTTCCCTTTATGTAGACTTGTTAAGGTTATTTTCATTCATACTTAGTCAAGTTTTATTCTTATACTTACCGCTTCTGAGTTGAATGCTATTGGTGGTCCTAAACTGACATATATGTGTTATGTAAGTTATATTACATATATGTTGTCTCTTCCACATTAAACATTGATTTTATCACTTAATTCTTAGAGTTTGAGAAGAGGGAATCACCATGTTAATCTGAGGAATGATGTAATTAAATTTAAATATACACTGCATAGCCCCCAAAAAATCTCAAGTAAATACCCCCCCCAAAAATGCTCCATTAAATGATGCAGTGTTCTTAGTTGGTTCCTGATTCTATAACAAAATACCAGAGACTGGGTAATTTATAAACAATAGAAATTTATTTCTCACAGTTCTATAGGCTGGGAAGTCTGAGATCAAGGCACCAGCAGATTCGGTGTCTGGTGTGCACTGGTGCTCTCTGGTTCCATGATGGCACCCGATTACTGTGTCCTCCCTTGGTAGGAGGAAGGGCAAAAGGGCGAACAGTTCCCTTGCTCCATCTTATGAAGTCACTGATTCCTGAAATCTCTGCCCTCATGATTTCATCATACCTCATGGCACACCTCCTATGCTATCCCACTAGCAATTAAGTTACAACATGTGAATTTTGGGGGACTCATAATCATTCATCAAGTGCAGGTACCTTTGCTAAGCCTTGGAGTACAAAGATGGCTTCCCTCTAGGGGTTAGCAACAGAGTCCAATTAAGGATCCCGTTCCATAGTCACCATGGATGAGTGTCTCCCACTGCAAGTGTGAATGCAAACCCCACTTTATATTTAGTCTCTTATCTAGAACATGCCCACAGCACAAGTATCTGGTTATTTTAGTCCTCTCACTGACCTGGTTACACATTTGTCCTCTCACTTCGGCTGATTGTGTGGCAGCCTTCAGTGTGACACATCGAGTATGGAAAAGCTACCTGCTCCACGGCTTCTCTCAATGGTGCCTGAGATGTCATCATTACTGGTTTATATGGTTCCCTTCTAGAATGCAGAGATTCCTCAGACAGTGCCAGATTCAGTCTCTTAGCATGAAGGACTCCTGGAAATCCTTTTTCCCGTTGGGAGAAAGTGAGACAATAAAAGCCAGAAGTTGCCCAGAAGTCAAAGGACAGAAGAAGCCCCAGAGGGAACTTGAGGTCCCTTCATAGTTGTGCCACCACCTTGACTGCTTACTGCTTATAGTTTGGCCTCTGAGTTTAGTATTTTTAAAATTGCCTTATAAGGTTTTAGACATCAGACTTCTGGAAATGAAAGCCAGGGGTTTATTTGGTTTGGTTTGGTTTTGGTTTTTCAATATACTTATTGGAATTTAAACCATACTCTGGCCAGGTGTGGTGGCTCATGCCTGTAATCCCAGCACTTTGGGAGGCCCAGGCAGGAGGACTGCTTGAGCCCAAGGGTTCAAGACCAGCCTGGGCAGCATAGCGAGACTTTGTTCAAGAAATCAAAAAATTAGCCAGTTATAGTGGCACATGACTGTAGTCTCAGCTACTCAGGAGGCTGAAGTAGACGCATCTCCTGAGCCCAGGAGGTGATGCTGAAGTGAGCAGTTATTGTGCCACTGCACTCCAGCCTGGGAGACAGTGTGAGATTCAAACAGAATAAAGGAAGGAAAGAAGGCAGGGAGGGAGGGAGGGAGGAAGGGGGGGATCCATACTATTCATGTATTTAAGAGGTCTAATCCAATTGTTGACCTCCATGAATTTGGCTTCTCATATGATACACAAATATAGACAAGCAATCAACAATCCCAACCCCAAAGAAAAATAACTAATTGCTAAGGTAAAAAAAAAAAAAAAAAAGAGTCCATGCTCACTTTGTATACTTAGGAATTCCCTTTGTTTTGCCAGGAACCATTTTGGCTTCTCAGATTCAGAGATATATTAATTATGATATCTTACAGTCAAATTGAACTAAGTCAGTGATGCCAACCCAGAGCAGAGGCGGGCTGTGGTGTGTGCCCTGGAGGTGAGATAGGACATCTGGGGGAGGCAACCCAAGCCCGGTGGAGAAGTGAGTCGAGAGACCCAGGCCCCCAGGATCTAGACCATGCTCTTCACTCAGAAAGAAAATCACATTGCGTCTTACTGCATATGATTGGTGTATTAGTTTGCTAGGGATGCTTTAACAAATAGCACAGACTCAGAGGTTAAAACAATAGAAACTTATTGTCTAACAGCTCTGAAGGCTGACAGTCTGAGATCAAGGTGTCTGTAGGGTCATGCTTCCTCCAAAGGTCCCAGGAATGGATCTGTTCTAGGCTCTCCCCTGGCTTCTGGTGATTGCTGGCAATTGTCATTCCTTGGCTTATATAAGCATCACCCCAATCTCTGCCTCCATCTTCACCTGGCCTTCTCCCTGTGTGCCTGCCTGTCTGTGTCCAGATTTCTCCTTTTTTATAAGAATACTAAGCCGGGCTTGGCGGCTCAGCCTGTAATCCCACGCCTTTGGGAGACTGAGGTGAGTGGATTGCCTGAGCCCGTGGGTTCAAGACCCACCTGGGCAGTGAGACCTCATCTCTACAATAAATCAAAAAATCAGCCGGTGTGGTAGCACACGCCTGTAGTTCCGGCTACTCGGAAGGCTGAGGCGGAAGGATCGCCGGAGCCCAGCAGGTCGAGTCTGTGGTGGCTGGGAGCGGCCACTGCACTCCAGTCCGGGCGACAGAGTGAGACTCCAACTCAAAAAAAAAAAAAAAAGAATACTAGTCATCTTGGATTAGGGACCCTCCCTAATAACCTCCTTTTAAGTGAATGACATCTGTAAAAACCCTATTTCCAAATAAGGTCACATTCACAGGTACCAGGAGTTAGGACTCCAACATACGAATTTGTGTAGGGCACAGTTCAACCCATTAAAACTGGTTTAATTTTTTTTTTTAAAAAAGGAGTGGGATTGTTTGCTTGTCATTTAAGCTATAGAGTTCAGGAAATGTGATGGTTTCTCAGCATCACAGACGATCCTTGCTGTACCCAGGCCATGATCTGGCATACTCTGAAATGAGTGGGGAGAAGCACCTGCAACCTACTTCTTCCTATGTTAAGTCTGAAGCAGAGATTATAACTGGAAAGTGTGGGAAGAAAAAAATTTTAAAAACGGCCTTCTTTCACTGCTGAGTCATGTTCTTATTTTCCCCTTCATTACTAGTTTCATATTACTTCTCAGTATGACTTTGAGGTCCTAAGAAATCTGGAGCCATGGACAACTTACTGTGTTCAAGTTCAAGGGTTTCTTCCTGATTCGAACAAAACCGGGGAATGGACTGAACCTGTCTGTGAGCAAACAAACAATGATGGTAAGTCGTGACAGGCTTTTTGCCTCCACTGAACATAAATAGCATTAAGGTCGAGCATTAAGCCAGAATGCTCCTTAGACATCATTGTATCCCACTCACACTCCAACCCAGTTGAGAAATCTGTATCAACCCCATTGGATCTCCCAGCCCTGACTGATCAACTTCCTGCTGGGAAGGAGACAACCCCTTCTGAGGCAGCTCATTCATCCTAGAACAGAGAGATCGAGGGAAACTTTTTCTGTTCAGGGATCGAAGGTCTGCCTCTTTGAACGCCCCCCCCCCTTGCTAGGCTCATTCTGCCCTCCCTGAAGCAAGGCCCATAGGTCCCCCTGAGGCCACCCAGCAGAGCTTGAGCTCTGCCACACAACCCAGAAGTCTTCCCTCTCCAGGCCACACATCTCCAGCTCCTGCCCACATGTGATGGGAAGGAAGATTCTGGAATCCTTACCACCGTCTTCAGCTTGTGCTGCTTGGTCCAGGGCCCCTTATAAAATATAGAACCAGGGCATCACATCAGCCCAGTACTTCACATAATTCACATACAATGTGGACCACAGTGTCTAGTTGCCTTCATGGTTGGTGTTTCCCAAAACAGAGGGAGAAAGGGAAGGGGAGAAAGAGAGAGAGGAGAAGGCACCAGTTGGCCTGGACGCTGATTATTTATGCACAGCTGCATTGCAGAACTTGTGGCCCAGATGGCTGCATACAAACATCAGGCCTTGTTATAGTGTAAAGAGGTGACAAGAAACTCAATGGGTGCTGACCATGGAAAGAGGAACACCAGGCCCGCTTCTGTCACGAAACATGGCATGCAGTATACAATTTAATCAAAAAGGAAAACATTTCAATTAGCTGACAAAGTCCAAACATTTTACAAAATAAAAGGAGTATAAGCCATTGAAAACCAGCTTTTGTCAAACACCATTTGGGGTTTTGCTTTGTTTTGTTTGAGTCGCAGTCTCACTCTGTCACCCAGGCTAGAGTGCAGTGGCACAATCATGGCTACTGTAGCCTTGAACTGATGAACTCAGGCAATCCTTCTGTTTCAGCCTCCCAACTAGTTGGGACTACAGGTGCATGCCTCCATGTCCATCTCTATTTATTGTAGAGATGAGGTCTCACCATCCAGGCTGGTTGTCCAGGCTGGTCACAAACTCCTTGGCTCAGGCAGTCCTCTCATCTCGGCCTCCCAAAGTGCTGGGATAACAGCTGTGAACCATGCCCGACTCTTTTTTTTGGCGGGGGGGGGTTGCTTTTTTAAGCACAGCTATCTCATTTAAACCTCATAAGTTTTCAATGAGAGCATTATAAGGATCTTCTCCCCTTTTGTAAAATAGAAAATGAAAATTCAGAGAGATTAAGTAACTTGCCCAAATCTACTCAGCTAGTAAATGGAAAGAACAAACCGGAACAGGCCAATCTAACCTCAGGTATGTTCCCTCATAACTTACTATTTACAGAATAATTTCAGGTAAACGGAGGCACCATGTACTTATGGATAGAACAGAGAATGGCAGTCTGCCCCACAGTGTGGCCAGATGGATGTGAAGGAAGTTAGAGAACCTTACACAGAGGACATGGATGAGTAGTTTCTCCCACAGTTCACAACCTGTGGAAAGCAGGGTCCTCCTTCCTTCCCCTTCTGGGACTCTTCCTCTGGGAGGAGTTAACAAAAACATCCCTTGACTCTTGTCACATCATTTTTTACTTTGTCCAAGATTCTAAGATGTCCCAGCTGGAGATACAAGGACCAGGCACCGCTCTGCAGGGGCTCATCACCCAAAACACAGAGATGGGGTGGGGCCTAGCAGCCTGTGTTTCAGTGAGCCTCCAGGTGATTCTGATGTGTGCCAGATTAGAGAACGACTGAAATATGAATGAGAGGACAGATGGATGAGTAGGAGCCTGGGACTTTCTCAAGAGCTGAAATGTCAAATCTTACAGTGACCTCATGTTATCAACTGGGGTATGGCCTGGGAGCCACTCAGTCAGCTCAGTGCTGCCAGCCCCTGTATTTTCCAAAATCAAACACAACATGTTTGAGTTGAACCTGCTGAATGTGTGGAGTAGAAGGAACCACCCCTGGATTCTGGTACATGAAACAAAAGTTCATGAGAACCTGGGATGAGAGTGCTTCTGAAACTGGCAGTGGGAGCAGCTGGAAGCAGTAGGAGGTTAGCACCAGTGTGAATGGAAACGCAAGAGGACAAGAAAGGGGGTGAGGGAAACAAAAGAGCCTCTTCCCCTGTGCAGACCCCCCCCATCAGATACCTAAGGAATGTCCACTGTAAGCCACACACTGTGACAAGTGTCACAGATGCCAACAGGTGACTGCCGTTACCATAGCTCCAGGATCAGTGTGCTATTTCAGTGTTCTTTGATCTGCTCTGTGTCCCTTTAAAACAACTTGCTCTTAAAGAACAGGGTTCAGCTGGGCTCGGTGGCTCAGCCTGTAATCCCGTGCTTTGGGAGGCTGAGGTTAGTGGATTGCCTGAGCCCGCGGGTTCGAGACCCGCCTGGGCAACTTGGCGAGACCTCATCTCTACAATAAATCAAAAAGTCAGCCGGGCGTGGTAGCGTGCGCCTGTAGTTCCAGCTACCTGGAAGACTGAGCCAGAAGGATCGCTGGAACCCAGCAGGTCGAGGCTGCGGTGGCCAGGAGTGGCCATTGCACTCCAGTCTGGGTGACAGAGTGAGACTCCAACTCAAAAAAAAAAAAAAAAAAAGAGCAGGGTTCATTCTCTGGGCCCCTCTCAGCACCAAATGCTCATGAGGGTGTGTTGGTTGGCAGGAGTTGGGCATAGGGTAGGCAGCCAGAGAAGGGTCCTGGAGCCAAACCAGGGAAGCTAGGACCATGAGTGACTGCGGTAACATCCTGGACCTTGTGAAAGATAAACATAGGTAGACATTAGTTAAAACAGCAAAATCATTCCATTGTGACTATAATCAGGAAAAGAGCTGAGCTCCACTTACACATTTTTTTCTTTTTTCAAGTCAGAGTCTTACTCTGTCGCCTAGACTGGAGTACAGTGGCAGCTTACAGCTATTACACCCTCAACCTGCTGGGTTCAGGTGATCCTTCTGCCTTAGCCTTACAAGTAGCTGGAATTACAGATGTGCACCACCATGCCCAGCTAATTTTTGATTTATTGTAGAGATGAGTTCTCTCCAAGTTGTCTCAAACCTGTGGGCTCAAGCAATCCTCCTATGTCGGTCTCCCAAAGTGCTGGGATTATAGATGTGAGCCATCATACCCAGCCATTTTTTTTTTTTTAATAGAGACAAGGTCTCAGTGTGTTGCCCAGGCTGGTCTCGAATTCCTAGGCTCAAGCGATTCTCCCAGCTCAGCCTCCCACAGTGCGGATTACAGGCATGAACCACTCCACCTGGCCTCAGAGAATTTTTTGGTTTTGTAGGGGGGTGTTTTTCTGAGTTGGAGTCTCACTCTCTCGCCCAGGCTGAAGTGCAGTGGCATGCTCACGGTCACCACAGTCTCAACCTGCTAGGCTCAGGTGATTTTTCCACCTCAGCCTTCCAAGTAGCTGAAACTATAGGCACACACCACCACACCCTGCTAATTTATTGGAGATGAGGTTGCACCAAGTTGCCCAGGCTGGTCTTGAACCCATGGGCTCAGGCAATCCTCCCATCTCGGCCTTACACAGAGGTATTTTAAGGAAGAATGAGGAAGTATTGAGGGAGAATGATTCAGGGAAGTGAAAAATATTACAAAAATCAGATAAGAGAGTTAGGCCATCTGTGAGTATGAACTGGCATTTATCAAGGTGAGGTTTCACCCACAGAGACTGAGAGACAGAGGCACTGGCCTTTCTGATTTCAAAGGCATGGCTGTCAGGTCCTTAAGAAAGATACTCCAGGGTTGTAGAAGATACACATATGCCCAGGGGAGTCCTGTTTGCTGCTTCAAGGCAAAAGAAGTATATCCAGAACCAGGAGGCTCACTGCTACCCTGCAAGTAGATACAGTGGATCAGAATTTGTGCTCATTGTTCTTTTTGTGTATGTTGACAATAATGCCAGAAACCAAACTTTGAAGAAGATAGGAACACCGTGAAACTCTTTGAAAACCTCGGTTCCTCCAACCAGCTGCTGCATTTCTGAGATGTCTTCCAAGATGGACATATAGGCCCTGTTTTCAGGGATTGCCATTGGATTGTGATGGTTAAAATGGACTTAGGGTCAGGCGTGGTGGCTCATGCCTGTAATCCCAGCACTTTGGGAGGTTGAGGTAGGAGGACTACCTGAGCCCAGGAGTTTCAAGACCAGCCTAGGCAACATAGCAAGACTTTGTCTCTACAAAAAAATAATGTAAAATTTTAAAAATTAGCCAGGTGTGGTGGCGCATACCTGTAGTCTCAGCTACTCTGGAGACTGAGGCGGAAGAATCGCCAGAGCCTAGAGGTCAAGGCTTCAGTGAGCCATGATTGTGCCACTGCACTCTAGCCTGGGCAACAGAGTGAGACTGTGACTCAAAAAAAAAAAAAGGTCTTAGGAAATCACCGTGACCCAACTTGTGACAAGAATATGACACACCCCATTATCCCTGGCAGACACAGTCCCCTCCTGGCTGGTGGCCATCATCCTCATAGCCTCGGTCTTCGTGGTCTTCCTGGTGCTCTTGGGCTGCTTCGCCTTGCTGTGGTGCATTTACAAGAAGACAAAGTACACCTTCTCCCCCAGGAATTCTCTTCCACAGCACCTGAAAGAGGTAGGTAGCACCGAGTAAGATGTGTTTTAGAAAACACTGATTAGAAAGAGCTTTCCTTCCAAGTCAGGGCCACCCAATTCCAGACAGCCTGTTTTCCAGAAGAAAAACATGCATCTTCCATGCCAGCTCATTCCCCATGCCCGTTTCAGTCTGAGGTCAAGGTCAAGTCTGAGATCAAGGAACAGCCCTGAAGAGGGAGGCAAAGGTTTGTTTCAAAAGCTCTTCCTGCAACCGGGACCTTGCCCCTTCTGTGACTTTCACTACTCAAAGCCCCAAGTCCTTGGGGAGCAAAGGTGATGATTCTGGGGCAGGAAGGGGAAAAGCAGAGCTTGGGGTGAAGAAAAGAAAGAGAAAACTCTAGGCTAAGTGCCAGCAAATATCCAGAAGCAGAAAAAGGGAAGAGGAAGAGGCATGTTTTCCGTTTTGGAATATCTGGGAGCGATTGGAATTCTGGGATGTGTGTCCTGGGTTTTAGAAAGGCTCTTTTGTAAAAGTTTAGACAGAAGAAAGGTTGTACCTGGCAAATGCCTATAGGACTGAGGAGGCATTAAGAAATGAAATTCCTGGCCAAGTGCAGTGGCTCACGCCTGAATTCCCAACACTTTGGGAGGCCGAGGTGAGAAGATTATCTGAGCCCACAGGTTCGAGAACAGCCTGGGCAACTTGGTGATACCTCATCTCTATAATAAATCAAAAAATTAGCTGAACATGGTGGCGTGTGCCTGTAGTTCTGGCTACTTGGAAGGCTGAGGCAGAAGAATTGCCTGAACTCAGCAGGTCGACGCTGGGGTGGCCATGAGTGTGCTACTGCATTCCAGCCTGGGTGATAGAGTGAGACTCCTACTCAAAAAAAAAAGAACCAGGAGAAATATATTGTCTCGCAGTTCTGAAGGCCAGAAATTCAAGATCAAGGCGTCTTAGGGTTGGCTCCTTCTGAGGGCTATGAGGGAAAATCCATTTCCAATGCTCTCTTGGCTTCTGAGGCTATTGTCAATCCTTGGCATTCCTTGGCTTGTAGATGCATCACCCCAGTCTCTGCCTTCCTCTTCACATGATGTTCTCCCTGTGGGTATGTCTGTGTACACATTTCCCCTTTTTATAAGGACATCAGTCATATTGGCCTAGGAACCCACTCTACACCAGTATGACCTCATTCTGCCTTAACTAATTACATAAGCAGGGGCCTTTTCTCCAAATAGAGTCACATTCTGAGTATGAGGTTAGAACTTCAACATGTGAATTTTGGTGGTTGTTTGTAAGGTGAGTGCGGAAAAGACAAGAGAGTGAACCAATCATTAGGCAAAGAAAAGAAGTTTATTAAAGGGGAGAGAAGAGGAGACTGGCTTCAAAGAGAAATCAGCACCTCTTTGTTTTTGTGGGTCCCTTTTATACCCCTAACCGGGGTCTGGTGAGCCAACACAACAATGCAGCAAGAGGAATGAATATCTGGGCAGCAAGCCAACTTATAAAAGGTCTGAATATATGGAATTTTAAGGTACTTGTCATTTCTTTTTAAGTACCAATCAAGCTGCAGGAGTGTATTAGGAGTTAGGGAGCCACTTTTCTGGCCAGGTTTCTTCATTCCCCAGCTTATATTGTAGAATTTCCCCACACTTGGCCACCAGGTGAAAGGGTCAACTGGGGCAAGATGGGCCGGAGCCAGTGCCTGGGCCACCAAGCAGTATTGTAGTAAAAGGAAACAGGGATACAGTTGGGATGGGCTCTTGGTTTTATGGATTTGTTCCTTGGCCATAACCATCCAGATTCCCTGCCGGGCATCCCCATCAGGTTCAATGGAATCGGTGCAAAGGATGTAAGTCACCGCAGAAAGAGCGTCCTCCCATCTCTGTGTCCACTGGAACTCGAGGGATGCTATGCTTCACCATGTCTTGGAAGGCCTAGTACCAGGACTTCCGGCAATTGGGTCCCAGACTCTTGCTAGGAATCTTCCAAGACAGAAAACTGGGAAAAGCCAGGCTCGGTGGCTCAGCCTGTAATCCCATGCCTTTGGCTGAGATGAGCGGATTGCCCGAGCCCGTGGGTTCAAGACCCACCTGGACAGCGAGACCTCATCTCTACAATAAATCAAAAAATCAGCTGGGCGTGGTAGCGCGTGCCTGTAATTCCGGCTACTTGGAAGGCTGAGGCGGAAGGATCGCCGGAGCCCAGCGGGTCGAGGCTGCGGTGGCCAGGAGCAGCCACTGCACTCCAGTCTGGGCGACAGAGTGAGACTCCAACTCAAAAAAAAAGAAAAGAAAAGAAAAAAGAAAACTGGGAAAAGCCCAAGAGACCCAGGAACTTATTTGAACAGCAAAGCCAGGGGTCCAAGAGCACATCCAAATATGTGGGTGTGTGGGTGATAAATGAGGGATGACTCACCAGAGGCCCAGAAAAGCATACTGTGCAGTTGTTGAAGTTTCAAGGTCCTTCGTGGAGTTGCTTCACCAACAAAAAGAAAGATAGCAAAGAAACCAAGCACTTTGTCTCCCACACATACAGGGCCTGGAGGCCCGAACTTTTCTTCGGGGACCTTCTTGCCTCCCTAGAGAGTATCCCTAGGCAGAAACCGTCACACACGCCTGACTAATTTTTTTATTTATTGTAGAGAGAAGGTTTCACCTACTTGCCCAGACTGGTCTCGAACCCCCGGACTCAGGCAATCCTCTTGCCTCCACTCCCAAAGTTCCCAAAGTGCTGGGATTACAGCTGTGAACCACCACGCCCAGCTAATTTTTTGATTCATTAGAGAGACAAGGTCTTGCCAAGTTTCCCAGACTGGTCCCGAACCCCTGGGCTCAAGCAGTCCTCTTACCTCAAGCTTTCCAAAGTGCTGGGATTACAGGCATGAGCCACCAAACCCAGCGTACATGTGAATTTTGTTCAACCTCTAGCAGGATCCTCTATCAGTGGAGCAAGCATGCTGTAGTCTCAGTGGTGTTGACAGGCCCTGCAGAGCATGAATGGCAAATCATGCCTTAAATAAGCATCAGCTATGGCCAAGGTGCATCACTGTCCCTTCCAGAGTACAAGAGTTTATGTCATCAGCTTGCTACCAGGTGACTGGTTGGCCTTCACTGGGGATACCATCATGTTGGGAGTTCAGCACTGATCTCTGCTGCAGGCAGCTTAGACATTGGACACAGCAGTAACTGTACCAGCCTTGGGAGTGGGAGCCCCTCTTCTGGGGCCACACAGAACCTTTTTCCCTACCACCACAGCCGCTTTGTTCAAGAGTCCATTCTGCCACATACAGATGGCCAGTGGCAGAGGCCAGCAGACATTCACTGGCTGTGTCATCTGTGTCCTTGGTTGTTCCCTTTCCATGGCACATGCTCTTGGTGGGAGTTAATATGTGACACAGAAATCTCCACACTTCCAGCACAAGGCAATTCATATGTTTCTTCCCCAGACATCCTTAGCTTCTCTCTGCTAGGCCCATGACCAGCAGGATTAACCCCTGCCGGGGATTCCGTAGCCAACCTGATCTTGGGACGCTTTTCTTTCCATGCACAGGGCATGACCAGATGCTCAGCCCGAAGCTCTGCCCGTTGGGAGACTTTCTCCCTGATTGGAGCTGTAATGCAAAGGCTATTTTTGGTTTGTGTCTCCATACCATGCTGACCTCCTTCTGAAACAAGGCTGCCTTTTTCCTCCGTCTTCAGTTGGTCATTAAGACCTGTCCCCCTATGTGGTCACAGTGTGAGCAGACAAAGAGACACCAATGCAAAGGGGTAGATGCCGAGGAGGTCTGAGCCACCTGCGTTCAGACATGTGCCCTCTGATCCCATCTTTCATCCTGCTGGATGAGACAGGCCTCATGATGGTCACTTCCAGGCTGTATGATCACCTGTGTCCCTAGTCAGTGGATCTATCTCTACCAGGTCCCTGTAACCCTCCGGGAGCTGGTTTTCAAACAGAATATGATTATCTGCTACAGATGCCCCAACCTGACCCTGGAACTCTAGTGTTTGCATTGTGATTCTCCTCTTGGGATTTGCTGTAAACTCCACCCAGCATCTTTGCCCACCACAGACACTTCAAAGATCTGCCAAGTCAACCATCAAGTTCAGTGAGCATACGAGGAGGGACCCCAAAAAACCCAGGAATTGTCTTTTTGTATGGCCGGCCTCTGGTAGTACACACAGTCTTCCTCTGCTAGGTAGGTGTTCTAGGAACCCATCGGTTTTAATCTGGAAGTTTTGAGGATGTTGTGCCATGATTTGTGGAAGAAACATCCCAAGTTGTGACAAACAGGTGACTGGTTCTTCCACCATAACAACGCATCTGCCCACATCCCGCTGAGTGTTCCACAGTTTTTGACCAAAAAATGGCATGACCCCTGCGCTCCACCCTTCTTATTCACCCAAATTTGCCTCAAGCAACTTTTTCTTTGTTTCCCCAGATGACAGAAGTTCTCAAAGGGAAATGTTTTGCTGATATGGAAGAGGTAAAACAAACAAACAAACAAAACCAGCAGAAGCACTAAACGGCATCAAAATTGTAGAGTTCAAAAACTGTTTTGAGCAGTAGAAAAAGCATCTCGATAGGTGTACTGCATCAAGTGGAGAGTACTTTGAAGGTGACTGAAGTTTAAACATATAAGAATAGATACATGGCCGGGCTCGGTGACTCAGCCTGTAATCCCACGCCTTGGGAGGCTAAGGTGAGCAAATTGCCTAAGCCCACATTCGAGACCTGCCTGGGCAACTTGGCGAGACCTGATCTCTACAATAAATCAAAAAATTAGCCAGGCGTAGTAGTGCACGCCTGTAGTTCCAGCTACTTGGAAGGCTGAGGCGGAAGGATCACCGGAGCCCAGCGGGTCGAGGCTGCAGTGGCCGGGAGCGGCCACTGTACTCCAGTCTGGGTGACAGAGTGAGACTCCAACTCAAAAAAAAAAGAATAGATACACAGCTTCTTATAAATAAATTCTGGGATTTTGGGGATCCCCCTTATATTGTCATTGGTAGATAATGCTCCAGTTTTGAGGTGAGGGTAGGGTAACTTGCTCCATAGCCCCTGCCTTCTACAAGGCCCTTTCCTGCTCTGAAGGCCGGTAACCTCCTGTGTCACTTGATGAACACGTTTAGAGGGGTATCCCTATGTGAGGAGCATGTTGCTTCAGAACTCAAGGAGGCCTATGAAGCATAGAGCATCCTTCCTAGTGTGGGGAGGGGCAGGATACAGTAATTGATCATTGCAAGAGGATGTCCCGGGCATGACCCACTCCATGGGACCCCTCGAACTCTACTGGAAGTGGCAAGCCCTTGGATCTTCATCAGGTGAGTTTTCCACCCTACACAGTGCATGTGCCTTACCAACGCCTTGCCACTTCCAGCACTTCCATTCCTGTTAACGTATTGTGATGGCTAATATCAAGCCTTTGTTCCCACACCAACCAGTCAGTTGATGCAGGCTGCCTCTGGGAAGAATACAGAGCCTTGACCGAGGCAGCTGCCTTCTGTGAAGGGCACTTCCTAGAAAGGGACTTCGCCTTGAGCCATTTCAGCTGCCAGACAGTACTCCTGGAAGCTAGGGGAACAAGTGCCTCCACCGTGAAGCGGATCTGGGCAACACAACCCAGCATCCAATGTGGATAGAAAGTGGGGCCCGGAACCATAGGTCAGCATTTCAGAGCAGCTAGAACCTTCTAAAAACAGTGCCGGCAAGACTGCAACACCAGAAGGAACTAAGAATCCTCTAGCATGAACTAAGAATCCTCTGTAAGCTTTAAGAAGTCACAGCTGCAGCAGGGAGAACAAAGAGGGCAGGTCTTTCCTCTGGTTAGATGTTTTGTTAACTGACAATCAAGAGGAAGCAAAACTATTCCCCTGCTGCTTTTGCTTCTTGGCTTTGCCATCAAAGAGACTAGTCAGAAGGAAAGGACAGATGGAGCAAACAGTAAAGGAGCCTATTGGCAGGAGCTCTGGCATTCAAGGCTAGAAGACTCTGCAGGCCTGCTAGTGTCTGGGAAACCAGAGGCGAGGGCTGGGGGCACTGGAGGAGGGCCAGAGGAGCAAAGACGAAAGAAGTGCTAGGCAACTACGGAGCAGTTTGGGGTCCTTACCTCACCAAATTCTTCAGTTTGACTCAGAACGTATAGAATATTTCACCCACGGCCCAGAGAATCATTTCAAATTTAGGGAGATTTGCTAGGAATGGAGACTTTGAGTTGAAAAAACAATAGGGAAATTTATCCAGCAATGATCTACTGAGCCAGCCACCATGATGTGTGTGTATGCGTGCGTGTGTACGTGTGCCTGTGTGTGTGTGTCTAATCAGGAGACACAGCCTGATATTTGCTTTCTTGAAATTGTATGCATCATTCTTTGATCTCTCCTCTTCCCCACTCCCAAGAGAACCCAGGGTAGCTTCCAGCCCAGTCTCATAAATCCACTGGATCTGAGGTTTAGGGAGGTTTCCCTTCTCCCAGCTTCTTTGGCCCAGCGGAGATCTGGACATTGTTTCGCTTGCTCCCCCCGCCCACCCCCATCAGCTGCTCGAAACCCATGAGGGCAAATCTCAGCGGGTCCACACCAGTAGGTAGTGCGGCCGCACTCGCTTCCATTAAGTCATATCAAAAGGCAGTGTGTGGAAATAATGCTGAGAGGGGCTCCATCTGGATGGAAGAGGTCAAAATACAAAGCTTTGAAGCATGCTGCTTCATCTCATGGTGAAGATTAAGCACTGGAGAATGAGAAGCCAGCAGAGATTTCAGGAAACACAAGGGGGGACCCCCGCAAAACCAGAATTTATTTATAAAAATTGTGTATTTATTCTTACATGTCTAAACTTCAGTCACCTTCAAAGTACTCTCCATGTGATGCAATACACCTATCAAGACGCTTTTTTTGCTGCTCAAAACGGTTTTTGAACTCATCCATTTTGATGCCTTTCAGTGCTGCTGCTGTTTTTTGTTTCACCTCTTCCATATCAGTAAAACGTTTCCCTTTGAGGACTTTTTTCATCCAGGGAAACAAACAAAAAAAGTCACTGGGGCAAGATCAGGTGAATAGGGAGGGTGGGGCATGGGGGTCATGCCGCTTTTGGTCAAAAACTGCTCAATACTCAGCATAGTGTGGGCAGCTACATTGTCATGGAGAAAAAAGCCAGTCATCTGTTTGCCACAACTTGGGATGTTTCTTCCACAATTCATGACACAATCTTCTCAAAACTACAGATAAAAACTTTGGTTGACTGCTTGATTCAGAGGAACAAATTCCAAGTATACTGCGAAGGGCCGGCCCTCCAAAAGATAATTTCAGAATTTTTGGATACCTCTTTGTATAGGGGCATCTTCATTATTCAAAGCACCTGAGAGAAAGATGATTGGCCTGTGGTCCCTGCCCTTAATTGGCCCTGTCTACAGGAGAGACAAACTGGGAAGAGTTGGTGTCCATCAAATGTGCAAAGGCAGCACCACTGCCTGATAGAACATATCACAAGCCACATATATTTCAAATTTGCTAGTAGCCTCATCTTTTAATTTTTTTTAATTATTTTTTTTGAAAAGAGACAGAGTCTTGCTATGTTTCCCAGGCTGATCTCAAACTTCAGGTCTCAAGTGATCAGCGCCTCTAAATACTGGGATTATAGGCATGAGCTGTCATGCCCAGCTGTAGCCACATGTTTGAAAAGTCAAAAGAAACAGGTGAACTTAACATTAATAATACATAACCCAGTATATCTAAAACACCATCATTTCAACATGTATTTTCTAAATAATTGAGCTATTTTACATTTTTTTCATACAAAGTCTTTGAAATCTGGTGTCTATTTTACACTTGAGCATGTATCAACTTGAACTTAGCCACTTTTCAAGTGGTCAGTAGCCCATGTGGCTCGTGGCTGCTATACTGGGTGTGCAGGGCTAAAGGCTGGAATGGAGGGACACACAGGATGCTGGGGAGCATCAAAGAGGGCCCCTAACTCAGCCCGAGGTCTCATGGGAGATTCTACTTGTTATTCCAATACATATTTATCCAGGGCCTGCTTCCTAAAGGAAATGGCATCAAAGCTGTGTCAGCCCCACTGCATGGAGATCAGACTAAAAAAATCTCCCTTCTGGCTTAAAAGAGGAACTGTTAGAGGGTGACCTGGAATCACTTAGCAAATGAGTTGCATATTTATTGTCACATATCTTTTTTTTTTCTTGAGTCAGAGTCTCAGTCTGTCGCCCAAGCTGAAGTGCAGTGGCACAATCACAGCCACTGCAGCCTCAACCTGTTGGGCTCAGGCAGTCCTTCCTCCTCAGCCTTCCAGGTACTGGGACTACAGGCATGCACCACCATGCCAGACTAATTTTTTATTTTTGGTAGAGACGAGGTCTTCCTATGTTGCCCAGGCTGGTCTCAAACTCCTGAGCTCAAGCAATCCTCATACCTTTGTCTCCCAAAGTGCTAAGATTATAGGCATGAGCCACCATACCCGGCATCACAACTTTAAAATTGTGGCACAATGCACATTACATAAAGTTTATCATCTTAATCATTTTAAGAGTACAATTCAGCAGTATTGAGTACCTTCACATGGTTGTGTAACCATCACCACTGTCCATTTTCAGAACTTTTTTCATCTTCCAAAACTGAAACTCTCCTCCCATTAAACAATAACTCCCTGTTCCCCTTTCTCCCAGGCCCTGGCAACCACCTTTCCTACTTTCTGTTTCAATGAACTTGACCATTCTGGGTCCCTCATAGAAGCAGAATCATACAGTATTTGTCTTTGCATGTCTGGCTTGTCTTTAAAGTTCATCCATGTTGTAGCATGTGTCAGAGTGTCCTTCTTTTTTAAGGTTGAATAAGATTGTGTTGTGTGTATAGGCCACACTTCACTTATCCATCTGTTTGTGGATGGACACTTGGGTTGCTTCCAACCTTTTGGCTACTGTGAATCATGCTGCTTTGAACAAGGGTGTACACACATCTCTTCAACACCCAGCTTTCAGTTCTTTTGGGTATTTACATAAGAGTGAAATTGGTGGATCATATGGAACACGATTTAATTTTTTTGAGGAATGACATACTGTTATTGCCACTTTTTTTTTTTGGTAGAAACAAGGTCTTACTATATTGCCTAGGCTGGTCTTGAACTTCTAGGCTCAAGCAATCCCACCTCGGCCCAAAGTGCTGGAATTATAGGCATGAGCCACTGCACCTGGCCTATTTTCACTTTTTTTTTTTTTTTATTTGGAGTCTCACTCTGTCACCTAGGCTGGAGGGCAGTGGCACGCTCCCAGCTACCACATCCTCAACCTCCTGGGCTCAGGTGATCCTTCCACCTCAGCCTTCAAGTAGCTGGGACTACAGGCATGCACCTTGCTCATTTTTTAAATATTTTTTTGTAGAGACAAGGTCTTGCCATGTTGCCTGAGCTGGTCTCCAACTCCTGGTCTCAAGCAATCCTCCTACCTTGGCCTCTCAAAGTGCTGGGATTACAGACATGAGCCACTGTGCCCAGCTATTGTCACATTTTAATAATAGCATTTTCTAGCCAAGAATTCTGTTTAAAAAAATCCTGACCAGGCACGGTGGCTCAAGCCTGTAATCCCAGCACTTTGGAAGTCCAAAGCTAGAGGATTGCCTGAGCCCAGGGACTTGAGACCAGCCTGGGCAACTTGGCAAGACCTCATCTCTACAATAAATAAATAAATAATCCGCCGGGCATGGTAGCGTGCACCTGTAGTTCCAGCTACTTGGAAAGCTGAGGAGGAAGGATTGCCTGAGCCCAGCAGGTCATGGCTGTGGTGGCCATGAGCATACCACTGCTTTCCAGCCTCGGTGACAGAATGAGACACCAACTCAAAAAAAAAAAAAAAAAATTCCTTGTAAACCCAGAGAAAGAAATGTGAAAACTTGGTCATTAACTGTCCTTTTGTTCTCCTGCAGTTTTTGGGCCACCCTCATCACAGCAAACTTCTGTTCTTCTTCCCACTCTCTGATGAGAATGAAGTTTTTGACAAATTAAGTGTCATTGCAGAAGACTCTGAAAACAGCAAGCAGAATCCCAGTGACAGCCACAGCTGTGGGTCCCTGTCTGGGCAGGAACCCCAAAGCTAGTCCCTGAGGAGGGAACCATTCTTCTGGGGACTGTGACTACTACTTTCTCATCTCTGCCTCAGTGGGTGATCAGAATGACAAAGGTGGTCCAAGACCCCAAGCAAACCTCAGACCTTTGAACTTGTCAGACTCTGGACTTGTCTACACAACCATAGAGCTGGATTTTAGAGGCTCACTTAGTGAAAATACTCCATCTTGGGAACTTGCTGCTTTATAATGATTTAATGATTTTTTTTTTTGAGTCAGAGTCTCACTCTGTCACTCTGGCTGGAGTGCAATGGCATGCTCATGGCCACTGCAGCCTCAACTTGCTGGGCTCAGGCGATTCTTCCACCTCAGCCTTCCAAGTAGCTGGAACTACAGGCGTGCGCCACCATGCTCGGCTCATTTTCTTTTTTTTTATTTATTTATTGTAGAGACGAGGTTTCGCCAAGTTACTCAGGCTGGTCTTGAACCCCTGGGCTCAGGCAGTCCTCTCGCCTCGGCCTCCCAAAGTGCTAGGATTACAGGCATAAGCCACCGTGCCCAGCTTGATTTAATGATTTTAATGATTTTTTTTTTTAAGGTTGGCCATGGAGAGTGTAATCTTCAGCTCATTATCCTCACTAAAATAGAACCACATTTTAATTGTAAGAAATGGAAATATTTTAAATGAGGAATAAAAATGGAGATGCTGTAATATTCTACCAGTTGGAGCTGAAAAACAACTCAAGAGTGGTCAAACACAATGCTGCACAGAATGCAGACTTGTTGGATTCTCTGGGATACTTGGGATCTATTTTTCTACCTACATATGTTGTATATACTGCTGGTGCTCTATTAAAGTTTTCATCTCTGTTGATTGGTATGTGTCAATGATATTCCACATGTGTCACTGGTAGATATTGAGCAAGGCTCAATATTGCCATGCTGATGTCCATTCATTCACCTGGTATTTCCTAGTCCTTCCTGCTGGTGACCAGGCACCATGCTGTGTGTGAGGTCTTAAAGTCATCTAGAAGATCCCAGACTAGGAAGCTTCAAAGAACAGAAGGGCCCTGAGCTTTGAATTCCTACTTGGACTCTTACTCACCTGTGACCAGTCCATTTCTTCATCTGTAAATGAGGGTGAAAAGGCCTAAGAATCAGTGATACTATATTAGCCTGGTGCCAGCACATAACAAACACTCAGTAAATGGCAGCCGCATGAGCACCAGCATCTCACGGATACGACTTTACCTCCACAAACTTGGGCCAGCAACAATGTCCTTTCCTCTATGCCAGATTGCCCAATAAAACAGATCCAGCAAAGGCCCCAAAATAGGAAAAAACACTCTTAGAAATCACTTGACTTTTTTATTTTCATGAACGACTGGACTCACGCGATCCTCCTGCCTAGGTAATTTGACATTTTAAAAAGAAAGCATCAGCTAGGTGTGGTGGCTTACACCTGTAATCCCAGTACTTTGGGAGAATTGCTTGAGCCCAGAATTTTGAGAACAGCCTGAACAACATAGTGAGATCCTGTACAAATAAAAAAATTAAAAGTAAATAAAAGAAAGCATCATAGGGAAAGTAGATACGAAGTTTTTTGGACTTCCTTACTTCATTTCATCGTTCAATGTCTCATGCTGATCTGGGGCTAGTCTTATGATAGAAAAATTAATTCTCTTTCCCAAATGTGAGGTTGATGGGAGAATTTTCCAGTCCTACCCACTGTGGGTGCATCTGGCAGGAGAGAGAAGGGACTCTCCCTTTTTTTTTTTTTTTTTTTTTTTGAGTCAGAGTCTCACTCTGTGGCCCAGGCTGAAGTGCAATGGCACACTCACAGTCCACAGCCTTGACCTGCTGGGCTCAGGCAAGCCTTCTGCCTCAGCCTTCCACGTAGCTGGAACCATAGGCATGCTCTACCACAGCTAATTTTTTTATTTATTGTAGAGATAAGATCTCACCAAGTTGCCCAGGGTTGGTCTCGAACCCATAGGCTCAGGCAATCTTCTCACCTCCACCTCCCAAAGTGCTAGGAATACAGGCATGAGCCTCTGCATACCCAGCAGACTCTCCCATTCTTAATCTTCTCCCTGTGTGGACACTGGCATTCTTTGGGCCCGCCTTGCATTCGAATCTGCTTTGTGTGTTTGAGGAATCTCCTGCCTTACAATTGTGAACCCTTCTGCCTTTTGATAGGCTCAAAGTGCCACATGTTCATTTTCCCAGCTGCCCCCCCCCCCCGCTAGGCTATTGGCACCCAACCTGGTCTCTGCCCCAGATTGTGGTGGAAGACTGGGGTAGGGGGTGGTTGGGGCCAGGAACAGAGGCAGAGGTCCTGGTAGAAGCGTCCAGTGGCCAGGGTGGAGAGAGGGCAGGAGGGTCCAGCAACTGCAGCAGTGACCTCCCCGCCAGACCAGGTTCTGCCTGTGTCCTCTGGAAGCTGTTTCTCCAACCATTCCAGAGATTCTGTGAGTTCTCCATTATCATATTACGAAACCTTTATTTGCTCATATCGACTCTCCGGAGTCCGTTTCTGATGCTTGCAACTAAAACCCAGAGCTGGCCTCAGAGAGTGAAATGAACTGGATGTGGCTCTCCCAGTCCGGTTCCAGCAGAGAGAGAGGATTGACAGATAGTGGGTATCCTGAAGGTCTTCAGGGAGAACAGTTGAAGCCAAGACTGGCTGGCTGGAGGCCGGAGCAAACAGCCTTCCTACCAAGAATGGAAGGTATCCTGAGGGAAGAAGAGAGAGGCACAGACCCACATAGGCCAGGAGCAGACATTTAAGCTGCTGCCCCACCTTGCTGGGAAGACCCCAAGAGTTTGTGTTGGGTGGTGCCAGCGGCAGCCCAGCAACCCAGGACCCTACTCACAGCATAATCTGCTCACCTCCACCCTGTGAACATACACACCCAGTCCCACCACTGTAGGTATTTGCTTGCTGCTGAAAACAAGTCCTCCTACATACTTACCATCTTCCCGATAACTCATTTCTCTCTTGACCAACGCTTCAGTGATAAAATCTGCTCTTGTCTCCGGTATGATAAATGACAAGGAGAAGCCTTTGTCATCCTAGCCTACAAGACTCTAGCAACAATAGTAACAGAAATGCACAGACTTCCATTTCCCACAACGTGGCCAACCAGGCAACCATCCTGACCCTCAAATGAAACAAACTAAAATGCTAGATGTAATGTGCCAAAAATAACTTTCCACTATTTTCCAGCAAGCAAGGAAGGAACATTCTGAGGCCAAAGCTAAAGAAATTGCTCAAGTGCTACCTTTCACCTTGAGGGTATTTGGTAAACATTGTGAGATTTTAGCCCCTTACAGCGCTCAGGGGACAGAAGACAGCACCCAGGGATCACCCAGTGTATGATCTAAAGGGAACGCCCCATAAATCTTAAATCCCAGAGAGCTGCCCTCTCTGTATAAGGGTGAACAAGAATAAATGAATCCCCATTTCATCCCTGTGTTAGTTTAGCTGTTATAACACGTTTTCACAATCTTGGTGACTTAAAACAGCAGAAATTTATTTTTTCACAGTTTTGAACTCCAGACATCTAAAATCAGGCCAAATCAAGGTGTTAGAGGCTTCTGGAGGCTCTGAGGAGAATTCATTCCTTGCTCTTGAAATATCAGCATTCCTTAGCTTATGGCCTCATCAATCAGTCTCTGCTTTCATGTTCACATCAATTTCTCCTCTTCTGCAGCATATAATATCTCTCTGCTTCTCTTATAAGGGCACTTGTGACTGTATTTAAGGCTCACCAGGATAATCCAGGATCATCTACCCATCTCAAGATTCTTCACCACATTTGTAAAGATCTTTCTGCCAAATAAGATTACATTCACAGGTGCCAGGGATTCGGACCTGTTATCTTTGGGGTTGTTACTCAAGTTATGACATACACATACCCACCAGGGACTACAAGGAAACTATTTTGGTTTTGGTTTTGGTTTTGGTTTCCAACTGAAGGAGCAAAATCTGTCTTTCCTGAGAAGTTACAACCTCAAAACAATTCTCATACAAATTTGCGACCCCAAATCGCACCATCTGGGTAGTCAAACAAAACTTCACGGTTATCTGCTAGCGATCACAAAAAAGTATCATGAGCAAGAGCCAGCAAAAGTGACAAGCTGCTAAGCCAGACCCACAAAGATTTCAGATACTGATACAAACTCAGTGAATATACAATGAGGATACTTAGTATATTTAAACAAGTGAGGAAACATGGAAATCAACAGAAAGAATAGTACAGCAGGTCCTTGAGTAAATGTCATTTCATTCAACGTTGTTTCATTATTATGTTGATGAGGAAAAAAAATCAAGTCCTGCCAGGACCACTGTCTGTGTGGAATCTGCATGCTCTGCATGCTATCCCCCTGGCTGGTAGGTTTCCTCCCATCTCTCAGAGATGCACATGTTAGGTGAATCACTGTGTCTGCATTGAGGCAGTCTGCGAGAGTGTGGGTGTGTGTAAGTGCGCCCTGGAATGGTGTCCTGGTTCTCGCCTTTCACCCTGAGCTGCTGGGACAGGCTCCGGTCACCCATGATCCTCAACTGGAGTAATTGGATGTTGGCAGTGAAAGAGACTAAGAACATGAAGATCTAGAATGTGGAATATTGTCACATGGAAATAACATAAGAAGGACACTGAAAGACAAAATGTAAATGGAGGAATTTTGTACATGTGCATTTCAAATGATCTCAGCCACAAAATTAGATAAATGATGTCAAGCCACTCTGCACAAAAAAAACTTATGAATTTTACAAAAATCAATTTTAAAAAAGTATAAGAAGGCATTGAGAATGTGAGAAAGCACAAGAGACTGAATCCTTAGCTTTGCTGTGGTAACAATGAGTCCCAAATCTCAGTGACTTTTTATAGCAAAGGGTTTTCCTCATTTATGTTACATGTGGCTGGGAGTCAAGTGCAGGTCTGCTGTAATATCACTGACTTCCACATTCCAGGTTCTAGCTGAAGCCCAAAAGGGAAAAGAAATGCCAATCCTTGCAATGGTTCTTAGAGCTTCTATTTGGATATGGATCATGTTGCTTCTGTCCGTGTTCCTTTGGCCAACGACATGGCCAAGTCCAATGTGAATGGTGGGGAAGTGTACCCCTCCCTAAGGAAAAACTGCAAGTCACATGGCAATAGGCAAGAATGTATAATTCTTTCACTGTGAGGGGGAGAGACTAAGTGGGAACAGTAATTACAATCTACTACAGACTAAGAGGTGACTGAACAGATTTGCTAAAGGGGAGCAAACACTCCTAGAAATAAAAAAAATGTAATAATAGAAGTTTAAAGTCAGAGGACCAGTTTAACAGAAGGTTAGCTACAGGTAAAGAGAGAATAAGTGAACTGAACAGAAAAGGGAGTGCATTAGTTGGAGTTCTCCAGAAACAGAACAAATAGAATGTGTATAAAGAGAGAAAGAGATTTATTTTAAGGAACTGGCTCATGTCATTGTGGAGGCTGGTAAGTCCACAATCTGAATGGTAGGATTGGAGACCAGGAAGAGGTGATGTTTCAGCTTGAGTACAAAAACAGTCTGGAGGAAGAATTAACTCTTCTTCAGGGGACCTCAGTTTTTTCTCTTAGGGCCTTCAACTGACTAGACGAGGCCCACCTGCATTGTGGAGGGTAACCCACTTTACTCAAAGTCTGCTGATTTAAATGTTAATCTCATTTTTAAAAAAATACCTTCAGGGTAACATTAAGACTAGTATTTGACCAAATATCAGTACCATGGCCTAGCTAAGTTGATACATAAAATTAACCATCATGGAGAGGGTAGATCTGTAATTACTTTTTTGAAAATTCTTTTCTTTTTTTTTTTTTTTGAGTTGGAGTCTCACTCAGTCGCCCAGACTGGAGTGCAGTGGCCGCTTCCGGCCACCGCAGCCTCGACCTGCTAGGCTCCAGCGATCCTTCCACCTCAGCCTTCCAAGTAGCTGGAACTACAGGCGCACGCTACCATGTCCTGCTAATTTTTTTTTTTATTTATTGTAGAGATGAGGTCTCACCAAGTTGCCCAGGCGGGTCTCGAACCCGCGGGCTCAGGCAATTCACTCACCTTGGCCTCCCAAAGCGCGGGATTACCGGCTGAGCCACCGAGCCCGGCCTTGAAAATTATTTTCAATGTTTGCTGCATGTATATAGAAATACAATTGATTGTTAAAATTATGTCCTAAGACCTTATTAGACTTCGTCTTTTCTTTGTAGAATTTTTAGAATTTTCTACGTCCATACTTATGTTATCTGAATAAAGATCATTTTACTTTTTTGAAAATGTGCTTATTCAGGGCACAATACAGAGAAACAAAACAATGGAAAGCATGAGCAATTAGGATGCAAGCGATATGAAGGATAGAGTGAAACGATCTATCACATGTCTAATGAGAGTCCTAAAAGGATAGGTGAGAAAGAATGTAACAAAAGCAATTTGAATATTTGAAAAGATAGTGGCCGATGAAAGACATCAATGTATCAGTTTAGGAATCCCAACAAATCTCAAACTGGACAAATAAGAAGAAACTGCAGGACATGAAAAACAGAGAAGGCAGGTTACCCTCAAAGGAAAAACAAATTTATGGATGATTTCTCAGGAATAACAGAAGCCAAAAAGTGGTGGAACACTTTCATGTGCCTCAAAAACTTTGTCAATTTAAAATGTGTATACCTTGCAAAAAATACTTTTCAGGAGAAGGAACAAAATAAAGACTCAGAGAAATGAAACTGTGAGGTTGACATCAAAAGACTTTTATTAAATAAAGATCTAAAGGGTTATTTCAGACAGAAGGAAACTGATCTCAGATGGAGGCTGTGATATTAAGAAGAAATAGAGAAAAGAAACTCTAAACAAACATTCTGGTTACTCTAAACAAATATTGGCTGTATAATAGTACTTTTTAATTTTTTTCTTTTTTCCTCCAAAGGTATCATGTCAGCAAAAAAACCAACAATAATAATTTAAACTAGAGATCTGTTGTACAACATGTGACTATAGTTACTAACAATAAATTGTATTTTTGTAAATTATTGAGAGTAGATTTTAAGTATTCTCACCACAAAAAAAAAATAAGTATGTGAGGTGATGCATAAGTTAATTAACTCAATTTAGCCATTCCACAATGTATACATATTTTAAAACATCATGCTGCACATAATAAAATATATACAATTTTTATTTATCAATTTAAAATGAATTAATTAATTTTTAAACAATGAGTTTTAAAAACAATCAAAACGTAAGAAAGCAGAAAAATAAAGTTAAATTATTTTAAAGTTAGCCAGGCGTGGTGGCTCAACCCTGTACTTTGAGAGGCAGAGGCAAGAGGCAGAGGTGACAGGACTGCCAGAGCCCAGGATTAGACCACCCTGGGCAACTTGGCGAGACTTTGTGCCTACAATAAATCAAAAAATTAGTCGGATGTGGTGGCACATGCCTGTTGTTCCAGTTACTTGGAAGGCTGAGGTGGAAGGATTGCCTGAGCCCAGCAGGTCAAGGCTGCAGTGGCCGTGAGCATGTCACTGCACTCCAGCCTAGGCGACAGTGAGACTCCGACTCCAAAAAAAAAATTTTTTTTAAGCTCTTGTGTTTGGGAAAAAAAAATACACTAATTAATCTGAGACATGGGTAAGTTAAGTATGTGAAAATTTTTACAGTAACCTCACTACTAGAGAAGTATTTCTCTGTGAGGAGGGGGTGTGATTTTTGTCTTCCAGGGGACATTTGACAATGCCCATAAATATACTTGGTTGTCACAACTAGAAAGGGTGTCGCTCTAGTGAGTAGAGGCCAGCGATGCTGGTAGGCATCTAACAATGCACAAATCAGCCTGCACATGACAAAGAATTATCCAGTCCAAATGTCAATAGCATAGAGGCTGGAAAACCCTGCAACAGAGGAAAAAGTAGAATTAAAATATTTCAGTCAAGAGATTACTCTGACAAGGAAGAAGAGAAGAAACCTTAAAAAAAATAGAAAACATAAAATAATATAAATAACAAAAGTAAAAGGATTAAATGACCCAGCAAAAAATAAGATTATCAGGTTATACATATATTTTTTTAAATAATAATAAAACTTGAGCTGCTTTCAAAAGACCCACAGAAAACATAAGGAGACAAAATATTAGCTGTGCATGGTAATGCGAACCTGTAATTGCGGTTACTTGGAGAGCTAAGGAAGAAGGATCGCCTGAGCCCAGCAGGTCAACGCTGGGGTGTCCGTGAATGTGTAATTGTACTCCAGCCTGGGTGACAGAGTGAGACTCCAACTCAAAAGAAAAAAAAAGTTTTCAAAATAAAAGTTGGAGACAATTATAATGAATATACAAATGCTCACAAATAGTTATCATTCCAACATGTATTCAGTCCTCACATGTGTTCAAAACACACAGTATTTTTTTCAAAATGAGCTAAAAATAGATCTTGGTCTCAGAAAAGAGATCTCTTTGGAACCTTCACTTTCATTGCACTGCTTAGCCTTAGAAATCGTCTTGTCCCCAAATCTTTCTGTCTAATGGGTAACACTTCCACTCCAGTCTGACAGCACTAATCACCTGGTGCTTCTGCAGGAAGATTTTTTTTTCCCCAAAGTTTTGTGAGCATCTCTTGAGAAAGAAACATCTGAGGGAAACATTTCCATGCCCCACCAAGGCATCCTCCCACACTGCTTCAGGCTTCTGGGTGGCTCACCACTGGCCATCTGGGAAACAATTCTTCACATGACTGCCCCCTTCTCTGTGCCGGCACCTGACAAAGTTTCTAGTAGATAGTTGCTAGCACTAAGAAATATCTGCTGAATTAATGGATCATAAATAATAACAGGGTGAGCCGGGCTCAGTGGCTCAGCCTATAATCCCGCGCCTTTGGGAGGTTGAGATGAGTGGATTGCCTGAGCCCGCGGGTTCGAGACCCGCCTGGGCAGCGAGACCTCATCTCTACAATAAATCAAAAAATCAGCCGGGCGTGGTAGCGCACGCCTGTAGTTCCGGCTACTTGGAAGGCTGAGGCGGAAGGATCGCTGGAGCCCCGCAGGTCGAGGCTGCGGTGGCCGGGAGCGGCCACTGCACTCCAGTCTGGGCGACAGAGTGAGACTGCAACTCAAAAAAAAAAGTAAATCGAAGCCCTGTTTGAAACATGACAATTACATATGCAGATTAGAGAGCCATTAACACATGCTGATTAAATAGAAAGCTGTAAATTAACAAAACATCATAAGACACATGAAAGAGAAAAAAGAAACTAGCAAAAATATCCCAAGTGAAAGAAAACGGTTACATTCTATAAAGGTTATCCTGATGCTACAGTCTGAATGTTCGTGTCCCTCCAAAATTCACGTCTTAAGATCTAATCCCTGATGTATTAAGTGGGGGATCTTTTGGAGGTGACAAATGGGATGAATGACCTTATTAAAGGGGTGCAAGGGAGCTGTTTATCTTTTTTGCCATGTGAAGACACACAGAAGGTGCTCTCTATGAGGAACAGGCCCTCGGGTGACACCAATTCTGCTGAGGCCTTGATCTTGGACTCCCCAACACATTTCTATGTTGACAAACAACACAGTCTAAGGTATTTTGTTACAGCAGCCTGATCAGACTAAAACACCTGACTACTTTAAAACTGAGTTGGAGGTGTTTTTCAATTTTAACTGTATAGCAGAAGTCACTCAGAATTTTAAGCATCTCCATTCTAGTCTCCATTTTTAATGTTTTTGTTTCTTTTCTTTTCTTTTCTTTTCTTTGAGTCAGGGTCTCACTCTGTTGCCCAGGCTGGAGTGCAGCGGCATGATCACTGCAGCCTCAACCTCTTGAGCTCAGCCTTCCAAGTAGCTGGAACTACAGATGTGCACCACCACACCCAGCTCATTGTTTTGCTCTTTTGTAGAGATGAGCTCTTAACTATGTTGCCCAGGCTGGTCTCAAACTCCTGAGCTCAAGCAATCTTCCTGCCTCAGCCTCCCAGTGCTACTGAGATTACAGCTGTGAGCCTCTGTGCCTAGCATTATTTTTAATATTTTTTTCTTATTACTAAAATATGAGGGAGGACAAAAAAAAAACACAAAAAACAGAATTACCTTTTGGAGAGCAGGCCCCTTGTAGTACAGGTTTCCCTCACTAGGTAAGTGTTCTAGGAACCCATTGGCATCAGTGTGCCAACTAGCGTTGTTGTGAGAAGCTGCGTTTGACATCAGTGAATTTTTTTTTTGGAGATTCATTCAACACATTTGCCCATTTCGTAATGGGTGATTTACAAGCACACCTGCCCATACCACACTGAGTGTTCAGCAGGTTTTTACCAAAAATAATATGACCCAGCCGGGCTCGGTGGCTCAGCCTGTCATCCCGCACCTTTGGGAGGCTGAGGTGAGTGGATTGCCTGAGCCTGCGGGTTCGAGACCCGCCTGGGCAGCGAGACCTCATCTCCTCAATAAATCAAAAAATCAGCCGGGCATGGTAGCGCAGGCCTGTAATTCCGGCTACTTGGAAGGCTGAGGCGGAAGGATCGCCGGAGCCCCGCAGGTCAAGGCTGCGGTGGCCAGGAGCGGCCACTGCACTCCAGTCTGGGTGACCGAATGAGACTCCAACTCAAATAATAATAATAATAATAATAATAATATGACCCTAGTGCCCAACCTCCTTATTCTCCCAGTCTTGCCCCATGACTTTTTTTTGTTTCCTCAGATGAAAAAAGTCCTCAAGTTTTGCCGATGTGGAACAGGTGAAACAAAAAACAGGAGAAGCACTAAAAGTTATCAAAATTGATTAGTAAAAACTGTTTTGAGCAGTGGAAAAAATGTCTCAATAGGTGTATTGCATCAAACAGAAAGTATTTTGAAGATGACTGAAGTTTAAACATGTAAGAATGCACAATTTTGTATAAATAAATTCTGATTTGGGGGGAGTCCCCTCTTGTATAGCCTTTATTTTAGTTAGCAGTAGTAGAATAGGTTAAAAAGTATACCCTTAGTCAAACCTTTGTTTTAGAATTAAAAGCCATCTTTGAACACAAGGACCAAGGATGGAGTGTTTTTACCAAATGAGCTTTTAAAATGTAGCTCTTGCAGGGTGTGGTGGCTCAAGCCCATAATCCCAGCACTTTGGGATGCCGAGGTGAGAAGATTGCCTGAGCCCACAGGTTCAAGAACCGCCTGGGCAACTTGGAGATTACATCTCTACAATAAATCAAAATTAGTCAGACATGATAGCACACACCTGTAGTTCTGGCTACTTGGAAGGCTGAGGCAGAGAGATCGCCTGGGCCCAGGAGGTCAACACTAGGGTAGCCGTGAGCATGCCACTGCACTCCAGCCTGGGCAACAGAGTGAGACTCCAACTCAAAAAATAAAATAAAATAAAATAAAATGCAGCTCTGTGACTGATAGATAAGACTCAGTACTCGGGCAAACATTCTTGTTCTTTGTTTGATGCTCTGATCACCCTTACAGACGGATGTGGCTCTCAGGCCAAGATGAAGCCCTCAGACTATGGCCACTACCAGGAGTGTGCTTGCTGCTTTCAGAGTCACCAGAATTTCATTGGGAGCTTATCATAACTTCGTTCTCACAAAAGTTCAGGAAGAAAAAAAATGGGAGTTGTGGTAAGGGTGAATCAAATACTACAGAAGAAAAATTAAGAAGAGGCCAGGTGCGGTGGCTCATGCCTGTCATCCCAGCACTTTGGGCGGCAGAGGCAAGAAGATTGCCTAAACTCAGGAGTTTGAGACCAGCCTGAGCAATATGGAGAGACCTCATCTCTACAATAAATCAAAAAATTAGCCTGGCGTGGTAGTGCAAGCCTGTGGTTCCAGTTACTTAGAAGGCTGAGGCGGAAGGATCACCTGAACCTAGCAGGTCGAGGCTGCGGTGGCCGTGAGTATGCCACTACACTCCAGCCTGGGCAGCAGAGTAAGACTCTGACTCAAAAAAAAAAAAGGAAAATTAATAAGAAAGAAATTCATATTTCTCCTTTACTTTTCTAGTTCTTTTTTTAATGTTATTTTTAAAATATATGGAAGGTGCCAAAAATACACATTTTATTTAAATATGACATTCTCTCAAAAGATGGCGTTCATCAAATGAATGCTAGCATCACCATGTGACAGGCAGAACAGTCAAAGAAAATGGTGGAAGCACAGTTGAGCAAACGTCATAATACACACTGCTACCATAATTCAATTCAACTTCGAAAAGTAATACATAGATAACATCTCTTAAAAATGTGTATACATTTTTTGGCACCCCCTGTAGAGAGGGTCTCACTATGTTGCCCAGCCTGGTCTTCAACTCCTGGACTCAAGCAATCCTCCTACCTCCGCCTCCCAAAGCACTGGGATTACAAGTGTGAGCATTTTTTCAAACCCTTCAGAAATTCTATATGGAAATCACAACTAAAAAATATGTTTGAAAAAAATGACAACGAATTGCATTTGCCAAATAAAATAAAGGAGAGCTCACACTCAGATGGTTTTTATTTTAAAGGAAGGTTTGAGGCTGATCACGTTGCTGGAGGCCTGCACACACCAGATGTCACTGCCTCCAGGAAGCTGCACAGAGAAGCAATATTAATAATGACACTGCCATGAACACAGGAAGTTCTCTGCGGTCTCCTCAAGCCTCCTAGGTGGCTGTCCTCAGGCCTGCCTCAGCATCCTGTGACTGCAGTTTCAACGTTTAAAAGGACAGCTTTACTAAGAAACAGTTCGATTACTATCTAATTCACTCACTTAAAAGTACAATTGGCAGTGTGCGGTTGCTCATGCCTGTAATCTCAGCACTTTGGGAGGCCAAGACGGGAGCATTGCTTGAGTCCAGGAGTTCAAGACCAGTCTAGGCAACATAGTAAGACCTCATCTCTACAAAAAATCATCAAAAAATGAGCCAGGCATAGTGGCGCACGCTTGTAGTCCCAGATACTAAGAAGGCTGAGGTGGGAGGATTGCCTGGGAGGGAGCCCAGGAGGTCAAGGCTGCAGTGAACCATGATTGTGCCACTGCACACCAACCTGGGCAACAGAGTGAGACCTCAACTCAAAAAAAAAAAAAGAGTACAGTCTGCAAGTTTTTAGCATATTCACAAAACTGTGTAACCAGCACCACTATCTCATTACAGAATATTTTCATCACTCTCCCCTCCAAAAAACCCTACTCATTAGCAGTCTCTCCCTGTATTCCTCCCTTACCAGCCCCTGGCAACCACTTATCTATTTTCCTTGCCAACGGATTTACCTATTCTGGACATTTCATATAAGTAAATGATGGAGTATGTGATCCTTTGTGACTGGCTACTTTCACTAAGCACAATGTTTTCCAGACTCATCATGCTGTAGCATGTATCAATGCTTCATTTGTTTTTATTGCTGCAGAATATTCCAGTGTATAGTTAACTCTTTGATTATCCACCCCTCGGTTGATGGACATTTGGGTGGTTTCCACTTTTTTACTACAACGAATAATGCTGCTATGGACATTCATACACAAGCGCTCGTGTGGACAAACGTTTTCCGTTCTCTTGGGCATATACCTAGGAGGGGAATTGCTAGAACATATGATAATTTTATGTTTAACTGAGGATCGGCCAGACTGTTTTCCACAGCTGTTCAGTACTTTTTATCACTGGCTTTTCAGTGTCTGTCCCCAGATAGATTCTGGCCTAATCTTGTCTCCCCAGCAACTGACAAGACAAAGGTGCTCATAGATGTTTGCTGAGACTTCTAACATTTTAAAGTTCTGCGTTCTTCATGATTTATCTTCCTCAGTCCTCGGATGACCTTGATACTCACTATGAGATGAAGAAACATTTCTTGTTACATCTTTGCATGCGTTTACTCCCTCTCCCCTAAGCTAACTCCTTGTCTCCTTTCCTTTAATGAGCCTGCTACTCTTATATCTGCAGCCAGCCCTTTGTCTGGTCCAGAGCTGTCAAAATTTCTTGCATAGGTGCCATGTCTTCCTCAGCCTCATTTGCATCAGGAGAGGAGAATAATGGCAGCCGGGGGTTCAGGCAGGGGAACCTGTGTCCAGGTTGGCTTAGAAACACAAGAGAAAGGAGAATAGGAGGAGGGAAATCCCAAGGATTGAATCCAGAGGCTTCAAGAGATATATACTTTTGATTCTACTCAAAAATAGCAGAGGATACACATTCAAAAGAGGAGTGGTTAGTTAGCTGGATCAAAATCTTGATGTTGGGTAAACCTCCCAATTGCTTTTCCAACTCAAAATCTCCATCCTGGTGAGCGCAATGGCTCATGCCTGTGATCCCAACACTTTGGGAGGCCAAGGCGAGAGGATTGCTTGACCCCAGCAGTCTGAGCCCAGCCTGGCAACATAGCAAAAAGTCATCTCTATTTAAAAAAAAAAAAAGAAAGAAAAACCTCCATCCCTAGGAAATCTCCCTAAACTCTGATTCTCTGAGTTGTGGTTAATGACTCTGTACATTATGAATCAAACGGGCAAACCTGGTGTTGTGAAGACACCAATCGCTCTGTAGTTTCCTGGAGCCTTCTCCACCCCACTCCTCTGGTTTTCTCCAGCATCCTGACCCCTTGTTTCAGATATTACAGTGTCGTCTAGTCTTGGAGACAAGAGCCCGTGCCAAAAGGCCCCTTTCCTATGCTTGTCTCAGCTTTGATTTGCCCATCTGCGTGTTCATTCAATTCATCTGTCCTTTCCTGTCTGACCAGTCTCTTTGATGGCAAAGCCAGAAGCAAAAATAGCAGGTGAATAGTTAGTTCTGCTTCCTCTCCATTCTCCATTAACAAAACACTTTCTACCCAGAGCAAAGGGCCCGCCCCTTTTTGTTCTTCCCGCTGCACCTGTGACTTTTTGAAAGTGCAAAAAGGATTCTTAGTTCATCTGGTGCTGCTGTCTTGCTGGCACTCCCTCCAGGAGGTTCTAGCCTTTGGCTATGTGCCCACTTTGTATCTTTAGAATGGTTCCATTTTGAGTATGGGCTTGTAAACACTATATAGTCGATCTCTCCTTTTGTCTTTACACGAAATTAGTTGTCATTTCAGTTCCTAGGGTCCTTTCCTCTTTGTTGTCTTTAGCCTTGGTGACAGCCTTTATTTGACAAGCTGCAGTGATGAACTAACACTCGCCAGATATCCTTAGCAAAGGTTTCCCATTGATTAAGGCTTCTCATGCAAGCATGTAGAAAAGAAGATGCGGGAATTCCCAGTGAGCTGGAGAATGCATTTGATGGCAGCCTCAGCCTGTGGCAACTGTGTGAAGATGTCTCCTAGAGGCTGGGTGCTGTGACTCACGTCTGTAATCCCAGCACTTTGGGAGGCAGAGGCAAGAGGATTGCCTGAGCCCAGGATTCGAAACCAGCCTGGGCAACTTGGCAAGACCTTTACAATAAATTACAAAATTAGCCAGCTGGGCTCGGTGGCTCAGCCTGTAATCCCAGCACTTTGAGAGGCTGAGGCAAGAGGATTGCCTGAGCCCAGGATTCAAGATCAGCCTGGGCAAATTGGCGAGAACTCATCTCTACAATAAATAAAAAATTAGCTGGGCATGGTAGTGTGTACCTATAGTTCCAGCTACTTGGAACGCTGAGGCGGAAGGATTACCGGAGCCCAGCAGGTTGAGGCTGCGGTGGCCGGGAGCAGCCACTGCATTCCAGTCTGGGCGACAGAGTGAGACTCCAACTCAAAAAAATAATAATAAATAAATAAATAAAAATTAAAAAAATAAAATAGCATCTGCACCCTTTAAAAAAAAAGAAAAGAAAACCAGTAAAGATGAAAACATGAGAATGTCTGGTTGTTGTGCTGGGTTGAATAGTATCCCCACAAAATTCATGTCCACTGGAAACCTCAGAATGTGACCTTATTTGAAAAAAAAAATAGCATCTTGGCAAATGTAATTAGTGAATGTAGGATGAAGTCATAATAGAGTAGGATGGATGCTAATCCATTGCCTGTGACTTTATAAGAAGAGACAGAAAGACAGAGACACACAGACAAACCCGTGGAGGCCATGTGAGATGGAAGCAGAGATGGGAGTGACAAGCCAGGACATGCCAAGGACTGTCTGCAACCATCAGATGCTAGGAAAACGCCAGGAGGAACCCTCACCTGGAAGCTTCAGAGGCACGTAGCCCTACCAACACCTTGACTGAGGACCTCTGGCTTCCAGAACTGCGAGACGTGATTTCTGTTGTTTTCAACCACCTAGCTTGTAGTTATTTGTTACAGTGGCCACAGGAAACTTAATAAAGCAGGGAAAGCCTCCATCATGTTATCCTAACCAGTTATATCTCTCCTTAGTGCCTAAACGGGAAGGAGAAAGAGGCAGGAGGTCATCGCACTTAATTTTATGAGAGCCTGATACCATCTTCTCCTCAAAAAGGGACTTACCTGAGGATGACTGTGCATGCTAACTCATTTCCTGAACTCACTGGTTCAGAAAATGCTCAAGCAAATCTACTTCCTTAAAAACAAAAGAAAACTAAAAACAAAAAAAGTCTGTTCCATGCACTGAAGACTCGGTATGCTTTTCTCCCTGGGTCAAGTTCACGGTTCTGTCTCCTGACTGTTTCATTGCCCATGGTTGGACCAAGCAGACACTAAATGATGCCTTTGTTTCCATGCTCATCAGAACTCTTAATTAAACAGTCACTAACTCCTGGGCTGGCACTTTTTTTTTTTTTTTTTTGGTCAGAGTCTCACTCTGTCGCCCAGGCTGGAGTACAGTGGTACAATCACGGCCACTGCAGCCTCAATCTGCTGGGCTCAGATGATCCTTCCGCCTCAACCAAGTAGCTGGGACTACAGGTGTACACCACCATGCCTGGCTAATTTTTCTATTTATTGTAGAGACGAGATCTCGCCATGTTGCCCAGGCTGGTCTCAGCCTCCTGAGCTCAGGTAATCCTCTTACCTCGGCCTCCCAAAATGCTGGGATTACAGGCATAAGCCACCAACTCAGCTGGCACTTTATGAGCTCAGATTTATTGCTGGTGGTTTGTAATCTAAGATATACCAGAAGGTTAAAGCTGTGGGAATGATATCTAGGAGCAGGAGAAATCTGACAAGGACAGACTAAATCATGCTGAACAATAAGAACAGGAAATGCGAGGCAGCTGCAATTGCCTTCCTATCTGCCCTAGTCTGCCAGAGGCTTGCACTGCACACCTGCCCCTGGAGCTGTGGAGTGGGAGTGGGAGCCAGCCCTTATTTAGCACTTCTTGTGTGCAAGCCCTGTTCAAAGTACTTTCACATTTTTATTTAATTCCCACAGCAATCCAATGAAGCAGATACTATTATTTACCTTATTTTTCGGAGGAAGAACCACCAAAAGACACAGAGAAGTTTGAGAATTTACCTAAGATCACACAGGTAAAAAGTGACAGAGTCAGGACTTGAACCCAAGTGATCTGGCTTCAGAATCTATAAGCTGTCCAGATGCGGTGGCTCACACCTATAATCCCAGAACTTTGGGAGGCCAAGGTAAGAGGATTACCCAAGTCTACGGGTTCAAGACCAGCCTGGGTAACTTGGTGAGACCTCATCTCTACAATAAATCAAAAACGTAGCCAGGCGTGGTGGCACGTGCCAATAGTTCCACCTACTTGGAAGACTGAGGCAGAAGGATCACCTGATCCCAGCAGGTTGAGACTGCAGTGGCCATGAGCATGCCAGAGAATAAGACTCCGACTCAAAAGGGAAAAAAAAGGAATCTATAAGCTAAGATGACCACCTGAAAGAACTTAGGCACCAGTGACAACTCCACACCCGTTAAAGACCAAGAGATTTATTAAAGCAGCAGCTACAGGGAAAAGGAAAAGGGTCTGTAGCCATGGGGTAGGGGAGGGAGGGAGAGAAAGAGAGGGAGAGAGAGAGAGTGAGAGAGAGAGAGAGAGAAAGAGAGAGGGGGAGAGAGGGCGACAGAGAGAGAGATGCAGGGAGAGGGCTGTATTTATGGGCTTGACAGGGGCTGGCCAGTGCCATGCTTGGGTTTTATTGGAGGAGACTATGAGGTAGTATTCCTATAGGGAGAAATTATTCGCACACAGGTTTAAGTTTCACGTGCGCGCGAAACTGTGTGGGGGGAAGCCGGAGCTTAGGGCATTTGTTGTCTTTGTTTGGTTCTATATAGTGTTTAGCGCCATCTCAGGAGATGCCCTTCTGACTGTTCCCTGCGCCCATCATTCCCACCTTTTCTGTTTATTTGGGAGATGGGCGTCGTTACTCCTTCTGGCTGTTTCCTGCTGGATGTGGGCCTTGTGGGGTGAGGTGGGGGAAGGGCACAGAACCAGCCAGAACAGGGCCCAGAGATAGGTACTGAAGGTGAAGATTTCTGAAGGCGAGAGTTCCATGAAAGTTCCTTGTAAATGTAGAATGGCTACTTGTTCCGGCCACTCCTCCAGCAGGCACGAGGGCGGTAGTAACCAGCTGTCTTGGAGTAGACTGTGGAGATAAATAGAGAACCTAGAAGAGAACATATCTAAAGAAAAGTTAAGTGATGTTTAGGGACGAGGTGTTGACTCCTCTACTGGGACAGGTTGATAACTATTGAGTAATAGGAGGTTGAGGTTTTGATTTGAGAGTTCAATTAAGCCTTGTTGGAGAACTTTAAAGATACATTGGGCTATTAGACAAAAAACGCAAATTAGAATGACAGGGCCTAGGAGTGGGGCCAGCCAGGTGACAAGAGGGTGTTGTAACCAGGTGAAAGGAGAAGAGTCTGGCTGTTGGTGGCGCTGTTTTAATTCATCACTTAGAGGATTGAGGACATTTAGGTTTTCTTCTACTAGGCCAGTTTCGTTGATGTAATAACAGCATTCCTCTCTGAGAAAGAGGCAAGTGCCTCCCTTGTCAGCCGTTAGAAGATCTAAGGCTCGCCAGTTTTGTAAGGTGACCTGGGCTAACGAGGTGATTCGGCGTTGTAAGGAGGCTAGGGACGTTGCTGAGGCCTCTAATGCAAGTTGTAGTTTATTTGCTAAGTCTTGGGAGGAGGTAATGCTGTATGCTAGAGCCCCACTACCTAGGCCTGCTGCTGCCAGGGCAGAGGCTAGAGAGACTCCTGCGATTACAGGAAGAAAGACTGCCCGTTTCTGGCGGGGGTGGGGTGACACTATCAGTGTTGTAGGTTTGTTTATTGTGTATTTTGTTGCAAATTCCCCTTGTGTGTATAGGGTTAATTGAGGTACCAGGGTGACCAGGACACATGATGCCTTAAAGGTTTTAGTAAGGGTGCCGTTGCACCAGAAGAAGAAGCCAGGTGGGGCACAGGTAACATTGACAAATGATGGTTGAGTTGAGGTTGTGAACAGGGGAATTCCTGATAGTGGGGGGGAAATGAACAGTAGGATTTTGTGTTCAGGGGGTGGTAAGATTTCCTATGAATGGTACTGCCGTAAATGGGGAGCCACGGAGGGCTGTACATAGGAAGCAGTTAGAAAAGTTGCCTAGATGTGAGTAGTTGAGAAAGCGTGTTCCCTGTTGGACTACTGAGAGCCAGGAAAATGGGGTGGCTTTGGCTGTCTGTTTTATGGAGCTTTGTAATATTGCCTCTTGTTTTGTTATTTCAGGGGCTAGGTTTGGGATATCTGGCTGAATTTGGATATCGGTGCGGTAAATTTTGATGGTTCCTGCTGGGGTGGAGTCAAGGATTCCATTGTATACTTTGCCTATCACCCCTTTTGCCCACATGTCATCCCAGGGATGTTTGACATTTAAGTAGAATTGGTCTCCGCCTTGTGAAGTGAAAAGAAAAATGTCTTTATCACCATCAAACCTTTCTATCTTTATGGAGTGGAGCCTGCAAGAGACTTTTGGACATCCCCCATAAATTTCAGGGTTTTGTTTACAGTAATCTCGGGTTTGGTCAAAAAGAAAGCAGAATAGAGGTACTTTGTGCCATGTTAAAGAAAGTGAGCGCATGGAAGAGAGAGAGATGGGGATAGAAACTCGAGACTGGCAGCCATATGGCTGGCAGTCCGCTGTGGCCAGACGTTGGGTATATGAGTGGTCTTTAGAAGTCCAGGACTCTTCTACAAAGAATCTCCAACAAAATGGTGGGACGGGTGGAGTTGTTTTACCGTTGAGGTGGGTTAAAATTAATAAGGGAAGGAGGGTTAGGCTGGTAAACATAGTGTTGTAAGGGGCGAATTTTACAAAAGACACTTAATAAGAATGAAGCTAGTTATAATGAGGAGGTATGTAATAGCCAACAAAGCTTTGGCTGTGGATGGCCAATTTGTGGTATTGACCAAGTAAGTAATATAGTAAGGAGGATGGCAATTAAGCCAAGAAAGGAAAGGGCCAAGGGTTACAAGTTTCCTGCGCTGAACCCAGGATGTTTGTTTGGATTTGGATTTGGATGGGTGGTGAGTTGGGACAAGCGAAGTCTGAGTGGTTGTTCTGGAACCTTGGAGCAGGTGTACCTGTGGGTAGGTGGACAAGTATTATTATCGGTGGGTTGTGAGGAAGGAGGGGTGGCAGTTTTAAGAACGGGAAATGTGAATCCATGGGGTAACCCGACGTTGGACCGTGATAAGTTTTGCTGCTGTGGGAGTGGACAAAACTACTTGAAAAGGCTCAGGCCATTTTGGATTAAGATGAGTTTTAGTTTTCAGGTCAGAAAAATAGACCCATTGTCCAGGAATAAGAGGAGGTGAGATTTGGCCTTTGGAACCAGGTATAGGAGGGGGAGGGTAAAGGACCTTCCTGGAAAAGAACAGCAAATGGCCCCCTCCAGAGGGGCTTTAAGGGTTGTACATTCCACTCTTTTACCCATACCATATTACCTGGCTTAAAAGAATGAGCATCGGTAGTTAAACTAATTGGCAATCGTTTTCTGACTTGACAATGGATGGCATTTAGGACTGAACCTAAGGCTTGCATTTGTTGTTTTAGGGCAAGACTTTCAAATTCCTTTAAGTTTTCCTGTATGTCCCTAACGAGAGGGGGTGGTCACCCTTAAGGAATTACAAAAGGCAAGAAACCTGTTTACTTTATTTAAAGGCCTGTTTTGGGGCCTTTTCCCCTAACAGGGGCTTTTGTTTACCCCCCCCCCCCCCCCCCCGCCTTTGAGACTTCATAGAGAAGTTAGGCATTTAAATTTTCTAGACTAGTATAGGAACAGGACCACCCTTAGGGTCCTCTTTCTTTTTTTCTTACAGTTGTTGATTGGGTCCTTCCTTTCTTCAATTTTTAGCAGCACTTACTCCCCTTGGATGTTTGAGTTTCTTCTGGTCCAAGAAGCGTCTAGGGAAATAACTCATAAACTGTGATTAAAATTTATCCCAAATAGACAACACATTTTCTTATGAGCATTTATGTTTGTGGCCCCCCCTTTCCTTCAGAGACTTACCGTTAAACAATTTTAAAGGTTTAACAAATTCTATTTTAGGGACTTAGATCCTGAGTGATGCAATACCAAACACCTATGTTTAGCTTACTCATGTCTCCAAAGGATTTCTAGTGATTATTATGCTAACCCGCAAACTGAAAGATTGTACTGTCCTAGTTTTACATCTGATGGAGTTTTCCCTGGATTTGCCAAGGGGTGGGATAGGTTGTCACTTGGCCTGCAGTAGAAACATTTGAACGCCTTTTAAAACCTACCTATAGGAAGATTTATTTTATGTCTAGCCTGTGTTAGCTTTAATTATTTATTCTTTAGAGATTTTTCGATCCCATAATTATTTGAAGTGCTGAGGGGTGAAGGTCTGTCTTCTATAATTTCTTCAGAGCTGATAATGGGTGCAGTTTTGCCTAACCAGAGATTGAAAATCTCTCCCTGTCTGACTTGAGGCATTCAGATTTGTTTTAACAGTGGCATTATTTGCAGGCACTGGCTAGAATTTTTGTATGACCATTATGTGGGCATGAAATTACTGGATTGTAGCTCAATAAAAGGAATAAAGTCAGGCCTACATTTTGACATTGTAGGCACTGGCTGATTACCTTTTTATACAAAAGCTATAAGGCCTGAAGTTATTAGCATAACTTAAATGATAAACTTTAATTTTTATAGCTTTCTTACAAGTACCAGTTTTTGTATTTGTGGACTATAATGGTAGTCTGACAGGTTGTTTTAGACTGTAATTTGAACTAGGTACTTAAGTGAATTCTATATAAAATTTGAAGAGAAATCTGAAAATGTTTGGAGACTTGTATTTAGAAAAGACTTTATTATGCCTAGATTGTTTATAGAATTTTTTGTATGTATTTTTTAAAAACTTTCCTTATACCATTTTTGGCGTGCTCATGCCATTTTATTTTTGTTCTCTATCCCCTTTTTAAAATTTTTTATAACTATCTATTTTATTATAGGACAGAAATGTACCATACAAGATTTTCTCTTAGATAAATATATTTTATATTCCTTTTTGTTTTGTTTTGTTTTCCTGCTAAAACTTTATTTGTATATCAACAAGCTTTTTACATTTTTCTTTGCTTTTTGTTTTTCTTTTTATTTATTTATAGATAACCTTTTATAGTCATAACTTAAATTTACCTTTTAGTAACTGTTAGATGAAACATTTAGTTTTTGGAACACCTTTAATTACACTGGAGAGTAGGTTTTAGGAGGAAGAAGTTCAGTATGAGCACAAGGGCTAAAAAACTTAGCCTCAGTATTAATTAAGAAATTAATTTGGACCCCAGCCACATTTATATAGAACCAAGGATTCTCTGGGTGGATGGCATACAGATTGCTGCACTGGGTCGTGCCCCGCCCCCTTCAGTCGACAGCCACTATCACTGAGCTAGATGTCCCCCCCACCCTTCGGGAGAGGCCGCACCATCTCTTTCAGTGGCTTTTTAGTCCAGATATTGGACAAAGTTCTGGGGGCTTAGGCTATTAAGAACAATTGTGCTTTAGGTGCCCAGATTGACCACATTCATAGCAGCTGATACCATCCCCTTAGCAGGTTTATCCTTATCAGGCCTCTTTTGGGTGGTTGGAGCTTTTGCCTTTAGTGGCAACTGCCAATTTATTTACCTTTCCTCTGGCTGGTGCTCATTTTGGAGTTCTTCTCTTTTTTTTTTTTTTTTCTTTTTTAATGTTTCAGTTTTTAAGAACTTTAGAGGCTTTCTATAATTGGGAATTTTGTATTCCTAGTCCTGAGTTAAGCCTCTGAAGCTTGGAATTTAATATTCTATAGTGAAATAAATTTTTTTAAATGCCTCTGCATATAGAACTTTTGACCATTTTATTTTTCTTTAGGTCTACAAAGTGAATTTAATTGCCAAATACTTTTATTCTTTTCTAAATCTTATTATCTGTTAACTTGTAGTGAGTTTAAATTTGACTTTTTTTATTTTAAATAATGCACTTATTATTATTGTTAAACCACGTAATTTTAATTTGCCCCAATCATTTAAAATCTGTCCTATCGGAGTATCCGAGGACACAGACCACTACACACTCTCTTGGTCACGTTTCTTGAAAACCCAGAATTTGCTCTGAATGCTTGCAATTTATTCCTCAAAGGAGAATTTTAAAATAAACAAATAACTAAATAAAGTCATAAAGAGCAATGCCAGGAATTCCTGGAACCCTGATCCTTCTCCCAGACTGAGTGTTTTCAGCTTTTCTTGAAGCCCTCTTTTTTTTTTTTTTTTTGCTTTTGCTTTACAGCTTTCCAATGATGTCTATAATAACACCTGGTTCAAAACCCTTTAGAGTGAACAGACCACGAAGATGTAAAATGATCTGTTCCTACATATTCCTAATTATGAACAGGTAAAATTGTCAAAAATCCTCATGAATTACTAAACAGCAGCCTTAGTCGTAAGATGTGGACAATTAAATGAGCATAGCCCAAAAACGCAAGCATTAGTGTTACTTAGCATTATAATATAAAGTAGGGACTCAGCATACATTATAAGACTCTAAGAGACTTTCCAACAGTTTTACAGGGACAAGCAGTTGATTACGATCTTAGGCAAGGCCTAAACCTTTAGAAATGAACTTACTTTACATTTTTCCGTTTTTTTTTACAGGTGGATTAGAATGAGCCCCTTCAGAATTTACGAAGGAGAACACAGGTTAAGGAAGGGAGGGGACATGGTCCCCAGAAAGAATTTAAGATAACTGGTAACACTTCTTATATGCAACAGGCAATTTTTCCACAACCTTAACAACAAAAGGCAGAAATTTTAACAGCGCCAACGGGTTGGGAGAAAACACCATACAAATAAAGAAAGACAAAATGACATCAAGAAATATGTGCCAATCAAGTTTTTAAAAGACCACATGTCCCATCAAACAAAGCATAATAACTCAACCAGCTTTTTAGCAGATTTAAAGTGACGGACACACACAAATAAGAGAATGAGGGGGTATGGGAAACATCCACTTTGTCCCCCTCCAGTCATACTCCTCATGAAGATATCTCAGACACCTCATAGCAATTGCTAGGTTGGTACACCCCCAATGCAGACTAACCACGCGGAGCCCTCCCGCCATCCGTCTCATTCACACACAAGCACACGGCACATTTGTCAACTCTCCATCCTAATCCTAGGAGTCTACGAGTTCATCTTCAGACAGTGTTTTTTTTCCACTGCCTTTCAGCCCTTTCCTTCAGGCTGGAAGATTACTAGCAGGCTCTGGGAGGTGAAATTTGTCTGTGAATGTCCTAGCCTGTTCCCAGACTCTCCTACGTTCCTCCGGAAGCAAGGTGTTGGAAAGGATTAGGTATATATCATGGAAAGTAAGGCTGTAAGACTGGATGAGGTATTGAAATTCCTTAATGTAGGTGGCGGGGGGGGCTCATCTGCAGGGTCAAAATCTGAGACGGCGGAGGAGGGAGCAGGAATGGGACTTGCAATGTCTGCAGTGGGGGGAGGGGAGTTTAGAGGAGGAAGCACGGACGCATGTGGAACAGTGGGAGGGAGATAAGCTGTAGAGAGGGTATTTATGGAGGAGAGAAAAGGACTGAACGTAGGGAATCTCTACCCACCATTTTGAACGCTCATAGAAATTATATAGGCCACTGATTTTGGTTGTCTAAGGGATATGTTGGCCAGTCCTGTGTGTAGAGGCAAATTAGGCGTTTGGGTTTGATATCGGGGAGAGAAAGAGTGTAGTGAGGTTGTTTAAGAGGCATTTAAGGGGGGAATCAGCCGGCAGGGATGACAAGCCTCCCATGGAGGGACAGGTGGACTAAACAGAACGTCCCCCAAGGAGTCAGCTGTCCGAGAAGTGTGGCTGTGGCAAAGTCTGTCGTCACAGAGGTTTGGCACAACCAGGGTTCTCCTGGAGAACCGAGGGGTCAAGGCACCTAGCACTAGGAATTTTCGAAACAGACAGAGAGCACTTGACCGAGCGGTGGGTAGGGAGTGTATTCGCGATTCCTGCCGGTCGAACAGAAACGGAAGTCCCGCAGGGTCCATTGTGGGCCAACAGACATGGGAGCCTCTGAGGTCCGCTGCTGCCCAACAGATGTGGGAGCCCTGGGGTCCGTGAGAGATGGAACAGAAGAGGGAGCCTTCAGGGTCTGCTGTGGCCGTGAAGACCGAGGTGGGGTGTGTTTCCCCTTGCTGAGAGGCCAGAGGGGCTGGATCCTGAGGTCCATTCCCTCCGGTGATCCCTGGCATGTTTTAGGCTTCCTTGTTTGGGGAAGGGGGACTTAACTATCCAATGATGGCTGATGGATGCGGCTCGGGCGTTCAAGAGGGTGGGGAAGATCCAGGAGGGCTAGAGTGGCCACGAGCGCTGAATCAGGGTCCCGCCCAAGGGCAAGAGAGACCCACACAAGGGTGAGAGAGACCCAATCCAAGTCACGGCACGAATGAAAGAACTTAGGCGCCAGTGACAACTCCACACCCATTAAAGACCAAGAGGTTTATTAAAATGGTGGCTACAGGGAAAAGGAAAAGGGTCTGTAGCCACGGGGTAGGGGAGGGAGAGAGAGAGGGAGAGAAAGAGAGTGAGAGAGAGAGAGCAATGGGGGGGGAGAGGGGGAGAGAGGGCGAGAGAGAGAGATATGCAGGGAGAGGGCTGTATTTATGGGCTTGGCAGGGGCTGGCCAGTGCCATGTTTGGGTTTTATTGGAGGAGACTATGAGGTAGTATTTCTATAGGGAGAAATTATTCACACACAGTTTTAAGTTTCGCGTGCACGCGAAACTGTGTGGGGGGAAGCCGGAGCTTAGGGCCTTTGTTGTCTTTATTTGGTTCTATATAGTGTTTAGCGCTATCTTGGGAGACGCCCTTCTGACTATTCCCTGCGCCCTTCTCCACCCATGATCTCCATTTTCTGGTAGTCACATCTTTGTGTAGTCTTTTTCCCTTGAGTGTGGACAGTACCTATGACTTACTTCTAATAAGTAGAATGAGATAAAAGTGACAAGGATGCCATGTCAAGTTCCATATGATCGTGATTCCCATCTTGCTAGCAGACTATTGTCTTCGTGGCTGGCACACTTGGATGAAGCTGTGGCAAGATGCAGCAAATGGTCAAATATATTTCTTGTATGATTGAGTGAATAAACACAGAAACATGTAGCTGGTTCAGAATCAGCAGTTGGCCTCATGGCAATCACTAACCCAGAGCAGGAAAGGAGTTGATAGCAGTTAAAGGTATTTCCTTTTGAAAGACAAGTTGCAACTTTAAAGACCCGCCCCAGGCAGGCACCAGGCAGTTTTGTTTGGGAAAGGCCAAATGGCCCAAAGACTAGCCATTTAATGGATATGCAAAAGGAGTGGCTAATTCACAGATTTATCCAAAAACCCCCCCTTCTGAAGTTGACAGTTTACAAGCCTGCAGTTTCTGGAAACCATTTGTTCTTTAAAAAATCTGATTTTGCTGAGTACAACCTTGTAAGATTCCAAAGGAAATATGTAATCACTCAACACAACCCCCCTCCCTTACCTAAACAAGGGTGTAATACCCCAGGTCTCCTGTTCTGGGGTGCTTGAGTTGGACGCATTAAATTCTCGGGCCCGCTGTGCTAGCCAGCATAATAAAGTGCCACTTCCTATAATAGTCTCGGTGTCACTATCTCTCTATTTTTCCTGCTACAAAGCAAGCTGCCGTATTGGAGAGGCCACATGGCAAGAACCTCACTGTGCCTCCAGCCAACAGCCAGCAAGGAACTGGTGTCCTCAACCCAGCAACAGGGCTGAGGCACTATATTAAAACAAGTGGACCAAGCTCAAAGTTGCCTTCCAGCAATTTCCTCTCCTTATCCAGGGAGCTGCCAGTCAGGCATAAACAACCCTCCTCCCACAGCCAGGGAATATTCTCTGGGGAAATGAAAGCTGGGGTTCCCTAGTGACTGACCCATGACAGGGTACAAAGACCGAGCCCTCTCCCCTCAACCCCAGGCAACTCTGAGGCCCCGCCCCACCTCCAGAGCTCCTCGTGGGTTCAGCTGAGATCTCTGTGGTGATGGCATCGTGGTTCAACTTCTCAGCCCAGCCCTATCTTCCTTCCTCCTTACCAGTCTAGTCCTCAACAGCATTGCCAAACGAATTTCCTGCATGCATATCTTCATTCCAGGGTCTGCTCCCAGGGAACCCAGCCTAATCTAGAGAGAAGACCTGTCTCAGCAGAACGATGAGAATAAAGTCTAGATTTGGGGGAGTTGAGGAGTGAACGGCAGGGTGGGGAAACTGAGGCAGCATTCTTTGAGAAGTATTACTTTAGGACTCAGAGAAATGCAGTAGCACTTGGAGGGGGGCAAGAAAGTCAAGGATGGGCTATTTCAGGTAGGTGTTGTTGCACCATGATTGTATACTGCTGGGTGGGGTCTGCAGACAGGAAACTGAGGAGTCTAGCTCCTGGCTGAAAATCCTAGGTGTGATTTTTCAGGTTCGACCACAGGCATTTACAAGGCTGCCTCCCCACACCAGACTGGGGACAGCCAGGACGCTGCAGTGTCTGGAAGGAGCTGAGGTGGCAGTCTCAGGCCTTTGGCCAACCACACCTACATTCCTGGCCCTGGCACCTCCATGCCCAGGTCCCTCTGTCCAAGGACTTCTTCAGGTGCCTCTACCAGGGCCTCCTTATGCGAGTAGGGGGGGAAGTGGGGAGAGCTTGAAAACACTTTCCCCAACTCTAACTCAGTACTCAGTACTTTTCCACACCTAGCCCTCCCTCTCTCTTCCTTCCCAGGACTCCAGGTCCATAAAAATGCAGGAGCCTTTTGTTTGGGGTCGGGGGAGCTCCTTCAACAGTGAGCCGGCTTCCTACCCCCACGTCTGTACTGATTCAATTATCTCTTGACTGAGACTCTGTTTATGGGGGGAAATGGACGGGGATTCTCTTGTTTATGCCACTGCTGTAAGTGTTACTTTCATTTTGGTTTTTTGCTTTAATCAGCTACTCTCTCCAACTCTGTTGAGCCCTTGATAGAAACAGTGCTGATACCCATGAGAGAAAGACCACTGCCTTGGTAAAAACAAGAGAGTGGTGACAGGACTTGGAGCCCCTGCTCTGTCCTTTGACGGGAAGAGGGATAACTTTGTCACCAGAGAAACCGAGGAGGTGGGGATTTAAGGAAATCCCATGTCCCTCACGCTCCCGGTGAAGTACAGGTCATCAGCTAAGGGAGGGAAGAGAGGGGTTTGGGGACAAAATGAGTAGAAAGAAACAGCTCCCTAGGGAAGTGAGAAAGCGAGCCCACCTGACAAGGCAGAGGGCTAATGGGGCAGTGTCAGAGTCTGCTTGAAAACCAGTGGCAGAATAGCTGCAAGGTGCCTGGCTCAGTGACCAGCCAATAGCTGAGGCTTCACAAGGCTAGTTTCCCTATCCCAGGGCCATCTGCATTTTTGCCATGGTAGGGGAGGGACAGGGTGGGGAGCAGGCAATCCACTATTAGCTGGGAAGGGGACTGAAAGAAAATCCCTCCCGGGGGGAATGTTGACATGTTGCTCTGTTTCTAGTTTCCCCAGCAGTCTAGAGAAGAAAAAGGACCCAGCCAGTATCTGAAGGTACAAAAAGTGACTGGTAAGAGCCCAGCCAAACAGCCAAAGACTGAAGGCAGGAGAAGTCACACATCCTGTCAGTTGGGAAAGTACAAGCCTTGCTGACATCCCCTGCTGAGCAGCACATTCTTTCCTGATGATCCAGCAACATTCACTCACAGATTCCAGACTGTCCTGGAAAGGCCTCAAGGGTGGAACCATGGCTCGTTCTTCTTGTTTCTCCTTCGGCAGCAGCTGACAGGCCATCACAGATATTTTCCCCCGAAACCTTGAAAGTAGCCCAAGTGGGCAGCCCCGAAACGCCCCAGACCCTTGAATGTGTGACTCTCCTGAGGGTTTTGGGGGCCCCTGAGCTGCTCTGTATACACAGAACCAGATCAAGAGTAGCAGAAGCCTCACTACTGCAGGTCTTCATGGTCGTGAGAAAGAAAATTGCTGTTCCAGCTCACTGAATTGACCAGCATGTTCATAATGAGTTAAACCAAGCCAGGTCCTTCTTAGAATGATAGTTGCAAAATGGTTTATATTGGTGGCACCATAAACACTGACATAATTAGCTTTTTTCGGGCTCTACTACCAAGAAAAGTCACTCAAACAGCATTATTTTCGTAAGGACCATAAGACTAAGGGCACAAAAAAATCAAAGCAAAACTGATTGGTTAGAGGCAATCATCTAGGCAGCTCCTCATGCAATGGACAAAGGCTAATCAAAAAGAGCCTATTCTGCTTGGATGGAGCACCCTGGAAGGCAGAGCCGGGTTCTAAGTCTTCAACTGTTAACCTATATCGGTCACCCGAACTGGTCAGCAAATGTCACTCTGACTTCCTAGGTCAGGCAAATAAAATTGCAACCTGGCCTATCGGTCAAGATCCTAATGGGAGACAGGTGACACACTCCAACAGAGTAATTGAGGAGGGTATGATGAGGAATGTATATATGAGAGGGCAGGGTGAAGGGAAACCAACCGGGAGCATACAATAGTGTGAGATTGGCAATAGCGGGGAGCTCACTAGGCCTGAGGGGGAGTAGAGGACTCATTATCCCAGAGAGCATGCGTCAGTGACAAGCCTTCTGTTGAGGAATGCAGTCAACTCAGAAACCCTCCACTTCACTGTCCCCCAAGTTTCGAGCTCGGGATGCTTCTCATTGGTGGAACTCACTTGAAGTCAGAGGGTAGAGGACTCTGTCCATACATCTTATAGGAGTCTCCCAGGACACAGAGCAGGGCAGACAAGGGAGTGAGTGGATCTGGAGGGGCAGATGGAAAGCCTCCAGCACCCAGGGAAGCCCTGTGAAAAGAAGAACAGAGAAGGCCGGGCATGGTGACCCTGCAGACCCTGCAAACTACTTCCCTGGCCTCTGCTCCTTTTCACCTCTCCCTCCCAGTTCTCCAGGACTTGGGTCTCCTTGCTATGCCTGGGATATGCCAGGGACACATCAGTCTTGGAGTCTTCACCCCTGCTCATCCCTGAGCCCAGCACTTTGGGAGGCTGAGGTGAGAGAATTGCCTGAGCCCAGGGTTCAAGACCAGCCTGAACAACATGATGAGACTTCATCTCTACAATAAATCAAAAAAATTAGCTGGGCTGGGCATGGTGGCACACGCTGCACTCCAGCCTGGACAACAGAATGAGACTCCAAATCAAAAAAAAAAAAAAAAAAAAAAAGAGGAACAGAGATAATGATGAAGTACATTTAGATCCATGACACTGGTGCTTTTATTGAAAAGTTTTGTAATCATTATAATGTGTCAGCTTTTAAGGTGTTTAAAACATTTTAAAATAGCTAATATATTTGGCTTATAATTTTCATTAAATTTTAGTTTGGAAGAAGGGTTCAACTGATTACATTTTTAGTCATTGTTTAAATGTTTGAGGAACTCTAGTTTGCAAAATGCTGGGCTTTGGATGTAATAGTTATTTAAACAGGAGGCAAATAAATACTTAGATGATTGTTAATTGGTGAAAAACAAATAACAATTTAGTGTGGTCTCTTCTCAGTATAAAAAAACCCTTAGACAATAAAAATTATTAAAATGAGTTGGGCATGGTGGCTCATGCCTATAATGCCAACGCTTTGGGAGAACAAACCTGGAGTAATACTTGAGGCCAGGAGTTCAAGGTTGCAATGAGCTGTGATTGCACCACTGCACTCCAGCCTGGGTGACAGAGTGAGACCATGTCTCTAAAAAATAAAATAAAAATAAAATTATTAAAATGAACTAAGTCTAGTGTCTGTGTGAGCCAGGAAAGAGGTAAGTGCCTGGTGATTTCACACCTCTTCTTTCTCTAAATTCAATCACATCATTTCTCTGCTAAAATAAGGATATCCCCTCTCACTCAGAATCAAGCCCAACTCCTTCTCCTTCACACACCCTGCAGACCCTGCAAACTACTTCCCTGGCCTCTGCTCCTTTTCACCCCTCCCTCCCAGTTCTCCAGGACTTGGGTCTCCTTGCTATGCCTGGGATATACCAGGGACACATCAGTCTTGGAGTCTTCACCCCTGCTCATCCCTGAGCCCAGAACGCCGTCAATTTCACAGTCCTCTCCTCGTGTCACTGTGTTTCTGCTCCATTGTCTCCTCCTTAGAGAGGTTGTCCCTCTCACTGTCTCTTGTCCTGCCTTCCTCTTCTTTATAGTATGTATCAATACTTGATGTCATATTCTTTATTTCCATTCAATTCAACAAATATCTGTATGATCACACACTGTCTTTGTCCACACTAGATTAGAGACTCCAGGTGAGCAGACTTTCTGTGTCTTGTTCACTGCTGGATTTCCAGCCCTCAGAAAAGTGCCCGACATTTAAAAGTTGCTCAAGGTCTATTTGTTGAACATTGAATGCATGGATGAATGAATGAATGAATGAATGAATGAAAGCTCAGGGCCATCCAGCAAATAAGTGGCTGACTCAGACCTAGAGTTCAGACCTTCCTGGTCCCTTTGACTGATGGTTGCATTGCGTTCTGAGATTTCCCATCTTTCAGATTCCTAGAAATTTTATATTCACAGGTGCCATGGCCTCTCAGCCAAGGTCTTCCATTTCCTTTCTTCACAGCATTCTGGCATCAATTTTCCCATTTCCCAGAAATAATTTGGTCCACAAATTCCTTGTAGAATCTTGCTCTTCATTCTAGAAAGCATGATGCCTACACATCAGAATAAAAGACAGAGACTTTTGCTTCAAAGTGAATCACTTTATGAATGTCAAAGTATCCTGAAAGAGTCTAAACTTCACAATTTTTTATAGAAACTGCACTATATTTTCAATATATGTGGATATATTATCTATCTGAGAATAATGAGATTGTTTTTAAAATTAAATAAGTTAATATTTCATTACTAGGTAAAAGAATTGCTAACATGGACAGTTGCTGGTGAGGACATCTATATAAGTAGAAAATTCTAAATATTTTACCATCTTTAATAAGAAATTTTGAGAGTCCACTACATACAATACAATCACATTAAAAATCATATACATCATATTGTATTAGAAGATCCCTTGAAAAGAACAGACTGTAAGAAATACAATCATCTAAGCTAGGGGTGAGAAGAACATCAAAAGTCTTTGAAGCAACAGTTCTCAAAGTGTGTTCCTTGCACTAGTAGTATCAACGTCATATGGAAACTCAGAACTGCAAACTCTCCAGCCCCATCCCAGACCTTCTGATTCAGCAACTCTGCGGGTGAGGTCTGTATTTTAAACTGTATTAAAATACAGATTAGGCAGGGCACTGTGGCTCACATCTGTAATCCCAGCACTCTGGAAGGCCAAGGCGGGAGGATTGCTTGAACTCAGGAGTTCACATCTAAACTGAACAACATAGTTAGACCTTGTCCCTACAAAAAATTTAAAAATTAGCTAGCTGTGGTGGCACGTGCCTGTAGTCCCAGTTACTCAGGAAGCTGAAGGGAAAGGATGGCCTGAGCCCAGGAGGTGAAGGCTGTGGTGAGCCGTGATTGTGCCACTGCACTCCAGCCTGGGTGACAGAGTGAGACCCCAACTCAAATAGAATAAAATACAGATTAAATCTTAATCTATATAACAGTTCCTTAAGTCAGTCTGAGGCACACTAAAGTTGGAGAATCATGGCCTTTAAGGTGCATAAGCTGTTAACTAAATACAAAATTTGCAAGATTCTGTCTTATTGTGACTTTCTATTTTTTCAGGAATGAAAAAGTACCTTTCTGCGGTAAAAATAAACAGATCTGAAACCCCAACATCAGCTGAGGAGGTTCTTTATGACAGCTGGAAACTGCCTTCCAATTACTCTTGCAGGTTTGTGGTCTAACAGTCTTAGAGGCAAATTGGCCACATTCTGGGTGTCTAAATTCTGCCCACATTCTGGACAGGATCAAAACACACATTACAGAAAGCACAGGAGTGAAAATGTGTCTCTCTCACCAGACTCTGTTAATGACCTTTTGAGAAAATAGAGTAGAGGTTTGGATGCGGGGAGGAGGTAAGGAGGCAGTGTCATTTTTAGCTCAAGTTACCATCTATCTTAATTGGACTCCCCCAGAAGGAGATCCTGAGATGAAAACTGAGAGCATGTCATTTTTCTAGGAGGTGCAGGGACAGCACCAGAGTAGAGGGAAAAGGACACAAGGAAGGGGCGCTGTCCAATAAACCAACTCTCAAAGTGGGCAAGTAAATCTTAATCCTATGGGAAAACTCAAGAAGATGGTGAAGAGTACATACCTCAGAATTATCCTGGCCAAGTGAGGACAGAGCTGGGGTATTTATATGCCTACTTCCTCAGACATTGCTCAAGGGCTACCCAGGGGAACATTAGTTCCCAAGAACTTCTGGCTTACATTCAACAAAAGTTCAGGCGCTCCCATTAGCAGACACAGGCTGGTGTACTTAGACATGTAAAGAAGACCCAGGGGGTCATGACAGATCACCAAGAGCATCGGTACGTGCAAGGCCAGATGACAATGTCTGGTCTAGGATTTGCAAAAGAGGACTCAGAACCTGCTTAGAATGGTGTTTTATGGCCTTTTCCTGAGGCAGCAAAGAAGCTTCCCAGATGATTAAAATGAGATAAGAAACAAGCGTGTACACATGGCTCTTCACTGCCTTCCTCTGACTTTCACAATTCTATGGTCTTAGCAGTTGCACTGAGAAGTTAGGAGAGCATACTATTCTGGGTTCATACCCTTTTATTACCGCCAACTCAGAAACAATGTGTACTATTACATTAGACAACAGCTATGATGCTCAATAATTATTTTAAGTGCTTTTTGAACTAAAGAAAAGTTTTAAAAAACTTTTGATCTGCACATAATGTAAATAGTTTATCTTTTTTTCACAAGCCACAGATTACCCCCTTGGCTTTACTCTTTCCTAAATACTGCTTTTTCTTTTTGCTTATGCATGCTTCTATGCTCTACAAAAAATATATAAAATAACAGTTTAGTTGAATTCCACCAGATGAGTTGTACCTCTAACACACGTTTCATTCTCTTGCATGTTTAATGGCTCGTTAATATCTGTGTTTCCTACTGGACTTCATGAAGGCAGGTAATTCTACCAAATGAACTGTGTCCTCCCCAAATTCATATGTTGAAACCCTAATCCCTATTTAGAGATAGGGACTATAAGAGTTAATTAAGGTTAAATGAGGTCATAAGGATAGAACCCAGATTAGACAGATTAGTATCCTTATAAGAAAAGATACCAGAGAGCTTGTTCTCTCCACCATGTGAAAACACAGCAAGAAGGTAGAAGAAAATATTAATATATTAAGGAAAGACATGAAATGTATATTTTAAGAAGACCAAATCAAACTTCTAGAGATGAAAAGTACAATGTCTGATATAACAAATATACTGAATTAGAATTGATAGCTGATTAGACACCACATAGAAAAGAGAAGTGAACTTGAAGACATAGCAAGAGAAACTATTTAAAATAAAAGACAGGGTAAAAAGACTGAAGAAAAAAACTGAAAAGAATAGCAGTGAGCACAACTTCAAGCAGTCTAATGTATGTGTATTTGGAAGGAGAGTAAAGAGAGGATAAGAAAAAAATATTGAAAGAAGAATAGCCAAGTTTGTTCAAGCTTGATAAAAACTACAGACCCATGAATCCAAGAATCTCAGTGAACCCCAAGCACAAATATAATATTAAAAAATTATCTTCAGCTGAAGAGAGAGACACAAGTCTTCAAATAGAAAGAACCCACTGAATGGTGTCAAGCAATCAAGTCTTCATTCACTTACTTTAAGCAAGAAGCAAAAAGAGGCACCAGCTCTCCAGTGTTCCCTTTTTCCCCACAGAATGCTCGGTCGAAGGTCTAGGATCAGATGTGGTGCAGATAGGGAGAATTGTCCCACTGCCAAGGTGTGCAGAACAAAAAGTTCCTGCCTCTTTATGGACTGAGGGAAGGGAGGCGGGGAGTGAAAAGATACTGAACCAAAGTGCCTTAGCCAAGATCCCCAGTCAGGAGGCCTCTGAATACCGATGCTGGTGCTAGGAATGCAGAAATGCTTATGAGGGGTATATGGTTTGGGAATGGCGGGGGCTGAGTAATTGACTACAAATCTCCCTGGGAAACTGGAATGCACTGCTGGGCACTAAGTCTGGAAGAAGGAGGGCGGTTTTTTCCATAAGGGCTGGCAGATAAAGCTTTGTAATTTCTGCGGTCAAGATTGAAAGCTCACACACAAGGTCATAGCTGGAGTCAGACTCCTCAAATGGAGAGAATAGTTGGGGAATAAAACCCCCTCCTCGCCTTCCAACATGCTAGTGGACATAAAATCTAAATATCAGGAGAGAAATCTAGGCTGAAGACAAGTTTGGGAGCCATCAGCATAAACGACAATCAATGAACTCGCGGTAAGGGAGAGACCACTAGAGGAGATGCCTTTAAATGAGAAGAGAAGGGGAGCTAGGACAAAGTTGTGAGGGACACCAGTATTTAAGTCACAAGCAGCAGAGTGAGTTGCTGTGGAGATGGAGAATGGTCAGATAGATAGACACAACAGAAAATGAGTAAGGAATCATGAGACCCAGGGCATGATGGATGCCAGATGCTATGGAGAAGCCAAGTACGGTAAAGGCTATAGGTTTGAATACTAGAAATAAGCTGATGATCATGAGAGAACACAGTGAGCACAATGATAGGGACAGAAAGCCAGACTTAGTGAGCTGAGGAGTAAATGAGACGTGAGAAAACAAAGACAGGTGTGGAGAAATATAGTTAAATCTGACTATGAATAGTAGGAGAAAGGACAGCTTTCATTCAGTGAATGGAGAGTATGTCTTTTTTTTTTTTTTTTTTTTGAGTTGGAGTCTCACTCTGTCGCCCAGACTGGCGATCCTTCAGCCTCAGCCTTCCAAGTAGCTGGAACTACAGGCGCGCACTACTACATCCAGCTAGTTTTTTCATTTATTGTAGAGATGAGGGCTGGCCAAGTTGCCCAGGTGGGTCTCGAACCCGCGGGCTCAGGCAATCCACTCACCTCAGCTTCCCAAAGCACGGGATTACAGTCTGAGCCACCGAGCCTGGCTGAGAGTATGTCTTTTTAAGCTGAGAAAAACTTGGGGAAAACCGCCCTCCTTATTCCAGACTTAGTGCCCAGCAGTGCATGAGAAGGAGTCAAAGGGAGAAGATGAAGTCATGGGAGAAGGTAAAAATAATCAGTGGAAAAACATCCTTACGAAGGGGTTGCTTACAGAACCATACAGAAAGATTATCATTCAACTGAAAGAAAGATGTCTTCCCAATAACAGAAGGCAAGGAAGAATGGATGCAAGTGCAGGTGAGTTTGAGGTTTTGGTAGTGAGAAGCTGAGACCTGATCTGTTGATTGCTTGCATTTTCCAAGGAAGTAGGAATTGGGTTGGAAGACCATCTGTTGAAAATGAGAAGTGGACGGGTAGAAGCTTGAAGTGAATGCAGAAGGGCTTTTAATTTAAGCTCACCTGAAGTGGGAGGCAATGAATTTTGATCATTGGGGCTATTTGATCCTTCAGGTTTTCTCTAGAAAAACTAGATCTTACCCCAAGCCCTTCTGAAGTAGGAAAAACAATAACCACAATGGTCGGGGGGAAATAGCTAGAATTTAGCACTATGTGCCAAATACTAGACTAAGCTCTTTTTTTTTTTGACCAAGCTCTTTACATGCATTAATTTAAGCCTAGTCATACCACTATGACATACCCTGTTATGGTCCCCAAAAAGAAACAAAATTAAATAACTTGCTCCACGTCCCAGAGTGATGGAGCTGGGAAACCAACCCAGGTCAATCCAGTTCAAGTCGTCTATTTAGAATAAGTAGCTAGGAGCTGGGAAGGGGTGTGGCTGTCCTCCATGTTATCACTTGAAAACAGACATCTTTCTTTAGCTGTATGCAGTGAGTATACGACCAGTCTCAATCCTTTCTCAAGCTACTTTGAACACAGAGGAGTCCTTCAAATATGCTATTTCCTTTGCTTGGAACACTGTACCCTTCTTTTCCTATCTCCTACTTATACTCTGTTCGCCTTTAAACACTTCTTCCTCAAGGTCACCTGCACAATCTATTATCCCTCGCCACCAATCTAATGGAGCATTCCTATTGACTGCTTCATTGTGATTTTCTACTTAACTGATGCCTGCTGTGATGAGGAAAGGAGTAGTATGAGCACCAAGGAGAAAAGCAGTTCTGGAGACTCCAGAGTCAAATTGCTCAGACTCCTCCTGAGCATCCTGGTGCCAGCGTTTGCAGACCCTACAAGTCCGTGCCACTGCACTGCTGCTCAACTAGTGACTCTGCACTTTGCTCTGCCAACATCTCTGCCCAGAAATAAGTGAATTTATTCTTCTGGAAGTTTCTAGAGCAGTTGTTTCTAACCTGCGGTGCACCCACCCTAAGGATTTGTGTGAGAATAAAGGATCCACTGAAATGCAATGAAATTCTATTTGCCTTCTTTAGTAAGACATAAACTAAGCTTTACTAATATTTGCTATATAGCCTAGCACTAGCATCTTTACCTGGTCCAAATGTTAGAGCATCACATGTGATGTGACACACCTGAGAGCAGAGTGAAAACGGGAAGTGGAAACAAGAAGTGATGCTTCCACTTGTATACTTTTGAAGTTGGTGACTATGCCTAAGCCATTTACTTGGCTTGATGTGTGTTTACAGATTATATTAGCTAGTTTTAGCTAAACTATTGCTAAAAAACAATGTTGTAACAAGATTCTTGCAATTAAATTGGAAATTAAACATAATACTATTAACACACAAGTGAATAAGTACAGCCGAACTGACCCATCCCCTATGGCTAGTATAAACACATGACAGAGGAAAACAAATCACTGTATGAAAAAGTTACCTGCACACACATGTTTATTGCAGCATTGCTCACAATAGCAAAAACATGGAACCAACCAGCCCGCCCATCGAAATAGGACTGGATTTTAAAATGTGGTACATATACATGATGGAATATTATGCAGCCATAAAGAAGGACAAAATTATGAACTTCACAGTAACTTGGATGGACTTAGAGTCTATAATATTGAATGATCTATCACAGAAACAAAGAACTGAGTATCACATGTTCTCACTCATAAGTGGACCTTAAACAATTATTGTAATACTATAAGAAAAGGATTATCGTCCAGGCTTGGTGGCTCAGCCTGTAATCCCAGCACTTTGGGAGACCGAGGTGAGTGGATTGCCTGACCGCACGGGTTCGAGACCAGCTCAGACAACTTGGCGAGACCTTGTCGCTACAATAAATTTTAAAATATTAGCCGGGCGTGGTAGTGGGTGCCTGTAGTTCCAGCTACTTGAAAGGCTAAGGCAGAAGAATCGCCAGAGCCCAGCAGATCAACGTTGGTGTTGAGCGTGCCATTGCATGAGTGTGCCATTGCACTCCAGCCTGGGCGACAGAGTGAGACGCCAACTCAAAAAAAAAAAAGAAGCCGGGCTCGGTGGCTCAGCCTGTAATCCCGCGCCTTTGGGAGGCTGAGGTGAGTGGATTGCCTGAGCCCGCGGGTTCGAGACCCGCCTGGGCAGCGAGACCTCATCTCTATAATAAATCAAAAAAATCAGCCGGGCATGGTAGCGCATGCCTGTAATTCCGGCTACTGGGAAGGCTGAGGTGGAAGGATCGCCGGAGCCCAGCAGGTCGAGGCTGCGGTGGCCGGGAGCGGCCACTGCACTCCAGTCTGGGCGACAGAGTGAGACTCCAACTCAGAAAAAAATAAATAAATAAAAAGGATTGTCAGTAGTAGGAAATTGCTGGGGGCAGGCACACCTCATCAACAA